>JARQOD010000004.1:199493224-199581294 GCA_033576555.1 Oophaga sylvatica | reverse complement strand
GATCTACAACCTTCAGAGTCTTTTCCCTAAAGGCCTCAATCAAGAGCTATTATTCACGGGTTATTACAAGAAGTTATAGAGTTTATATACTTACCTATTGTTAGGGTTCGATTTCCCGCTGCTGCACAAGGGGAGTCTCGAACCCATCCCGATGCGGTCTCCCATTCATCTCCGGCCGCAGTGGAGCCTGCTCAGCAGAGACGTCGGTCCAGGCGTCTTGCCTGCTCCTCTACTGTGCGGTGACTTGCTGCTGCCTTTCCTGGATCTGCTATTGTAGCCAGTGCTGGAGCAGTCGTCTTTGGGACGGAATCCTGCGTTTTCCCATCTGGGCATGCCCAGAGTGAGATCTCTCATTGGAGATCAGGGGTCACATGTTCAGGTGCTGCAGCGGCTCCTATTGGTCCGCCAGGAAGGTCATGTAGCTACGTGTGTTTGTAACAGCTTCTCATTGGTCCTGGTTCCTGGAAGGTCCTGTAGCTGTTGCTATAAAAGGGTAGCATGGCTGGGCCGCCATGCGCTAATATCAATCATTGTATGCTATGCGCCAGTGTGGTCATGTGTATGTGTGGATAGGGACCCGGCTGAAATAAGCCACTAGAATACCGACTTAATCTGTGAGGAGTTTGGTATGGTAGCTGGTCAGGGTCGGTGTCCTAGATGCCCTAGATTACCGGCATAACCGGTGAGGAGTTTTGATTGCCGTATTCAGGGTCTGGCGTTCAGACGCCATAGATTGCGGGTGACTCCCGCGAGGACATTAGCACATGATCACGCTTTATGTACGCTTAGCACTTAACTGTGTATCTGAGAGCCTTACAGGACACAGTGCTTTTTCTCAGCGGCCCTGTGACGTAACAGGGTTCCCTTTCAACGCTAGTCAGCGCCCTAGCGTGTTTTCTTTGCCACTCAGTTGTGTCTAGTGAGTGCGCACACATCGCCATATAGCGTTGCGGCTCCTCTTCTAGCGGCTCTGTGGAGTAACAGAGTTCGCACTCATTGCCACAGCGCATTACGGCGTTTATGTTGGCAGCTCTGCGGGATAACAGAGTTTGCTTCTTGCGCCTTTTTGCCAGCAGCGGGCTTCGCCTGCACGGTGGACCCGGGCTGCGAACGCACTTATTATTTATATTATTTTGTGCGTTCCGCCAGCCTTAACATAATATTAGCGCCAGGGTCTGGCTGGTAAAATGGCGGACGACCAGCGTCTGCAGCGGTATATCCAGCAGCTGGAGGGTAGGTTGGCGACTCTAGAGCGCACAACCTCAGCGGTGGATGTTACCGCAGTCGCGGTTCAGGCTGCTAGTGTGGCCGCCGCCAGTTTGTCCTCTGCTACCCCTGCTCCAACTATTTCCCGCCTCCCACTTCCAGACAAGTTTACCGGTGACAGTAAACAATGTCGGGGTTTCGTCAGTCAGTGCTCCATACATCCAGAGCTTCTGGCTGCACGTTTTCCCACGGAGCAGGCGAAAGTGGGTTTTATCATATCCCTTTTGTCGGGCAGGGCGTTGGAGTGGGCAACGCAATTGTGGGAGCGCGATGATCGTGTGGTGCAGAGTGATCCTCTCTTCTTGGACACTCTGAAACAGGTCTTTTTAGGACCTTGCGTCACCCACGATACAGCTCTTCAACTGTTGGCTATCACTCAGGGTTCATCCATGGTCAGCCAGTTTGCCATCCAATTTTGGACTCTGGTCTCTGAGCTGGATTGGCCAGATAAAGTCCTTATACCCGTGTACTGGAGGGGACTGGCAGACCATGTGAAGGACGCCTTGTCCACCAGGGAGATTCCTGCCACACTGGAGGAGCTCATTACCATATCTACCCGCATCGACCTTCGTTTTAACGAGCGGAGGTTGGAGCGGGCCCAGTGTAGGCAGAGGTTCCGGCTGGCGCCCACCTTCGCCAGACCTCTGGAATCTTCCATTCAGGCGTCCGATTCCCCTGAGGCCATGGAGATTTCTCGAGTGAGACCTAAGTCTCGGGCTGCTCGAGTATCTGTGACCTGTAATGCCTGCCAACAAATATTGAATTATGCTAACAAATGTCCACGGCGGTCGGGAAACGACCGCGTCTAGTAACCATTGGAAGGGGTTTACTAGACACAGCAGTACACGCCTCCAAGTTGTCCTTTATGGGGACAATCAATTTTGGCTCATCCACTTTAACAGTCACGCTTTGTGTGGATTCTGGAGCCAAAGGAAATTTCATGTCTTCTACCTTCGCTCTCCGCCACTCTATACCTCTGGTGATGCTCGCCAAACCCGTGACTGTTCGAGTAGTGAATGGGTCGACACTGCCTTCACCAATCACACATCAGACCATCCCTTTCACGTTGTCAATGTCACCTTCCCATCAAGAGATTATCTCACTTTTAGTCATTCCCGAGGGAATAGACGAGATCTTGTTAGGGATGCCCTGGCTCCATTTCCATTCCCCACACATTGAGTGGAACTCTGGGAGGATATTGGGTTGGGGTGAGTCATGTAAAGGCAGATGTATGAGGGAATGCATTCAGGTGGCCACTACAGAGATGCCCGCAGATCTTACTTCTCTTCCTAATTACTATTGGTCATATGCAGACGTATTCTCCAAAAAGGCTGCAGGAGTCCTTCCACCTCACCGTCCCTATGACTGTCCTATTGACCTCTTGCCTGGAGCAGAACCTCCTCGGGAAGGGTCTATCCCCTTTCTCTCCCGGAGACGGAGGCTATGTCCCAATATATTCAGGAGAACCTGGCAAGAGGATTCATTAGGAAGTCAGTGTCACCTGCAGGGGTGGGGTTCTTCTTCGTGCAGAAGAAGAACGGAGAATTACGTCCATGCATCGATTACAGGGGTCTTAATGCCATCACCATTAAGAATAAATATCCGTTGCCACTGATTTCTGAGCTATTTGATAGGCTACGAGGGGCAAGGATATTTACGAAATTAGATCTGCGGGGTGCTTATAACCTGATTCGCATCCGTGAGGGGGACGAATGGAAGACGGCTTTTAATACCAGGGACGGGCACTATGAATATCTGGTGATGCCCTTCGGGCTCTGTAACGCCCCAGCCGTCTTCCAAGACTTTGTTAATGACATCTTCTGGGATATGCTCTCCACCTCAGTCGTAGTCTATCTGGATGATATTCTCATCTTTTCCCCAGATATTGACTCCCACCGGAGAGATGTTTGCAGAGTATTCGACCTCCTACGGGCAAATTCCCTCTACGCAAATTTGGAGAAATGTGTGTTTGAGCAGGAGTCCTTACCTTTCCTGGGCTATATCATCTCCGCCCAGGGATTGGCTATGGATCCTGCCAAACTACAGGCGGTGATGGACTGGCAAGAACCCCATTCTCTAAAGGCGGTGCAGCGCTTTATGGGGTTCATTAATTACTACCGCCAATTTATCCCTCACTTCTCAACTTTGGTAGCTCCCGTTGTTGCCCTCACCAAAAAGGGAGCTAATCCCAAATTGTGGTCTGAAGAGGTCTCCAAGGCCTTCACGTCTATTAAGTCCCATTTCGCTAGAGCTCCCATCCTACATCGCCCCGATGTTGATAAGCCATTTATATTGGAGGTGGATGCCTCGTCCGTTGGAGCTGGAGCAGTCCTTTTCCAAAAGGATGCTCAAGGTCGGAAGCATCCATGCTTCTTTTTCTCCAAGACCTTCACACCAGCGGAGAGGAATTATTCCATCGGGGACAGGGAGTTGCTAGCAATGAAGTTGGCCTTCTCGGAGTGGAGACATCTGTTGGAGGGAGCTCGCTTTCCTTTCCAAGTCTTCACGGATCACAAAAACCTGGTATATCTTCAGACAGCCCAGCGGCTTAATTCTCGCCAAGCCAGATGGTACTTGTTCTTCTCCCGGTTTCATTTCACACTGCATTTCCTCTCGGGAGAGAAGAACATTCGTGCCGACGCTCTCTCTCGCTCTGTGGTGTCCTCGGAGGTGGAGGTGGAGGAGCCTCGGCTAATCGTCCCCACAGAGAGCCTGAGAACAGTGACCCCGGTTTCGCTAGAGTCTGTGCCCCCGGGCAAGACTTTCGTGCCTACTAATTTGCGACCGGAGGTACTCTCTTGGGCACATTCGTCCAGGGTGGGTGGACCCTTTGGGGCAAAGAGGACATCTGAATTGTTGGCAAGGACATACTGGTGGCCGCATATGGTCCGTGACGTTGGGGACTATGTTCGGGCGTGTGTCTCCTGCGCCAAGAATAAGTCTCCACGACAACGGCCAGCTGGGTTACTTCACCCTTTGCCGGTGGCAGACAGGCCCTGGGAGATGGTTGGGATGGACTTTGTGGTGGGCTTGCCCAAGTCTCGAGGTTGCACCATCATTTGGGTAATCACTAGTGTTGAGCATTCCGATACCGCAAGTATCGGGTATCGGCCGATATTCGCTGTATCGGAATTCCGATACTTAGTTCCGATATTTTTCATATATCGTATACCGGAATCGGAAGTTCCCATAATTCTTTGAGAGGCAATGTGATTTTAGTCAGCCAATGAGGAATCTTATGAAGTGTGGGCACATCCTGTAATGCTGCGGTCATCTTAACTAATGGCATGGCTGTGATTGGCTGCTGAAATGATGTCAGAATGCACTATAAAAGGCGCCGCCTCCATTTTAGCGTCACTGTGCTGTGAACTCAGTTAGGGACAGAACGCTGCTGTGCTGACTCTGAGGGACAGTTAGACATTGCGATTTTGTGTACTCTACTGTGCTTTAGGCAGGCTAGTTTACCAACCGCTGTGTAAAGCTTCCTTTTGCCAGTGTTGTTTTAACAGCTCTGTGCAAGGTGTGTGTGAGAGTGCAGGTGACGCTGCAGTTTGCTCTGCATCCACCGCTGTTTGTAGGCATCTGCACGTGTCACTCACTGAATCTTTTTTTTATTTGATTTTGTGGAATTGGTGCAGCTCCATTATATTTGCCAAAAATCTAATCTATTAGTGTGACGCGCTTCCATCCGTATACAATACATTGGTTGCAAACACTATAGAAGTAGACAAAGGGGCGTTTCACAGCTACTGAACAGTTGTGTTTCAGTGTTCACTGTAGTCTGTGAGCTTTTCATTTTTTGAGTGCAGATCACGCTCCAGTTAGTTCTTCAACTACTGCTGGTTGTAGTCTGCTGAGCGTGTGTCACTGCCTCATCCTTCACTAATTGGTGCTGCTCCATTATATTTGCCAAAAATCTAATCTATTAGTGTGACGCGCTTCCATCCGCATACAATACATTGGTTGCAAACACTATAGAAGTAGACAAAGGGGCGTTTCACAGCTACTGAACAGTTGTGTTTTAGTGTTCACTGTAGTCTGTGAGCTTTTCATTTTTTGAGTGCAGATCACGCTCCAGTTAGTTCTTCAACTACTGCTGGTTGTAGTCTGCTGAGCGTGTGTCACTGCCTCATCCTTCACTAATTGGTGCTGCTCCATTATATTTGCCAAAAATCTAATCTATTAGTGTGACGCGCTTCCATCCGTATACAATACATTGGTTGCAAACACTATAGAAGTAGACAAAGGGGCGTTTCACAGCTACTGAACAGTTGTGTTTCAGTGTTCACTGTAGTCTGTGAGCTTTTCATTTTTTGAGTGCAGATCACGCTCCAGTTAGTTGTTCAACTACTGCTGGTTGTAGTCTGCTGAGCGTGTGTCACTGCCTCATCCTTCACTAATTGGTACTGCTCCATTATATTTGCCAAAAATCTAATCTATTAGTGTGACGCGCTTCCATCCGTATACAATACATTGGTTGCAAACACTATAGAAGTAGACAAAGGGGCGTTTCACAGCTACTGAACAGTTGTGTTTCAGTGTTCACTGTAGTCTGTGAGCTTTTCATTTTTTGAGTGCAGATCACGCTCCAGTTAGTTCTTCAACTACTGCTGGTTGTAGTCTGCTGAGCGTGTGTCACTGCCTCATCCTTCACTAATTGGTGCTGCTCCATTATATTTGCCAAAAATCTAATCTATTAGTGTGACGCGCTTCCATCCGTATACAATACATTGGTTGCAAACACTATAGAAGTAGACAAAGGGGCCTTTCACAGCTACTGAACAGTTGTGTTTCAGTGTTCACTGTAGTCTGTGAGCTTTTCATTTTTTGAGTGCAGATCACGCTCCAGTTAGTTCTTCAACTACTGCTGGTTGTAGTCTGCTGAGCGTGTGTCACTGCCTCATCCTTCACTAATTGGTGCTGCTCCATTATATTTGCCAAAAATCTAATCTATTAGTGTGACGCGCTTCCATCCGTATACAATACATTGGTTGCAAACACTATAGAAGTAGACAAAGGGGCGTTTCACAGCTACTGAACAGTTGTGTTTCAGTGTTCACTGTAGTCTGTGAGCTTTTCATTTTTTGAGTGCAGATCACGCTCCAGTTAGTTCTTCAACTACTGCTGGTTGTAGTCTGCTGAGCGTGTGTCACTGTCTCATCCTTCACTAATTGGTGCTGCTCCATTATATTTGCCAAAAATCTAATCTATTAGTGTGACGCGCTTCCATCCGTATACAATACATTGGTTGCAAACACTATAGAAGTAGACAAAGGGGCGTTTCACAGCTACTGAACAGTTGTGTTTCAGTGTTCACTGTAGTCTGTGAGCTTTTCATTTTTTGAGTGCAGATCACGCTCCAGTTAGTTCTTCAACTACTGCTGGTTGTAGTCTGCTGAGCGTGTGTCACTGCCTCATCCTTCACTAATTGGTGCTGCTCCATTATATTTGCCAAAAATCTAATCTATTAGTGTGACGCGCTTCCATCCGTATACAATACATTGGTTGCAAACACTATAGAAGTACACAAAGGGGCCTTTCACAGCTACTGAACAGTTGTCTGCAGTGTTCACTGCAGTCTCTGAGGAATAACCACACTTAGGCCTTATAACTTTTCTGACTTTCTTTATCAATCTACCAAGATGAAGAAGGCAGGAGTAAGGCACGTGGTCGTGGCCGGGGAGTTTCAGCAGGGAGAGGACGTGGGGATTCTGTGGCTGCTGCCGCACCCAGTGACACAGCATCCACCAGTTTTCCCCGTGAGCGTTCCTTTATGCGCACTTTTGTAGGAGCTCAGCGTACCCCTCTGCTGCGGGAAGAACAAATTGAAGCCGTTGTTGGTTGGATGGCAGCCAATGCATCGACTTCAATTGCTTCCACCTCCTCTCAGGACCACAGCACTGTTGAACAACCATCTGTCTCTTCACCGCCTGCCAAATTGCCCAGGCAGTCAGAGAGTTATGAACTGGAGCCAGCTGAGTCTCTGCTTCTGTTCTCAGAATCTGTTGGCTTGGAAACAGGGGCCCAGCCAAGCAGCATTCTGGAATGTGAAGAAGAGGCAGTATGCAGTGATGCGCAACAGCTGTGTCTCTCTGAATGTGAAGAGGCGGGTGAGCCAGTGCCGATGGTCAGCACACCGCAGAACGCATCTGATGATGATGAGACTCAGGTGCCATTTTCTGTTGAGCAAGGTGCTGGCCAGACCACCCAACAGCAGCAGGTGTTGGAAGAGGGTAGTGGAGATGATGAGGTCCAAGACCCAACATGGCGTGAGGAACAGGAAGGTGGTGGTAGCAGCTCTGAGGAAGAGATTGCCAAAACGGTCCAAACAGTAAGGAGAGGTAGGCTGCAGACTCGGTTGCCTGTACCCTCCAGTTTGGCACCCGTTCGTAGCAGTTCTCTTCCAACAGCCAAACCGGGCGCTCCCAGGACTTGCACTGCGTGGTCCTTTTTTGACACACTTGCAGATGATATTTGCTATGTCAAATGCAAGCTGTGTAATCAAAAAGTTAAAAGAGGTAAAAATATCAGTAACCTCAATACCACAAATATGTGGAAACATGTACGGACAAAGCACGTAGCTGAGTTACAAAGACACACTGGAGATGTAGGCCAACCTACAGCAGCACCTACATCTTCAGCTCGTGTTGGAGCCTCTTCCTCCAGCTCACACACAGCTGGTTCGGCTTCCTCACAGGATCGCCATGGAAGAATCTCTGTAACTCTTGTCCAGAGACCCAGTGTTATTCCACCCACAGCTGCAAGTTCCCTGTCATCCTCACACTCCCAGGCCACAAAACAGCCATCGGTAGCACAGGCATGGGATAAAAGACGGCCATACTCGGCAAACCATCCATGAGCACAGGCTCTGAATGCTGGCATTGCAAAACTCCTGTCCCTTGAAATGCTGTCATTCAGGCTGGTGGAGACTGACAGTTTCCGTGACTTAATGTCATTGGCAGTCCCACAATACAATGTGCCCAGCCGATTTTATTTCAGCAGGCAAGCCGTCCCTGGTCTGCAAAAGCATGTTGAGGGAAAAATTAAACATGCGCTACTAAACGCCGTCAGTAGCAAGGTCCACCTGACCACCGATGCGTGGACCAGTACCCATGGCCAGGGACGATACCTTTCCCTCACTGCCCATTGGGTCAATGTTGTGGAGCCGGGTACAGATCTTGCGAGTGGCGCTGTACGTGTTCTGCCAACTCCAAGGATTGCAGGAATCAAGTCTGTCCACATTGACTCCTCCTCCTACTCCAGTTCCTCAGAATCATCGCTGCAGGAGCCGTCACGGTCTACCTCCACATGGACCCGTGAACGTTTACCTGATGCAACCGATATGAGCATAGCCGTGGCCAAACGTCAACAGGCCGTCCTGAAATTAATTTACATGGGGAATCGAAGCCACACAGCGCAGGAGCTCTGGAATGCCATCAAGCAGGAGAGCGACGTGTGGTTTTTGCCAGCGAATCTCCAGCCAGGCTTGGTAGTGTGTGACAATGGCCGAAATCTGGTGGCAGCTCTGGGCCTTGGCAACCTCACTCACATACCATGTCTGGCACATGTGCTCAACTTGGTCGTGCAGAGTTTTTTGAGGGACTATCCGGATCTTGATGCACTGCTGCACAAGGTCTGCCTAGAGTGCGCTCACTTGCGACGTTCCAGCATGGCCAGATCGCGCATTGCAGCTCTGCAACGCAGATTTCGCCTTCCTGAACATCGCATCATATGTGACGTACCCACCAGGTGGAATTCCACGTTACATATGTTGGAGCGGTTGTGTGAGCAGCAGCCAGCAGTAATGGAGTATCAGCTGCATCAGGCGCAATCAACTCGCAATTTGCGTCGTTCACACTTCACCACTACTGAGTGGGCCTCTATGAAGGACATCTGCCACGTTTTGCGTGCGTTTGATGAGTCAACGCGGATGGCGAGTGCAGATGATGCACTAGTCAGCCTGACTGTCCCCTTCATCTGCCTGCTTCAAAAAACACTGCAAGCAATAAGGGATGAGGTTTTGGAAGAGGTGGAGGATGAGGAGTCACAAATTCCATCACCTTCTGGACAGTCAGCGCAACGTGGTTCCTCACAAAGGGCTGGGCAGTGTTCACTTTGTGAGGAGGATGAGGAGGAGTCAATGGAGGAGGAAGACATCGCTCCAGAGGGAGGTACACAACGCTCTAGTCAGTATGTAGAGCGAGGGTGGGGTGATGCAGAGCAGTCAGAGATGACGCCTCTTGCAGGGGACAGCGTTTCTTGGCCAGTTGGGAGTCTGCAGCACATGGTTGATTTCATGCTGCAGTGCCTGAGAAACGACCGCCGCATCGCCCACATTCTCACCACGTCTGATTATTGGGTGTACACCCTCCTAGACCCTCGCTACCGGGACAACTTACAAAGCCTCATCACACCGTTGAACCGGGAGCGTAAAATGCGGGAGTACCAAGACATACTGGTGCAATCCATAATGTTCTCCATTCCAGCCGAGAGCACTGCTGCTGCTACTGCTTTACAAAGCAGCTCTGTGCGTCGAGGCACTGGAGACAGCTCTGCAACAAGAGGGAGCACAAGCAGCGCCTCTGCACAGGGCAAGACCAGTATGTTCCAAATGTGGCGAAGTTTTGTGGCAGCGCCACCAATGTCTACACCATCCGAGACGGCTCCAGTCAGCAGGAGGCAACGTTTCCGTAAGATGGTGACAGACTACATGTCTTTCCCTCTCAGTGTACTCCAGATGGCTCTTCCCCATTCAAGTTTTGGGTCTCTAAGCTGGATACATGGCCAGAGCTTAGCCAGTATGCATTGGAGGTGCTGGCTTGCCCTGCTGCCAGTGTATTATCGGAGCGCGTCTTTAGTGCCGCAGGTGGTGTACTAACAGACCGTCGCATGCGACTATCCTCCGATAATGTAGACCGGCTTACTTTTCTGAAAATGAACAAGGCATGGATCTCGCCAGAATTTGTCTGTCCGTTTTCAGATTAAATAACTGGTTCGCAACGTTATCCATGTCTCCTGTTCCCTACACATGCACAGAAAAACCCATGTCGAACATGCTCCAAATAGGGAAGAGCCGTCACCCTGATTGTTATGCTTAAAACAGGAAATTGTGAAGTTTTCCAGGCCTAGAATGATAAATTTTTATGACAAATATGGACAAATAATAATTTGTCATCACAGCGCATATCTGCACATGTCTATTATAAATGGTAACAAAAACTAAAACTAGTCTTCACTTTTTGAAATTAATGCATAAAAGTACATTTCATACTTATCAATTAATGCTTTTTAAGGAACTTTATCTGTACCTGTAAGATAATGCAGTCAATGGATGTACAAATCATAAAATCCTCATATCATCATCACGATTTTTATTTATGACAGACATTATAAAATACACATACTGATGCCAACTGTAACTTCACACACCATATATGAAATGGCCAGCATCTAAACCTGGTAATAATGTGCAATAATAAATTATTACATCTATAAAGTGCATCATGCATACTGACAATAGGTAGTACTAGTTATACCTGCAAGTGCTGTTGAAACAACCACAACAGATATAAATTAATAATGGTATATAGGTATCACAGTGCATAGTTACTCATGGACAATGTCGATGTAATACTGTACCTCAATAAAGTCAGCGTGAACCATTATGCTTGTTAGTCTTGTAGATTGTTAAAGAGGGAACGGTCTTTTTTTGTTGGTCATAGGTGGAGTATTAGACAGTAAATGATTACTGCTGTTGTATTTTTGGCGTCCCTAGGGCGCAATAACGTGCGTACACATTTTATAGAGTCATCTAATTGACACACGCTACCCTACCCTACGCGTGACAGTAGGAAGGTAGTGTTGACGGATAAAGCCTTGCGCAACCAGACATGCTTTTACCCTCTTCAACACTGTCCAAGCAAAAAATGCATGATTGCAGCCGCAGACTTTATTGACGTACAGTATAACATCGCCATTACCCATCAGAGGCTGTCCACTGTCTGATACAGACATAGAATATACCTTTGCTATCCGTAGCCTTTCTTTCACCTACACTTGCAGGCACACACTTAAATTGTGACAATGCATTATGTTTTTTTAAATGGTTATTTTTTATCGTACATTATTGTGTCATCACATTGATGAGTCCATGCTGGACATGTCATACATGCTGTACAAAGTAACGATTTTATTAACTGAAATAATTGAAATGTCTGTGACTGTCACATCTAAATTGCAATGATGATGATGATGAGTGACGATTACAAAATCCATTGTCTTCACTATGTTATGGTTTAACATAGCGTTCCTTAAGCATTATTCATAAATACAAAAATGGACTTTTATTCTTAAATTTACAACACTATATTTTGTAACCAATTTTTTGGGTGGTGTGTTGTTCCATTTCTTGTTGGCATGTGCATATATGCGTTTATATTTGCAGTGTATTTATTTTTATTATTGAAGTTAGGAAACATGTGTATCTTCGTACCGTGTTAGCCATTAGATAGAAAAA
Source organism: Oophaga sylvatica (assembly GCA_033576555.1). Taxonomy (NCBI): domain Eukaryota; kingdom Metazoa; phylum Chordata; class Amphibia; order Anura; family Dendrobatidae; genus Oophaga; species Oophaga sylvatica. The sequence continues at coordinate 199,569,512 of JARQOD010000004.1, read as the reverse complement.
TATTTACACTTGAGAGTCCACAGTGGTTGATACCTTTGAATGGATAACTGAAAAGATGGTAACAAATTGCAAGCTTTCGAGGCTACTCACGTCTCTTCAACAGGCAAAGACTAAAACAAAAAATGAAGCATCACATATTTCTATACACAACAGGACACAGGAATAGTGCAATAGGTAAGACAAGTAAGTGACGTGTAGCAGAACTGTCATTATCACAGAGGGATGAACATAAATATTGGAACAGTTCCTAGATAAGGATAGAAAGTTTTATTGCCCTCTGATTGGGGTCTGGTTTTGTGTTTTAATGCCCCTGGAAGGGCAGAGACGCAGATTCCTTAATTGATATAGAATGACATAAATCCGTGTGATCTATTCATTCCATCACTAACAGTGTCAAAGGTCATGATGAGCTTATATTCTGAAACCTTTGTATCTTTGTCATATTTGAAGTTATATTTTAATACCAGTAATTCCATATCCATCATGCTATGACCGGGCATACAAAAGTGTTTTGCCACAGGTAAATCCATTATTTTTTGTCTTATCGTCTGTGGCGCTGATAATTCATCCTTGTTCTCATTTTTTGGCCGGTCTACCCTCACTTGTCCCTCCCTCACTTGTCTTACCTATTCCTGTGTCCTGTTGTGTGTACAAATATGTGATTCTTCCATTTTTTTTTTAGTCTTAGCCTGATGAAGAGACCTGAGTAGTCTCGAAAGCTTTGAATTTGTTACCATATTTTCAGTTAGCCATTAAACGGTATCAACCACAGAGGACTCTCAAGTATAAATATTTTTCTATTCTTGGAATTGAAATTCATCATTTTATTGTCCTAGTAAAACTTCATTTATTCTTGTTTGAAGTACATACATTTGCAATGGCCACGTAACAAGGCAATAAGTCAATATTTTGTGCCTACACCCTCCTTGACCCTGGGCTTCAACAGCGCCAGTTGCTGCTCAGAAGTGTTAGATGCACAGATGAAAACAATCGCTGATGTGTTTGTGGGGTTCAGTAACGCCTGCTGTTCCCCTGCTGTGTGTCTGGCAAAAATTACTGCTGCTAACTACAACTTCAACTTCAAACGTCTCATACTAGGCCTCTGCCTACACCCTCCTTGACCCTGGGCTTCAACAGCGCCAGTTGCTGCTCAGAAGTGTTAGATGCACAGATGAAAACAATTGCTGATGTGTTTGTGGGGTTCAGTAACGCCTGCTGTTCCCCTGCTGTGTGTCTGGCAAAAATTACTGCTGCTAACTACAACTTCAACTTCAAACGTCTCATACTAGGCCTCTGCCTACACCCTCCTTGACCCTGGGCTTCAACAGCGCCAGTTGCTGCTCAGAAGTGTTAGATGCACAGATGAAAACAATTGCTGATGTGTTTGTGGGGTTCAGTAACGCCTGCTGTTCCCCTGCTGTGTGTCCGGCAAAAATTACTGCTAGCTACCTAATCATGGTGAAAAAAACCTGACATCTCAAAGTGTCTAGTGCTACACATAGATATGAGGCTACACCCTGATTTCTAAGCTGTAAACATTTGAAACGTCAACTTTCAAACCATAAAATGATTAGTCTTTGTCACAAATCTGTAACAAAATAAATGTGACATATTATTACAGATATGCACATGTCGAAAACAAATGCAAACACAAAATCCTACTTATGCTATAGGATACTGATGGTCAACCTTGTCACTCCATAGCTTAGACAAATCCAACTCACATCATGATGACTCCAATGCTGCAATGTTGGAAGTGCAAATGTGGGTTGAACTTTGACAACTGCTGCAGTGCGAAGGTTATACTTCAGTGTTCTTGCCTTTGAAATAAAAGCATACAAGTAAATATAATAATCCAATGTTGATTAAGGGACGTGATGTACACGTGTAATATTGTGCAAACAATGCATGTAGGAATAGTCCTCTTCAACATTACTTATATTTGTGTCATTTTAAAAAATACATATTTGATTAGAAAGTTAAGAGCCCATATCATAAAGGTCCTTCATGTAAACATGATAATCGCTTACAAAAATCATGCATTACCTTGGTAAAGTCAATAGTGCATAGTCACAATAGCAAAATATATACCTGTAAGTGGTGCTGAAAGAACGACAACTGATAGAATACGTGAATGATATATATTTATCAGACTGAATAGCGACATCTGTACAATGTCGATATAATACTGTACCTTAACAAAACAGCTGTGTCACACCTCACACTCGTTTTTCTTGTAGCTTGTTATGTAATAGGGCACATGCGTGTATGTTTCATCATAGGTGCATGTTTACTGAGTAAAGCAGTCATGACAACGCCTTTGTGTTGTCGGTACGCTTGCGATGATGAACGATGCGCACCGTGAATCTTAGTCTGCGTCATAAGACGTACAGACGCTCCAATACCCAACGCGTCACAGCAGGAAGCCAGTCTGTGCGTCCAAACAGAGGCGCAACCATACATGCACGTAACCTTTTATAAAGCTAGATAAAAAAAGGATGTAGTAGTAACGCACACTTTATTGAGGTACAGTATTACATCGCCATTCACCATCTGTGGCTATGCAGTTTCATCTATATATACCTTATCTATCCGTTGTCATGCTTGCAAGTCCACAGTCAGGCATAAATATCTGTTTTCACTCTGCACTATGCACTTTTTAAATTTTTGTTTTGTTAATATAAATGATTGGCACATATTATCAGTATTACATGATGGAAATTTTAGATATTTTTTAAAAAATTGTAGTTATATTATTCACCAAATGTAAAGTTTTATGAATGTCAAAGAAAACTTGTAATGCTGATTATGTTTTTAAGTCAGCCATTCATTGTCTACACAATAAAAATGGTGTACATACTGTTACTTACCCATCATTAATGGATTCTGATGTGTACTTGTATGCTTTTATTTTAAACCGTATAGCAGATTATTTAACCTATTTTAATTGTGGTTTGCATTGCTTTTCAACATGTTAATGTATGCGTTTATGTTTGTAAATTTTTAATTTACATATATTTTTTTAAGTTAAATCATCTTATGGTACTAAAGTTTATATTTCTCTTGTTTGGAGTATAGACATTTTTAATTGACACGTAACAAGGAAAATACTTGATATAGTATTTAAACATCCTCCTTGACCCTGGGCTACAACACCGCCAGTTGTAGCTCAGAAGTGCTGTTAGCACAGTCTACACTTGCTCCTGTGTTACTGGGGTTCAGTAATGTCAGCTGTTCCCCTGCTGTGTGAACGGCAAAAAGTCCTGCTGCCTCCACCATGTTCTCTTCTCATCCCTGGGCTACAACACCGCCAGTTGTAGCTCGGAAGTGCTGTTAGCACAGTCTACACTTGCTCCTGTGTTACTGGGGTTCAGTAATGTCAGCTGTTCCCCTGCTGTGTGAACGGCAAAAAGTCCTGCTGCCTCCACCATGTTCTCTTCTCATCCCTTGGCTACAACACCGCCAGTTGTAGCTCAGAAGTGCTGTTAGCACAGTCATACACTTGCTCCTGTGTTACTGGGGTTCAGTAATGTCAGCTGTTCCCCTGCTGTGTGAACGGCAAAAAGTCCTGCTGCCTCCACCCTGTTCTCTTCTCATCCCTGGGCTACAACACCGCCAGTTGTTGCTCGGAAGTGCTGTTAGCACAGTCTACAAATTGCTTCCTGTGTTACATGGGTTCATATGGGTCAGCTGTTCCCCTGCTGTGTGAACGGCAAAAAGTCCTGCTGCCTCCACCCTGTTCTCTTCTCATCCCTGGGCTACAACACTGCCAGTTGTAGCTCGGAAGTGCTGTTAGCACAGTAACACTTGCTCCTGTGTTACTGGGGTTCAGTAATGTCAGCTGTTCCCCTGCTGTGATAACGGCAAAAAGTCCTGCTGCCTCCACCCTGTTCTCTTCTCATCCCTGGGCTACAACACCGCCAGTTGTAGCTCGGAAGTGCTGTTAGCACAGTCAACACTTGCTCCTGTGTTACTGGGGTTCAGTAATGTCAGCTGTTCCCCTGCTGTGTGAACGGCAAAAAGTCCTGCTGCCTCCACCTGTTCTCTTCTCATCCCTGGGCTACAACACCGCCAGTTGTTGCTCGGAAGTGCTGTTAGCACAGTGAACACTTGCTCCTGTGTTACTGGGGTTCAGTAATGTCAGCTGTTCCCCTGCTGTGTGAACGGCAAAAAGTCCTGCTGCCTCCACCATGTTCTCTTCTCATCCCTGGGCTACAACACCGCCAGTTGTAGCTCGGAAGTGCTGTTAGCACAGTCTACACTTGCTCCTGTGTTACTGGGGTTCAGTAATGTCAGCTGTTCCCCTGCTGTGTGAACGGCAAAAAGTCCTGCTGCCTCCACCTGTTCTCTTCTCATCCCTGGGCTACAACACCGCCAGTTGTAGCTCGGAAGTGCTGTTAGCACAGTGAACACTTGCTCCTGTGTTACTGGGGTTCAGTAATGTCAGCTGTTCCCCTGCTGTGTGAACGGCAAAAAGTCCTGCTGCCTCCACCCTGTTCTCTTCTCATCCCTGGGCTACAACACGCCAGTTGTAGCTCGGAAGTGCTGTTAGCACAGTGAACACTTGCTCCTGTGTTACTGGGGTTCAGTAATGTCAGCTGTTCCCCTGCTGTGTGAACGGCAAAAAGTCCTGCTGCCTCCACCCTGTTCTCTTCTCATCCCTGGGCTACAACACCGCCAGTTGTAGCTCGGAAGTGCTGTTAGCACAGTGAACACTTGCTCCTGTGTTACTGGGGTTCAGTAATGTCAGCTGTTCCCCTGCTGTGTGAACGGCAAAAAGTCCTGCTGCCTCCACCCTGTTCTCTTCTCATCCCTGGGCTACAACACTGCCAGTTGTTGCTCGGAAGTGCTGTTAGCACAGTGAACACTTGCTCCTGTGTTACTGGGGTTCAGTAATGTCAGCTGTTCCCCTGCTGTGATAACGGCAAAAAGTCCTGCTGCCTCCACCATGTTCTCTTCTCATCCCTGGGCTTCAACACCGCCAGTTGTTGCTCGGAAGTGTCATTGGCACGGGTACTCACTCCTGCCCAGACTGGTTACAGCACGCCATCTGTTTCCTGTCAGTGTAAACGTCACTTAGCCTCCAATAAGTTGTCCTGTCGTGTTGCGGTCGGGTTAGCCGACTCTATGGTGCTTGGAGTTTAGGTGCTTCCTATGTGTGCTGCGGGATATGCAAATAAAGTCTGTTTCGTTGTGACAATAGGACAATCATCCACTGTAGTACTGTGGGATTCGGTAACTGCGGCTGGCTCGCGGCCTGTCATCTTAATTTTCCATGGGTACCTTCTGCTACCCGTCCGGGTTCCAGTACCATCAGCTGGTTCTCCGCAGTGCCTTTGGCCTAGGTGCCTCCATCTCGGTATCGAGTTCCTCAATTATGTGGTCCTGGTAGTGCTTGGGTAGCCAGGGACTCTCTGCTTAGTAACGTGTCCAGTTACGTCAGCTGGTCCTCGGTTGTGCCAATTGGCATTTCCTTCTGCTGCCCTCCGGGTTCCGCACAGTCACTGGTCCTCGTTACTTGCATGGCTCTTGTACCTTCTGCTACCCGTCCGGGTTCCAGTACCGTCAGCTGGTTCTCCGCAGTGCCTTTGGCCTAGGTGCCTCCATCTCGGTATCCGAGTTCCAGCAATGTCTGCTGGTCCTTGGTAGTGCTTTGGAGCACAGGTACCTCCTGCTTAGTAACCGTGTCCCAGTAACGTCAGCTGGTCCTCGGTTGTGCCATTGGCTCTTTTCCTTCTGCTGCCCCTCCGGGTTCCAGCACAGTCAGCTGGTCCTCGTTACTTGCATTGGCTCTTGTACCTTCTGCTACCCGTCCGGGTTCCAGTACCGTCAGCTGGTTCTCCGCAGTGCCTTTGGCCTAGGTGCCTCCATCTCGGTATCCGAGTTCCAGCAATGTCTGCTGGTCCTTGGTAGTGCTTTGGAGCACAGGTACCTCCTGCTTAGTAACCGTGTCCCAGTAACGTCAGCTGGTCCTCGGTTGTGCCATTGGCTCTTTTCCTTCTGCTGCCCTCCGGGTTCCAGCACAGTCAGCTGGTCCTCGTTACTTGCATTGGCTCTTGTACCTTCTGCTACCCGTCCGGGTTCCAGTACCGTCAGCTGGTTCTCCGCAGTGCCTTTGGCCTAGGTGCCTCCATCTCGGTATCCGAGTTCCAGCAATGTCTGCTGGTCCTTGGTAGTGCTTTGGAGCACAGGTACCTCCTGCTTAGTAACCGTGTCCCAGTAACGTCAGCTGGTCCTCGGTTGTGCCATTGGCTCTTTTCCTTCTGCTGCCCCTCCGGGTTCCAGCACAGTCAGCTGGTCCTCGTTACTTGCATTGGCTCTTGTACCTTCTGCTACCCGTCCGGGTTCCAGTACCGTCAGCTGGTTCTCCGCAGTGCCTTTGGCCTAGGTGCCTCCATCTCGGTATCCGAGTTCCAGCAATGTCTGCTGGTCCTTGGTAGTGCTTTGGAGCACAGGTACCTCCTGCTTAGTAACCGTGTCCCAGTAACGTCAGCTGGTCCTCGGTTGTGCCATTGGCTCTTTTCCTTCTGCTGCCCCTCCGGGTTCCAGCACAGTCAGCTGGTCCTCGTTACTTGCATTGTCTCTTGCTCCATCTGATACCCGTCAGGGTTCCAGTAACGTCAGCTGGTTCTCGGAAATTAGACAACCTTAAAGACCACCCAGAAGAAGATGACGACAACAAGGACGACGAGCATGAAGCCAACCAGCCTAAACACCATCACAAAGAAGAAATAAAAGATTACCAAACAGGACTAAGAAGGTTAAGACAAACTACAAGATACAGAACAAGAGACTTAAGAACAATAAGCAGAAGATCAAAAAGCAGAAGAACATGAAGTATAAGACCAAAATGAAGAGCAAAATATATGCTCTAAATTCTAAGCAGAAGACTAAGCAGTGTATGGGGGTGAGTCCGTTCCTCCTCGTGGTGCCCCTGGAAAATGCCTGCTGCTGCAGGCTAAACTGAACACCGACAAATACTGTTGTAATTTAAATCTTTTGTGACAGCAAGAACGGAAGGATGAAAAATTCATACTTTGACAGATTACAAGTACAGGATTCTCTGTCACAAATAAGAATATGATGAAGAAGATGAAGTACAATATGAATAAGAATAATAGTTTAATAAGAAGAATATGAGTAATGTTAACAAAAAGATGAATAGCAAGAAGTTTAAGAAGAAGATAAAGAAGGTGAAGATGAAGAATAATTTGATGAAAAAGATGATGCTGCTGAAGATTATGAAGGAGAAAGTGTGTGAAAAGTTAAGAAGGTGAAGAGCATGGAAGTAGTGAAATATACATATTTGCCAAAATAGAAAAAACGTTAACAACATTGTCAATTTCTTCGTCAATCCGAACATCTTTAAAAAAAAAAATATTTATGCTATTTTATTTGATTGGGTTAAACATCTATGCCTTTAATGTCTCCTCAACCTTCCACAATACATTGTACATTACTCTTTGTTGTTTTCCTTCATGTACAATTAACCAACAAGGCAAGAATGGGTTTTTTTTAATTCCGATATTTTGTTCCCATAGACTTACATGGGACTTCCGGTATCGGTATCGGGTATCGCCGATATTTTCATGGTATCGGCGATACCATTCCGATTCCGATACTTTTGGATATCGGAAAGTATCGCTCAACCCTAGTAATCACCGACCATTTTTCCAAAATGGTGCATTTGGTGCCGCTTCCACGGTTACCTTCTGCACGGGCTCTGGCAGCGTTGTTCATTAGGCATATCTTTCGTCTACACGGCATGCCGGACAAAATTGTCAGTGACCGAGGTCCCCAGTTTGCGTCTCGGTTCTGGAGAGAGCTTTGTCGTCTACTCAGTATTGAGTTAAATCTCTCTTCAGCGTACCATCCTGAGACGAATGGGTTGGTAGAGAGGGCCAACCAGACCTTGGTCACCTATCTACGACATTTTGTCTCGGTCAGGCAGGATGACTGGGCATCCTTGCTATCATGGGCTGAGTTTGCATTAAACAATGCTGTGGCTGATTCCACCGGACAGACTCCATTCCTCCTAAACTAGGGTCAGCATCCGCGGGTTCCGGTGCCCATGCCTGTGTCTTCCGCCGACTCCAGGGTGGCAGACTGGGCTGTGGAGGCACGAGACATTTGGGACCGTGCCCAGGATGCCATTCAGGCATCCAAGGAGAGGATGAGGTCCTCCGCCGACGCACATCGGCGCCCCGCTCCAACATTTGCTCCTGGGGACATGGTGTGGCTCTCCGCCCGTAACATCAGGCTGCGAGTTGAGTCCACTAAGTTGGCACCCCGCTACCTGGGTCCTTTCAAGGTCCTCGAGCAGGTTAACCCTGTGGTATACCACCTAGCCCTTCCGCCTCGCCTTGGTATCACTGACACCTTTCACGTGTCCCTCTTGAAACCCGTGGCCATTTCCCGTTTTTCCGAGTCATCCGCCGTGACGTCGGGTTCATCTACCGACGATCATGAGGTGAACGCCATTGTTGGGTGCAAGGTGGTACGAGGCAAAAAATTTTATTTGGTGGATTGGAGGGGTTATGGGCTGAGGATAGATCCTGGGAGCCTGCCGAGCATGTTCACGCTCCGCAGCTCGTCGCTGCTTTTGAGCGCAGCGAGGCCCAAAGAAGGGGGGGCCCTAGGAGGGGGCGTAATGTTAGGGTTCGATTTCCCGTTGCTGCACAAGGGGAGTCTCGAACCCATCCCGCTGCGGTCTCCCATTCATCTCCGGCCGCAGTGGAGCCTGCTCAGCAGAGACATCGGTCCAGGCATCTTGCCCGCTCCTCTACTGTGCGGTGACTTGCTGCTGCCTTTCCTGGATCTGCTATTGTAGCCAGTGCTGGAGCAGTCGTCTTTGGGACGGAGTCCTGCGTTTTCCCATCTGGGCATGCCCAGAGTGAGATCTCTCATTGGAGATCAGGGGTCACATGTTCAGGTGCTGCAGCGGCTCCTATTGGTCCGCCAGGAAGGTCATGTAGCTACGTGTGTTTGTAACAGCTTCTCATTGGTCCTGGTTCCTGGAAGGTCCTGTAGCTGTTGCTATAAAAGGGTAGAATGGCTGGGCCGCCATGCGCTAATATCAATCATTGTATGCTATGCGCCAGTGTGGTCATGTGTATGTGTGGATAGGGACCCGGCTGAAATAAGCCACTAGAATACCGACTTAATCGGTGAGGAATTTGGTATGGTAGCTGGTTAGGGTCGGTGTCCTAGATGCCCTAGATTACCGGCATAACCGGTGAGGAGTTTTGATTGCCGTATTCAGGGTCTGGCATTCAGACGCCATAGATTGCGGGTGACTCCCACGAGGACATTAGCACATGATCACTAGTGTTGAGCGATACGATACCGCAAGTATCGGGTATCAGCCGATATTAGCTCTATCGGCCTTTCGATACTTAGTTCCGATATTTTCGTCTTATCGGATACCGGAATCGGGATTGTCACTGTCACTGTCAGTGTCCGTCGGTCGGGTCTGTCAGGAGTCAGCGGCACTTACCTGGCAGAAGATCTCGGGCGGTCACGGGCTGGACTGCTTGATGGCCGCCATCATCTTTCCCCGGCGGTCACATGCACTTTCTCGCGATAACTGCAGTGACTGCTGGGTAATCCCGGCCATAAAGCAGTCAGTCCAATGACGTCACCGCCGGGGAAGCAGGTAATCAGCTGTGCTGCGTCGCGATGACAGGCTCTGCCTGTCATTGCGATGTAGCAGAGCTGGATCGTCGTGGGACACTCGTTACTATGGACTGCGTCGGACAGGTGGTATACTGTTGGTTTGTTTTTTTTCTTTTTTTACAGGAGATCGATGGCGTCGCAGGAATGAGAGTATAATAAAAGAAATGAAAACTGTGTTGTCTCTTTTATTTCATTAAAATACTTTTTTCTTGCATTTTTTTTTTTTTATACATTTAATAACTTTGGGATTAATAATGGATCGGTGTCTTATTGACACCTCTCCATTATTAACCGGGCTTATTGTCACCGTGCAATCAATGGTGACATTAACCCCTTATTACCCCACTTGCCACCGCTACAGGGCAGTGGGAAGAGCCGGGTAAAGTGCCACAATTGGCACATCTTTTGATGCGCCAAATGTGGGGCTGCTGTAGCCTGGTATTATCAGGCTGTTGAGGGCCAAAATCCATGGGCCTTGACAGTCTTTTAATACCAGGCCGCAGCAGTCTGCATTTTACTTGGCTGGTTAACAAAAATAGGGGGACCCCTACGCCGTTTTTTTTTTCGAGGGGATCCCCTATTTTTGTTAACCAGCCAAGCTAAGCAGACTGCTGTGGCCTGGTATTATCAGGCTGGCAAGGTCCATGGATATTGGATCCTTACCAGCCTGAAAAACCAGGCCTCAGCGGTCTGCTTCATCTGGCTGGTTAACAAAAATAGGGGGGACCCCACGCCAATTTTTTTCGAGGGGTTCCCCTATTTTTGTTAATCAGCCAAGATATGCAGACTGCTGTGGCCTGGTATTATCAGGCTGGCAAGGTCCATGGATCTTGGCTCCTTAACAGCCTGAAAATCCAGGCCTCAGCGGTCTGCTTCATCTGGCTGGTTAACAAAAATAGGGGGACCCCACGCCAATTTTTTTCGAGGGGATCCCCTATTTTTGTTAATCAGCCAAGATATGCAGACTGCTGTGGCCTGGTATTATCAGGCTGGCAAGGTCCATGGATCTTGGCTCCTTAACAGCCTGAAAATCCAGGCCTCAGCGGTCTGCTTCATCTGGCTGGTTAACAAAAATAGGGGGGACCCCACGCCAATTTTTTCGAGGGGATCCCCTATTTTTGTTAATCAGTTCCCTCTGACGTCACTGATTGTGTCCCTGGCTGACCTGAAGTGAAAGTGGAAAGCAATCAATTAAGCTTTCCACTTCCTCTCCTGTCAGCCAGGAGAGGAACTCATTCATTTGGGGGTTTACTGTGAGGCTGCAGCATTAGCTGCGGTCCCTGCAGTAAACATTAACCCTTTCTGAAGGATTACACCGTGGGACCTGACTGTGCATGGGATAGGTAAGAATAATTTTGCTTTTTTATTTTATTTTTATTACAGGAAATGGTTTTTGCAGTCAAATAAAAGATGGTAAAAAACATGTGTCTTTATTTCATTAAAATGATTTTTAATTAAAGTGTGTGTGTTTTATTTTTATTTCATGCAATAGGATTAATAATTGATAGTTGTCTAATTGACAGCTCTCAATTATTAACCTGGCTTAAGGTCACCTTTCAATTGCAATGTGGCTTTAACCCCATATTAACCCATTCGCCACCGCTACAGGGCAATGGGAATAGACGAGCAAAGTGCCAGAAAGGGCGAATCTAATTATAGATTTGTCTTTTCTGGGGTGTCTGGGGGCAGATGTTAGTAGCCAGGGGGGGCAAAAATAATGGTCCCTCTCTGGGCTATTATTATCTGCCCCCATTCGCTGGCTTTGTCTGTCTGGTTGCGAAAATAGGGCGGGAGCCCACGCATTTTTTTTAAACAATTTTACACCTCATATATATATATATATATATTATATATACATGTCATTGAATTTGTGACACATATATATATATTTATATTTATAGTTCATACACTTTACATAGTATATTAGCCGCTAATTCAATTGACGGCTTTTGTGAAAATGCGGAACCCGACATGAAATGACACTTGGTGTACATAGGGTTAACCATGTCTTTTCATGTCCTTTGCTATCTGATTTGCACAAACAATTACATCAGTCTATGTGTGCAAAATTTCACACCTGTAGGGGTTAAATAAAGGTGTAAATTCGTAGCAAAAAAGTCCGTTTTTTTTTACAACGAATTTACACCTTTAATTAACCCCTACAGGTGTGAAATTTTGCACACATAGACTGATGTAATTGTTTGTGCAAATCAGATTGCAAATTACATGAAAAGACATGGTTAACCCTATGTACACCAAGTGTCATTTCATGTCGGGTGCTTCTGTCTTTTCACAGAAGCCGCTTTACCCGGCAATTGAATCAGAGGATATTTTACTATGTAGAAGTGTATAAACTATACATATATGTATATATATATGTCACAATGACATGTATATATATATATATATATATATATATATATATATATGTATTCTATGTGTGTATATTTTGTGTTTACAATGAAAGAAAGGTTTTTTTTGGTTGCGATTTTTTGTTCCCATAGACTTACATTGGACTTCCGGTATCGGAATCGGATATCGGCGATATTTAGTGATATCGGCGATACCATTCCGATCCGATATTTTTAGATATCGAGCAGTATCGCTCAACACTAATGATCACGCTTTATGTACGCTTAGCACTTAACTGTGTATCTGAGAGACTTACAGGACACAGTGCTTTTTCTCAGCGGCCCTGTGACGTAACAGGGTTCGCTTTCAACGCTAGTCAGCGCCCTAGCGTGTTTTCTTTGCCACTCAGTTGTGTCTAGTGAGTGCGCACACATCACCATATAGCGTTGCGGCTCCTCTTCTAGCGGCTCTGTGGAGTAACAGAGTTCGCACTCATTGCCACAGCGCATTACGGCGTTTATGTTGGCAGCTCTGCGGGATAGCAGAGTTTGCTTCTTGCGCCTTTTTGCCAGCAGCGGGCTTCGCCTGCACGGTGGACCCCGGGCTGCGAATGCACTTATTATTTATATTATTTTGTGCGTTCCGCCAGCCTTAACACCTACCTGGCATATATAGATGGCACCATTATAGCTCCATGTTCTGCATATTTTTTATTTATTTATTTTTTTTTTGCAAATAAAATAGATGGCACCAATAAAACCATAAATTTTGGACCTGGCTCTTTCTGAATGTATAACATCTACCATTGTGTTATGACTTATGTGACAAATTGTTCCCATTGGGTATATTACTCTATTATGACTATTATAACTTCATTCCTTACAGTTTTATTTTTTTGTTTTTTTGTTTTTGTTTTAGTTTTTGTTTTTGCTTTTGAAGTAATATGCTGACCTTTGGAAAATCAAACTACATAATTGACAAATGCTTCCTTTTTCTTCCCCCTCCCTTCTCTATTTATGTGACGTTTTTCTTTGGGGTCCATGGCTCCTTGTCCTTTAAGACAAGAAGGGTCTATTATAGGCCATTTTTCCATCTATGTATATACCCCAATAGAGACATTTTTGTACATCCTGGTTTGATGGTGGGTGCTATTTTGTGGGTATTGGTTAAATTTGGATACATATGAATCACATTATTGGTGACTCTTTGTGACCAATTTGTGACACACTATGTAATGTTTTGGAATGGATATATTCTATTCGATTTTCATGTCATATATATGTATACAGATTACGGGTTATGGACTCAGAATAGAAATATGCTACAATTGTGCTATGGGAGCTTTTGTATATATCATTTAGAGTTATATAATCATTTCTGTTAAAGAAAAATAATAAAAGTCTGTGTAAATGTATATAGGGTTGTGTGTTTACAAACTAACGATACTTTTTTCGACCTGTGTGGCATATACTTACCCTTTTAGCCACACTGCTATTTTTGGCGACTGTGTTGTCATGTTTAATATTTACTACATAAATATTGGACTAACTCAAATGGTCAAAAAATACACTTTTTATAACTCAAATTGATCCTGTAGACATAAGCTGCATTTATTTTCGGTGCCCACAATATACTGTGTTTTCATGTACACTCTATATTCCTGTTCCTTTTTTCACATGTAACAATTTTCAGGTACTATGTGGTTTATTCTATATGCTTTTGGGATGGTGCGGATATTGATATCTATATATAGATATATAATTCTTTTAAGTCCCCTTTGTTTTACCGCGGCTCTAGTGGTCTATTTTGTGCATATGCTCTTATTTTTTATATCACGATCTTGTGCACAGAATAGCGCATGCGCAGTAGTGTATTTAATAGCCATCTTGGTACTCCTGTTGGGTGATGCGTGGCCAGGTCATTTCCGCCTCCAGATACTTCCTGTTCATTTATAATTCTGTGACGTTATCGACGAATTAGCGCATGCGCAGTAGCGTATTTAACAGCCATCTTGGTGCTCTTGCTGTGTGATGCCTGGCCGCATCACTTCCGCCTACAGTTATATTCTGTCTATTTGCAATTCTGTGACATCATCGACGAACCAGCGCATGTGTTCTAGTGCATTTGCCAGCCATCTTAGTACTCCTAGAATGTGATGCCTGATCGCATCACTTCCGCCTCCAGGTATTTCCTGTTTCGGGGGTTGGATTCCGTTCTCAGCTGACGTGAGTTTTTGCTTTATTTGTGTTCTATAAATATTGAACCCTACAAGGGAAGCACTATAACTGCTCCTGACGAAGCCACGGAGGTGGCGATACGCTTTGGGCTCTGCCCTCCCTGACCCCCTTTTTCCTTCCCCACAGGCTGGTATTATTTTGGTCATTTTCTATGGGCACTTTTTTTCTTAGATCATTCATCTGATAGGTGCTCAATCTGTTCCATGCTGCATTCATATGACATTTTTTCTATCAGCATGGTTTTTGCTTAGGCTTAGTGTTATTGGTGCCATCTATATTGCAATTTAATTGTTATTGTTGCATCTGTTCATACCACCACCTTGTAGCATCTAAGGCTTTAGTACAAACTTATTTACTTGTATGCTATTCTATATCCAAGAACTACTGTGGGGTTTGATTGGGTATATATATATATATATTTTCATATACATTCTTGTGCAATGTGTTTCTTTTGATATATTTACATTGATATTATTAATATCCATATTCTATATGCATTTGTCATATTTGCACATTTATATATGGGTCTCAGGGAGCCATGTATCCCTTTCAGGGATTGTTTGTTTTATTTTTAATTGTTTTTAATTCTGTAGTGTGATACTTTGTAGTGTTCTAATAAAATTGGTTATCTTTTTACTTATTGGAGTTCCCTGGTGCATAGTATGCCCTCTTTTTTTGTCTTGCTAGGTTGGGGGCTCTTGAGCGCACAACCTCAGCTGTGGATGTTACCGCAGTCGCTGTTCAGGCTGCTAGCGTGGCTGCAGCCAGTTTGTCCTCTGCCACCTCTGCCCCTACATTATCCCACCTCCCGCTTCCTGACAAGTTTGCCGGTGACAGCAAGCAATGTCGGGGATTCGTGAGTCAGTGCTCTATACAGCTAGAGCTTCTGGCTGCACGTTTCCCCACGGATCGGGCACAAGTGGGTTTTGTACTGTCTCTACTCTCGGGCAGAGCGTTGGAGTGGGCAACACCGCTGTGGGAGTGCAACGATCATGTGGTGCGGAGTGCTCCTCGGTTTTTGGAGGCTCTGAAAAAGGTCTTTTTAGGACCTCAGGTCACTCATGATATGGCACTCCAACTGCTGGCAATTTCACAGGGCTTGTTCATGGTCAGCCAGTTCTCAGTCCAATTTCGGACTTTGGCCTCTGAATTAGAGTGGCCAGATAAAATTCTTATTCCACTGTTCTGGAGAGGACTGGCAGACCATGTAAAGGACGCTTTGGCTACCAGGGAGATTCCTGCCACACTGGAGAAACTCATTTCTATATCTACCCGCATCGACCTCCGTTTTCACGAGCGGAGGTTAGAGCGGACCCAGTGTAGGCAGAGGTTTCAGCTGGCACCCACCTTTGCCAAACCTCTGGAATTGTCATGGGTGTATCGCCACAAGGATCGTCGCGATTACACACTCTGACTTCTCACAGCTGAGTTGCTGTTTCTTTGTGTTTGGTAATGAGGGAGTTAATTTTACCTAGCTCTTTGCTAAGACTAGGTCCAGCCTCGCCCGGCTGCTTTTGATTATGTTCTAATTAGATTCCTTCATATACCTGCCAGTCTGCTTGTTAGATGCCGGTGAAAGCATTCATGTAGTCTAGCAGACTGGATCGGTTCTGAGAATACTTAAGCTAAGAGCTCCTTAGTTGTTTTTACTCTTATAGCTTATAGTTTATCTCTGAGACCTTAGGTGTTCCTACTGTGTGTGAGTGTTGTATGTAAGACTTTATTTACTTTATTTCTTGTCTTTCTTGTATGTCTTTCTGTTCATTAACCGTTACCTGTTCATTCCCTTTGGTGGTAATCAGGGTCCTTCTTAGGACTAGATTACAGTTGGCAGGGATTGATAGGAGACAGGGTTTACGCTGGTGGCCTGGACCTCTGTACCTTTAACAGTACTTCCAGGTAGAGGGATTAGTTAGGACCCCAGTTTAGGGTCAGCATAGACCCGGTCACCCTCTAGCCGGAGACAGCGTATAACGGATTCCGTATTGACCCACTGGACTTTCTGTCAGGTAATTCTATGTTATCATATATCTATGCGCATGTTATATGGTATGTTGCCCTTTTGATATAGATTACTGTCATCACATATATATATATCTGCTATACAGCGTGACAGGAATTTCCCGTTCGGGCGTCCGACTCCCCAGAGACCATGGAGACTACTCGAGTGTGATCTAAGTCTCGGACCACTCGAGTATCCGTGGTCTGTAGAGTGTGTCAGCAGCTAGGACATTATGCCAACCGATGTCCCCAGCGAATGAGTAAACGGTCATGTTCCGTGACCATGGGTGCAGGGTCATTAGACGCGAGGGATTTTGCTCCGAAAGTGCTCCTTAAAGGGTTAATCTCTCTAGGTTCATCCACTCTTCCCGCCAAGCTTTGTGTGGACTCTGGGGCAGAGGGGAATTTTATGTCCTCCTCCTTTGCCTCTCACCATTCCATACCGCTGATGACGCTCGCCGAGCCAATATCGGTGAGAGTGTTGAATGGAGCAATTCTGCCCTCACAAATCACCCACCAGACTGTCTCTCTACTTCTGTCTATGTCTCCTTCACATCAGGAGAATATATCCCTTTTTGTTCTTCCTAAGGGAATAGATGAGGTTTTGTTGGGATTACCCTGGCTTCGCCACCACTCTCCCCATATTGAATGGTCCTCTGGAAGAATACTGGGTTGGGGTGATCATTGCAGAGACAGATGTCTCAGAGAGGACGTTCAGGTTTCCACAACAGAGATACCCATAGATCTTGATTCTCTTCCCAAGGTTTATCGGTCATACGCGGACGTATTCTCCAAAAATGCAGCGGAGACTCTGCCGCCTCATCGCCCCTATGACTGTCCTATAGACCTCTTGCCTGGAACCGAGCCCCCTCGGGGAAGAGTGTATCCTCTCTCTCTTCCTGAGATGGAGGCCATGTCACAATACATCCAGGAAAATCTGGCAAGAGGGTTTATTAGGAAGTCAGTGTCACCAGCAGGGGCAGGATTTTTCTTCGTGCAGAAGAAGAATGGAGAATTACGACCGTGTGTAGACTATAGGGGTCTTAGCGCCATTACCGTTAAGAACAAATACCCTTTGCCCCTAATATCTGAGCTCTTTGATAGGCTCCGAGGAGCAAGGGTATTTACTAAGCTGGATTTTCGTGGTGCCTATAACCTGATCTGCATCCGTGAGGGGGACGAATGGAAGACGGCGTTTAATACCAGAGATGGACATTACGAATATCTTGTGATGCCCTTCGGGTTCTGTAATGCTCCAGCCATCTTCCAAGATTTCGTAAATGACATATTCCGGGATATGCTTGCCTGTTGTGAATGTGTTAGAAATTAATTCTGAGCAGAAGCTCCCTCTGGTGGTTACAAACAGTACTGAACCATTCAATGAAGATTGTGAAGATTGGCAATCAGGAGTTACAGACTGGTCTTATATAAGGGAGGTTCCCTCCCATCATGCTTGCCGGTGATCAATTGTTCTTGTCTCAACTGTGGTTCCTTGTTCTCTTTGAAGCTTGCTTAGTCTTGCCTGCATCTTCTGCTATCAGATAAGATATTTTCTGCTTTTATTTTTGTGCTTGCTTTTTGCATTGTTCTCTGCACTTCTGTGGAGGTCAGCCAGGTCCCCTCCGGGGGCTTGTGCTCCTCTCAGTTTATCTGAGCCACTGTTATTTGTTCATTTGCCTTTTCCAGTTTTTTCAGTGGCTGCGGCTTAGTTTTGTTACACCAGAGAACTAATTTAGGTGGTAGAGGTCGTGTGATCTCAGGTGTTTTTGCAATTAGTAGAGTTGGTATTTTTTAGGGTTTTTTGGATTGCAGTAAGTGTCCTTCCTATCCTTTTCTTTCAAGGAAGATTGGGCCCCAACGTTTGCTCATACTATTTTCTGTCTGTGTCTGTATTTCCTCTTGTCTAACCGCCATTACATGTTTGGGGGCTTCCTATGTTCTTTGGGGATCTGCTCCGGGGCAGATAGCTTTCCTCTTTCTATCTTTAGGTGTAGTTAACCTCTCAGGCTGTGACGAGGCGTCTAGGACCAACTTAGGAATGCTCCACGGCTGCCTTTAGTTGTGGTGGTTAGTCAGGGTACTGCAATCCAGTAGATTCCAACCTCTCTGGTGTATTGACGTTTTTGCCTGCTCTCCTCAGCTACCAAATCATAACACTTTCCACCTCAGTGGTAGTCTATCTGGATGACATTCTCATCTTTTCTCCAGATATGGACACCCACCGGAGAGATGTCTGCAGGGTCTTCGACCTCTTGCGGGCAAATTCTCTATATGCGAAGTTGGATAAGTGTGTGTTTGAGCAGGAGTCTCTGCCATTCCTGGGCTATATCATCTCCACTCAGGGATTGGCTATGGATCCTGCCAAACTACAGGCTGTAATGGATTGGCAAGAACCCCACTCTCTTAAAGCGGTGCAGCGCTTTATGGGGTTCATTAATTACTATCGCCAATTCATTCCCCACTTCTCTACTTTGGTTGCTCCCTTGGTAGGCCTCACCAAGAAGGGAGCCAATCCCAAATTGTGGTCAGAGGAGGTCTCCAAGGCCTTTACTTCAATCAAGTTCCATTTTGCTAGCGCTCCTATCCTACATCATCCCGAGGTTGATAAGCCTTTTATATTGGAGGTAGATGCCTCGTCGTTGGTGCTGAAGCAGTCCTTTTTCAAAAGGATGCTCAAGGTCGTAAACATCCTTGCTTCTTCTTCTCCAAGACCTTCACACCAGCGGAGAGGAATTATTCCATTGGGGATAGGGAGTTGCTAGCCATGAAGTTGGCCTTTTCCGAGTGGAGACATCTCCTGGAGGGGGCTCGCTTTCCCTGTCAAGTGTTCACTGACCACAAAAATTTGGTCTATTTACAGACCGCCCAGCGGCTAAATTCCCTTCAGGCCAGATGGTCCCTGTTCTTCTCCCGGTTCCATTTCACCCTCCATTTTCTCTCTGGGGAGAAGAACATTCGTGCCGACGCTCTGTCTCGCTCCGTGGTGTCTTCTGAGGAGGTGGAGGAGGAGCCTCGGCTGATTGTCCCCACAGAGAGCCTAAGAACTGTGGCCCTGGTTTCGCTTGAGTCTGTGCCTCCAGGCAAGACTTTTGTGCCCATCAATTTTCGACCGGAGGTACTCTCTTTGGCACACTCGTCCAGGGTGGGTAGACATTTTGGGGCAAAGAGGACATCTGAGTTGCTGGCAAGGACATACTGGTGGCCACATATGGTCCGTGACGTCAGGGAATATGTTCAGGCGTACGTCTCCTCCGCCAAGAATAAGTCCCCTCGACAACGGCCAGCTGGGTTACTTTTCCCTTTACCGGTGGCAGACAGGCCCTGGGGATGATTGGGATGGATTTTGTGGTGGGCTTACCCAAGTCTCGGGGCTGCACCATCATCTGGGTGATAACCGACCACTTCTCCAAAATGGTACAGTTGGTGCCGTTACCACGGTTACCTTCCGCACGGACCTTAGCAGCATTATTTATCAGGCACATTTTCCGGCTACACGGAATGCCAGACAAAATTGTCAGTGATCGAGGTCCCCAATTTGCATCTCGGTTCTGGAGAGAGCTGTATCATCTACTCAGCATTGAGTTAAATCTCTCTTTGGCTTATCATGCCGAGACGAATGGGTTGGTAGAGAGAGCCAACCAGACCTTGGTCACATACTTGCAACATTTTGTCTCAGCCAGGCAGGATGACTGGGCATCCTTGCTAACGTGGGCTGAGTTCGCTCTAAATAATGCTGTGGCTGACTCCACCGGACAGACACCATTCCTCTTAAACTATGGTCAGTATCCGTGGGAACCGGTGCCCATGCCCGTGTCTTCCAACGACTCCAGGTTGGCAGACTGGGCCGTGGAGGCACGGGACATTTGGGACTGCACTCAGGGTGCCATTCAGGCCTCCAATGAGAGGATGAGGTCTTCCGCCGACGCTCATCGGCGCCCCGCTCCGACATTTGCTCCGGGCGACTTAGTGTGGCTCTCTGCCCAGAACATCAGGCTGCGAGTAGAGTCTACTAAGTTGGCACTTCGCTATTTTAGCCCCTTTAAGATCTTTGAGCAGGTAAACCCTGTAGTCTACCGCTTAGCCCTTTCACCTCGCCTTGGTATCTCTGATACTTTTCACGTGTCCCTTTTGAAACCCGTGGCCATCTCCCGGTTTTACGAGTCCTCTGCTGGGACGTCGGGTTCATCTACCGACGATCATGATGTGAACGCCATCGTTGGGTGTAGGTGGTATGAGGCAAAAAATTTTATTTGATGGATTGGGGGCCTGAGGATAGGTACTGGGAGCCTGCCGAGCATGTTCATGCTCCGCAGCTCATCGCTGCCTTTGAGCGCAGCGAGGCCCAAAGAAGGGGGGCCCTAGGAGGGGGAGTAATGTTAGGGTTCGAGTTCCCGCTGCTGCACAAGGGGAGTCTCAAACCAGTCTCACTGCGGTCCCCCATCCATCTCCGGCCGCAGTGGAGCCTGCTCAGCAAAGACGTCGGTCCCAGCGTCTCGCCCGGTCTAATACTGTGCAGAGACTTTCTGCTGCCTCTCCAGGTTCTGCTATTGAAGCCAGTACTGGTCAGCGGCGAGCAGACGTCTTTAGGACTAAGTCCTGTGTTTCCCCTTCTGAGCATGCCCAGGGTAAGATTTCTCATTGGAGATCAGGGGTCACATGCTCAGGTACTGCAGCAGCTCCTATTGGTCTGCCAGGAAGGTCCTGAAACTACATGTGTACTGGAGCAGTTTCTCATTGGTCCTTTTCTGGCAGGTCCTGTAGTTGCTACTATAAAAGGGTTGCATGGCCTGGTGGCCATGCGCTAGTATCAATTGAATTATGTGCTTTGCGCCAGTGTGATCATGCACGCATGTGGTTAGGGCTCGGCTGAAATAAGCCCCTAGAATACCGGCACCTCCGGTGAGGAGATTTGTATGCATGTGTTCAGGGCTTGGCTGAAATAAGCCCCTAGAATACCGACTTCACCGGTGAGGAGTTGTTTGTTTGTGTTGCTGACTGCATGACCACGGACTGCTATCTGCACAGCAGTTAACTGTGTACCTGGACACAGTAGGATTTCTCAGCGGCTCTGTGACGCAACAGGGTTCGCTTTAAAACGCTAGTCAGCGCCCTAGCATTTTACTTTGCGGCTCACTGAAGCTAAGTGAGTTCGCCCTTATCGCCATATAGCGCTGTGGCATTCCCGCTAGCCGCTCTGTGGATTAACAGAGTTCGCACTAACTGCCAAAGTGCGCTATGGCGTTTATTTTAGCGACTCTACTTACGCCATGTTACTAGCAGCAGGCACTGCCTGCACGGTGGACCGCGGACTGCGAACACACCTCTCTACATTATTTATTAGGTGCATTCCACAGACCCTAACAGGGTGGATCAATCATGCTTTGTGGTGAAGTTGCAGCCATTGGCACTGGTAACATTTCACAGGTAGAGAGAAGAATGAATTCAATGAAATTGCAACAAATTCTTGATGTAAACATTGCACCATCTGTTAAAAAGCTGAAGTTGAAAAAAGGATGGCTTCTACAAATGGTAACAATCCTAAACACACGTCAAAATCCACAATAGACTACGTCAAAAGATGCAAGCTGAAGGTTTTACAATGGCCCTTACAGTCCACAGATCTGAACAGCATTGAAAATCTGTGGCTAGAAGTGGTGGAGGTGTTGTTCTTGAAGATTGTAGATGACGGATTTACATGGCATCTTCTGAGATGTATGTTTAATTTAATTTAATTTGTTTGTTTCACACAAACTGTTCTAATATTTGCTCAAATATTTACATAGGAGTTACTTAGTGAAGACTACTCATGTATTATTGTCTTGCCATTTTGTAGAACTACACTTTCCCACCAGAAAGCTTTCTTTCATAATAGAGTAAAGAAGGTAAACAGATGCAGTAACGCAAAGGCGCAGAGCAAGGGTTAACAGGAGTGCGGTTTAATTAACAATAATGAGCTCCTCGCAGGGACATAACAGGAAAGGGGATACAGGTTAAACAGTATAAATTTTGCTCAAAGCAACAGTCTTTCTATAAACTTTAACTTATTGTGACTCCGCTGTCTTTTATTTGCCTGTAGTCCAATAGATGATGTAATGCCTGCGGAGGCCGACACTGCGTCTTCAGGCTTTCCTGCCCAACACATGGTCATGCTTCTGGTGGCAGCGGGCAGTCTCCGGTTTTGCGCACAGAGCCTCTAGTCCATTGAACGGCAGAGCCAAATTGTGAAGCTCCACACAAGTCTCTCCTCAGTGTGTGCTCTCCTGTGCACCCACCAACAACTGGATGCACGCACTACGATGTCACATGGCGCTCGTCCCTCGGTACACCTGCCGATACCTGAACACCTGCACCGCACTGCTTTACCCGGCACCCATCTCTCTGTGCACCCAACAATATCCAGGAGTCCTCTCTGACCCCTGTCCAGGGTCTCTACTCTGTGCTTCAACTCGCTCTGCAGCATGCATCCAGTCCCTGCTCTCTCTCCTTTTGCGGGAACTTTCTGTCTTTTCCCGCACTAAACCCTGCCGTCTCTCCTCGCTTACCATGCCGTCTCCTTTCAGGTCATGGGTCCTTTCCGTCCCCTCTTTCTTTCTCCCCTGCAACATTGGACATGGCCTCGGCAGTTCCAGACTGGCGTCTCAGAGGTACCAACAGCCCGGTCCCCTTCCTTACAATAGCGCCCCACCTATTTACAGTTTGAGTATGGTATTTCACCTCAGCTCCATTTACTTCAAAAGAGCTTATCTGCAATACTGCATACAACCTATAGTCAAGTGATTTTGGAAGAACATTGTAATGTTTATGTTGTTTGTGTGTTTGTTTAACATTTCCATAACAATATGGAGTTTGCTGTCCTGAGAAGGCTTTCTAATGGAAACATGGCTAAAACATGAAACTAGCTACTTAGGACCCCAGTGCTGGAAAAGAATAATGCTATACAGAGTTTGGAAACTGGATTGCAGTGATTCCCCCACTGCCACAACCACCTCTAAAGAATTTAAGTGCAAGATAACATTGGACAAGAAGCTTAAAGAATGGTACTAAGGAAAGCTGGATCTTTACAATTTGGTTACTGTCGCAAAGTTTCTACAATCCATAATTGATCTGGAAAGTCACATAATGATGTTTTTGCAGCACAGCTCACGCTTTCTCATTGATTGCTGTGAAGTTGTATAGGGAATAGGATGCTTGTGCTGATGACTGCTAGGTCCACTTAGAGCAGGACTGGTTTTCATACTATATTGCAATGGATGTTAAAGTGTCAGGAACTGATATTTAAAATTTTATGAAGCGTTATTTTCTTTACTAGATGTATAACTTTGTGACATTTTATACTAATCTAGTGAAGAAATTATTTGAAATTAAGGATTTATCTTTCCTTCCTTTTTCATCTCATTATAGGAAACAAAGCAAGATACTAAATATAAGTTTTATAGCAAACAATATTCTCACACACAGCAAATGGATTGTTATATGAGAGCTACATAATATAAATTGTGTTCAAAAGTGTAACACAACAATTATATCAAACATTGAGTGGAAACTAAAGTTGAGCTAAAAAGATTCATAGGATCTTGGTCCAGCTGTCAAGTATTTATCTTCACTGCCGGACCAAAGCATTGTACATTTCCTTAAAGCTGCCATTTCTTCTAATTAGTAGGTCCAGTGCGACATCATGGATGAGGCTGAATTGGATCTACTAAACAGAAGAGCACAATGGACTTCCGACCCAGCCGCTGGACTAGGGTAATGCAAATCTTATCACTTAACTCTAATTAAAGCCTTGGTCACCTGTAATGCAGTCATCAGTCACTGTTTGTCCTTTATTTTAGGAACTGTTTAGAAAGGTACAATCCACTGCATATTGGAAACAGCCCACAATACCATTCATTTTTGAGATGCCCTGGCCAAATTATTTAGCTATCACATCTTGGCCCTTGTAACAGTCAGTAAGAGCCTTACAATTGTCCATTTTTCCTACTTGCAAGACGTTAACTTTAAGAATTGACTATTCACTTGCATTATTATTATTATTATTAGATCTGTCCTGAGAAGGACTCGTAAAATTTTCTTTTTTATATGTTAGAACTCATCACATAAGCCACAAAAGAATGAATGGTTATACACCAAGGGTTAAGTCTCTTTTCTCTACTTCAAAAGAAAAGAAAAGAAATATTATTAAAGGAAGAATATCACCTGCAAGAGCTCCATTCACAAGTAGGCAGAGCGCTAACCCTAAGGCAAATAGCATTAAAGCCATGCCAGGTCTGAACACTGAAAGCATGGCTGCAGGGAGAAAATAAAGCTACATTCCGCCGACTACCAAGTCGCAGTTGTCTCCAACAGCCAACGCACGCCGGTTTGGCAAGCTTTTTGCCTTAATATTGCCACTTGGTCTGCAGGTGAATGGCGCTCTTCCTGGTGAGACTTCACCTTTAACGCTTTAATCCCCGGAGGTATTTTCAGTTTTGCGTTTTCGTTTTTCGCTCCCTTTATTCCCAGAGCCATAACTTTTTTATTTTTCCATCAATATGGCCTTTTGAGGGCTTGCTTTTTGCGGAATGAGCTGTACTTTTGAAAAACATCATTGGTTTTACCATGTAGAGTAATAGAAAATGGGAAAAAAATTCCAAGTGTGGTGAAATTGCAAAAAAAGTGCAATCCCACAAAGGTTTTTTGTTTGGCTCTTTTACTAGGTTCACTAAATGCTAAAACTGACCTGCCATTATGATTCTCCAGGTCATTACGAGTTTATAGACATCAAACATGTCTAGGTTCTTTTTTATCTAAGTGGTGGAAAAAAATTCCAAACTTTGTTAAAACAAAATGCGCCATTTTCCGATACCCGTATTGTCTCCATTTTTCATGATCTCGGGTTGGGTAAGGGCTTATTTTTTGCATGCTGAGCTGATGTTTTTAATGATATCACATTCTGGTGCACATACGATCTTTTGATCGCTCGTTATTGCATTTTAATGCAATGTCACGGTGACCAAAAAAATGTAATTCTGGCATTTTGACTTTATTTTCTTGCTACACCATTTCAGGTTAATCCTTTTTTTATTGATATATTGGGTGATCCTGAATGCGGCGATACCAAATATGTGTATGTTTGTTTTTTTATTGTTTTATTTTGTTTTATTTTGAATGGGGCTAAAGGGTGTGATTTGAACTTTTATATATTTTTTATTTTTTTAATATTTTTAAAAACATTTTTTTACTTTTGGCATGCTTCAATAGTCTCCAAGGGAGACTAGAAGCTGCCATAACCTGATCAGCTCAGCTACATACAGGCGATAATCAGATTACCTATTTGTAGCTGAATTACTCACTTGTTATGAGCGCTGACCACTGGGCGGTGCTCCCAGCAAGCTGGCAGTGACAACCATAGAGGTCTCCAGGAGACTTCTGGTTGTCAAGTCAACCCACCGGTGATCCGCGATCACGTGACGGGGGTCATAGTTGGGCAGGTTTCTGGCACGATTACCAGAGGTGCATGTTAAATGCCACTATCAGAGTTTGACAGTGTGATTTAATGGGTAAATAGCCACGGGTGGATCGCGATTTCACCCGCGGCTTCTCCGGGCACATGTAAGCTGTTCAAAACAGCTGCCGTGTGCCGGAAAAGATGTGGTCTCACCACCGGAACCCATATCAAAGAGAGGGAGTCCGATATCGGCGTACTATTATGCCCAGTGTCGGAAAGGGGTTAAATATATTATGTGTCTTTAGAAGTAGAGGAAAGAGATTAATCCTTGATGTATAACCATCCATATTGCTGTGGTTTATGTGCTTAAGGTCTAACATACAAGAAGTTACATTTTATGACTCCTACTCAGACTGACCTTGCGTGATGTTTACTAATAAAATTATGTTTGTGGTGGGTTTAGAGGTGCATCATGATGAGAATCCATTTACATGGATTTACCGCCAACACTAAATGACCGTTGATCGGTAAACTTTACCAATCGGTGGTTGTTTAATAGCCTTACACATGCAGACCCAAATTATTGATATGAACTCATCAATCTGTAATCGCAAGTACATTCATGAGCATTTTGCTCATTCCTCATTTATCAGCAGTCTGGTTACATGGAAAGATTATCATGAAACAAGCATTCTTAAAAATCCTCATGAAATAATGTTTCAGTGTAAATTCATGTACAATGCATGAGTACATTTGAAACACATTGATGCTTTATCTGAACTGTTACTGAATTGCATTTTAGTGATATGAAATTAAACAAAAATATTTTATCACACACTCTGAGAGTACTTGCAACTTTGATTTGTTGATGTCTGGCAATAAATAGGTCCTGAACCCCGAGTGAACTACAAACACTGCAGGAAGGGTAAGCTGGCTGGTTTCTACAAAGCTAATTATAAAGTGACAACAACCAATATGGCTGCACTTCCAGGTATTATTTTTGTAGGTAGGAAATATGACAGAGGCAGACAAAAGTTGAGAGGAACATAAAATTAGAGGTAGCAAGAAGCACAATGTATAGAAGTAACTCCATCGCTACATGATAGGGCCACCCTATACTAACGAAGGTCAGCTACCTGCAGAGCTTCTCGCAATTTGTCGCTTTACATTCCTTTCAACCTATGTAATCTGTTTGTCAGAAGAAGGTCTGAAATTGTAGACAAGAATGTAAAATATGTTTTCGGATTGAACAGAATATAAAAAACATTATTGACTTTTAATATTAGAATGCCAAGTTCTTCAATATTAATCTAAAAAGTAAAAACAAATCTTACACCCTATACTACCTGATTCTTTCTGCTGGGACGGGCATTGCAAACTTCCTTGATGGCCACTGACCTTTGTTGTGCTCCACATAGGGTTTTGCAAGTTCCTCGGCATGTCTCTCTGTCATCATTTCCCTAGGTTTCTTAATTCCAAAATAAAGACAAAACTGTGCCTTGGCATTGATAGTCTATACAGGTCCTTCTCAAAAAAATTAGCATATAGTGCTAAATTTCATTATTTTCCATAATGTAATGATTACAATTAAACTTTCATATATTTTAGATTCATTACACACCAACTGAAATTTTTCAGGTCTTTTATTGTTTTAATACTGATGATTTTGTCATACAGCTCATGAAAACTCAAAAATCCTGTCTCAAAAAATTAGCATATCAAGAAAAGGTTCTCTAAACGAGCTATTACCCTAATCTTCTGAATCAACTAATTAACTCTAAACACATGCAAAAGATTCCTGAGGCTTTTAAAAACTCCCTGCCTGGTTCATTACTCAAAACCCCCATCATGGGTAAGACTAGCGACCTGACTGATGTCAAGAAGGTCATCATTGACACCCTCAAGCAAGAGGGTAAGACCCAGAAAGAAATTTCGCAACAAATAGGCTGTTCCCAGAGTGCTGTATCAAGGCACCTCAATGGGGAAATCTGTTGGAAGGAAACAATGTGGCAGAAAACACTGTACAACGAGAAGAGGTGACCGGACCCTGAGGAAGATTGTGGAGAAGGACCGATTCCAGACCTTGGGGGACCTGAGGAAGCAGTGGACTGAGTCTGGTGTAGAAACATCCAGAGCCACAGTGCACAGGCGTGTGCAGGAAATGGGCTACAGGTGCCGCATTCCCCAGGTAAAGCCACTTTTGAACCATAAACAGCGGCAGAAACGCCTGACCTGGGCTACAGAGAAGCAGCACTGGACTGTTGCTAAGTGGTCCCAAGTACTTTTTTCTGATGAAAGCAAATTTTGCATGTCATTCGGAAATCAAGGTGCCAGAGTCTGGAGGAAGACTGGGGAGAAGGAAATGCCAAAATGCCTGAAGTCCACTGTCAAGTACCCACAGTCAGTGATGGTGTGGGGTGCCATGTCAGCTGCTGGTTTTGGTGCACTGTGTTTCATCAAGGGCAGGGTCAATGCAGCTAGCTATCAGGAGATTTTGGAGCACTTCATGCTTCCATCGGCTGAAATGCTTTATGGAGATGAAGATTTCATTTTTCAGCACGACCTGGCACCTGCTCACAGTGCCAAAACCACTGGTAAATGGTTTACTGACCATGGTATTACTGTTCTCAATTGGCCTGCCAACTCTCCTGACCTGAACCCCATAGAGAATCTGTGGGATATTGTGAAGAGAAAGTTGAGAGACGCAAGACCCAACACTCTGGATGAGCTAAGGCCGCTATCGAAGCATCCTGGGCCTCCATAACACCTCAGCAGTGTCACAGGCTGATTGCCTCCATGCCACGCCGCATTGAAGCAGTCATTTCTGCAAAAGGATTCCCGACCAAGTATTGAGTGCATAACTGAACTTTATTATTTGATGGTTTTTTTGTTTGTTTTTAAAAAACACTTTTATTTTATTGGATGGTTGAAATATGTTAATTTTTTGAGACAGGATTTTTGGGTTATCAGGAGTTGTATGCCAAAATCATCAGTAGTAAAACAATAAAAGACCTGACAAATTTCAGTTGGTGTGTAATGAATCTAAAATATATGAAAGTTTAATTGTAATCATTACATTATGGAAAATAATGAAATTTAGCACTATATGCTAATTTTTTGAGAAGGACCTGTAGTTCAGTTTCTGTTTGCAGTGCTCCACCAATACTCAAACTTGCTAATTAACCTTTTTCTAGCCATCTTTTGAATTACCCCATCAGTTGCTGTGAGCTGCTGAACTGTTACTGGACTCTGTTCATATTGTGCAATTATCTTTCAAAACCTCTTTGAACCTGCATACCCTTTGTCTTGCTGGTTAAAGAGGGCCTTTCACAAAAATTTTCATGTTAAACTAGAGACATGATGAAAAAGTGGAGGCAAAAAGGAATAAAACATTTTTTTTATTTCGACTTTCCCTTGCGTGCACACCCTCTCAGCATCAGACATTCTAACCATCCTCACCAGATTTCATTGTAATTACTTGGATATCACATTACTTGTTTCATTTAAGCTTTCATTATTTTCTTTCCAGCATATGATTTCATACTAGACTTTCCACTTGCACTTTACCTTATTTTCATTTTATCTTGATTATGGATGAGTGAACGTGCTCTGTGACACTTGGTTATCATTCGAGTATCACAGTGCTTGGATGTGCTTATAAATCAGGTGAGTAATGGGCAGTGCTCGATGTAAAACTCGAATTACTGCCCCGCATCATTGGCGCCTGTTACATAGCCAGTAAGCATGCGGGATTGCCTATGAATCATTGTAATGCCATAGCCATCTTCATTGTTACATTATTGTGATTGGTTTGCTGTGTGACATCAGAGATTATTAAAGGACAGGCGCCACCTGGCTCTGCACACTGTTGCCATTGCACAGCTCTGTGACATATCATACTGGAGGGAGAGAGTGCTTGTCAAGGCTTGTGTGCACAATATAAGGAATCAGAGGTATGTAGTGTTGGTACTGGTGCTGAAGCTGAGCCATCATACTAACAGCCCTTCTAAGGGCTAATCGTTTGCAGCACATACAATCTGCATTTAGCCTAGGAAGGGAGAGAGTGTCAAGAGAAGGAAGAGAGACAGAATCCAATCTGAAGACAGGGATTAGGCCTGCGCAGTCCATTGATAAATATATAACTGCAGGGTTTTTTTGTGGGTGCTGGAAAAATTGAATGTATTTTGATCCATCAAGTATTATGTGCTTTGAGGTCCTTTTTTGTATTATATAACACATCCAAAAATCTGTCACGCACAGTGTGGGATAGACTAAGTGCAATACGAAGGGAATAGGGGAAGGGAGCCTAACAATAGGGAAGAGGGGAGTGGGGACCCCTAGGCAGATCTAAAGTCACCCTGTCTGCCCTAATATCCCTATCTGCACATATCGCCGATCAGGAACCTAATCCCTGCCTGACCCTGGCAATAAGTCCTGCTTAGGAAAGGATGGGGTGCCACTAATCAATACCCACTGCAACTAAAGACATATGAGATAGACAAACAAGGGAAACACTTATCTTAAGTAGACTCAGAGAGATAACACAGACTTCCTCAAACAGCACCAAAGAAGAAGATAGCTGATTATGTTAGCTCTAAGCCTAAAGAGGGGGAAATGGAAATATCACCGTCTATTCCCAGCAGCAGGCTGTGAGTCTATAAACACGCATGTCCAAGTGTGTCAGTTAGAGCTGGAGAAAGGTTGCCACTGCATCAAAGAGTCAGAAGGGTTAAGAAGGTGTCTGCAAAGACAAACGCAGAGACCTTCTACAGCCAGATGCAGTGCAACTGTCTGTGGCTTCTGACATACCCGTGATAAAATCATTAAAACATTTTCCTGGGCTATATTTCTCAGCCATACACTATTCCATAGTGTGGAGTAAATTTCTGTGATCTTAGTGAACAAAAGCTTTTAAAAATTTTGTAGGCCTCTATTTCTCAGACATATAGTGCTACATGGTCTTTGAACATTTTTGTGATCTCTAAAACTGAGAAAAAGTGTTGAAACATTTTTACAGATTGAGTTTGTCATCCAACATACGTTCTTTCTGTTGCATTAGAGTGGAGGAAACTCACAAAAAAACCTTTGACTGCTGCAGGTGACCAATTTTTTTCTTTTATTAAAAATAAACTTGGTTTCAAGAGACCTAGCAATTACAAAATGCGTAAGACGTGCATTAAGGGACGTGGAAGTGGCATTGCTGATGATGGTGCACGCAGATGCTGAAAACATGGGGCAAGTGCTACTACGCCTGTTGCTGGAACACAAGAAACACTCCCATCCATGACACATAAGTTCCTGTCCCACTGTGCAGAGAGGCACGGTACTCTACTTCTGAGCCCGAGCAGTGCAAACAGGTGGTCAGTTGGAAAAAACGAAATGGAGGACACCATACACAGATATTAATAATATAGGAGGGATCTGCCTATAGCAAATAAATAGCAGGATACAACAAAGAGAAAAGACATGCTATAATGGCGATCAACCTGAAAAAATGTATGTAAAATATATAGTACAAAATGCAAATTTTATTTGGCAAAAGCAGAAAACACACAAAAAATCCATTAAAAACAATTAAAAACAATTAAAAACCAAATGCCCAGAAAAAAGACATGGGTTTTAACCCCACAGACCCAAGGAAAGTATACAAATAACAGTTTTTGGCACCTTTACTAAAGACAGTAAAGTACTAAAATAATTATTTGCTAGATGTAGCAAGACCTAAATAGAAAAATACAGTGTATAATGCTAGACAATCCTGGCCGAAGGCATATAACAATTCAAAGAAGGTCACTAAGTGCTTTAAATAGTGCAAAGGTAGACTGGCAGAATTACAATAAATCCCTGCCAAAACAGCTCCACAAATATTGACAAAGTGCAGCAGTTAGCTACGACAAAAGGAACATGATCCTAGTGGGAAAGGCTGCCACAGCATCCCTTGAGAACAACCAGGAGGACTGCCAAATGAAGCACCTTTGTGTGGCGACACGCGTTGGGCTATTTATGCCCCCCTGACTCTTTGGCACTTTTATGCTTCTTTTGGCAGTCCTCCTGGGCGTTCTCAAGGGATGCTGTGGCAGCCTTTCCCACTAGGATCATGTTCCTTTTGTCGTAGCTAACTGCTGCACTTTGTCAGTATTTTTTGCATCTCTTCATTTGTACCTCCTTAATTGATTATATTCAAATATTATACCTCCACAAATATACTCCAAAAAAAAGGAAAAAAGAGGTTTTTTTCAATCATAAAAAATACAATTTTATTAGACAATCATATAAAATAAGTATTAAAATGCACAGTATACATACATATGCAAAAAGTGGGGACTACAAAATGCAACAGAATGTACAAATCAGACCTAATAAGGGTATAAAGGAATGCACTGGGGCTAGGTAAATAGTATATATGAGAAAAGTATTGCTGCTAAAAAGTGATACATATATCTGCTATGAAATGCAGCATAATATTATCTTCTATAGAAAAACACCCCCAATTTGTCATAAAATTCTCTGGAAGAAGCGACTAGCGAAACGCGCGTCAGGGGTGCTGCAGCCTATTTGGAGGTATGATAGCACATCACCAGCAATGGATTTTTTCAATTGTGAGCATTATTTAGCATGGATTTATGCAAACATCTGTTTTATATGCCTGAGCATATGGGTACACATTTAATACGGCACTTCTTGCAGAGCACTATGCTTTTTCTTTAGCCACATGATATGAATGAGCCACTTGGTTTTATGAATATAAGCTGGATATATGTTTATGACAAATTGGGGGTGTTTTTCTATGGAAGATAATATTATGCTGCATTTCATAGCAGATATATGTATCGCTTTTTAGCAGCAATACTTTTCTCATATATACTATTCATCTAGCCCCATTTGCATTCCTTTATACCCTTATTAGGTCTGATTTATACATTCTGTTGCATTTTGTAGTCCCCACTTTTTGCATATGTATGTATACTGTGCATTTTAATACTTATTTTATGCACAGTTATATACTTAACAAAAAAGTGTATAACAACTGAAATCATGTCTTATATTCTAGGTTCTTCAAAGTAGCCACCTTTTGCTTTGATGACTGCTTTGCACACTCTTGGCATTCTCTTGATGAGCTTCAAGAGGTTGTCACCGGGAATGGTTTTCACTTCACAGGTGTGCCCTCTCAGGTTTAATAAGTGGAATTTCTTGCCTTATAAATGGGGTTGGGACCATCAGTTGTGTTGTGCAGAAGTCTGGTGGATACACAGCTGATAGTTCTACTGAATAGACTGTTAGAATTTGTATTATGGTAAGAAAAAAGCAGCTAAGTAAAGAAAAACGAGTGGCCATCATTACTTTAAGAAATGAAGGTCAGTCAGTCCGAAAAATTGGGAAAACTTTGAAAGTGTCCCCAAGTGCAGTTGCAAAAACCATCAAGCGCTAAAAAGAAATTGGCTCACATGAGGACCGCCCCAGGAAAGGAAGACCAAGAGTCACATCTGCTTCTGAGGATAAGTTTATCCGAGTCACCAGCCTCAGAAATCGCAGGTTAACAGCAGCTCAGATTAGAGACCAGGTCAATGCCACACAGAGTTCTAGCAGCAGACACATCTCTACAACAACTATTAAGAGGAGACTTTGTGCAGCAGGCCTTCATGGTAAAATAGCTGCTAGGAAACCACTGCTAAGGACAGGAAACAAGCAGAAGAGACTTGTTTGGGCTAAAGAACACAAGGAATGGACGTTAGACCAGTGGAAATCTGTGCTTTGGTCTGATGAGTCCAAATTTGAGATCTTTGGCTCCAACCACCGTGTCTTTGAGTGACGCAGAAAAGGTGAACAGATGGACTCTACATGCCTGGTTCCCACCGTGAAGCATGAAGGAGGAGGTGTGATGGTGTGGGGGTGCTTTGCTGGTAACACTATTGGGGATTTATTCAAAATTGAAGGCATACTGAACCAGAATGGCTACCACAGCATCTTGCAGCGGCATGCTATTCTATCCGGTTTGCGTTTAGTTGGACCATCATTTATTTTTCAACAGTACAATGACCCCAAACACACCTCCAGGCTGTGTAAGGGCTATTTGACCAAGAAGGAGAGTGATGGGTTGCTACGCCAGATAACCTGGCCTTCACAGTCACGAGACCTGAACCCTATCGAGATGGTTTGGGGTGAGCTGGACCGCAGAATGAAAGCAAAAGGGCCAACAAGTGCTAAGCATCTCTGGGAACTCCTTCAAGTTTGTTGGAAGACCATTTCCAGTGACTACTTCTTGAAGCTCATCAAGAGAATGCCAAGAGTGTGCAAAGCAGTCATCAAAGCAAAAGGTGGCTACTTTGAAGAACCTAGTGTCACGAAGATCGTCGCGATTGCACAGCCTGACTTCTCGCAGCTGAGTTTTTGGTGCTTGGTGTTTTTCGGCAGTGAGGGAGTTAATTCTCTCTCTCTGTGCTAGACGAGGCCCAGACTCACCCAGCTGCAGTTAATTCTGCAGTATTGGGACTCCTTCAAATACCTGCCGGTCTGATAGGGTAGTTGTCGGTGAAAGCATTTCATACAGACCATCAGAGCGGATCGTGGTATTGAAGAGTTTGGAGCGAAGTGTATTCGGTGTGGTTTTTTCCCTTCCTCGCTTTATCATTTATCTCCTTACCCGTTTGTGTTCCCTCTGTTATTGTGGTGTGAGTTTTTGTATGCAAGGTGGTTTTTGGTTTTCCCCTTGTACTGTCTCGTTCGTCTAGTACTGTGTATTAACATTTACTACCCTGTCCCCTACTGTTGTGATCGGGGTCCTTCTCAGGACTAGATTACTGAGGTTCAGGGATTCTCAGGAGGTAGGGTTACGCTGGCGGCCTGGACCTCTGTACCATTAACAGTACCTCCAGGTAGAGGGATTAGTTAGGGCCCCAGCTTAGGGTCAGCATAGGACCCTGACCTCCTGTACGCAGTGACAGCGTGACATTTTCACCGACCGACAAAAGATTCTCTCCAGCCTCCATGGATCCAGTAGCCAGTCTAGCTCGGCAGTTGCAAAGTTTGTCCATGGAGCTGGCGGACGTTAAGTCCAAGGTTTTGTATCCCCCGGAGCAAGCCGGACCTGAACCTAAAGTAGCTCTCCCTGACAGGTTTACTGGGGGGCGGGACAAGTTTTTTGTTTTCCGGGAGGCATGTATGTTGTACTTTCGGCTGCGGCCACGGTCATCGGGGAGTGAAGAACAAAGGGTGGGAATTGTTATCTCGCTCCTATAAGGGGACCCACAATCATGGGCGTTCTCTCTTCCCCCGGGCTCCCCGGCTCTCCAGTCAGTGGATAGGTTTTTCGCAGCTCTGGGTCTCGTATATGATGACCCGGATCGGATCTCCCTTGCTGAATCCAAGTTACGTAGGATCCAGCAGGGAGATCGTCCGGCGGAGGAATTCTGTTCGGAGTTCCGTAGGTGGGCCACGGACACCCAGTGGAATGACCCGGCTCTTAGGAGCCAGTTTTGTCAAGGTTTATCTGACAAATTAAAGGATGTATTGGCACAGTATGACCCTCCCGCGTCACTGGAAGCCGCTATGGCCCTTGCTATTCGCATTGACAGACGTCTTCGGGAGAGGTGTGGGGTAACTCCGCCCCCTGTGATGACTCCACCTTCTACAAGGGCCCCTTATATGGAGGTTCCCCTGGTCAGTCCAGAGGAGCCTATGCAGTTAGGAGGGACGTCATTTCGGGGGAGGGGACCGGCGGTGCGCCACAAGACAGGAAGGTGTTTCTTCTGCGGGAGAATGGGACATTCTATTGGGGGGTGTCCATCCCGTCCTTTGCAGAGTAAAGTGTCGTCGGAAAACTATTGATCCAAGGTTGTGTGGTGGACGGCAATCTGGGAGTAGGTATTTCGTCCCTAGATTCGTCTCAGTTTCTCGTACCGGCGGAGGTGGTGGTGGGTACGAGAACTGAGAGGATATCTGTTCTTCTGGATAGTGGGGCCGGGGCTAATCTGGTGGACGCTCGGTTTGCCCGGGTTCAAGGTATGCGATTGAGTGTGTTGGCTAAACCCATCCCCATATTCTCGATCGACGCCAGGCCTCTCGGTCAGGGAAGTTTTTTGCAAGCGGTGCATAACGTCAATCTTCAAGTGAGGGTGATACATAAAGAACTGTTGTCTTGTTACGTGTTGGAGGGTCTTCCCACTCCTATAGTGTTGGGCCTTCATTGGTTAACCAAGCATAACCCAGTTATTAATTGGCAATCCAGAGAGATAAGCCAATGGAGTGAATTCTGTAATAAAAACTGCATGAATACGGTCATCAGTGCGGTCGCTCCTAGAGTCTTACCTCCATTTCTGGCGGATTTTGAGGATGTATTCTCGGAGAAAGGGTGTCAGGAACTACCTCCTCATCGCGTGTATGACTGTTCTGTAAAACTGCTCCCTGAGGCCAAGTTACCTAAATCTAGGTTGTATAACCTATCTGGTCCTGAGAGGCAGGCCATGAAGGATTATATTTCTGAAAGTCTGGCTAAGGGGCATATTAGACCTTCATCTTCCCCGGTGGCTGCAGGGTTCTTTTTTGTGAAGAAGAAAGATAGAGGCCTACGCCCTTGCCTGGATTTCCGTGAACTTAATCAGATTACGGTCCGAGGTCGGTATCCGCGCCCACTTATCCCCGATCTCTTCAATCAGATCGTGGGCGCCAAATGGTTCTCTAAGTTGGATCTCAGGGGGGAGTGCAATCTGATTAGGATGAAGGAGGGGATGAGTGGAAGACGGCGTTTAACACTCCGGAGGGGCATTATGAGAACCTTGTCATGCCATTCGGTCTGACTAATGCTCCGGCGGTGTTCCAACACTTTGTAAATGACATTTTTCGCTGCCTGGTGGGACAGTTTGTTGTCATATATCTGGATGATATCTTAATTTACTCACCAGATCTTGTGTCTCATCAGGAGCATGTTAGGCAGGTGTTACAGATCTTGCGGGATAATAAACTGTACGCCAAATGGGAAAAGTGTGTGTTCGCCATACAGGAACTCCAGTTTTTAGGCTTCCTGGTGTCAGCATCCGGTTTTCGTATGGACCCTGGGAAAGTGCGGGCAGTTCTTGAGTGGGATCTGCCAGAGAATCTTAAGGCTCTACAACGTTTCCTGGGGTTTGCTAATTATTACCGGAAATTTATTCGTAATTTCTCGTCCATGGTTAAACCCCTCACAGACATGACAAAAAAAGGGACGGATTTTTCTAGGTGGTCTGACAAGGCTTGTCAAGCATTCTCCTCCTTGAAAAAATGTTTTGCCTCGGCACCCATACTCATTCAACCTGAAGCGTCACAGCTGTTCATTGTAGAGGTAAACGCTTCCGAGGTAGGGGTGGGAGCAGTATTGTCACAAGGTTCGTCCCCTGGTAAGTGGCATTCGTGCGCCTTTTTCTCTAAAAAATTGTCGTCCGCTGAGAGGAATTACGATGTCGGCAATAGGGAACTCTTGGCCATTAAGTTAGCTTTTGAGGAGTGGCGCCATTTTTTGGAGGGGGGCAGTCCATCCGGTCACCGTCATCACCGATGACAAGAACCTGCTATATCTTGAGTCCGCAAAATGTCTGAATCCCAGACAAGCTAGGTGGTCGTTGTTTTTTACCAGGTTTAATTTTGTCGTCACATATTGTCCGGGGTCAAAAAATGTAAAGGCGGATGCCTTATCTCGTAGTTTCCCTGGGGCCGGGAATACGAATGACCCGGTTTCTATCCTTCAGGAGGGGTGGTGGTGTCGGCAGTATGCTCTGAGCTTGAGGAGGAGGTATTGGAGGCTCAGGGGGACGCCCCTGTTGGACCTCCAGGGAGACTGTTTGTTCCAGATCAGTTGCGACAAAAGGTGATCGAGGCACACCATAACTCAGCTTTGGCAGGACACCCAGGGAGTAAAGCAACTGTGGATCTCCTCTCGCGTCGGTTTTGGTGGCCTAACTTACATAGGGAGGTGGTAACTTTTGTTGCGTCCTGTGGGGTTTGTGCACGCTCTAAGACCCCACATACCGTCCGTCTGGGGCCCTCTTACCTTTGAAGATCCCGGAGCGTCCTTGGACTCATCTGTCTATGGACTTCATTACGGACCTCCCGCGGTCTTCGGGTAAAACGGTCATACTCGTTGTAGTGGACAGGTTCAGCAAGATGGCACATTTTATCGCTCTTCCTGTTCTTCCTAATGCTAAAACTCTTGCGCAGGTGTTCATTGGGGAGATTGTGAGGCTTCACGAGGTAGCCACTGATGTGGTGTCGGATCGAGGGTCTCAGTTTGTGTCCAAATTCTGGAAGGCATTTTGTACACGGCGGGGGATGCATTTGTCGTTTTCATCGGCTTTTCATCCTCAGACCAATGGTCAGACGGAACGTCTGAACCAGAGCTTGGAGACATATCTCCGGTGTTTTGTGTCAGAGAACTAGGAGGACTGGGCTTCTTTCTTGCCTCTGGCGGAGTTTGCTCTTAATAATAGGCGGAGCGAGTCCACTGGTAAGTCCCCGTTTATTGGGGCATATGGTTTTCACCCCCAGTTTTGTACTTTCAGTAGGGGGGGCTCTTCAGGGGTTCCTGAGGAGGAACAATTTTCGTCATCACTCGCTTCAGTGTGGAGAGGGGTGCTGAATAATCTGAGTACTATGGGGAACCGATACAAACGTATGGCTGATAGGAGGAGAGTGTCTGGTCCGGACCTAAGTGTGAAAGATCGGGTATGGTTGTCTACCAAGAATATAAAACTTAAGGTTCCCTCCTGGAAACTGGGTCCCAGGTTCATCGGGCCTTACAGGATCAGTTCTATAATTAATCCGATGGCATTCCGTCTTGACCTCCCTCCTACGTTTAAAATTCACAACTAGAGTTGAGCATTCCGATACCGCAAGTATCGGGTATCGGCTGATATTCGCTGTATCGGACTTTAGATACTTGGTTCCGATATTTTCCATATATCGTATACCAGAATCGGAAGTTCCCATAATTCTTTGAGAGGCAATGTGATTTTAGTCAGCCAATGAGGAATCCTAAGAAGTGTGGGCACATCCTGTACTGCTGCGGTCATGTTAACTAATGGCATGGCTGTGATTGGATGCTGAAATGATGTCAGAATGCACTATAAAAGGCGCCGCCGCCATTTTAGCGTCACTGTGCTGTGAATTCAGATAGGGACAGAACGCTGCTCTGCTGACTCTGAGGGACAGTTAGAGATTGCGATTTTGTGTACTGTGCTTTAGGCAGGCTAGTTTACCAACCGCTGTGTAAAGCTTCCTTTTGCCTTGCAGTGTTGTTTTCACAGCTCTGCAAGGTGTGTGTGTGCGTGCAGGTGACGCTGCAGTTTGCTCTGCATCCAACGCTGTTTGTAGGCATCTGCACGTGTCACTCACAGACTTATTTTTTTCTTTAGTGTAATTCTTGCTGCTCCATTCAATTGAAATTATAGTGTGACGTGCTTCCATCCGTATCCAATACATTGGTTGCAAACACTATAGAAGTACAGAAAGGAGCCTTTCACAGATAGTGAACAGTTGTGTTTCAGTGTTCACTGCAGTCTGTGAGGTATTTTTTTTTTTTTAATGCAGATCACGCTCCAGTTACTTCTTCAACTAATGCTGCGTGTATCTGCTGAGCGTGTGTCACTGCTCATCCTTGTCATTTTTCTAAATTGTTGCTGCTCCATTCTATTGAAAAACTAAAATCTATGAGTGTGACGTGCTTCCATCCTGATACAATACATTGCTTGCAAACACTATAGAAGTACACAAAGGAGCCTTTCACAGATAGTGAACAGTTGTGTTTCAGTGTTCACTGAAGTCTGTGAGTTTTTTTTGTTTTTTTTTAGTGCAGATCACGCTCCAGTTACTTCTTCAACTAATGCTGCTTGTACTCTGCTGAGCGTCTGTCACTGGCTCATCCTTGTCATTTTTCTAAAATTGGTGCTGCTTTATTCTATTTTAAATTTACTAAAATCTATTAGTGTGACGCTCTTCCATCAAAATACAATACATTGCTTGCAAACATAATAGAAGTCCACAAAAGGCCTTTCACAGCAAGTGAACAGTTGTGTTCAGTGTTCACTCTAGTCTGTAGGTTTAAATTTTTGGTAGGAGTGTAGATCCCGCTCCACTTACTTCAACCACCGCTGCGTGTACTCTGCTGAGTGTCTGTCACTGGCTCATCCTTGTCATTTTTCTAAAATTGGTGCTGCTTTATTCTATTTTAAATTTACTAAAATCTATTAGTGTGACGCTCTTCCATCAAAATACAATACATTGCTTGTAAACATAATAGAAGTCCACAAAAAGGCCTTTCACAGCAAGTGAACAGTTGTGTTCAGTGTTCATTCTAGTCTGAGGTTTAAATTTTTGGTAGGAGTGTAGATCCCGCTCCACTTACTTCAACCACCGCTGCGTGTACTCTGCTGAGTGTCTGTCACTGGCTCATCGTTGTCATTTTTCTAAAATTGGTGCTGCTTTATTCTATTTTAAATTTACTAAAATCTATTAGTGTGACGCTCTTCCATCAAAATACAATACATTGCTTGTAAACATAATAGAAGTCCACAAAAAGGCCTTTCACAGCAAGTGAACAGTTGTGTTCAGTGTTCATCTGTCTGAGGTTTAAATTTTTGGTAGGAGTGTAGATCCCGCTCCACTTACTTCAACCACCGCTGCGTGTACTCTGCTGAGTGTCTGTCACTGGCTCATCGTTGTCATTTTTCTAAAATTGGTGCTGCTTTATTCTATTTTAAATTTACTAAAATCTATTAGTGTGACGCTCTTCCATCAAAATACAATACATTGCTTGCAAACATAATAGAAGTCCACAAAAAGGCCTTTCACAGCAAGTGAACAGTTGTGTTCAGTGTTCACTCAAGTCTGAGGTTTAAATTTTTGGTAGGAGTGTAGATCCCGCTCCACTTACTTCAACCACCGCTGCGTGTACTCTGCTGAGTGTCTGTCCTGGCTCATCTTGTCATTTTTCTAAAATTGGTGCTGCTACATTCAATTTAAATAATTAAAATCTATTAGTGTGACATCTTCCATCATCAATACTTTGGTTGCAAAGAATATAGAATTACACAAAAGGGTTTTCACAGCTATTGAACAGTTGTGTGAAGTGTTCACTTAGTCTGAGGTTTTTCTGGTAGATTATCTATTACTTGACCATGCTTTTATTTAAAAGCCAAGAACAATGAAGGCAAACATTCGTACTGCAGCTGTTGTCAAAGTTCAACCCACATTATGCACTTCCAACATTGCAGCTTTTGAGGCATGATGTGAGTTTGATTTGCCTAAGTTATGGAGTGACAAAATGGCTCAGGGAACAAAACATAGAGATTTTGGGTCCATGGGCTGGAAACTCCCCAGATCTTAATCCCATTGAGAACTTGTGGTCAATCATCAAGAGATGGGTGGACAAACAAAAAATTAAAAATTCTGACAAAATGAAAGCATTGATTGTGCAAGAATGGACTGCTATCAGCCAGGATTTGGTCCAGAAGTTGATTGAGAGCATGCCAGGGAGAATTGCAGAGGTCCTGAAGAAGAAGGGTCAACACTGCAAAATTAGACTTGCTGCATTAACTCATTCTAACTGTCAATATAAGCTTTTGTTACTCATATGTTTGCAATTATATTTCTGTCTGTGATAAAAAAAATCTGTCAAACACACATAAAAACCAGAGGGCAGCAGATCATGTGAAAATATCATATTTGTGTCATTATCAAAACTTTTGGCCATGACTGTACAGTTCAGGTGGTAGAAAGATGAACAAAACAGGACACATGTATAACGTTGCCAACCAGTTATTTAATCGGAAACAGGACAGGCAAATTCATGCGTGATCCATGCCTTGTTCATTTTCAGCAAAGTAAGCCGGTCTACATTATCGGAGGATAGTCGCATGCGACGGTCTGTTAGTACACCACCTGAAGCACAAAAGACGCGCTCCGATAATACACTGCCAGCAGGGCAAGCCAGCACCTCCAATGCATACTGGCTAAGCTCTGGCCATGTATCCAGCTTAGAGACTCAAAACTTGAATGGGGAAGAGCCATCTGGGAGTACACTGAGAGAGCAAGACATGTCGTCTGTCACCATCTTACGGAAACGTTGCCTCCTGCTGACTGGAGCCGTCTCGGATGGTGTAGACATTGGTGGCGCTGCCACAAAACTTCGCCACATTTGGAACATACTGGTCTTGCCCTGTGCAGAGGCGCTGCTTGTGCTCCCTCTTGTTGCAGAGCTGTCTCCACTGCCTCGACGCACAGAGCTGCTTTGTAAAGCAGTAGCAGCAGCAGTGCTCTCGGCTGGAATGGAGAACATTATGGATTCCGACAAGCTTACAACCTGCAATGATCCTCAGTGTACTCAACCATCGTACGACCAGCTCTACCCTATCCTATTGCATTCTCACCCATCCCTGCAGACTGTGAGGCCTCGCGGGCAGGGTCCTCTCTCCTTCTGTACTTGTGTGTCCCTTGTCCAGCACATCTTTATTGTACCTGTCTATATTTTTCCCTTGTCATATGTAAAGCGCCATGGAATAAATGGCGCTATATAAATGTATAATAATAATAATAATAATTGCAGCAGTGTGTCTTGTTACTCCCGCATTTTACGCTCCCGGTTCAACGGTCTGATGAGGCTTTGAAAGTTGTCCCGGTAGCGAGGGTCTAGGAGGGTGTACACCCAATAATCAGACGTGGTGAGAATGTGGGTGATGTGGCTGTCGTTTCTCAGGCACTGCAGCATCAAATCAACCATGTGCTGCAGACTTCCAACTGGCCAAGAAACGCTGTCCCCTGCAAGAGGCGTCATCTCTGCCTGCTCTGCATCACCCCACCCTCGCTCTACATACTGACTAGAGCGTTGTGTACCTCCCTCTGGAGCGATGTCTTCCTCCTCCATTGACTCCTCCTCATCCTCCTCACAAAGTGAGCCCTGCCCAGCCCTTTGTGAGGAACCACGTTGCGCTGACTGTACATAAGGTGATGGAATTTGTGACTCCTCATCCTCCACCTCTTCCAAAACCTCATCCCTTAGTGCTTGCAGTGTTTTTTCAAGCAGGCAGATAAGGGGGACAGTCAGGCTGACTAGTGCATCATCTGCACTCGCCATCCGCGTTGACTCATCAAAAGCACGCAAAACGTGGCAGATGTCCTTCATAGAGTCCTTCGCCAGTCCTTACACTGGCTGCCCATCCATTATAGGATCCTGTTGTGAATGGACTTGAAATGAGTTCTGAGCAGAGGCTCCCTCTGGTGGTTACAAGCGGTACTGGACTGTCCAGTGAAGATTGTGAGGATTGGGAATCAGGTGTTACTGACTGGTCTTATATAAGGGAGTCGCCTTCCCATCAGGTTGCCGTGATCATTGTTCTGGTCTCAATCTTGATTCTGTTTCCTTGTAGCCTGCTGTGTCGTGTCTGCATCTCCTGCTAACAGATAAGACATTTTCTCTTTTGTTTTTGTGCTGATTTTGCATTGTCTGCACTTCTGTGGGGGCCTTCAGGGTCCTCGGGGCTTTTGCCCTCTCAGTTAGTTCAGCCACTGATGTTTGTATTTGCTTTTTCAGTTTTTCAGTGCTGCTGTTGATTTTGTTACACCAGAGAACTAATTTAGGTGGTAGAGTCGTGTGATCTCAGGTGTTTTGAATTGTAGAGTTGGTGCTTTTCAGGGTTTTTGGGATTGCAGTAAGTGCCTTCTATCCTTTCTATTAGGTAGTTTGGGCCCAACGTTTGCTCATACTATTTTCTGTCTGTGTCAGTATTTCTTCTTGTCTAACCGCCATTACATGTTTGGGGGCTTTCTATGTTCTTTGGGGATCTGCTCCGGGGCAGATAGCCTTCCTCTTTCTATCTTTAGGTGTAGTTAGTTTCTCAGGCTGTGACGAGGCGTCTAGGACCAACGTAGGAACGCTCCACGGCTGCCTCTAGTTGTGCTGGTTAGTCAGGGTACTGCAATCTCATAGATTCCAACTGCTCTGGTGTATTGCCTTTTTTACCTGCACTC
Organism: Oophaga sylvatica; assembly: GCA_033576555.1. NCBI lineage: Eukaryota > Metazoa > Chordata > Amphibia > Anura > Dendrobatidae > Oophaga > Oophaga sylvatica. The sequence goes on along the minus strand of JARQOD010000004.1, from coordinate 199,525,832 downwards.
CTCAGCTACCGAAACATAACAGTATCACCGGCCTAAAAATTGAAAATTGTATGGTACTCACAGAAGGGAAAAATATTGTGAAAGAAAAAAAAAGGTTGTCAGAGTTGTCAGAGATATTTTTCTGTTTGTTGCATTTTTTTTTTTCCCTCTGTATCTCTGGGTGCTGGGGAGGATTTTTTCTCTCAATGGAGTTTGCACAGCTGTCTGGCCGTGTGGATCAGCTTGCCACTGAGGTTCGGAGTATTGCTACCTATCTTGCTGGGTTGCCTGTTGTGGAACCTAGGATTCCCATGCCGGATTTGTTTTTGGGGGATCGAGCCAAGTTTCTGAATTTCAAAAATAATTGTAAATTGTTTTTTGCCTTAAAATCTAAGTCCTCAGGGAACGCAGCGCAGCAGGTTCAAATTGTCATCTCTCTCCTGCGCGGCGATCCTCAGGATTGGGCTTTTTCCCTGACACTTGGGGATCCTGTTTTGAGTGATGTTGATGCATTTTTTCAGGCCTTGGGGTTATTGTACGATGAGCCTAATGTCTCTGATCAAGCTGAAAAAGCCTTGTTGGCATTAAATCAGGGGCTTGATGACGCTGAGTTATACTGTCAGAGATTCCGTAGGTGGGCAGTCCTGACCAAATGGAATGACGACGCTTTGGCAGCCCTTTTCGGAAGAGTTTGTCAGATAGTGTAAAGGATGTTATGGTGGGATTACCTGTCCCCTCTGGTCTCAATGATTCTATGTCATTAGCGATTCAAATTGACAGACGTTTGCGTGAGCGGAGAAGTATGCGTGGAATAGTGTTGCCTTGTGAACCTGCTTCTGAATCCATGCAGTGTGATAGAGTGGTTTCTGGGGCACAGCGTCATGAGTTTCGAAAGCGCAATGGGTTATGTTTCTACTGTGGTGATGCCTCTCATGCTATTTCAGTCTGCCCTAAGCGGGGAAGACGTTTTGCACGCTCAGTTGTCTTGGGTAGTGTTCAGACTAAGTTTTTATTAACTGTTACTCTGATATGCTCTCTGTCCTCATTTTCTGCTCAGGCTTTCGTTGATTCGGGAGCAGCTATTAACCTGATGGATTTTGATTTTGCTAAATGTTGTGGGTTTCCCTTGATACCCCTATGGAAGTCTATTCCCCTACTGGGGATCGATTCTACCCCTTTAGCTGAGAATAAACCTCAGTTCTCTACTCAGGTGATAATGAGGGTTGAACCTGATCATCAGGAGAGCTGCAAATTTTTGGTTCTGTATAATCTGCATGACATTATCGTACTGGGTTTCCCTTGGTTACAGTCTCATAATCCTGTTTTGGATTGGAAATCTGTGTCTGTAACCAGTTGGGGCTGCCAATGTGTTAATACCAACACTCCTGTTTTTTCTGCCTCCCCCAGGCTCAGGATGTTCCTGACTTTTTGATTGATTTTTCTGATGTGTTTAGCAAAAGTAAATCTGCATCCTTGCCTCCCCATAGGAGCTATGACTGCGCTATTGAATTAGTGCCTGGTAGTAAATTCCCTAAAGGTCGCCTTTTTAACTTGTCTGTACCTGAACATGACGCTATGCGGTCTTATATCAAGGAGTCATTGGAGAAGGGTCATATCAGACCATCCTCTTCACCCTTAGGTGCCGGTTTTTTCTTTTGTGCCAAAAAGGATGGTTCATTAAGGCCGTGTATTGATTATCGTCTTTTGAACAATATTACTGTGAAATATCAATATCCGTTACCCTTGATTTCTGACCTGTTTTCCAGGGTGAAAAACGCTACTTGGTTTACCAAGCTTGACCTCAGGGGGGCATATAACCTTATTCGCATTAAGCACGGGGATGAATGGAAGACGGCATTTAATACCCCTGAGGGGCATTTTGAGTACCTTGTGATGCCCTTTGGGCTCACTAATGCTCCTTCTGTCTTCCAGTCCTTCATGAATGACATTTTCAGGGATTTTGTGGATAAATTTCTGATTGTTTATTTGGATGATATCTTGATTTTTTCTAATGACTGGAACTCTCATGTGAAACATGTTCGAACTGTATTCCAGATTTTGAGAGAGAATGCTTTGTATGTGAAGGGATCAAAGTGTCTTTTTGGCGTACAGAGGATCTCATTTTTGGGATTCATTTTGTCCCCATCTGTTATTGAAATGGACCCGGTCAAGGTTCAGGCCATCTGTGATTGGGTCCAACCTACTTCATTAAAGGCTCTTCAGAGATTTTTGGGTTTTGCCAATTTTTATCGTAAATTTATTGGTAATTTCTCGGTTATTGTTAAACCATTAACTGATTTGACCAGAAAGGGTTCTGATGTGGTGAATTGGCCTCCTGAGGCAGTCTCTGCATATCAGGAACTTAAGCAGAGATTCACTTCTGCTCCTGTTCTACGGCAGCCTGATGTTCTCTGCCATTTCAGGTGGAGGTTGATGCCTCTGAAATTGGGGCAGGTGCCGTTTTGTCCCAAAGAGATCCAGAGACCTCTAAAAGTAACCCTTGTGCCTTTTTCTCTCGAAAATTTTCTCCTACTGAACGTAATTATGACGTGGGTAATCGGGAGTTATTGGCCATGAAGTGGGCTTTTGAAGAGTGGAGACATTGGCTGGAGGGAGCCAAACATCAGGTGGTGGTCCTCACGGACCATAAGAATCTGGTTATCTGGAATCTGCCAAGCGACTTAATCCTAGACAGGCCAGGTGGGCCTTGCTTTTTCACACGTTTTAATTTTGTGGTTTCCCTTCTTCCTGGCACTAAGATGTTAAGGCGGATGCCCTCTCGAGGAGTTTCCTTGCGGGACTCTCCTGAGTATCTGATCCTTCTGTTATTTTGAAAGAAGGTGTAGTTCTTTCCGCCATCTCGCCCAATTTGAGACTGGCTCTGGAGGGGTGTCAGGAGGATAGGCCCGAGCGCTGCCCTGTTGGGAAATTGTTTGTCCCGGACCAGTGGAAAAAGAGTGTGATGTCTGAGATTCATTGTTCCGCGTTGGCCGGTCATCCCGGAATTTTTGGTACCAGAGACTTGGTTAGTCGGTCCTTTTGGTGGCCTACCTTGTCTCGTGATGTCAGGGAATTTTGCAGTCCTGCGGGACTTGCTCTCGCTCTAAGCCTTGCTCTCGCTCTAGTGGTTTGTTGATGCCATTGCCTGTGCCCAAGAGACCATGGACCCATATCTCTATGAATTTCATTTCCGACCTCCTGTTTCTCAGAGAATGACCGTCATCTGGGTGATTTGTGATAGGTTTTCCAAGATGATACATCTTGTGCCATTACCTAAGTTGCCTTCCTCCTCTGAATTGGTGCCTTTGTTCCTTCAGCACGTGGTTCGTTTACACGGCATTCCTGAGAACATTGTGTCTGACAGAGGAGTCCAGTTTGTTTCCAGATTTTGGAGGACCTTTTGTTCTAAACTTGGTGTTCAATTGTCTTTCTCCTCGGCATTTCATCCTCAGACCAATGGTCAAACTGAGAGAACAAACCAGACATTGGAGACTTATCTAAGATGCTTTGTGTCTGCTGATCAGGATGACTGGGTCTCTTTTTTGCCTTTGGCTGAATTTGCTCTTAATAATAGGGCTAGCTCTGCCACTTTGATGTCTCTATTTTTCTGTAATTCTGGGTTTCACCCTCGATTTTCTTCAGGACTTACGGAGGCTTCTGTCTGTCCAAGTGTTGACTCTGTTGTGGAGCGTATGCAACAGATTTGGGACCAGGTAGTGGAGAGGTTGTCCCTCTCTCAGGAGAGGGCCCAGCGGTTTGCTAACCGGCATAGGACTGATGGTCCTCGGTTTAAAGTGGGGACTTGGTCTGGTTGTCCTCAAAAAATATTCCTATGAGAGTGGAATCTCCTAAATTTAAGCCTAGGTTCATTGGACCTTATAAGATCATGGAGATTCTTAATCCTGTTTCTTTTCGTTTGCTTCTTCCAGAGACATTTAAGATCCATAACGTGTTCCACAAGTCCTTGTTGAAGAGGTTTGTTGAGCCAGTGGTTCCTACTGCTTTGCCTCCTGACCCTGTTTTGGTTGAGGGCAATATGGAGTTTGTGGTTGAGAAAATATTGAATTCTCGTTTTTCTAGACAGAAACTCCAGTATTTGGTTAAGTGGAGAGGTTATGGTCAGGAAGACAATTCTTGGGTGTTTGCTTCGGACATCCATGCTAGGAGACTCATCCGTGCGTATCATAGAACTCATCCTGACCGACCTGGTTGCTCAAGTGAGGGTTCGGTGACCCCTCCTCAAGGGGGGGGTACTGTTGTGAATGGACTTGAAATGAGTTCTGAGCAGAGGCTCCTCTGGTGGTTACAAGCGGTACTGGACTGTCCAGTGAAGATTGTGAGGATTGGGAATCAGGTGTTACTGACTGGTCTTATATAAGGGAGTCGCCTTCCATCAGGGTTGCCGGTGATCAATTGTTCTGATCTCAATCCTTGATTCCTGTTTCCTTTGTAGCCTGCTGTGTCGTGTCTGCATCTCCTGCTAACAGATAAGACATTTTCTTCTTTTTGTTTTTGTGCTTGATTTTTGCATTTTGTCCTGCACTTCTGTGGGGGCCTTCAGGGTCCCCTCTGGGGACTTTTGCCCTCTCAGTTTAGTTCAGCCACTGATGTTTGTGCATTTGCTTTTTCCAGTTTATTCAGTGGCTGCTGTTTTGATTTTGTTACACCAGAGAACTAATTTAGGTGGTAGAGGTCGTGTGATCTCAGGTGTTTTTGAAATATAGTTGGTGCTTTTCAGGGTTTTTTGGGATTGCAGTAAGTGCCCTTCCTATCCTTTTCTATGTAGGTAGTTTGGGCCCCAACGTTTGCTCATACTATTTTCTGTCTGTGTCAGTATTTCTTCTTGTCTAACCGCCATTACATGTTTGGGGGCTTTCTATGTTCTTTGGGGATCTGCTCCGGGGCAGATAGTCTTCCTTTTCTATCTTTAGGTGTAGTTAGTTTCTCAGGCTGTGACGAGGCGTCTAGGACCAACGTAGGAACGCTCCACGGCTGCCTCTAGTTGTGCTGGTTAGTCAGGGTACTGCAATCTCATAGATTCCAACTGCTCTGTGTATTGCCTTTTTTACCTGCACTCCTCAGCTACCTAAACATAACAGGATCCAATCAAAGTACTTGTTCTCACCCACAAAGCTCTCCACAGTGCAGCACCCCCCTACATCTCCTCCCTCATTTCTATCTATCGGCCTAACCGACTGCTGCGCTCTGCAAACTACCTTGGACTAACCTCTGCACTAATCCGTACCTCCCACTCCTGACTCCAAGACTTCTCCCGCGCTGCGCCAATCCTCTGAAATGCTGTACCCCAAGAAATTAGGACTATCCGCAATTTGCATGGTTTCAGGCGCTCCCTCTAAACACATTTGTTCAGAGCGGCCTATCACATTCACTAATCAAAGTCATTCTATGTGTGTGTGTGTGTGTGTGTGTGTAGCCCATTCACTATCTCCATCCATCCATCCCTCACTCCCTCAAAATGGCTGGACCATCATTGTAAATACACCATTGTATATAAACACCTGTACTTTGTATCTCCCCACCTCATTGTAGATTGTAAGCTCTCACGAGCAGGACCGACTTATATTGCTTTAATTATTGTATTGTTAACGTTGTTACTTATGACTTTTGTTCTGAAACTGTTAAACTGTAAAGCGCTGCGAAATCTGTTGGCGCTATATAAATAGAGATTATTATTATTATTATTATTATAGAGGCCCACTCAGTAGTGGTGAAGTGTGAACGGCGCAAATTGCGAGTTGATTGCGCCTGATGCAGCTGATACTCCATTACTGCTGGCTGCTGCTCACACAACCGCTCCAACATATGTAACGTGGAATTCCACCTGGTGGGTACGTCACATATGATGCGATGTTCAGGAAGGCGAAATCTGCGTTGCAGAGCTGCAGTGCGCGATCTGACCATGCTGGAACGTCGCAAGTGAGCGCACTGTAGGCGGACCTTGTGCAGCAGTGCATCAATATCCGTATAGTCCCTCAAAAAACTCTGCACGACCAAGTTGAGCACATGTGCCAGACATGGTATGTGAGTGAGGTTGACAAGGCCCAGAGCTGCCACCAGATTTCGGCCATTGTCACACACTACCAAGCCTAGCTGGAGATTCGCTGTCAAAAACCACATGTCGCTCTCCTGCTTCATGGCATTCCAGAGCTCCTGCGCTGTGTGGCTTCGATTCCCCATGGAAATTAATTTCAGGACGACCTGTTGACGTTTGCCCACGGCAGTGCTCATATCGGTCGCAACAGCTAAGCGTTGTGTGGTGCATGTGTGGGGTGCACGCATCACAGAAAGCAAACATCATAGAAGACAAGCATTGAGTAAACGGCAGTTATTCATGGCAGTTAATCAGGGCTGGAATAAGGTAGTCCACACTTTGCTATATTTTTAATCCTGAACAAAACATTTTCATAAATATTATGTTTATCAAATACCCTTATTATTATTATTACAACCTCATGCATGTTTTGCAATATATTTTAAATTTTATTTTAGGATATTTGTTTCTTGTTTTTTGTTATGTTTTTAATTATGTACATTAACTGTATCCTCCTGTGTTCCCTTGCCTTCCACAAACACCACCCCATCCCCTTCATCACGACTCATACACATGAGCCCCTCCATACTTCCCTCTCCCATGTACAGTTCCCATGCACTCATCACCTTCCTGAGAAACCTCAGCCCATCTAGCCGAAACACATCACTGAAAAAACCAACTTACAACACCAACAACTACCTGCTCTTTATCTTCCTACTCCTATTGATTTCAGGGGACATCTCCCCCAACCCTGGTCCACCATCCCCCAACCTCAATCCCTACCCTACCTCATATCGAAACCATAATAATCTTATTAATATTAATTGCACTCCCTCATCTCCTTCGTTTAACTGTGCCCTCTGGAATCCACGGTCTGCATGCAACAAGCTAACCTTCCTGCACAACTACTTTCTGAACAACTGTCTTCATCTGTTGGCCCTGACTGAAACCTGGATTCAGGATTCTGACACGGTTTCCCCTCCTGCCATTTCCTAATGGTGGCTTATAGTTCTCACATTCCCCGAGACCCTCAAACAGACATGGTGGTGGAGTCGGCATACTCCTGTCCCCACAATGCACTTTCCAGGTCATCCCCCCAATTCCATCACTCTCATTCCCTTCTTTTGAGGTCCACACCATCATGCTCTTTCGTCCCCTCTCCCCAGAGTAGCGTCATATATCGGACCCCAGGCCCAAAGTCATTCTATGTGTAAGTGTGTGTGTGTAGCCCATTCACTATCTCCATCCATCCCTCACTCCCTCAAAATGGCTGGACCATCATTGTAAATAGACCATTGTATATAAACACCTGTACTTTGTAGCTCCCCCACCTCATTGTAAATTGTAAGCTCTCAAGAGCAGGGGCGGCTTCTATTGCTTTAATTATTTTATTGTTAACGTTGTTACTTATTACTTGTGTTCTGAAACTGTTAAACTGTAAAGCGCAGCGGAATCTGTTTGCGCTATATAAATAAAGATTATTATTATTATTAAGCGTTCACTGGTCCATGTGGAGGTAGACCGTGACGGCTCCTGCAGCAATGTTTCTGAGGACCTGGAGTAGGAGGAGGAGTCAATGTGTACAGACTTGATTCCTGCAATCCTTGGAGTTGGCTGAACACGTACAGCGCCACTCGCAAGATCTGTACCCGGCTACACAACATTGACCCAATGGGCAGTGAGGGAAAGGTATCGTCCCTGGCCATGGGTACTGGTCCACGTAGCGGTGGTCAGGTGGACATTGCTACTGACGAAGTTTAGTAGCGCATGTTTAATTTTTCACGCAACATGCTTTTGCAGACCACGGACGGCTTGCCTGCTGAAATAAAATCGGCTTGGCACATTGTATTGTGGGACTGCCAATGCCATTAAGTTCCGGAAACTGTCAGTCTCCACCAGCCTGAATGACAGCATTTCAAGGGACAGGAGTTTTGCAATGCCAGCATTCAGAGCCTGTGCTCGTGGATGGTTTGCCGAGTATGGCCGTCTTTTATCCCATGCCTGTGGTACCGATGGCTGTTTTGTGGCCTGGGTGTGTGAGGATGACAGGGAACTTGCTGCTGTGGGTGGAATAACACTTTGTCTCTGGACAACATTGACCGAGGTTCTTCCATGGCGATCCTGTGAGAAAGCCGAACCAGCTGTGTGTCAGCTGGAGGAAGAGGCTCCGACACGACCTGAAGATGTAGGTGCTGCTGTAGGTTGGCCTACATCTCCAGTGTGTCTTTGTAACTCAACTACGTGCTTTGTACCCACATGTTTGCACATATTTCCCACCTCTTCCGACAAGCCTACAACCTGCAATGATCATCAGTCTACTGAACCACCACACGATCAGCTCTTCCCTCTCCTAGTGTATCCTCAACCACCCCTGTAGATTGTGAGCCCTCGCGGGCTGGGACCTCTCTCCTTCTGTACTTGTGTGTGCCTTGTATTGCTCATGTTTACTGTAATTGTCTATATTTGCCCCTCTTCACATGTAAAGCGCCATGGAATAAATGGCGCTATTAAAATCTATAATAATAATAATATTACTGGTATTGACGTTACTGACACTTTTACCTGTTTTTACTTTTAGATTACACAGCTTGCATTTCACATAGCAAATATCATCTGCAAGTGTGTCAAAAAAGGACCACGCAGTGCAAGTCCTGGGAGCGCCCGTTTTGACTTTTGGAAGAGAACTGCTCCGAACAGGTTCCAAACTGGAGGCTACAGTCAACCGAGTCTGCAGCCTAACTCTCCCTCCTGTTTGTACCGTTGGGGCAATCTCTTCCTCAGAGCTGCTCCCCCACCTTCCTGTTCCTCACGCCATGTTGGGACTTGGACCTCATCATCTCCACTACCCTCTTCCAAAACCTGCTGCTGTTTGGTGGTCTGGCCAGCACCATGCTCAACAGAAACTGGCACCTGAGTCTCATCATCATCAGATGCGTTCTGCGGTGTGCTGAGCATCGGCACTGGCTCACCCGCCTCTTCAGATTCTGAGAGACACAGCTGTTGCGCATCACTGCATACTCCCTCTTCTTCACATTCCATAATGCTGCTTGGCTGGGCCCTGTTTGCAAGCCAACAGATTCTGAGAACAGAAGCAGAGACTCAGCTGGATCCTGTACAGAACTGTCTGACTGCCTGGGCAATTTGGCAGGCGGTGAAGAGACAGATGGTTGCTCAACAGTGCTGTGTTCCTGAGAGGAGGTGGAAGCAATTGAAGTCGATGCATTGGCTGCCAATCAAGCAACAACGGCTTCAATTTGTTCTTCCCGCAGCAGGGGGGTACGCCAAACTCCTACTAAAGTGCACATAAAGGAACGCTCGGAAGTGCTGTTAGCACAGTCAACACTTGCTCCTGTGTTACTGGGGTTCAGTAATGTCAGCTGTTCCCCTGCTGTGTGTAAAAAGTCATGCTGCCTCCACCCTGTCCTCCTCTCATCCCTGGGCTCCAACACCGCCAGTTGTTGCTCGGAGTAATTGGCACGGGTACTGACTCCTGCCCAGCCTGGTTACAGCACGACAGCTGTTTACTGGCAGTGTCAACGTTAATTAGCCTCCAATAAGTTGTCCTGTCGTGTTGCATTCGGGTTAGACGACTCTATGGTGCCTGCAGTTTAGGTGATTCCTATGTGTGCTGTGGGATATCAAAATAAAGTCTGTTTCTGTTGTGACAATAGGACAAGCACCCACTGTAGGACTGTGTGATTTGGTAACTGCGGACAGCTTGCGGCCTGTCAACTTACATTTTCATGGGTGCCTTATGGTACCAGTCCGGGTTCCAGTACCGTCAGCTGGTTCTCCGCAGTGCCTTTGGCCTCGGTGCCTCCATGTCGGTATCCGAGTTCCAGCAACGTCTGCTGGTCCTTGGTAGTGCTTTTGAGCACAGGTACCTCCTGCTTAGTAACCGTGTCCCAGTAACGTCAGCTGGTCCTCGGTTGTGCCATTGGCTCTTTTCCTTCTGCTGCCCCTCCGGGTTCCAGCACAGTCAGCTGGTCCTCGTTACTTGCATTGGCTCTTGTACCTTCTGCTACCCGTCCGGGTTCCAGTACCGTCAACTGGTTCTCCGCAGTGCCTTTGGCCTCGGTGCCTCCAGTTCGGTATCCGAGTTCCAGCAACGTCTGCTGGTCCTTGGTAGTGCTTTTGAGCACAGGTACCTCCTGCTTAGTAACCGTGTCCCAGTAACGTCAGCTGGTCCTCGGTTGTGCCATTGGCTCTTTTCCTTCTGCTGCCCCTCCGGGTTCCAGCACAGTCAGCTGGTCCTCGTTACTTGCATTGGCTCTTGTACCTTCTGCTACCCGTCCGGGTTCCAGTACCGTCAACTGGTTCTCGGAAGTTAGACAACCGTAAAGACCACCCCGAAGAAGATGACAACCCCAAGGACGACGAGCATCAAGCCAACCAGCCTGAACACCATCACAAAGAGGAAATAAAAGATTACCCAGAAGAAGATCACCAACAGGACAAAGAAGGTTAAGACAAACTACAAGATACAGAACAAGAGACAGAAGAACAATAAGCAGAAGATCAAAAAGCAGAAGAACATGAAAAATAAGACCACAATGAAGAGCAAAATATATGCTGTAAATTATAAGCAGAAGAAAACTAAGCAGTGTATGGGAGTGAGTCCGTTCCTCCTCGTGGTGCCCCTGGAAAATGCCTGCTGCTGCAGGCTAAACTGAACACGGACAAATACTGTTGTAATTTAAATTTTTTGTGACAGCAAGAACGGAAAGAAGAAAAATTCATACTTTTACAGATTACAAGTACAGGAATCTCTGTCACAAATAAGAATATGATGAAGAAGATGAAGAGGAAGAAGATGAAGAAGTAGAATATGAAGAATAATAGTTTAATAAGAACAATATGAGTAATGTTAACAAAAAGATGAATAACAAGAAGTTTAAGAAGAAGATAAAGAAGGTGAAGATGAAGAATAATTAGATGACAAAGATGATGCTGCTGAAGATTATGAAGGTGAAAGTGTGGCAAAAGTTAAAAAGGTCAAGAGCATGGAAGTTGTGAAACATACATATTTGCCAAAATAGAAAAAAGGTTAACAACATTGTCAATTTCTTCGTCAATCCGAACGTCTTTAAAAAAAAAATTATTAATGCTATTCCATTTGATTGGGTTAAACATCTATGCCTTTAATGTCTCCTCAACCTCCCCCAATACATTCTACATTACTCTTTGTTGTTTTCCTTCATGTACAATTATCCAACAAGCCAAGAATGGGTTTTTTTTAATTACGATATTTTGTTCCCATAGACTTACATTGGATTTCCGGTATCGGTATCGGGTATCGCCGATATTTTGTGGATATCGTCGATACCATTCCGATCCGATATTTTTGGATATCGGAAAGTATCGCTCAACTCTATTCTCAACTTGTTCCACAGATCTTTGCTTAAGAGGTATGTGGCGCCGGTGATACCGTCACCTTTACCTCCTCCTCCAGTGGTGGTCAATGGTAACTTGGAGTTTCAGGTATCGAAAGTCGTCGTATCACGTTTTAATCGCCGGTCCCTTCAGTACCTGTTTCATTGGAATGGGTATGGTCCTGAGGAGAGGATGTGGGTTCCTGCGTTGGATATTAACGCAGACCGATTAATTCGGGCCTTCCACACGACTCACCCAGATAAACCTGGCCCTGAGGGTCCGGAGGCCCCTCGTAGAAGGGGGGGTACTGTCACGAAGATCGTCGCGATTGCACAGCCTGACTTCTCGCAGCTGAGCTTTTGGTGCTTGGTGTTTTTCGGCAGTGAGGGAGTTAATTCTCTCTCTCTGTGCTAGACGAGGCCCAGCCTCACCTAGCTGCAGTTAATTCTGCAGTATTGGGACTCCTTCAAATACCTGCTGGTCTGATAGGGTAGTTGTCGGTGAAAGCATTTCATTCAGACCATCAGAGCGGATCGTGGTATTGAAGAGTTTGGAGCGAAGTGTATTCGGTGTGGTTTTTTCCCTTCCTCGCTTTATCATTTATCTCCTTACCCGTTTGTGTTCCCTCTGTTATTGTGGTGTGAGTTTTTGTATGCAAGGTGGTTTTTGGTTTTCCCTTGTACTGTCTCGTTCGTCTAGTACTGTGTATTAACATTTACTACCCTGTCCCCTACTGTTGTGATCGGGGTCCTTCTCAGGACTAGATTACTGAGGTTCAGGGATTCTCAGGAGGTAGGGTTACGCTGGCGGCCTGGACCTCTGTACCATTAACAGTACCTCCAGGTAGAGGGATTAGTTAGGGCCCCAGCTTAGGGTCAGCATAGTTAATGAAACGTGTCCACAGCCGGATATAGTGGTGCCCAGTTAGGTTCCCAAACCAGAGTATATGAAGTAAAACTAGGCACTCAACTTAATGCTCAAAGAAAAGATGATTTTATTGTGATCCAAAATTGGATGGTTTTCCAATGTGTGTGGCAAAACATTTCGGCTAAAACATAGCCTTCATCGGTTGCCAATTTGCATATGTAATATTGAAAACCTGACAAATATATAGAGATAAATTGAAACAAATGAAATCAACAAAAAGAAAATATATACAGATATTATATCAATAAAGATATGGTCATTAGATAGCTTAGGATAGAGATACATGGAATAATGTTACTCAGCACAATCCAAAAACTCATAAATACTGGAAATGTGAACATACCGTTATGGTAGAGAATCAATGAACATAATGGATCAATTATAGAAAAAAGACACCTGGGAAATGCAAATGGGTATAAGTGAATAAGAGAATTGGTGAATGTGACGCCTAATCAGTGTTGGTAAAGCTAAGAGCTCACCCTTGTAATGAAATTAGTACTTCGATAAACAGAGTGCAAGTTCCGATAGGGTAAAATGCCTCCGCTTGTCTGTGGAGCTATGGTGGTGCCAGGTATATAAAGGGTGGCGTTAAGGGGCTGTGTTCACCCAGCTCAGTGATGCGCTCAGAAATGAAAGGCGCGCTGTGTCGGCGTGCGTGTCACCCGTGGACTTCCGGTGCAGTGGATCCTGGGACCGGAAGTAACATGCGTTACAGGGCCCTGCGTTCCAAGTGATGTCACATGGAGCTTTGAGCCCCGTCTCATATTGATGACGAGCTTGGTATTGGATTTTCAGTGAGAGAGTGACGCTGTATAACTTATAGTGGCTATATCGTAGGGATCAGTTTTGCGGTATCAGAGTGATCAGTGCCGGAAAAATAGATGGTGATCAATATAAACGGCTCTGACAGAGATACAAAAAACAGTAAATTAGCCATATAATATAAGTTTAAATGAAGGATAATAAATCAAAATCCCTATTTAACCCCTTAGGCTCCAGTGTCTCTAAGGTATGAATCCAAAAGGACTCCCGTTTTTTTAATAGGGAAATTCTATTCCCACCCCGTCTTGGTTGTGGAACAGTCTCAATCACTTGGAATTTAAGCTGGGAGATCTTGTGTCCCAGTGTGTGGAAGTGATGAGGAATGGGAAGGAGTAAATTCTTACAGCGAATAGTGGATTTATGCTTTGAAATCCGGTCACGCACTGATTGGGTGGTTTCGCCAATATATAGCAAACCACAGGGACATTTAATGGAATATACAGCAAATGAAGATTCACAGGTGTGATAACCTTTAATAGGAAAACTCTTGCCTGTATGTGGGTGGTGGATAATAGAACCCTTTTGGACATTGCCACATTGGGCACAATGGAGGCAAGGAAAGGTACCTAAACGTGGTTGTGATAAAAACAGTTGTTTCTTCATATGAGTGGGACCTAAATCTGCCGTACGAGACCATCCCTAATGTTGGGTGGTCGTTTGAAACATGGCAGAAAAGGTTCTGCAAATTCTGGTATGTCGGGTGTGCCTGGGCTAACAGTGGCCAATGGCGTCTAATGGCCCTGTGAAGGATGAAGGCATGAGGATGGAACATGTGAACAAACGGAATTCGTTTGTTAGTATTTCTGGAACGATTGTTTGCTCGATAATTCTTAGCTTCAGAGAGGAGGGGTGGAGGGTAGCCTCTAGTTAAGAATTTATTGGTCATCTCTGTATGTCTGAGGTCACGTAGTGTTGTGTCGGTAACTATGCGTGTTACCCGCTGATACTGCGAAATAGGAATAGCACGTTTAACAGATGGTGGGTGGAAACTATGAAAGTGTAGAATACTATTGCGATCTGTGGTTTTCCTATACAGGTCTGTGGTTAGATGGCCATTGGGATCCTTCAGGACCATGGTATCCAAAAAATTGATCATTGAGGAATTGGATGTAATGGTGAACTTGATACCTGGCCAGGATATATTGAGAAATGAAAAAAAATCCTGTAACAACTCTTGGGTACCAGTCCATAGACAAAATATATCGTCTATGTATCGTTTCCATAGAAGTACATTTTGGATGTATAGAGTGTGTTTGAAAATAATAGTTGTCTCAAATTCTGACATGTACGTGTTAGCATATGGGGGTGCTACGTTGGACCCATAGCTGTTCCACGTACTTGTAAGTAGTAGGTGTCCTGGAATAAAAATAATTATTAAAGAGAACTATGGATAATAAATCAATACACAAGTTGATCTGATTTGTTTCCATCCCTGAATTCATGAGTAAGTGATGTACAGCATTTATCCCTTCAATGTGTGGGATAGATGTATATAAATCGCTGACATCGAGAGTGACCAATATAGTATTAGGTGGAACTGTGTCTAGTTCCTTGATAATTTGTAAAAAGGCACCAGTATCAAGGAGGAAAGATGGTGAGTTCTGTGTTAACGGAGTCAAAATCCTCTCCAAGAACTTGGAGATGGGCGATAAGATAGAATCGGTGGAGGCCACAATTGGCCTCCCAGGAGGGTTCTCCAGGTTCTTGTGGACTTTAGGTAGAGTGTAAAATACAGGTGTTATGGGGTCAACTTTGTGAAGATATTCACAAGTCTTAACGTCCAACACTCCAGTGTATTTATGTAATACAGTTTGGATTTTGAGAGATATCTCATGTGAGGGATCTCGAGTTAATTTCAAATAGACTGTTGGATCATTTAACTGTCTATGTATCTCATTGATATACTGAGTTTTGTCCATAATGACCAATGCTCCGCCTTTGTCGGCAGGCTTGAAGATTAAATTGGTGTCACTACGTAGTGATGATAACGCCTGTTTCTCTATTGGTGAAAGATTAGATGGAAAAAATAACCTCCCTTTCTCAATGTCACTCCTAATGGAAGAGAATGACTTTTTTATGAAGTTGATGAAAGTCTCAACCGCGTGGGAGCCAGGGGGAGGACGGAAGTTACTCTTGTTATATAAGCCCATTGATTTAGCGGACAGTATATTGGTAGAGCTGTCCTGTATAGGAGTGGTGTTAATGGGATTGGCAAAATATACTTTGAGTCTTAATAGACGGAAAAATCGTTGTAAATCCATCTCTAGGTCAAATGTCCTGCACTTGTAGGCAGGACAGAAGGATAGACCTTTCTGTAGTACGTTGAGTTCGGCTATCCCTAATGTCCTAGATGAGATGTTGATGACCAGTGATTCCGTACCTGGGATCTCGTGACGCGGGAGAAGTTCGGATTGTTGCCTCCTGTAGCCGCCCCTCCTCGTCTTCTTCTTGGAAAACGTCTTTGTTGTCCTAAAAAATTTCCGATGTAGACGGAAGATTGCCTCTTTCTTGTTCAGATTCAGATGTCGAATATTCAGTTGAAGATTTTTGAAAACGGGTCTGACGCCTGGTAGATGAATTATCCTGCCACTTGTATACTCTATTAAGTTCGTAATCGGTGGTGTCTCTCGAGAATTTGCTCCGTTTGCGGTTCTCGGTGTCGCTCCTGTGTTGGTCTATACGAACTTGGATCTGGGCTCTGAGTGTGGACAGTTCCTCAGTGGTGCCTGTGGTGGCTAATTGGGACTCAATGTTCTTAATCAGGATACTGTTCTTCTCGATGGCTTGATTGAGATGCTCCAGCGTAAGTATCATTAAGTCACAGGAACATTTATTTAGTATTTGTTCGTAACGTGAGCAAAATTCAGGAGAGTCGTGAAAGAGAGTGGGGCGCAGTGGTCAGCATAGGACCCTGACCTCCTGTATGCAGTGACAGCGTGACACCTAGAATATAAGGCAGAATTTCAGTTGTTTCACACTTTTTTGTTAAGTATATAATTCCACATGTGTTAATTCATAGTTTTGATGCCTTCAGTGTGAATGTACAATTTTCATAGTCTTGAAAATACAGAAAAAATTTTAAATGAGAAGGTGTGTCCAAACTTTTGGTCTGTACTGTATAACTATATAAACAGTAGAAAAAAAGAGTTTGAAAATTTTGCTTGCTTCTTCACATTTCTTATCCATACTCTATTCTGTGTTCTGGGTACATTTTATGATATATATGACTAAAAAAAAGTTTAAAAATTTTGCTGGGTTACATTTCTCCGCCATGCAGTATTATGTGTTCTTGGGTACATTTCGTTGGTATATAACCCACCAAAATCTATTCAAAATTTATCAATATTATATTGATTGCCTATAGGGTATTACATCTTCATGGGTACATTTAGCTGCTATATAAGCCTCCAAAAATTTGTTCCAAATTTATCGGTATCATATTACTCACCCATACGGTATTACATTTTCTTGGGTACCTGTCATTGCTATGTAAGACTCAAAAAACTTGCTTAAAATGTATTGTTAATATATTCCACACTCATAGACTTTTCTGTGGTCTGGAGTCCATTTCGTTGGTTTTTAACCCTCAAAAAATGTATCAGTATTATTTTTCTTATTCATAGGGTATTAAATCTTCTTGTGTACAGATCGCTGCGCCTGCTATACAAACCCCAAAAAACTTGTTAAAAATTTATCGTTATTATGTTGCTCACCCATAGGGTATTCCGTGGTTTGGTTTACATTTTGTTGGTATATAACCCTAAAAAAAACTTGTTCAAAATGTATTGGTATTATATTGCTCAGCCATAGGGTATTATATCTTATTGGGTACATTTCATTGCTATAAAATCTTCAAAAAACTTGTTAAAAACATATCAGTAATTTATTTCTCACCCACAAGGTATTACATCCAAAAATTTGTTTAAAATGTATCGGTATTATATTGCTCTCCTATAAGGTATTATATCTTCTTGGGTACATTTTGTTGGTATATAATAGTGATGAGCGAGTATACTCGATGCTCAGTTTGTGTCGCCGCAGCTGCATGATTTGCGGCTGCTACACAGCCTGATTACCTGTGGAGAATGCCTGTTTATTAGGGAATCCCCACATGTATTCAGGCTGTCTAGCAGCCGCAAATTATGCTGCTGCGGTGCCACAAACTAAATCTCTGAGCACGCCCAAATACTCAGAGATCACCCGAGCAACGAGCATACTCGCTCATCACTAGTATATAACAATCCAAAAACTTGTTAAAAATTTATCTGTATTATATTGCTCAGCCATCGGGTATTACATGTTCTTGGGTGCATGCCATTTCACAGTCTGGAGTCCATTTTGTTGTTAAAAAAGCCTCAAACAGCAATTTACCCTTTTATATGCCGAAATTGGTAATGTGCTGCCAGTTTTCTGTGATTATGTTAATCAATTGCCATTTAGGTGCAAAAGCGTTACTAAACAGCTATCAATCAACAATAAACATGATTATTTTCCTAATCTGCGCAAAAATAGAAATATAGCAAGGTCTCTTTGCTTCTACGTTTTTTTTTTCAAATTGAGCAGCTATTCTGGAGAATAAATCTGGCGAACATAGGATTTATTATAAAACTATAACTATAGTTATATATGAGCACAGTAGAGAATCAGACTACCTGGATAAAATCAACTTTTAATTATATTCAATGTGGACAGCCTACATTGGGGAGAACTGACAGCATATGCACATTCTTGACAAGTTGGAAATAACAGGGTCATCTACTGCATGCCAAACATAGAGCAAACAAAGTTATCAAACATATATCCTGGCATAAATGGCTGGAGTTTTGACAAGCCTGTGAAATCTATACTGCACATTGTTACAGACTAAAGTATCCTATGCTTAAAAAACTAAAATGCACTCATTAAAAAATGATAATAAAATACCCAGAGCAGTACACAATAATTACAAACACCCCGAAAACGAATAGTTTACACAGACAAATGAACTAGAAAAATAACTATTTTTACTTGGATAGGTTCTGTGAAGTTTGCAGAAAAATAAACATAATTTTCCCCAGATGAATTCTTACTGTTTACATGCATATATTTTCTCTAAATGACTGCAATTTTCTGTGATTTTCAGCAAGAAAATTATTAATCTATCTATCAAAATGTTTGTGTCTAGGTTTTTAGCAGATTATTTGCCTTATGCACATACTGTATATTTAACAGTACCTCTCCATATTACTGAAAGCATTTTTTAACTAAATAATTTAACTAATTCAAAACAAGGCTATTTTGCCCAATTTATCCCTGGCACAACTTTTTTCTCATATGAGGTTTTAAGAGTTCTAAAATTATTTCTCGTTTGATTATTCAAATGATCTTTCCATCTTTTATTATGATACATGGGGCCTAATTTTTATATAAATTATATATTTGCATTTTTTTAAATCAGCAAAAAAATAAAGGAAAAAATTAAATATGTGTGTAGTTTTCACATTTCTTCCTTTTAATTTTTTTAATATTACAGTGTAAGTTGTGTTCCATTTTCTGTATCAATTATTTGTATACATTGGACTTTTTTTTGTAGTGTAGGATTTAGAAACAGTGGCAGTAGTTCCTTCCTTCCTTCTCCATTTAATGTCAATCTTTAAAGCCAATCTGTCAGCAGGTTTTGCTATGTAATCTGATAGCAGCAAGAGGTAACGACAGAGACCCTGGTTCCAGCAATGTTTACTGGGTGCAGCAGTCATGATAGTAAGGCCACATGCACACATCAGTATTTGCTCAGTATTTTACATCAGTATTTGGAAGCCAAAACCAGGAGTTGAACGATCAGAGGAAAAATAAAATAGAAACACGTCACAACGTATGTATTTCTCACCCACTCCTGGTTTTGGCTTCCAAATACTGATGTAAAATACTGACCAAATACTGAACGTGAGAACGTGGCCTTACAGTGTGTAATCGCACCCATGCTAGTTCTTTTGTGCACATTGTACAGTGACAATGAGTTGCTAATCAGTAGGGGTGGCATGGTTGGACTGGCACCCACAAAGCCTGTTGTTCTGTACAGTCATGGCCAAAAGTTTTGAGAATGACACAAATATTAATTTTTATAAAGTCTACTGCTTCACTTTTTCTAATGGCAATTTGCATATACTCCAGAATGTTATAAAGAGTGATCAGCTTAACAGCAGTTACTTGCAAAGTCAATATTTGGCTAGAAAATGAACTTTATCCCCCAAAACAAATTTCAACATCATTGCAGCCCTGCCTTAAAAGGACCAGCTAACCTCTTTTCAGTGATTGCTCCATTAACACAGGTGTGGGTGTTGATGAGGACATGGCTGGAGATCAATCTGTCATGATTAAGTAAGAATGACACCACTGGACACTTTAAAAGGAGGCTGGTGCTTGGCATCATTGTTTCTCTTCTGTTAACCATGGTTATCTCTAAAGAAACACGTGCAGTCATCATTGCAATGCACAAAAATGGCCTAACAGGGAAGAGTATCGCAGCTAGAAAGATTGCACCTCAGTCAACAATCTATCGCATCATCAAGAACTTCAAGGAGAGAGGTTCCATTGTTGCCAAAAAGGCTCCAGGGCGCCCAAGAAAGACCAGCAAGCGTCAGGACCATCTCTTAAAAGTGTTTCAGCTGCGGGATCGGGCTACCAGCAGTGCAGAGCTTGCTCAGGAATGGCAGCAGGCAGGTGTGAGTGTATCTGCACGCACTGTGAGGCGGAGACTCTTGGAGCAAGGCCTGGTCTCAAGGAGGGCAGCAAAGAAGCCACTTCTCTCCAGAAAAAATATCATGGACAGACTGGTATTCTGCAAAAGGTACAGGCAGTGGACTGCTGAGGACTGGGGTAAAGTTATTTTCTCTGATGAATCCCCTTTTCGATTTTTTGGGACATCAGGAAAACGCCTCATTCGGAGAAGACAAGGTGAGCGCTACCACCAGTCTTGTCTCATGCCAACTGTTAAGCATCCTGAAACCATTCATGTGTGGGGTTGCTTCTCAGCCAAGGGAATCAGCTCTCTCACAGACTTGCCTAAAAACACAGCCTGAATAAAGAATGGTACCAGAATGTCCTCCAAGAGCAACTTCTCCCAACCCTCCAAGAGCAGTTTGGCGATCAACAATGCCTTTTCCAGCATGATGGAGCACCTTGCCATAAAGCAAAGGTGATAACTAAATGGCTCAGGGAACAAAACATAGAGATTTTGGGTCCATGGCCTGGAAACTCCCCAGATCTTAATCCCATTGAGAACTTGTGGTCAATCATCAAGAGACGGGTGGACAAACAAAAACCTAAAAATTCTGACAAAATGAAAGCATTGATTGTGCAAGAATGGACTGCTATCAGTCAGGATTTGGTCCAGAAGTTGATTGAGAGGATGCCAGGGAGAATTGCAGAGGTCCTGAAGAAGAAGGGTCAACACTGCAAATATTGACTTGCTGCATTAACTCATTCTAACTGTCAATATAAGCTTTTGTTACTCATATGTTTGCAATTATTATATTTCTGTCTGTGATAAAAACATCTGTCAAACACACATAAAAACCAGAGGGCAGCAGATCATGTGGAAATATAATATTTGTGTCATTCTCAAAACTTTTGGCCATGACTGTAGTGATAATCTGCTTATTAAACACTCATTGTATTGAAAGAGCTAAACATAGTCCAGTAAGTGACACATACCCGTAGTCAGGGCCTTTGCTCCTACATTATGGTGCTCACAGATTACATAGCAAAATCCTGCTGACAGATTATTTTTGAGATGCATTTCAGTGTTTAAATACATTTTTATATTGTTCATTTCCTCTGTAACTAGGGCTGGCATATTATAGTTACAGGGCAAATTCATTCTTCTACCTGCATAATTGCTAGGATGATAGGAGGAAGCACTGTTAGTTCATTCTAATCTATATACAGTGCTTTTTCAGCACTGTGTATGCTATACATCAATCACGAAGAATGAGAAGGTAAAAAACCAACTTTGCCTTCTCTATTGGAAGTCCAGTTGTGTATCACAGCTGCACCCAGACCCCTGAAGATGCATGACCTTCCTTATGTACAGTTAATGACTCTTCTATGATGTTTTAAAACATATTTTGGGGACCGGACCGACGTTTTAAAATAATTAGCAGCCCTTACAAGTAATCAAGCTTAAAGCAAACCTGTCAGCAGGATTTTGCTAAGTAAACTACAGGCATTGTCAGTTGGTGCTGTTACACTGATTAAAGTGATTCTAGGGGTGAAGAAATCAGTCATGTGGTTCTTGTGTAATCAGTGTTAGAAGTTTTCAGTTAATGAGATGCCCTTGCTCTGGGGCCAGTCTTATCTTCCTGCTCTAGGCCAGAGAAACCAGAAAAGACCTGCCCACAGGCCGCCCCGAAGCACAAACAGTTTGTCTCTCTGTCTCTATGATGAGGTACATTTTTATGCTTCGTGGTGGCCTGTGGACAGGTCTTTCCATGGTTTCTCTGGCTTAGAGCACCAAGATAAGACCCTGCTTATAGTCCTGCCCCGGAAAATGGGCATCTCATTAACTGAAAAGTTCTAACACTGATTACGCAAGAACCACAAGATGGATTTCTTCATCCCTGGTATCACTTTAATCAGTGTAACAGTGCTTACATGACAATGCCTGTAGAAAAGGATTGCGCAGCACTCAGGAGGATGGGGTGCACGAATAGGATACCACTCCAAATGATATAAAGAAAGTGTGTGATGCAAAAAATATGATTGATGATTTTATTAATATTCCACTGCAGACAAAAACATTGACGTTTCGGCCAATACTTAGGCCTTCATCAAAACTCTAACAAATAAACATAAATAAGTATATATCAGTTTTGTACAACAATATTGGAAGATCATACAAAAATCAGCATAGGTCCACATCAATGGAGAAAGCAAAAGAAAAACGTGCAAATAAGTATGATATAAAAAATTGTAGATGCTAACTTGGGATAGCAAATATGTACCCAGGCAGAAATGACAATTCTTAGACCGCAAGAAAATTTTTATAGCCGATTATAGCTGATGGGCATTAAACAATCCATATAGCTAAATATGGTTATAGTATATACAAGTAATAGACGGTGAGAGCAGATATTGGCTATAGAAAAATAGAACAGAATATATCATGGTACAGTTAGGTCACTGAGAGCATACAATCATCAGTCTTTCTGTCTGAAGTTTAGTCTTTAACAAGTGAAATGCATGCTCAATTGGGTTGAGATCAGGTGACTGACTTGGCCATTCAAGAATATTCCACTTCTTTGCTTTAATAAACTCCTGGGTTACTTTGGCTTTATGTTTTGGGTCATTGTCCATTTGTAGTATGAAACGTCGACCAATCAGTTTGGCTGCATTTGGCTGGATCTGAGCACACAGTATGGCTCTGAATACCTTAGAATTCATTCGGCTGCTTTTGTCCTGTGTCAAATCATCAATAAACACTAGTGACCCAGTGCCACTGGCAGCCATGCATGCCCAAGCCATCACACTGTCTCTGTCGTGTTTTACAGATGATGTGGTATGCTTTGGATCATGAGCTGTACCACGCCTTCGCCATACTTTTCTCTTTCCATCATTCTGGTAGAGGTTGATCTTGGTTTCATCTGTTCAAAGAATGTTCTTCCAGAACTGTGCTGGCTTTTTTGATGTTTTTTAGCAAAGTCCAGTCTAGCCTTTTTATTCTTGATGCTTATGAGTGGCTTGCACTGTGCAGTGAACCCTCTGTATTTACTTTCATGCAGTCTTCTTTTTATGGTAGATTTGGATATTGATACGCCTACCTCCTGGAGAGTGTTGGTCACTTGGTTGGCTATTGTGAAGGGTTTCTCTTCACCATGGAGAGTATTCTGGGATCATCCACCACTGTTGTCTTCCATGGGCACCCAGGTCTTTTTGCATTGATGAGTTCACCAGTGCTTTCTTTCTCAGGATGTACCAAACTGTAGATTTTGCCACTCCTAATGTTGTAGCAATATATCGGATGGGTTTTTTCTGTTTTTGCAGCTTAAGGATGGCTTGTTTCTGCTGCATGGAGAGCTCCTTTGACCGCATGTTTCCTTCACAGCAAAACCTTCCAAATGCAAACACCACACCTCAAATCAACTCCAGCCCTTTTATCTGCTTAATTGAGAATGACATAGCGAAGGGATTGCCCACACCTGTCCATGAAATAGCCTTGGAGTCAATTGTCAATTACTTTTGGTCCCTTTAAAAACAGGGTGGCCCATGTTAAGGAGCTGAAACTCCTAAATAGAGATGAGCGACTTTGCCTTTTTTTTAGGGTCCAGTCGGGTTTCATGAAACTCGACTTTTGCAAAAGTCGAGTCGAACGAAATCGGCCAACTATCGGGAAAAGTCGGGGGTCCGACTGAAACACGAAACTCAATGCAAGTCAATGGGGAAGCAAAGTCGGCAGGGAGTGGAGGACAGTAAACACACCTACAGTGCCCATTTCAATGCCAACGACATCAACTATTATTACTTAAGCTTGGCAACCTTAATTAACTTCTATAATAATAGTTACGCATTGAAAACTGAGGGGTTATTTGGCTAAACTTGTGGGGGGGGGTTGGGCTGGCTCCCTGTTTTCGTGTGCCCCGGGTCAAAGAGTGTCAGTGTGCCCCTTTAACACATCCCACAATTCATGATGCTCAGATACGGCACAGAAATATAGGTATAGTACAATGAAAAATACTTCCCTTCTTACATGACATGACTGATATCTAAGTTAAAATCTACAATAGCTCAAAAACTGGACAGTATATTCCTCCATACAGTATTATGGCCACCACATAGTGCGCTATACAGAATAATGAGCCCCATATATTGCGCCATACATAATTGGTCCCATATAATGTTCTATACAGTATATGATGAGCTCCACATACTGCTCCAGTATATGATAGTATATATAATGTGCCATAAAGTTTAGGATGGTCCCCATAGAGTACAATGAGCCCCACATATTGCTCCATACCGTATAATGAGTCATATATAAACCTCCATACAGTATATGATGGGCCTCATATATTGCTCCATACAGAATGGGCTCCATATAATGCTCCATAAATAATAAGCCCCATATGTGCCCCATATGATGCTCCATACCCTATATGATGCCCCATAAAAAATGAACCCCATATGATTCTCCAGTATATGATGGGCCCCATGGATGATGTTCCAGTGTCTTATGGGCCAAAATAATCCTCCATATATAATGTGCCCCATTTATAATGCTCCAATATATAATGGTCCCCATAAATGCTACTCCAGTGTCTGTTTTCCCCCTTTTAGAATGCTCCAGTATATGATGGGCCCCATGGATGATGCTCCAGTGTCCGATCTGCCCCATTTAGAATGCTTCAGTATATGATGGGCCCCATGGATGATGCTCCAGTGTCTTATGGGCTAAAATAATGCTCAATATATAATGAGCCCCATTTATAATGCTCCATTGTATAATGGTCCCCGTAAATGCTGGTCCAGTGTCTGTTTTCCCCCTTTTAGAATACTCCAGTATAATGATTGGCCCCATGGATGCTGCTCCAGTGTCTGATCTGCCCCATTTAGAATGCTCCAGTATATGATGGGCCCCATGGATGATGCTCCAGTGTCTGATCTGCCCCATTTAGAATGCTCCAGTATATGATGAGCCCCATGGATGATGCTCCAGTGTCTTATGGGTTTAAATAATGCTCCATATATAATGGGACCCATTTATAATGCTACATTATATAATGGTCCCCGTAAATGCTGCTCCAGTGTCTGTTTTCCCCCTTTTAGAATGCTCCAGTATATGATGGGCCCCATGGATGCTGCTCCAGTGTCTGATCTGCCCTATTTAGAATGCTCCAGTATATGATGGGCCCCATGGATGATGCTCCAGTGTCTGATCTGCCCCATTTAGAATGCTCCAGTATATGATGGGCCCCATGGATGATGCTCCAGTGTCTTATGGGCTAAAATAATGCTCCATATATAATGGGCCCCATTTATAATGCTCCATTATATAATGGTCCCCGTAAATGCTGCTCCAGTGTCTGTTTCCCCTTTTAGAATGCTCCAGTATATGATGGGCCCCATGGATGCTGCTCTAGTGTCTGATCTGCCCCATTTAGAATGCTCCAGTATATGATGGGCCCCATGGATGATGCTCCAGTATCTGATCTGCCCCATTTAGAATGCTCCAGTATGTGATGGGCCCCATGGATGATGCTCCAGTGTCTTATGGGCTAAAATAATGCTCCAGTATATAATGGGCCCCATTTATAATGCTCCATTGTATTATGTTCCCTGTAAATGCTGCTCCAGTGTCTGTTTTCCCCCTTTTAGAATGCTCCAGTATATGATGGACCCATGGATGCTGCTCCAGTGTCTGATCAGCCCTATTTAGAATGCTCCAGTATATGATGGGCCCCATGGATGATGCTCCAGTGTCTTATGGGCTAAAATAATGCTCAATATATAATGGGCCCCATTTATAATGCTCCATTATATAATGGTCCCCGTAAATGCTGCTCCAGTGTCTGTTTTCCCCCTTTTAGAATGCTCCAGTATATGATGGGCCCCATGGATGCTGCTCCAGTGTCTGATCTGCCCTATTTAGAATGCTCCAGTATATGATGGGCCCCATGGATGATGCTCCAGTGTCTGATCTGTCCCATTTAGAATGCTCCAGTATATGATGGGCCCCATGGATGATGCTTCAGTTTCTTCTGGGCTAAAATAATGCTCCATATTTAATGGGCCCCATTTGTAATGCTTCATTGTATAAGGGTCCCCATAAATGCTGCTTTAGTGGCTGATGTCCCCCATTTAGAATGCTCCAGTATATGATGGGCCCCATGGATGATGCTTCAGTGTCTTATGGGCCAAAATCATGTTCCATATATAATAGGCCCCATTTATAATGCTTCAGTGTATAATGGGCCCCGTAGATGCTGCTCCAGTGTCTATTGTCCTTCATTTAGAATGCTCCAGTGTATGATGGGCCCTGTTGATGCTGCTCCATTGTCTGATGTCCCCCCAATTACAATGCTTAAGTGTATGATGGGCCCTGTAGATGCTGCTCCAGTGTCTGATGTCCCCCATTTAGAATGCTCCAGTGTATGATGGGCCCTATCTATGATGCTCAAGTGTATGCTGGGCCCAATATATAATTCTCCAGTGTATAATGCTCCCCATATTACTCCAAACATTAAAAAAATGAAATACCTCTCCTCGCTGTGCACTGCTCTACTCTGGACTCCTCAGCGTCACCATCAACAATTCCAAAAGAGGGAAGAATGGGAAGCATTTAAGGAAACCAGGATGGATGAACACAGAACTTAAACACATGCTAAAAAGGAAGAAAGAAATGTTTATCAAATGGAAAGAGGGAGGCATATCTAAAGAAGAATATAATGCCATCTGCAGAACCTGCAGGGCACAAATCAGATTATCTAAAGCTGACAATGAATTAAGGCTTGCAAGAGATGTCAAAAGCAACAAAAAAGGATTTTGGGGATACATCAAAAGTAAAAGAAAAGTCAAAGATGCTATAGGATTTTTACAGGATGAAAATGATGAAATGGTAAGAAAGGATGTTGAGAAGGCTGAACTTTTAAATTCCTATTTTGCATTGTTTTCTCTCAGAAAGGAAATGTAACATCAACTGATCTTCACTGTCCTATTAAAGGAATAGAAGAATCCAGGATATCTATAAACAGAAGACAGTGAGGAAACACTTAGCTAACCTAAATGAATTCAAGTCTCCAGGCCCAGATGAATTACACCCCAGAATACTGAAGGAGATAGCAGAAGAAATTCTTGAACCACTGTCCATAATCTTTGAAAATTCTTGGAGAACAGGTGAAGTCCCAGAAGACTGGAGAGAGCAAATGTTGTTCCTATCTTCAAAAAGGGGAAGAAGGTGGACCCAGGGAACTACAGGCCGGTGAGTCTGACTTCTATACCAGGAAAGTACCTGCATAAGAATGAAGTGATTAAACAGAGTCAGCATGGGTTTGTAACTAATAAGTCATGTCAGACTAACTTAATTTCCTTCTATGACAGAATCACTGACTGGGTGGATCAGGGAAATGCTGTAGATATAGTATATCTTGACTTCAGCAAAGCATTTGACAAAGTATCTCACACAATCCTTATTGAAAAAATGACATAAGTATGGAAATGGACAAGGCAACTGTTAGGTGGGATTCATAACTGGCTTAGTGATCGGACTCAAAGAGTGGTCGTAAAGGCTGCACATCCAGTTGGAAGAAGGTCTCAAGTGGGGTACCACAAGGCTCTGTTTTGGGCCCTGTATTGTTCAACATCTTATCAATGATTTAGATGAAGGAATTGAGGGTAAACTGATCAAATTTGCTGATGACACAAAGCTAGGAGGGGTAGCTAATACTAGAGAAGAGAGAGAGAGGATTCAAAAAGATATAAATAAATGGAGCAGTGGGCAGCAACTAACAGAATGGTTTTTAACAGGGAAAAATGCAAAGTACTACATCTGGGCAATAAAAATGAAAAAAGCATATACAAAATGGGAGGAATAGGCTAAGTAACAGCACATGTGAAAAGACTTGGGTATACTATTGATCACAGACTGAACATGAGTCAACAGTGTGATGTAGCAGCAAAAAGGCAAATACAATTCTAGGATGTATCAACAGAAGCATACAGTCTAGATCACGTGAGGTCATTATTGCCCTCTACTCCTCTTTGGTCAGACCTCATCTGGAATACTGTGTCCAGTTTTGGGCACCACATTTTAAAAAAGACATCAACAAACTGGAGCAAGTTCAGAGAAGAGCCACCAGATGGTGACCGGTCTGCAAACCATGTCCTATGAGGAACGGTTGCAGGATTTGGGAATGTTTAGCTTGCAAAAAAAGAAGACTGAGAGGAGACTTAATAGCTGTCTACAAATATCTCAAGGGCTGTCACATTGTAGAAGGATCATCTTTATTCTCATTTGCACAAGGAAAGACTAGAAGCAATGGGATGAAACTGAATGGGAGGAGACACAGATTAGATATTAGAAAAAACTTTTTGACAGTTAGGGTGATCAAGGAGTGGAACAGGCTGCCACGAGAGGTGGTAAATTCTCCTTCAATGGAAGTCTTCAACAGAGGCTGGACAGACATCTGTCTGGGATGATTTAGGAATCCTGCTTTGAGCAGGGGGTTGGACCAGATGGCCCAGGAGGTCCCTTCCAACTCTACTATTCTATGATTCTATGATTCTATGACCATCTTACAGCTCTCTGCACTTGGACTGTTTAGGCAGAGGGCGTACAGACGTCACGTCATTGTGCTCTCTAACCTGAATGTCACTGTCAGGAAACGTGGAAGACGTCACAGCGGTGGAGCATGGAGAGGTATGTATTGCAAGTGCTGGGACCCTGAGCAAGTAGGGGGGGCTGACTCGTGGGCGACGGCACTGGCACAGGGCCCCTCATAGTACGCCAGTGTGTCTGACAGCGAGTGGGCCCTCCCCCCGTCAGAGACACTTTTTTGTACTATGA
Source organism: Oophaga sylvatica (assembly GCA_033576555.1). Classification (NCBI taxonomy): domain Eukaryota; kingdom Metazoa; phylum Chordata; class Amphibia; order Anura; family Dendrobatidae; genus Oophaga; species Oophaga sylvatica. The sequence continues at coordinate 199,497,144 of JARQOD010000004.1, read as the reverse complement.
GGGGCCCTGTGCCAGTGCCGTCGCCCACGAGTCGGCCCCCAAACCTGCTCAGGAAACGGCACTTACCCGGGTGCACCAGTTGCTGACGCCGGCCCTGGGGGGGGGCGATTTGTAGGTTTTGTAGTCCGTCCACGCTTGCAAGTGCATGTTCATTAAATGTCTAAGCATGCAATTGGTATTCAAAATTTCTGAGATTTTTCCCTCGGCTAAAGGTCCTTCCGACTTCTTACAGATAACCTTTGCCTCATCAATAGGATTTTGGTCAAAAATGTGCCACACTGGACTCTTCCTACTATGGTATAAATTTTCAGGGTTTGCACGCTGTGCTAATTTGACAGTCTGGCCAAGCTGTCCTGCAACTCTTTTTGTTTTTTTAACACCTTTTTGGACTGCTACGGGCCTGCCAGATAACCGCAGCAGCGATGTCGATGCCTGCTGCTGATCTTCTCCTCTTCTGAGCTATTGCCAGTGGCACCCTCTTCCCCAATGGATGTTGTTATGTTTCGTTAACTGAGGAGAAACAGCAAAAAAAAATAGCAACAGCGGTGATAACCAGAGAGGCTGGAACCTATTGGATTGCAGTAACCTGAATTAACCACACAACTAGTAGTAGCGTGGAGCGTACCTACGGTGATCCTAGAGCCTCGTCACAGCCTGAGAGATAACTACACCTAAAGGCAGAAAGATGAAAGCTATCTGCCCCGGAGCAGATCCCCAAAGAAATAGGAAGCCCCCAAACATGTAATAGCGGTTAGACAAGAAGAAAACACGGACACAGACAGAAAATAGAATGAGCAAACGCTGGGGCCAATCTGTCTAGACAGAAAGTACAGGAAAGTATTCTGACTGCAATCCAACAAAACCCTAACAAAAATACCAACATTTCTGATTGCCAGAAAAACCTGAGATCACACGATCTCATCCACCTTAATCAGATCTCTGATGTAACAAAACGCTATTCAGCAAATAAAAAGTAACAAAGGAGCAAAGCAAAAGTGCAGACACAAATGAAGCACAATTGCAGCGCCAGACCCCAAAGGGGAAAAGCTGCAGACCACTGCAAGCAGCAAACCAGCAGAGAATATCAAACAGAGAAAAAAAAAACAGCAAACACTTATCTGAATGAGAGCAGGGAACTAGCAGTGCTTCAAGAAAGACCAGAAGGAACAATTGATAAGCAGCAAGGCTGCTGGGAACTCAGGCCACTTATATCCTACTATTCAGCGCCAGCTGAAGGCCATTCGGTAATCAGTTCATTACCCTCAGCAACCACTGGAGGGAGCCCCAGCATATTCACAACAGTACCCCCCCCTTGAGGAGGGGTCACCGAACCCTCACCTGCACAACCAGGCCGATCAGGATGGGCTCGATGATAGGCACGGATAAGTCTCCCAGCATGAATGTCCGTAGTAAACACCCAAGAATTGTCCTCCTGACCATACCTCTCCATTTAACCAAATACTGGAGTTTCCGTCTAGCAAAATGAGAATCCAATATTTTCTCAACCACATACTCCAAATTGCCCTCAACCAAAACAGGGTCGGGGGGCGCAGCAATAGGAACCACTGGTTCGACAAAACCTCTTCAATAAGGACTTGTGGTACACATTATGGATCTTAAATGTCCCTGGAAGAAGCAAACGGAAGGAAACTGGATTAATAATTTCCATGATCTTATAAGGTCCAATGAACCTTGGCTTAAATTTTGGAGATGCAACCTTCATAGGGATATTCCTTGAGGACAACCAAACTAAGTCCCCCACTTTAAAACGAGGACCATCAGTCCTATGCCGGTTGGCAAACCGCTGGGCCTTCTCCTGAGAGAGAGACAACCTCTCCACTACCTGGTCCCAAGTCTGCTGCATACGCTGCACAATAGAGTCAACCCCCAACAACAGTCAACAGATATTATATACAGATAGAGCCGAATGCATGATGTACATACCAGGTACCACAGGGTCTCCCGCCCACCCGACGCATGTTTCGGAAGATCCTTCCCAGGGTGGGCGGGAGACCCTGTGGTACCTGGTATGTACAACATGCATTTGGCTCTATCTGAATATAATATCTGTATGCTTACATTGGCATTGGTGTCGATCGTGACATGGGGCAATTCTGATTATTGTACACGAGATTATATTGTTCACGCTGCACTAATGCTTTATCCTGCTATGTATCTGTCGTTGATTCTGTATGTACCTCGTTCTTTCCACTGAGTCTTACCGCCTGGGCTAATTTGCGCTTGTGATGCCAGCTGTAGCCCTTGCCTTTACCCTTGTCCATTGTCTTATATTAATCTTTAATAAACTGTTATTTTGCATCAGTTTGTTAGACTTGTACACTGTATTGTGCTTCTGGTGTTTCTCTATGAGTTTCAGTGTGTCTACACACGTATTCCATACATGGACTAGTGATATAGTATTGGTAATATTCTTTTATTTAAAATGCTAACATGATTTGTCACACTAGTCCTTTGTGTTTCTCTAGATTGTGTTCTTATTACATTTCTCATATAGTTTAATGCCTCTCACAACCCTCCAAACATTATTATGGTCATCACCACCTTCCTCACAGTATATTGGCTCCATACAACATAAAGTCCTCCACACAGTATAATGGCCCCACACAGCATTCCATGCAGTATAGTGACCTTTCACATAATATAGTAGCCCACACAACCTTGAAAACAGTATAATGGGCCCCAGAGCCCACCACACAGTATAATGGCTCCACACAGCATTCCATGCAGTATAGTGACCTTCACACAGCCCTTCACATAATATAGTAGCCCACACAACTTTGAAAACAGTATAATGGGCCCCAGAGCCCACCACACAGTATAATTGCTCTCACATAGCTCTCCATACAGATAATGCCCCCCACACAGCCCTCCATGTGGTATAATGGCCCCACCCACCTTATAATAGACTCCCACACAATATAATGGCCCTCCACAGTCCCCCTTCACATACGTTTGATGATCTCCAATACTCCCCACACAGTATATCTCTCACACAATTATCCCCATATAAGTACTTACTGATAACATTTTAAAAAGTGAGCAAAATAAAGAAAACTCTGCAACTGCTCTCATTACTGTAGCATGTGGTCTGAAGCTCTGCACAGCAGTCACGAAGTAGAGAAGTAGCTGAGACCTCAGCACTTAAACACACAGTGAATGATGGCACAATGACCCCTGTTCTATCATTGCTTTCAAATGTATCTGCAGATGCCAACTGAGGGGAGCTGATACTCGGGTCCCCCCTGACACATTGTCCAATCTTGGGCACATGGCTATTGGCTGTACTCCACTGTTTTTTACCCTTTCACCCCTGTTCAGTATTCTGGCCCTCACTGGAAAGGCCTTTGTTTTGTGCTGGCGGAGTATCTACTTGGCGGAGTGAACTGGCAGTGGGATGGTTAACAAGCTGCAACACAAAAAGGGGAATGTAAGCAATGATACAACTAAAAACAGGGACAAGGTCAGGAGGAAAGTGATGGACAAAACCAGAGGGATGGAGCCAATCATAAAATAAGTAAGCAAAGGAAGGGTTGAAGAGTCCAGGTCAAAGGCCAAATAATCACCAAATGGGTTTGAACAGCAAGACAGTAGTAGCAAATAAGTTGCATCAGGTATAAAGATGAACACAACAAGCCCCACTCAGCATAATTAAAGCAACATGAAGTTAAAGAGTATATTTGGCCATAAAATCAAATTTATTAACATAATTTAACATTAAAAAGGTGCCAGAGTTCTCATGTATACTGTATACTTGTGCATCCCTGGCAGAACTCTGCTTACTCTTAATCAAGATCTATGTTTTATACTACTTGGTTATACTTGCCATTACAATCCCAATACATTTTCCTGCTTTCATAGTGATACTCTGGCACCTTTTTAATGTTAAATTATGTTAAAAA
>JARQOD010000004.1:199454456-199493124 GCA_033576555.1 Oophaga sylvatica | reverse complement strand
TTTAGTGCTGCAGGTGGTGTACTAACAGACCGTCGCATGCGACTATCCTCCGATAATGTAGACCGGCTTACTTTTCTGAAAATGAACAAGGCATGGATCTCGCCAGAATTTGTCTGTCCGTTTTCAGATTAAATAACTGTTTCGCAACGTTATCCATGTCTCCTGTTATGTTCATCTTTCTACCACCTGAACTCTACTCCCTGGGCTCCAACACTGCCAGTTGCTGCTCAGAAGTGTCGTGTCCACAGAACAAAACACAAGCTCTACTGTTAGTGGGTTCAGTAACGCCAGCTGTTCCCCTGCTGTGTCAACGGCAAGAAGTGTCCTGTTCCCGACACATGGACAGAAAAACACATGACCAACATGCTCCAAATAGGGAAGAGCCGTCACCCTGCTTGTTATGCTGAAAACATGAAATTGTGAAGTTTTGCAGGCCTAGAATGATAAATTTTTATGACAAATATGGACAAATAATAATTTGTCATCACAGCGCATATCTGCACATGTCTATTAGAAATGGTAACAAAAAATAAAACATAGTCTACTCTTCACATTTTTAAATTAATGCATAAAAGTACATTTCAGACTTATGAATTAATGCTTTTTAAGGAACTTTATCTGTACCTGTAAGATAATGCAGTCAATGGATGTACGAATCATTAAATCCTCATCATCATCATCACGAGTTTTATTTATGACAGACATTATAAAATACACATACTGATGCCAACTGTAACTTCAAACACCATATATGAAATGGCCAGCATGTAAACATGGTAATAATGTCCAATAATAAATTATTACATCTAGAAAGTGCATCATGCATACTGACAATAGGTAGTTATACCTGCAAGTGCTGTTGAAACAACCACAAGAGATATAAATTAATACTGGTATATAGGTATCACAGTGCATAGTTACTCATGGACAATGTTGATGTAATACTGTATCTCAATTAAGTCAGCGTCAACCATTAGGCTTGTTAGTCTTGTACATTGTTAAAGAGGGAACGTAATTTTTTGGTTTGTCATAGTGTAGTATTACACATTAAATTATTACTGCTGTATTTTTTTTTGCGTCCCTAGTGCGCAATAACGCAGCCTAACCTCACATTTGATAGTCAGCTAATTGCCACACGCTACCCTACCCTACGCGTGACAGTAGGAAGGTAGTGTTGACGGATAAAGCTTTGCGCAACCAGACATTCTTTTACCCTCTTCAACACTCTACAAGCAAAAAATGCATGATTTCAGCCGCAGACTTTATTGATGTACAGTATAACATCGGCATTACCCATCAGAGGCTGTCCACTGTCTGATACAGACATAGAATATACCTTTGCTATCCGTAGCCTTTGTTTCACCTACACTTGCAGGCACACACTTAAATTGTGACAAACAATGCCTAATGTTTTTTTAAATGGTTATTTTTTATTGTACATTATTGTGTCATCAATCACATTGATGAGTCCATGCTGGACATGTCATACATGCTATAGAAAGTTACGATTTTATGAACTTAAATAATTGAAATGTCTGTGACTGTCACATAAAATTTGCGATGATGATGATGAGTGACTATTACAAAATCCATTGTCTTCACTATGTTATGGTTTAACATAGCGTTCCTTAAGCATTATTCATAAAAAAAAAAATGTACTTTTATTCTTAAATTTACAACACTATATTTTGTTACCAATTTTTTGGGTGTTGTGTTGTTCCATTTATTTTTGGCATGTGCATATATGCGTTTATATTTGTATTTTCTTTATTTTTCCTTCTTGAAATTAGAAAACATGTGTATCTTTGTACCGTGTTAGCCAGTAGATAGAAAAATATTTAGACTTCAGAGTCAGCAGTGGTTGATACCTTTTTATGGATAACTGAAAAGATGGAAACAAATTGCAAGCTTTCAAGGCTACTCACGTCTCTTCATCAGGGAAAGACTAACTAAAAAAATTAAGCATCACATATTTCTATACACAACAGGACACAGGAATAGTGCAATAGGTAAGACAAGTAAGTGACGTGTATCAGAACTGTCATTATCTCACAGGGATGAACATAAATATTGGAACAGTTCCTAGATAAGGATAGAAAGTTTGATTGCCCTCTCATTGGCGTATTTTTTGGGGTTTTCATGACCCTGGAAGGGCATAGACGCAGATTCCTTAATTGATATAGAATGACATAAATCCATGTGATCTATTCATTCCATCACTAACAGTGTCAAAGGTCATGATGAGCTTATATTCTGAAACCTTTGTACGTTTCTCATATTTGAAGTTATATTTTAATAACAGTAATTCCATATCCATGATGCTATGACCGGGCATACAAAAGTCTTTTGCCACAGGTAAATTCATTAATTTATCTGTGATTGTGTGGCGCTGATAATTCATCCTTGTTCTCCTTTTTGTTGCCGGTCTCCCCTCACTTGTCCCTCCCTCACTTGTCTTAGCTATTCCTGTGTCCTGTTGTGTGTAGAAATATGTGATTCTTCATTTTTGGCTTTACTCTTAGCCTGATGAAGACACCTGAGTAGTCTCGAAAGCTTTGAATTTGTTACCATATTTTCAGTTAGCCATTAAACGTTATCAACCACAGAGGACTGTCAAGTATAAATATTTTTCTATTCTTGTAATTGAAATTTATCATTTTATTGTTGTAGTAAAACTTCATTTATTCTTGTTTGAAGTACATACATTTGCAATGGCCACGTAACAAGGCAATAACTCAATATTTTATGCCTACACCCTCCTTGACCCTGGGCTTCAACAGCGCCAGTTGCTGCTCAGAAGTGTTAGATGCACAGATGAAAACAATCGCTGATGTGTTTGTGGGGTTCAGTAACGCCTGCTGTTCCCCTGCTGTGTGTCTGGCAAAAATTACTGCTGCTAACTACAACTTCAACTTCAAACGTCTCATACTAGGCCTCTGCCTACACCCTCCTTGACCCTGGGCTTCAACAGCGCCAGTTGCTGCTCAGAAGTGTTAGATGCACAGATGAAAACAATCGCTGATGTGTTTGTGGGGTTCAGTAACGCCTGCTGTTCCCCTGCTGTGTGTCTGGCAAAAATTACTGCTGCTAACTACAACTTCAACTTCAAACGTCTCATACTAGGCCTCTGCCTACACCCTCCTTGACCCTGGGCTTCAACAGCGCCAGTTGCTGCTCAGAAGTGTTAGATGCACAGATGAAAACAATCGCTGATGTGTTTGTGGGGTTCAGTAACGCCTGCTGTTCCCCTGCTGTGTGTCCGGCAAAAATTACTGCTAGCTACCTAATCATGGTGAAAAAAAAAAATTACATCTCAAAGTGTCTAGTGCTACACATAGATATGAGGCTACACCATGATTTCTAAGCTGTAAACATTTGAAACGTCAACTTTCAAACCATAAAATGATTTGTCTTTGTCACAAATCTGTAACAAAATAATTGTGACATATTATTACAGATATGCACATGTCGAAAACAAATGCAAACACAAAAGCCTACTTATGCTATAGGATACTGATGGTCAACCTTGTCACTCCATAGCTTACACAAATCCAACTCACATCATGATGACTCAAATACTGCAATGTTGGAAGTGCATAATGTGGGTTGAACTTTGACAACTGCTGCAGTGCGAAGGTTATACTTCAGTGTTCTTGCCTTTGAAATAAAAGCATACAAGTAAATATAATATCCAATGTTGATTAAGGGACGTGATGTACACCTGTAATATTGTGCAAACAATGCATGTAGGAATAGTCCTCTTCAACATTACTTATATTTGTGTCATTTTAAAAAATACATATTTGATTAGAAAGTTAACAGCCCATATCATAAAGGTACTTCATGTAAACATGATAATCGCTAACAAAAATCATGCATTACCTTGGTAAAGTCAATAGTGCATAGTCACAATAGCAAAATATATACCTGTAAGTGGTGCTGAAAGAACGACAACTGATAGAATAGGTGAATGATATCTATTTATCAGACTGAATAGCGACACCTGTACAATGTCGATATAATACTGTACCTTAACAAAACAGCTGTGTCACACCTCACACGCATTTTTCTTGTAGCTTGTTATGTAATAGGGCACATGCGTGTATGTTTCATCATAGGTGCATGTTTACTGAGTAAAGCAGTCATGACAACGCCTTTGTGTTGTCGGTACGCTTGCGATGATGAACGATGCGCACCGTGAATGTTAGTCTGCGTCATAAGACGCACAGACGCTCCAATACCCAACGCGTCACAGCAGGAAGCCAGTCTGTGCGTCCAAACAAAGGCGCAAGCATACATGCACGTACCCTTTTAGAAAGCTATATAAAAATAAGGATGTAGTAGTAACGCACACTTTATTGAGGTACAGTATTACATCGCCATTCACCATCTGTGGCTATGCAGTGTCATCTATATATACCTTATCTATCCGTTGTCATGCTTGCAAGTCCACAGTCAGGCATAAATAGCTGTTTTCACTATGCACTTTTTAAAGTTTTTTTTTGTTAATATAAATGATTGCCACATATTATCAGTATTACATGATGGAAATTTTAGATATTTTTAAAAACTTTTTAGTGATATTATTCAGCAAATGAAAATGGTGTACATACTGTTACTTATCCATCATTAATGGATTCTGATATGTACTTGTATGCTTTTATTTAAAACCGTATAGCAGATTATTTAACCGATTTTTATTGTGGTTTGCATTGCTTTTCAACATGTTAATGTATGCGTTTATGTTTGTCAATTATTAATTTACATATATTTTTTAAAGTAAAATCATCATCTTATGGTACTAAAGGTTATATTTCTCTTGTTTGGAGTATAGACATTTTTAATTGACACGTAACAAGGAAAATACTTGATCTAGTATTTAAACATCCTCCTTGACCCTGGGCTCCAACACCGCCACTTGTTGCTTGGAAGTGCTGTTAGCACAGTCTACACTTGCTCCTGTGTTACTGGGGTTCAGTAATGTCAGCTGTTCCCCTGCTGTGTGAACGGCAAATAGTCCTGCTGCCTCCACCCTGTTCTCTTCTCATCCCTGGGTTACAACACCGCCAGTTGTTTCTCGGAAGTGCTGTTAGCACAGTCTACACTTGCTCCTGTGTTACTGGGGTTCAGTAATGTCAGCTGTTCCCCTGCTGTGTGAACGGCAAAAAGTCCTGCTGCCTCCACCCTGTTCTCTTCTCATCCCTGGGTTACAACACCGCCAGTTGTTTCTCGGAAGTGCTGTTAGCACAGTCTACACTTGCTCCTGTGTTACTGGGGTTCAGTAATGTCAGCTGTTCCCCTGCTGTGTAAACGGCAAAAAGTCCTGCTGCCTCCACCCTGTTCTCTTCTCATCCCTGGGTTACAACACCGCCAGTTGTTTCTCGGAAGTGCTGTTAGCACAGTCTACACTTGCTCCTGTGTTACTGGGGTTCAGTAATGTCAGCTGTTCCCCTGCTGTGTGAACGGCAAAAAGTCCTGCTGCCTCCACCCTGTTCTCTTCTCATCCCTGGGTTACAACACCGCCAGTTGTTTCTCGGAAGTGCTGTTAGCACAGTCTACACTTGCTCCTGTGTTACTGGGGTTCAGTAATGTCAGCTGTTCCCCTGCTGTGTGAACGGCAAAAAGTCCTGCTGCCTCCACCCTGTTCTCTTCTCATCCCTGGGTTACAACTCCGCCAGTTGTTTCTCGGAAGTGCTGTTAGCACAGTCTACACTTGCTCCCGTGTTACTGGGGTTCAGTAATGTCAGCTGTTCCCCTGCTGTGTGAACGGCAAAAAGTCCTGCTGCCTCCACCCTGTTTCTTCTCATCCCTGGGTTACAACACCGCCAGTTGTTTCTCGGAAGTGCTGTTAGCACAGTCTACACTTGCTCCTGTGTTACTGGGGTTCAGTAATGTCAGCTGTTCCCCTGCTGTGTGAACGGCAAAAAGTCCTGCTGCCTCCACCCTGTTCTCTTCTCATCCCTGGGTTACAACACCGCCAGTTGTTTCTCGGAAGTGCTGTTAGCACAGTCTACACTTGCTCCTGTGTTACTGGGGTTCAGTAATGTCAGCTGTTCCCCTGCTGTGTGAACGGCAAAAAGTCCTGCTGCCTCCACCCTGTTCTCTTCTCATCCCTGGGTTACAACACCGCCAGTTGTTTCTCGGAAGTGCTGTTAGCACAGTCTACACTTGCTCCCGTGTTACTGGGGTTCAGTAATGTCAGCTGTTCCCCTGCTGTGTGAACGGCAAAAAGTCCTGCTGCCTCCACCCTGTTCTCTTCTCATCCCTGGGTTACAACACCGCCAGTTGTTTCTCGGAAGTGCTGTTAGCACAGTCTACACTTGCTCCCGTGTTACTGGGGTTCAGTAATGTCAGCTGTTCCCCTGCTGTGTGAACGGCAAAAAGTCCTGCTGCCTCCACCCTGTTCTCTTCTCATCCCTGGGTTACAACACCGCCAGTTGTTTCTCGGAAGTGCTGTTAGCACAGTCTACACTTGCTCCCGTGTTACTGGGGTTCAGTAATGTTAGCTGTTCCCCTGCTGTGTGAACGGCAAAAAGTCCTACTGCCTCCACCCTGTTCTCTTCTCATCCCTGGGTTACAAAACCGCCAGTTGTTTCTCGGAAGTGCTGTTAGCACAGTCTACACTTGCTCCTGTGTTACTGGGGTTCAGTAATGTCAGCTGTTCCCCTGCTGTGTGAACGGCAAAAAGTCCTGCTGCCTCCACCCTGTTCTCTTCTCATCCCTGGGTTACAACACCGCCAGTTGTTTCTCGGAAGTGCTGTTAGCACAGTCTACACTTGCTCCTGTGTTACTGGGGTTCAGTAATGTCAGCTGTTCCCCTGCTGTGTGAACGGCAAACAGTCCTGCTGCCTCCACCCTGTTCTCTTCTCATCCCTGGGTTACAACACCGCCAGTTGTTTCTCGGAAGTGCTGTTAGCACAGTCTACACTTGCTCCCGTGTTACTGGGGTTCAGTAATGTCAGCTGTTCCCCTGCTGTGTGAACGGCAAAAAGTCCTGCTGCCTCCACCCTGTTCTCTTCTCATCCCTGGGTTACAACACCGCCAGTTGTTTCTCGGAAGTGCTGTTAGCACAGTCTACACTTGCTCCTGTGTTACTGGGGTTCAGTAATGTCAGCTGTTCCCCTGCTGTGTGAACGGCAAAAAGTCCTGCTGCCTCCACCCTGTTCTCTTCTCATCCCTGGGTTACAACACCGCCAGTTGTTTCTCGGAAGTGCTGTTAGCACAGTCTACACTTGCTCCTGTGTTACTGGGGTTCAGTAATGTCAGCTGTTCCCCTGCTGTGTGAACGGCAAAAAGTCCTGCTGCCTCCACCCTGTTCTCTTCTCATCCCTGGGTTACAACACCGCCAGTTGTTTCTCGGAAGTGCTGTTAGCACAGTCTACACTTGCTCCTGTGTTACTGGGGTTCAGTAATGTCAGCTGTTCCCCTGCTGTGTGAACGGCAAAAAGTCCTGCTGCCTCCACCCTGTTCTCTTCTCATCCCTGGGTTACAACACCGCCAGTTGTTTCTCGGAAGTGCTGTTAGCACAGTCTACACTTGCTCCTGTGTTACTGGGGTTCAGTAATGTCAGCTGTTCCCCTGCTGTGTGAACGGCAAAAAGTCCTGCTGCCTCCACCCTGTTCTCTTCTCATCCCTGGGTTACAACACCGCCAGTTGTTTCTCGGAAGTGCTGTTAGCACAGTCTACACTTGCTCCCGTGTTACTGGGGTTCAGTAATGTCAGCTGTTCCCCTGCTGTGTGAACGGCAAAAAGTCCTGCTGCCTCCACCCTGTTCTCTTCTCATCCCTGGGTTACAACACCGCCAGTTGTTTCTCGGAAGTGCTGTTAGCACAGTCTACACTTGCTCCTGTGTTACTGGGGTTCAGTAATGTCAGCTGTTCGCCTGCTGTGTGAACGGCAAAAAGTCCTGCTGCCTCACCCTGTTCTCTTCTCATCCCTGGGTTACAACACCGCCAGTTGTTTCTCGGAAGTGCTGTTAGCACAGTCTACACTTGCTCCTGTGTTACTGGGGTTCAGTAATGTCAGCTGTTCCCCTGCTGTGTGAACGGCAAAAAGTCCTGCTGCCTCCACCCTGTTCTCTTCTCATCCCTGGGTTACAACACCGCCAGTTGTTTCTCGGAAGTGCTGTTAGCACAGTCTACACTTGCTCCCGTGTTACTGGGGTTCAGTAATGTCAGCTGTTCCCCTGCTGTGTGAACGGCAAAAAGTCCTGCTGCCTCCACCCTGTTCTCTTCTCATCCCTGGGTTACAACACCGCCAGTTGTTTCTCGGAAGTGCTGTTAGCACAGTCTACACTTGCTCCTGTGTTACTGGGGTTCAGTAATGTCAGCTGTTCCCCTGCTGTGTGAACGGCAAAAAGTCCTGCTGCCTCCACCCTGTTCTCTTCTCATCCCTGGGTTACAACACCGCCAGTTGTTTCTCGGAAGTGCTGTTAGCACAGTCTACACTTGCTCCCGTGTTACTGGGTTCAGTAATGTCAGCTGTTCCCCTGCTGTGTGAACGGCAAAAAGTCCTGCTGCCTCCACCCTGTTCTCTTCTCATCCCTGGGTTACAACACCGCCAGTTGTTTCTCGGAAGTGCTGTTAGCACAGTCTACACTTGCTCCTGTGTTACTGGGGTTCAGTAATGTCAGCTGTTCCCCTGCTGTGTGAACGGCAAATAGTCCTGCTGCCTCCACCCTGTTCTCTTCTCATCCCTGGGTTACAACACCGCCAGTTGTTTCTTGGAAGTGCTGTTAGCACAGTCTACACTTGCTCCCGTGTTACTGGGGTTCAGTAATGTCAGCTGTTCCCCTGCTGTGTGAACGGCAAACAGTCCTGCTGCCTCAACTTTAATTTCCATGGGTACCTTCTGCTACCCATCCGGGTTCCAGTACCGTCAGCTGGTTCTCCGCAGTGCCTTTGGCCTAGGTGCCTCCATGTCGGTATCCGAGTTCCAGCAACGTCTGCTGGTCCTTGGTAGTGCTTTGGAGCACAGGTACCTCCTGCTTAGTAACCCTGTCCCAGTAACGTCAGCTGGTCCTCGGTTGTGCCATTGGCTCTTTTCCTTCTGCTGACCCTCCGGGTTCCAGCACAGTCAGCTGGTCCTCATTACTTTCATTGGCTCTTGTACCTTCTGCTACCCATCCGGGTTCCAGTACCGTCAGCTGGTTCTCCGCAGTGCCTTTGGCCTAGGTGCCTCCATGTCGGTATCCGAGTTCCAGCAACGTCTGCTGGTCCTTGGTAGTGCTTTGGAGCACAGGTACCTCCTGCTTAGTAACCCTGTCCCAGTAACGTCAGCTGGTCCTCGGTTGTGCCATTGGCTCTTTTCCTTCTGCTGACCCTCCGGGTTCCAGCACAGTCAGCTGGTCCTCATTACTTTCATTGGCTCTTGTACCTTCTGCTACCCATCCGGGTTCCAGTACCGTCAGCTGGTTCTCCGCAGTGCCTTTGGCCTAGGTGCCTCCATGTCGGTATCCGAGTTCCAGCAACGTCTGCTGGTCCTTGGTAGTGCTTTGGAGCACAGGTACCTCCTGCTTAGTAACCCTGTCCCAGTAACGTCAGCTGGTCCTCGGTTGTGCCATTGGCTCTTTTCCTTCTGCTGACCCTCCGGGTTCCAGCACAGTCAGCTGGTCCTCGTTACTTCCATTGGCTTTTGTACCATCACCAACAGGACAAAGAAGGTTAAGACAAACTACAAGATACAGAACAAGAGACAGAAGAACAATAAGCAGAAGATCAAAAAGCAGAAGAACATTAAGTATAAGACCAAAATGAAGAGCAAAATATATGCTCTAAATTCTAAGCAGAAGAAGACTAAGCAGTGTATGGGGGTGAGTCCGTTCCTCCTCGTGGTGCCCCTGGAAAATGCCTGATGCTGCTGCAGGCTAAACTGAACGCGGACAAATACTGTTGTAATTAAAATCTTTCGTGACAGCAAGAACGGAAGGATGAAAATTCAGAGTTTTACAGATTACAAGTACAGGAATGTCTGTCACAAATAAGAATATGATGAAAAGGATGAATAGGAAGAAGATGAAGAAGTAGAATATGAAGAATAATAACTGTTTAATAAGAACAATATAAGTAATGTTAACAAAAAGATGAATAGCAAGAAGTTTTAGAAGATTAAGAAGGTGAAGATGAAGAATAATTTGATGAGAAAGATGATGCTGCTGAAAATTATGAAGGAGAAAGTGTGTGAAAAGTTAAAAAGGTGAAGACCATGGAAGTTGTGAAACAGACATATTTGACAAAATAGAAAAAAGGTTAACAACATTGTCAATTTGTTCGTCAATCCGAACGTATTTCCTAAAAAAAAAAATTAATGCTATTCCATTGGATTGGTCAAACATCTATGCCTTTAATGTCTCCTCAACCTCCCCCAATACATTCTACATTACTCTTTCTTGTTTTCCTTCATGTACAATTAACCAACAAGGCAAGAATGGGTTTTTTTTAATTTCGATATTTTGTTCCCATAGACTTACATGGGACTTCCGGTATCGGTATCGGGTATCGCCGATATTTTAGTGATATCGGCGATACCATTCCGATTCCGATACTTTAGGATATCGGAAAGTATCGCTCAACTCTACTCACCACCTCTCATGGCAGCCTGTTCCACTCATTGATCACCCTAACTGTCAAAAAGTTTTTTCTAATATCTAATCTGTGTCTCCTCCCATTCAGTTTCATCCCATTGCTTCTAGTCTTTCCTTGTGCAAATGAGAATAAAGATGATCCTTCTACAATGTGACAGCCCTTGAGATATTTGTAGACAGCTATTAAGTCTCCTCTCAGTCTTCTTTTTTGCAAGCTAAACATTCCCAAATCCTGCAACCGTTCCTCATAGGACATGGTTTGCAGACCGGTCACCATTCTGGTGGCTCTTCTCTGAACTTGCTCCAGTTTGTTGATGTCTTTTTTAAAATGTGGTGCCCAAAACTGGACACAGTATTCCAGATGAGATCTGACCAAAGAGGAGTAGAGGGCAATAATGACCTCACGTGATCTAGACTGTATGCTTCTGTTGATACATCCTAGAATTGCATTTGCCTTTTTTGCTGCTGCATCACACTGTTGACTCATGTTCAGTCTGTGATCAATTAGTATACCCAAGTCTTTTTCACATGTGCTGTTACTTAGCCCTATTCCTCCCATTTTGTATATGCTATTTTCATTTTTATTGCCCAGATGTAGTACTTTGCATTTTTCCCTGTTAAAATCCATTCTGTTAGTTGCTGCCCACTGCTCCAGTCTATTTATATCTTTTTGAATCCTCTCTCTCTCTTCTCTAGTATTAGCTACCCCTCCTAGCTTTGTGTCATCAGCAAATTTGATCAGTTAACCCTCAATTCCTTCATCTAAATCATTGATAAAGATGTTGAACAATACAGGGCCCAAAACAGAGCCTTGTGGTACCCCACTTGATACATTCTTCCAACTGGATGTGCAGCCATTTACGACCACTCTTTGGGTCCGATCACTAAGCCAGTTATGAATCCACCTAACAATTGCCTTGTCCATTCCATACTTAGTCATTTTTTCAATAAGGATTGTGTGAGATACTTTGTCAAATGCTTTGCTGAAGTCAAGATATACTATATCTACAGCATTTCCCTGATCCACCCAGTCAGTGATTCTGTCATAGAAGGAAATTAAGTTAGTCTGACATGACTTATTAGTTACAAACCCATGCTGACTCTGTTTAATCACTTCATTCTTATCCAGGTACTTGCATACATGTTCTTTAATAATTTGTTCAAAGATCTTTCCTGGTATAGAAGTCAGACTCACCGGCCTGTAGTTCCCTGGGTCCACCTTCTTCCCCTTTTTGAAGATAGGAACAACATTTGCTCTTCTCCAGTCTTCTGGGACTTCTCCTGTTCTCCAAGAATTTTCAAAGATTATGGACAGTGGTTCAAGAATTTCTTCTGCTATCTCCTTCGGTACTCTGGGATGTAATTCATCTGTTCCTGGAGACTTGAATTCATTTAGGTTAGCTAAGTGTTTCCTCACTGTCTTTCTGTTTATAGATATCCTGGATTCTTCTATTCCTTTAATAGGACAGTGAAGATCAGTTGATGTTACATTTCCTTTCTGAGAGAAAACAGATGCAAAATAGGAATTTAACAGTTCAGCCTTCTCAACATCCTGTCTTACCATTTCATCATTTTCATCCTGTAAAAATCCTATAGCATCTTTGACTTTTCTTTTACTTTTGACGTATCCCCAAAATCCTTTTTTGTTGCTTTTGATGTCACTTGCAAGCCTTAATTCATTGTCAGCTTTAGATAATCTGATTTGTGCCCTGCAGGTTCTGCAGACGGCATTATATTCTTCTTTAGATATGCATCCCTCTTTCCATTTGATAAACATTTCTTTCTTCCTTTTTAGCATGTGTTTAAGTTCTGTGTTCATCCATCCTGGTTTCCTTAAATGGTTCCCATTCTTCACTCTTTTTGGAATTGTTAACAATTGTGCTTTGAGAATCTCATTTTTCAAAATTTTCCATCCTTCCTGGACATTTTTGTCCTTAAGGATATCCAGCCATTGGATCCCTCCAATTCTCTTTCTGAGTCCCTTAAAATCTGCCTTTCTGAAATCTAACCTTGACGTCTGAGTCTTCACAGGTCTTCCTCCTCTTGTTATCCAAAATTCTAAAATAGCATGGTCACTACCTCCTAGGGTCCCAGCCACTCTTACCTCCTCAACCATTTCTTCCCTGTTTATAAGGATTAGATCCAAGGTAGCAGATCCCCTTGTTTTCTCCCCTACCTTTTGGAAGATAAAGTTGTCAGCAAGAGAGGATAAGAATTTCCTTGACCTGTTAGTTTTGCCTGAGAGAGATTCCCAACAAATGTCTGAATAGTTGAAATCTCCCATGACCACTATGTCATATTTTTTAGAGAACTTGGCCATTTGATGCATAAGGAGTTCATCCATATCTTCAGCTTGCATAGGTGGCCTGTAGTAAATACCTACAATGGTGTCCTTTCCATTTTTCTGTCCTTGAATTCTTACCCAAACAGTTTCCACAGAACTCCCAGTCTCTGAAGCTTCAATCTCTGTGCAGATATACGCTTTTCTAACATACAATGCGACACCTCCTCCTCGTTTATCAAGTCTGTTTCTTGCAAACAAGTTGTATCCTTCTAGCCTTGTATTCCAATCATGTGTATTGTCCCACCAAGTCTCAGTGATTCCAATGACATCATACTTCTTCTCCTGCGTTAGTAGTTCCAATTCTCCTTGTTTGTTGCCCATGCTTTGTGCATTTGTATAGAAACATTTTAGTTTGTGATTGGTTTCTCTTCCTCCAATATTTTTATTATGTAGATTTTTTTGTCTTTGTTCTTCCCCTTCACTTCTAATAGCAGAATTTTCAATAGTATTTGTCAGGTGTATGACTTTTGCAGGCGTTTTGCTTCCCTTCCCACATTGTTCTAGTTTAAAGCTCTCCTGATGAGTGTAGCAAGGCGACTTTCAAATACATGTTTTCCAGTCTTCGTAAGGTGCACCCCATCTCTAGCAAGTAGTCCATCGTATAGGTAATTCACTCCGTGATCCAAAAATCCAAATCCTTGCTGACGACACCATCGACATAGCCAGTTGTTCACCTGCAGAATCTTATTCCACCTCCTTGTTCCATGGACTTCCACTGGAAGGATGGAAGAGAAGACCACCTGCGCTCCCAGTTCTTTCACTTTCTTACCTAAGTTTTCAAAGTCACTGCAGATGGTTTCCAGGTCGTTTCTTGCGGTGTCATTTGTCCCCACATGTATTAGCAGGAATGGGTAGCCATCTGTAGGTCTGAAGAGTCCTGATATCCTGTCAGACACATCTTTAATTTTTGCACCTGGAAGACAGCACATTTCTCTTGAGGTTAAATCCGGTCTGCAGATAGCGGCCTCTGTTCCTCTCAACAGGGAATCCCCCATGACAACAACTCTCCGTTTCTTCTTCACAACAGTTTTCTTTCTCCATTCAGGAGGACTCTGAGGGCGTACAAGGTTATTGTTTGTGGCCAAAGTCTTATATTGATGTATTTCTTCATCATTCTCCTGTGTAAGAGCCTGGTACTGGTTCCTGAGCAGAATTGGTGCTGACTGCCTCACGATCCTCCAGCTTCTCTGGGTCACATGCTTCCATTCCTCTGTTTCTTCTGGTGCACTTCGAAATTCTTCTCTTTCTGTAACATGAAGAGATAATTCTGCTCTGTCTAAGAACTCTTCACCTTCCTTAATGGTTTTCAATGTAGATAACCTCTCTTCCAGATTTTGCAACTTTTCCTCCAACAGGGACACAAGCTTGCATTTGTGGCATGTGAAGTTTGGCTTTTCCACTGGTAAGTCTGTGAACATGTAGCAAGAAATGCAGCTCACCACATGGCTCTTGGCCTCTTCCATGTTGTTATTGCTCAAGAGATATTCAAGCGGTGAAATATATGCCAAAACTAGCGGCGCGCGGTTTACTGATGTCCTCCTTTCAGCTGCAACAACCAAAATCCTGTGTTCCTTGAGCTCGCGGAGACTCTTCACTTATCCCAGAAAGCACTGGGAATATGCAAATTCTCTCCTCGGAACTCCTCCCCTGGTATGACAGTAATTGTCATAGAAGGGAAATAAGTTTTTGGAAATAGGAAGTCCATAGAAAACATGAGAGGTATTTGTTTATAATCACAGAAAGTAATAAATTAAGTACCTCAATATTAGTAGCAATTGCCTATCCCTTATTCCTACATAGATTTTTTTATTCCCAATGCACTAGAACATTGAATTTGTTTTGTGGCTAAATGTCTTTTGAAACCTGAGAAAACAATAAAAGATAGAGTGCTACCTGTTGTGGTATTTTCTAAAGGCCCCCCCCAATACAATTAGACTAAAGATGGTTGAACCCACCGATACCGACAGCTTCAGCTCCTAATCTAATGTATATGGGGGGTGCCAGTCACCTGACAATCAGGGGAGATGGGGAATTTCTGATTTTGGACTGCCAATCGCATTCTTCTTGCAATGTGTCAGCTAGCAGTTTTCTCATAGAGAACACAGAGTAACTCTCGGCCAAATGAGCATTTTTTTTTTTTGGAGAACCCACTTTTATCTGTGGAACCAACCTGGATTTATCATTACTCTTACATGGACCATGGAACAAATTCAGCAAGGAGGTATTAATAATTATAAACTATGAATTGCTAATTCTATTAAAATTGTGTAAGTACAAATAGCATGTTTTGGAGTGCAACATCTTCAGATCATACTGCACATTTTATTCAGGAAGGGGTTGCAACATGAAGCATGTTATCTAATGAAAAACAGGATAAGGAGCTGTTAAGGCACTCTTTAGCTGATCTGCCAACTAATCTGCTTTTTGGCATCATGTATACCACGTTCCAAATCATTATGCAAATTGTATTTGTGTCATAAATATTTACATTTTTGTTTTTCAAAAAAACTCATGGATGATATTGTGTCTCAGGGCTCTTTGGACCACTGAAATCAGTTTCAAACACCTTTGATTATTAGTTTGCCAGGTGATCCCAATTAAAGGAATAACTACTTAAGAAGGCTGTTCTACATTATTAAGCAGGCCACATGTTTCAAGCAATATGGGAAAGAAAAGATCTCTCTGCCTACAAAAATAATCAAATAGAGCATTGCCTTGACCAAGGTATGAAAATATTAGATATTTCATGAAAACTTAAGTGTGATCATCGAACCGTGAGTGATACAGAGCATAGACAGGTGCATGCAAATAAAGGCATATTAAGGAAAGTTTCTGCTAGACAAATTCATTGGATTAAGAGAACAGCTGCTAAAATACCAAACAAGTATTTGAAGCTGCTTGTGCATTGGGAACTTCAAGGTGTAGGATTCTTCAGAGAGCAGAAACCAGACATACATGAATACTTTTAAAACAGTTTTGATTGATGAGTGGTGTGCAACCCTAGATGGTCCAGATAGATGGAGCAGTGGATGCTTGTCAATAGCCACCATATTCCAACAAGGCTGCGACATCAGCAAGTAGGAGGTAGAGTCATATTTTGGGCATGAATCATGGAAAGAGAGTTGATAGGCCCATTTGAAGGTACTTGAAGGTGTGAAAATGACCTCAGCAAGGAATATAAAGTTTCTAATGTACCACTTTCTTCCATCATACAAATACACGAACTGTGCCATTGGTAGCAAAATCATCTTCATGCATCACAATGCACCATCTCATGCTTCAAAGAATACCTTTGAGTCATTAGCTGCTACAGGCATAAAAGGAGAAAGCTCAGAGCTGCAACCATTTTCCCTTGAACTCAAACCTATTGAGAACTTTAAGAGTATCATTAACCCCTTTCCGATGTGGTCTGTAATAATACATCCCTGTGCCCTGGTACTTATTGATGTGGGTTAGATGATTTTGTTCACACTATGATGTGCATACACAGGCTGTGAGCGCTCGATTGCTGCCGGATTTCAGCTGATTCTGACAGCTGACACCCAGCACTCAGTGCCAGAAGTGGTCCCACACCACTCCCAGGACTTTAAACCCATGAATGCTGCAATCGAACTTGCTCGCAGCATTCCGTGAGCAGGAAGAGGGAAGACAGCCCCTCTGCCCTTGGATCGGAGTCCCTGCGGCGTCATCGCGGGGTCCCGATCGTTGCCATGGTGACCCGATGTCATCATAAGAACATCTGGGTCATCAGAGCTAGTAAAGTTGCTAGATCATAATCAAAGCATGATCTGCAACTTTCTCTGTCAGTGCTGACAGTTTACACAGCATAGGGATGCTGCAGCATTACCATGCTACACAAGCGATCAGCCTGCAAAAAATGATAGTCCCATAGTAGGACAAAAGTAAAAAATATTAAAAAAAGGAAAAAAAAATTTTTAATTGTAAAAATATTAAAAAAAAATAAATCAAAAGATATTGTACCCATAAATATTTGCAGGAAAATCAAAATGGCTCCTCATTCTCCAAAAGAAATTCAGCAAATTCTCTGCTCCCAAATCCAAATGCCCCTCCGTTCTGAGCCCCACAGTGTACATATAGCGTCCACACGTTTGGAATTTCTGAAGAGATGAAAGCCCTTCTAACTTATGGGTGCAAGTCTCCAGAAGTACGGGTTGTGCATAATGTACTGGTGACTACAACGTACTGGTGACTGCAGCGTACTGGTGACTACAACAGCAATTTGCAATTTTCACTCAATAACATTAATTGCTGCTTGTTTGTGGAAAATACCCATGGAGTCAAACTCATCACTACACCTGTAGATAATTTTTAAAATAGGGTCACTTGAGGAGGGATTCTGCTCTTCTGGCAATTAGGGGCTCTGTATATGGAATCCACAAACAATTCTAAGAAAATCTGCACTCCAGGAGGCAAATAGCGCTCCTTTCCTCCAGAGTCTCTCCATATGGCTAAGTAGTAATGTACAGCCACATATGGGGTATTGTCACATTCATCAGAAATTTTGGGACAAATTATGGTGCAATTTTTAACCACCTCTTGTGTAAAAATGTAAAATCTGGGGTTAAAACAACATTTTGTAGTCAATTTTTCTTCAGTGTCCAATAGTATTAAATTCTGCGACACACTTATGGTGCTAATATGATCGCTGCACCCTTATATGAATTCATTGAGAAGTGTAGTTTGTAAAATGGGGCCACTTATGGGGGTTCTGCTGTTGTGGCATCTCATGGGCTCTCCCACTGGGTCATGGCACCTGCAAACCAGAACAGTAAAATCTAGTTCTCCTTGCTTTCTGAGCTTTGCACTGTGCCTGAAAAATATTTCCAGATTACATGTAGGGTATTGGCGCACTCAGGATAAAATGGACCTCAGTTTGTTGTAAAAAATTTTCCTATTAGCCCTCAGAAAAATTAAAAACTTGGGGCTAAAACAACATTTTTGTGTAAAAATGTAATTCATTCTTTCTTCACAGCTCAATAGAATAAAATTCTGTGTGACACATGTGATGTCAATATGATTACTGCACCCCTAGATGAATTCATTGGGGAGTGTAGTTTGTAAAATGAGACCACATATAGGGGTTTTTGTTATTCTGGCACCTCAGTGGCTCTACCAAAGTGAACATTTTTGTGGTGAAAATGTGATTTTATTTTTTTTATTTTTATTTTTTTTATTTTCACAGCTCAACATAATAAACTTTTCTGAAGCACATTGGGATTCAATGTGCTCACCACACATCTAAATACATTTCTTGAGGCATCTAGTTTCCAAAATTTGGTCACTTGTGGGGAGTTTCCACTGTTTAGGCACATCAGGGGCTCTCCAAATGGGACATGACATCCGCAAATGTTTCCAAGAAATTTTCCATTCAAAAAGTAAAATGACGCTCCTTCCCTTCCGAGCCCTGCAGTGCACCCAAACCGTAGTCTTCTTCCTCATATGGGGTATCAGTGTTCTCAGGAGAAATTACACAACAAATTTT
Source organism: Oophaga sylvatica (assembly GCA_033576555.1). Classification (NCBI taxonomy): domain Eukaryota; kingdom Metazoa; phylum Chordata; class Amphibia; order Anura; family Dendrobatidae; genus Oophaga; species Oophaga sylvatica. The sequence continues at coordinate 199,474,695 of JARQOD010000004.1, read as the reverse complement.
GGGGTGGGTCCATTTTTTCCTGTTACCTTTGTCAAAATAAAAAAAATTGAATCTGAATAATTTTTTTGTGAAAAAAGTTAAATGTTCATTTTATTTTTCCACATTCCAAAAATTCCTGTGAAGCACCTGAAGGGTAAATAAACTTCTTGAATGAGGTTTGAGTACCTTGAGTGGTGTAGTTTTTAGAATGGTGTCACTTTTGGGTATTTTCTATTATATAGACCACTCAAAGTGAATTCAAATATGATGTGGTCCCTAAAAAAAATGGTTTTGTAAATTTTGCTGGAAAAATGAAAAATCGATGGTAAACTTTTAAACCTTTATAACTTCCTAAGAAAAAAAATAATTTGGTTTCAAAATTGTGCTGATGTAAAGTAGATATGCAGGATATGTTATTTATTAACTATTTTGTGTGAAATATCTCTGTGACTTAAGGGTTTGAAAATTGTGAAATTTACAAAATTTTTAAAGAATCCATTTTTTTCACAAACACGTCATATCGAAGAAATGTTACAACTATCATGAAGTACAATATGTCATGAAAAACCATCTCAGAATCTGTGTGAATCTGTTAAAGCGCTCCAGAGTTATTACCTCATAAAGTATCAGTGGTCAGAATTGTAAACATTGGCCGGGTCATTAACGTACAAACCACCTTCAGTGGTAAAGGGGTTAAAACAGCAGCTCTGGGAAGCTATTCTGACATCCTGCCAAGAAATTCAAGCAGAAACTATCCAATAACTCATAAGTTCAACAGATGCAAAAATTTTGAAGGTGATATCAAAGATGGGGTCCTATGTTAACATGCAACTTGGCCCGTTAATATGTTTATGATTGAAAAGGAAAGTACCGTATATACTCGTGTATAAGCCGAGATTTTCAGCCCATTTTTTAGGGCTGAAAGTCCCCCTCTCGGCTTATACGCGAGTCATATACGGGGGTCGGCGGGGGAAGGGGAGCGGGGTGTTAGATCATACTCACCCCTCCGCCGGTGCATTTCTGCAGCCCCCCTGCTTCCACTCATTATGCACATATTCATGACTTTAATGAGCGGTACCACGTGACCGCTGTAGGACGGAAGCGCTGCGGAGACCGCAGGGAAAAGAGGAGAGGCTGCAGAGAGAGACACGCCAGCGGAGGGTTGAGTATAGCAATATTTACCTGTCCCCGGATCATCGCTGCGCTGCACCCTCGTCCGACTCCTCTGGCTGTGAATGTTCAGGCAGAGGGCGCGATGACGTCGCTAGTGCGCCGTGCCCTCTGCCTGATCATTCACAGCCGAGGACCCGGAAGAGGGAGCAGTGTGCAGTGGTGGAGCGGTCCAGTGACAGGTAAATATCTCAGGTGCTGGGGCCCTGAGTGAGCGGTGACACCAGCACCTGTCCCCCATAGCGCGCCAGTGTTCCCGCCTGCTCAGGACACCGGCACCTGGACCCCAGCGACGAGAGGTGAGTATGTCATTTTTTTTTGCAGCAGCAGCAGCGCGGCAGCATAAGGGACCTATACTATGGGGCATAATCTGTAGAGCATATGGGGGCATAATCTGGCGCATATGGGGGCATAATTTGTGGATCATACGGGGGCATAATCTGTGGATCATACGGGGGCATAATCTGTGCAGCATACGGGGGCCTAATCTGGAGCATATGGGGGCATAATCTGGGGATCATACGGGGGCATAATCTGTGCAGCATATGGGGGCATAATCTGTAGCATATGGGGCATAATCTGTGGAGTATATGGGGGCAAAATCTGTGGATCATACGGGGGCATAATCTGTTCAGTTTATGGGGGCCTAATCTGTGGAGAATATGGGGGCATAATCATTTTTCACCCTAGGCTTATACGCGAGTCAATAAGTTTTCCCAGTTTTTTGTGGCAAAATTAGGGGTTCGGCTTATACACTGGTCGGCTTATACATGAGTATATACGGTATATATGTTTGTTGTTAGAAAAATATTAAAATGTGAGACTTCTCAGTGGTTGATACTAGAGATGGGCGAGCACTAAAATGGTCGAGTGCTCATTGCTTGGGACGAGCAAATTGGAATGCTCGGGTGCTCAACCCAAACAAAGAGCCCAATGTAAGTCTATGGGAAACATGAGGATTTTTCCGGCAGACTACAGGGGGACTAGAAATCTAGAAATTGCGGAAATCGATGGAAACAATGCTCAAATGACATAGGAACAGCATGGGGAAGACCCCTGGAAGCATTTCTGACACCCAGGTCACTGCTGTGAACAATGTTGTCAGAGTCTTATGCCACTTTTACAGACTCACAATACAACATACAAAAGCTAAACCAAAATGGATTTTCCTTGGAAATATGTTAAGGCACATTCCTGCAATGTATAGGGGTAGCTCTCATGTATCAATGTTATTATATACGGAGCACTGCTTAGTGTTTGATAGCACTTACTTCATAGTTCTTATAGAGTGCTGCATATGTAAAAAGGAAGAGCCACAATTTTCCACATAAATTGTTAGGTCTAAGAAATTAACATGTGGAAAATGGTAAACTAATCACCAAAGGCTATCACAAGGATGTAAACTCTAATAGTTTCATCCACATTAGTAGCTGCCATTTGCCAGTCTGGCTAACTAATATCCCTAAAAGCCAATACATGAGGATAAGAAGAAATTATACCAACATCAATGATTACCAGAAAGAGACTGAATACCTAACAGATCAATTTGTGGATAAGAGTTATGACCCTCAGACCTTAAATAAAACAAAACAGGAGGTGGAAGCTATACCTAGAGCATCTTCGATTTATAAAAATCAAAATAAGGATACTCCACCAACCCTCCAAGAACAAATACATCAACTCCCTATAATCACCTAATTTCATTTGGGCTACAAATGGGTCAACAATATTATATTTAAACATTGGCCAGTACTACAAGGTGATAAATGTATCAGGAATTTGTTACCCAAGTAACCCAGGTTTGTTTACACTAAAGCCCAAAACTTAGGTCTTTTACTTGCACCAACAACTAAATCAATCAATCCTGGTGGCAATAATACCAAAAAACAAACATTTCTGATCAGCTCTAAAACACCAACATCTGGCTTTATGCCATGTGGAAACTGCTCATGTTGTAAAAGGACACAAATGCAAAGGAAACTGTATACATGCTTTTCGGGTACAAATAAAACAAATGAGTATTTTATTAGAAACAACATCACATGCCAAATGGCAGTAGTCATTTACAGTACATACTCAAATGTCCTTTTGAAAAACTTTATGTTGGTCGGACAAAAAGACACCTTATAGATAGAATCAAGGAGCACCTCGACAATATTAGCAAGGGCTTTAAGGGACACCCACTATCCCATCATTTTTTTGAAAAAACACCAGCGGTCCTGTCATGGGGTCTCCTTTTTTGGTATCCAGGTGGTCCCACATAACCCGAGGGGAGGGCGATTTTTTTAAAAGCTATGTCTAGGGTGAAATCGAAGTGCATATTTACCCTAGACAGCTTAGCTCCGAACGGTCTCAATCAGGACATAAAATTATATGCATTTTAACTAGAAGATTGAATTATATGAATTTTAATGCACCCCCTTGGATTCAGAAATAATTATCTTAAAACATTTTAAAAATATTTTTTTCCAACGCATTATGACATCAATCTAGTCAGGTTTCTATTTTTATTTGGAATTTTATGAATATATTTTCTCCCCCACTATTAAAATTTTTGTATGCTTATAGGTTTTTACATGTTTTATGCGTAGATATCCATATACGCAATTTAGATAAACAGCTTTTTGTCCATAATGTAAAAAAACTTTCTAAGTTTTATCGCACTCCCAGTCCCTATTTATCATTTTTAGGCGTACAATTTTTTATATAAATTCTAATTCTTATATTTTAATTAAAATTTTGTACACAATTGTTTCTCATAACATATCAGGACACCATTTTCTTCCTCTCCTAAGAAAACTTTATAATTTTTTAGCACAGAATAATAGAGGTACATTCATTTACAAGATATTCACAACATATATGCCCTATTGACCTAACTAATTAACATCTATTCGTTTACTTATCTATTTAATATCTATTTAATCAGGTACTTTAACCTCACTTCAGTCAATAGCTGGTTCACTCCTAGACTAATTAACATTAGCAATGCTTGAACATCTATGTCCTATTGAGCCACAACACACACCATATGGGTCTTTTAATTATACTCATAAGTGTTATCAATTAAATGGAGGTACTATCTAATAGTTCGCGAGTAGATATATAGGGATGAGATGTCTGGCGAAAGGTACAGCCCTGACAAAGAGGGGGGACACCACTTGAAACGCGTTGGAATTCTGTCCTCTCGCGCACCTGTCCTTGATACCCAGTGACGTCACTCTAGCTCTGCTTCCTAATCTCGCCGCATCCTCAGCGTTGCTTCCAGCTGGGGTGCGCGAGGTGCAGGCGTCCTTCTTTTTCCCTCTCCTACGTGGAATCCAAACACCAGAGACAGCGCATATCTGCAGCATGCCTATCTGCAGCTACACGCTGCATCACCAATGACAGCACAAGTAAGTGCAATTTTAAGATTGATTACTATTCATATTGCAGCACAATAAGTACTTGGCCATTTTTTAGCCAAAAAGAGTACCATACATAGAATCATAGAATCATAGAATGGTAGAGTTGGAAGGGACCTCCTGGGCCATCTGGTCCAACCCCCTGCTCAAAGCAGGATTCACTAAACCATCCCAGACAGATGTCTGTCCAGCCTCTGTTTGAAGACTTCCATTGAAGGAGAACTCACCACCTCTCGTGGCAGCCTTTCCACTCATTGATCACCCTAACTGTCAAAAAGTTTTTCTAATATCTAATCTGTGTCTCCTCTCATTCAGTTTCATCCCATTGCTTCTAGTCTTTCCTTGTGCAAATGAGAATAAAGATGATCCTTCTACAATGTGACAGCCCTTGAGATATTTGTAGACAGCTATTAAGTCTCCTCTCAGTCTTCTTTTTTGCAAGCTAAACATTCCCAAATCCTGCAACCGTTCCTCATAGGACATGGTTTGCAGACCGGTCACCATTCTGGTGACCGGTCATTTTAGAGCACCTCTGCCTACCCATCGGATTGTGACTCTTCCTTTTTACATGTGCAGCACTCTCTAAGAACTATGAAGTAAGTGCAATCAAACACTAAGCAGCGATCCGTATATAATAACATTGATACATGAGAGCCACCCCTATATATTGCAGGAATCACTATATGATCCTTCAGTCTGAACAGCATCACCCGTCCGTAATTTTGGCTGCTAGCCCTGCTGCCTATCATCCTGTATGCAACACGGGATCTCTAGCTGCCTGACCAATTAGTAAGTATACATATGAATCGCCCACCAGGGCCGTGGGGTACTCAGCACCGAGCCCGTCGATCACTATAGGGGATGTCACGGTAGCTGCAGCTCAGTCCGTGGCCCTGGGACTCACCTCAAAAAGAGGATATTTACAGGGGATTAAATGGTTTGTTAAATGTTCGTGACGCCACCTGTGGTACCTGGTCAGGGTGACCAGCGCTGCTGTATAGGTCCGCTGAAGGGTTGGTGTTGGGCAGCAAGGTGTTAAGCCTTCCACAGGTAAGGCTGGATCCTTCAGGGTAGATAAGTGTTAAGGGTGCAGGACGGAGGAGAATCCGACAGTAGGGGTAATAAGATGGACACACACACAAAAGTCTCTTTCTGTACCTTTACTGAAGATGTTATTGCAGGCACGTCCCGGGCGCTGCAGGGTGAAGGGTGCACATCCAGTTTCCTCCACTGAGTAGGTGTAGGGCCTCCTCACTTCTATAATGTGAGTCTCTGACCTGTGTGAAACTAGGTCTGAGTCTGTCTCCAATTCTACGCCCGGCTGACCTTGTGGTAGGGCCTTCTTTTGAAAGAACACAGTCTCTGATGTCGGGACCTGCCAGACTCCCGTCTTCCTGACCCAGTTACGTATCAACACTTATGGACCCACACACTATCACACACTGGCAGATGGTGGGCTGCTTCTTCTTCTTCACCGCTCTCTAAGCGTCGGCACGCTTTCTCACTGAACTGCACTCGGTTAACTCAGTTATGACTAGGCTGGAGTGGTTTCTGTTCCACTCTTACTAGCCTCCACACGTTTGAACTAAGCTTCAAGCTGCAGACTTCAGATTCCTTCATAATCAGCTGAACTCCTCTTTAAGCTCTGCTCCGTGTGCCAGACTGCACACATTTTCTCTGCGCTCTCTGCGCTCACAACACTCTTTAAGCATAGACCGTCTGCTCTTCACTTCACCCTCTGAGGTGACTAAAGCTAGACTTCTCTCAGAGTCTCTGTGCTCTAGACCCCCTCTCAAGTGTCTTCACCCTCCTTATATATGGCTAAACAGCTCCCTCTGGTGACTCTAGGGATGGGTGAAGGTGTGTGAATGTGTATACAGGACCTCTAGTGGTGGTTACCTTCAGTGCACCCTTCTGGAGATTAGGATTCCAAGCACAGCTGGGCTCCACACATATACGATTAGTCAAACATTTTTTCCACACAGAAATCTCTATGACTAAATACGCATATTAGTACTCTTTCACCAGTACCAATATCAGCTATCGAACTTACTCTGCATTTTTTCAGCTCTACGAACGTATCTCAGCACCTCTAACAACATAAGTGAGTATAATAGTTAAGTTGGCAATCTATGCTCATATATACCATTTTTCAAATCTCAGTATAGCGCGGTGATCCATATTTAAACAATTCAGTTACTATATCATCCACCACCTTTTCTTCCACTTCTGCACCCTGGTCCTTCTCATGACTTTCTGGCAATTGTGTCTCATCATCATCCAACCTCTTGTGACACTTTCCCACCATTGCTTTCGTGTGACTTTGGCTGCTCAAATATTTGGGCATCGCTACATGCGATTTCCTCTTGCCTTGCTTCAAGTGGACCGGGTGAGAGGCCCGAATCTCTAAATGGAAAAGTGAACAGCTCTTCGGAGTGTCCAAGTGTGGGATCAGTTGTCTCCGGGCACTCAGCATGGTGGGAGGAAGGAGAATCAGAGTGAGGGTGAATATGCGTCCAGACTCACGGCTACTGAGACTTGACCGTGTGGAAGACAGGGTGGTGGTGGTGGTAGCAAACTGACTGAAAGCATTATCCGCTATCCAACCAACAACCTTTTGACACTGCTCTGGGTTTAATAGTGGTGTGCCATGCACCATCATCATCATCACCATCATGTCCAGTTCCCCGTCCATTGCCATGCGCCTTGCCCATTTTAAATGGAGGACAATATTTTCCACGTTCGCTACAAATGGCTGAATTTGGAGCGAACTTATATGTGATCTGTGTGATGGAAAGCCACAGTTTTAAATAGCTGGCCTGTAGGTAACTATTTTTTTTTCAGCATCCAGTGTGAACAGAGGCCACAGTGTACAGAACCATACACATATTTATATGTCTTTTTGCATATTATACTTTTGCAGAGTGCAGTTGGGCCCAAATGGTTCTGTACACTGTGGCCTCTGTTCACACTGGATGCATTATAGTTAGCACTGGGCAGCCCGCATTAGGCGTCATTAATAGGCTGTGAACCAGATGCTCTGCATTCCTAGTGTGAACATTGCCATATACAGATTGTACTTTTGTGCACTGGTGTACCACACGGCCAATCCCTGATTGAAGGCTGGCTGTTTAATTTGGTATTAATGCACCTGTGTAGTCGCCATTTTACTTGGGTCCGCTGCACTCTGTCAGTGCATCAGTATTGAGGCCTTTTCAGACAGGTAAGCATCTCTGCCTGTTTTTGGTGTTTTCTTGAATTTTGGATTTTTTTAATCCGCTTTTTGTGTTTGTTTACTTTAGGGATTCTAAAGTGGCAAAGATCATCATCCTGGCTTTGCACAAACAGAGAGCTCCGCCAGAGTGTTTGCCTAATTTGTGACATTGCGTCAACTATAATTCTATCTATAAAACCATTGTAATATGGTGATGGACTGTATCATGCAGCACCCAAACTAAAGCATAGATTATTTTGATATGTACTATTGTAAACTGATGACAGATATGTCACCTACGAAAGCACATTAAAGTGGCAGAAAAATGTGTTACTATTAGTGATGAGTGAATTTGTTCAGAAAACGATCGGCAAACATAAATTCAGTACGAATATGGCACATTCGGATTTGTGATCGGAAACACGAGGAAAATTTTATAAAATCGGTAAAAATCATTAACATTCGGTAAAAATGTGGGAAAATATTTGGGTTGCCACAAAAGTATTTTTAGCACTTTAGCAATGATAATGGTGGTGTATCATGAGAGTTTTGCACGTGTTTGATGAGGGGAGGGGGTTTGCAGAGCACAGAGGGGCGTCGTTCTTGTAAGCAGTCATTTTTTTTCCTAACTTTATGTGTGCACATTGCGGCTAGCCAATCAGGGCACGGGATACACCACACATTGTCCTGACATAATGGCTTGCGTCAGCGTCTTCAGCGCTGCTGGTGGTCCTGACAGATAAGTACAGCCATCTGTCTCCTGTAAGTGTAGACCGACTAACTTTCATTAAGATGAACAAGTCATGGATCTCCAAGGACTTTTGCACCCCAATCGCAAACTGTACAGACTAGGAGATATTGCATTTTTTAGTGTGATGCATTAATGTCACGTAACCGCACTCTGTGATATCTTTAGTGTGGCTCCTGTGCCTGCTGTGGCTGCTGCTGCTGATGTTAACACAAATTTGTGGAAATGTGAACAGTCATGGTTAGTCAACATCAGCTGGGTTAGCTGTAGTGGAAGACTTCTCGGTCCCAATTATACTATTTCTATTCTCGTGACAGTTATTCCACTTCGGTGGTGTCAGGCCCTCATTTTTTAAAATGTGAACACTCCTGGTTGGGTGTACATCTGCTGGATTGGGTTTAGTTGAAGACCTATTGGTCCCTATTTTACTGTTTCTACTCTCGTGAAATTGATGCCACTTCTGTGGTGTAAGGCCCTCATTTGTGTAAATGTGAATACTCCTGGTTGGATGTCCATCTGTTGGATTGGGTGTAGTGGAAGACCTATCAGTCCTTATCATACTATCTATACTGTGGTGAAATTGATGCCACTTTGGTTGTGTTTGCCAGTAATTTTTGGAAATTTGAACACTCCTTGTTGGGTGTCCATCTGCTGTATTGGGTGTAGTGGAAGAACTGTCGGTCCCTATTATACTATTTCTAATGTGGTGAAATTTATGCCACTTCTGTGGTGTAGGGCCCTCATTTTTTTAAATGTGAACACTCCTTGATGGTTGTCCATCTGATGCATAGCTGCTACTTTAATCCCTTAACGTCCAATGACGGATATAGTCCGTCATTAGACGCCTCCCCCTGTTTGGTGTGGGCTCCGTCGATGGAACTGCACCTTTTCCAGCACATGACAGCTGATCTGATCAGCTGACATGCGCCCAGAAAAGCCATGGTGGAATCACAATTCACCCACGGCTGTTAACATGTTAAATGCCACTGCCAAACTCTGACAGCGGCATTTAACATGCACGAGCAGTAAGCGCGTCATTACCTCCTCCCATTCGCACCTGTGTCACATGAACGCAGGTCGCAAAGGTTTCTCATGACAACTCCTGGTCAGCAGGAGACCCCTGTGGTTGTCATAGCCGGATAGCTTTGAGCGCCGCCCAGCGTTTGGAGTTCATAGCAAGTAAGCATATCTGCTACATAGAGCAGGGCTGTTGCACAAGCGATTGGATGATCACAGCTTCTAGTCTCCCATGGGGACTATTTAAGCAAGCAAAAACTGAAAAAAAGTTTCAAAAATTATTACAAAAATAAAAAATATAAAAGCTCAATTCACCCCATTCGAAATAAAACAATGAAAAAAATCAGATATACACATTTGGTATTGTCGCATTCAGAATCACCCGATCTATCAATATATAAAAAGAATCCAATCGGTAAACAGCGTAGCGAGAAAAAAAATCGAAATGCCAGAATTACATTTTTTTGGTTGCTGCAACATTGCAATAAAATGCAATAACGGGCGATCAAGAGTTCGTATACACACCAAAGTGGTATCAATAAAAACGACAGATCGGCGTGCAAAAAATAAGCCCTCACCCTGCTCCAGATCATGAAAAATGGAGACACTACGGGTCTCGGAAGATGGCAACTTGTTTTTTTTTTACAAAATTTTGAATTTTTTTCACCACTTAACCCCTTCATGACCCTGCCTATTTTGACCTTAAAGACCTTGCCATTTTTTGCAATTCTGACCAGTGTCCCTTTATGAGGTAATAACTCAGGAACGCTTCAACGGATCCTAGCGATTCTGAGATTGTTTTTTCGTGACATATTGGGCTTCATGTCAGTGGTAAATTTAGGTCGATAATTTTTGCGTTTATTTGTGAAAAAAATGGAAATTTGGCGAAAATTTTGAAAATTTTGTAATTTTGTAATTTTTTATTTTTATTCTGTTAAACCAGAGAGTTATATGGCACAAAATAGTTAATAAATAACATTTCACACATGTCTACTTTACATGAGCACAATTTTGGGAACAACATTTTTTTTTGTTAGGAAGTTATAAGGGTTAAAAGTTGACCAGCGATTTCTCATTTTTACAGCAAAATTTACAAAACCATTTTTTTTAGGGACCACCTCACATTTGAAGTCACTTTGAGGGGTCTATATGGCAGAAAATACCCAAAAGTGACACCTTTATAAAAACTGCACCCCTCAAGCTACTCAAAACTACATTCAAGAAGATTATTAACCCTTCAGGTGCTTCACAGGAACTAAAGCAACGTGGAAGGAAAAAATGGACATTTTAATTTTTCCAACAAAAATTTTTTTTAGCATCAATTTTTTCATTTTTACATGGGCATCAGGATAAAATGGATCCTAAAATTTGTTGGGCAATTTCTCCTGAGTACACAGATACCTCATATGTGGTCATAAACCACTGTTTGGGCGCACGGCAGGGCTCAGAAGAGAAGGAGCGCCATTTGACTTTTTGAATGGAAAATATGCTGGAATATTTAGCGGTTGCCATGTCACATTTGGAGAGTCCCGTGTTGCCTAAACATTGGAGCTCCCCCACAAGTGACCCCATTTTGGAAACTAGACCCCCTAAGGAACTTATCTAGATGCATAGTGAGCACTTTGAACCCTCAGATGCTTCACAAATTGATCCGTAAAAAAAAGAAAGTACTTTTTTTTCACAAAAATTTTCTTTTAGCCTCAGTTTTTTTCATTTTCACATGGGCAACAGTATAAATTGGATCCTAAAATTTGTTGGGCAATTTCTCCTGAGCACACAGATACCTCATATGTGGTCATAAACCACTGTTTGGGCGCACGGCAGGGCTCAGAAGGGAAGGAGCGCCATTTGACTTTTTGAATGGAAAATATGCTGGAATATTTAGTGGTTGCCATGTTGCATTTGGAGAGTCCCTGTGTGCCTAAACATTGGAGCTCCCCCACAAGTGACCCCATTTTGGAAACTAGACCCCCTAAGGAACTTATCTAGATGCATAGTGAGCACTTTGAACCCCCAGGTGCTTCACAAATTGATCCGTAAAAAAAAGAAAGTACTTTTTTTTCACAAAAATTTTCTTTTAGCCTCAGTTTTTTTCATTTTCACATGGGCAACAGTATAAATTGGATCCTAAAATTTGTTGGGCAATTTCTCCTGAGTACACAGATACCTCATATGTGGTCATAAACCACTGTTTGGGTGCACGGCAGGGCTCAGAAGGGAAGGAGCGCCATTTGACTTTTTGAATGGAAAATATGCTGGAATATTTAGCGGTTGCCATGTCGCATTTGGAGAGTTCCTGTGTGCCTAAACATTGGAGCTCCCCCACAAGTGACCCCATTTTGGAAACTAGACCCCCTAAGGAACTTATCTAGATGCATAGTGAGCACTTTGAACCCCCCGTGCTTCACAGAAGTTTATAACGCAGAGCCGTGAAAAAAAAAATCATTTTTTTTTCTCCAAAAATGATTTTTTAGCCCACTATTTTTTATTTTCACAATGGTTACAGGAGAAATTGGACCCCAATAGTTGTTGTCCAGTTTGTCCTGAGTACGCTAGTACCCCATATGTGGGGTGGAACCACTGTTTGGGCACACGTCAGGGCTCGGAAGGGATGTAGTGACGCTTTGAAATGCCGACTTGATGGAATGGTCTGCGGGCATCTTGTTACGTTTGCAGAGCCCCTGATGTGCCTAAACAGTAGAAACTCCCCACAAGTGACCCCATTTTGGAAACTAGACCCCGCAAAGAACTTATCTAGATGTGTGGTGAGCACTTTGAACCCCCAAGGGCTACACAGAAGTTTATAACGCCCGGGCATGAAAATAAAAAAATCATATTTTTTCCACAATCAGGATCTTTTAGTCCCCAATTTTTTTTTTTCCCAAGGGTAACATAAGAAATTAGACCCCAAAAGTTGTCCAATTTGTCCTGAGTATGCTGATATCCCATATGTGGGAGAAAACAACTGTATGGGCACACGTCAGGGCTCGGATGGGAAGTAGTGACGTTTTGAAATGCCCACTTGATGGAATGGTCTTCAGGCTTCATGTTACGTTTGCAGAGTCCCTGATGTGCCTAAACAGTAGAAACTCCCCACAAGTGACCCCATTTTGGAAACTAGATCCCCCAAGGAACTCCTATAGATGTGTGATAAGTAGAGTTGAGCGATACTTTCCGATATCCTAAAGTATCGGAATCGGAATGGTATCGCCGATATCACTAAAATATCGGCGATACCCGATACCGATACCGGAAGTCCCATGTAAGTCTATGGGAACAAAATATCGAAATTAAAAAAAACCCATTCTTGCCTTGTTGGTTAATTGTACATGAAGGAAAACAAGAAAGAGTAATGTAGAATGTATTGGGGAAGGTTGAGGAGACATTAAAGGCATAGATGTTTAACCCAATCAAATGGAATAGCATAAATATTTTTTTTTTTAAAGATGTTCGGATTGACGAAGAAATTGACAATGTTAACGTTTTTTATATTTTGGCAAATATGTATATTACACAACTTCCATGCTCTTCATCTTCACCTTTTTAACTTTTCACACACTTTCTCCTTCATAATCTTCTGCAGCATCATCTTTTTCATCAAATTATTCTTCATCTTCACCTTCTTTATCTTCTTCTTAAACTTCTTGCTATTCATCTTTGTTAACATTACTCATATTCTTCTTATTAAACTATTATTCTTATTCATATTCTGCTTCATCTTCTTCATCATATTCTTATTTGTGACAGAGAATCCTGTACTTGTAATCTGTCAAAGTATGAATTTTTCATCCTTCCGTTCTTGCTGTCACAAAAGATTTCAATTACAACAGTATTTGTCCGTGTTCAGTTTAGCCTGCAGCAGCAGGCATTTTCCAGGGGCACCACGAGGAGGAACGGACTCACCCCCATACACTGCTTAGTCTTCTTCTGCTTAGAATTTAGAGCATATATTTTGCTCTTCATTTTGGTCTTATACTTCATGTTCTTCTGCTTTTAGATCTTCTGCTTATTGTTCTTGTGTCTCTTGTTCCGTATCTTGTATTTGTAGCACAATCTTGTACCAGCTGATGTTACTGGGACACGGTTACTAAGCAGGAGGTACCTGTGCTCCAAAGCACTACCAAGGACCAGCAGACGTTGCTGGAACTCGGATACCGAGATGGAGGCACCTAGGCCAAAGGCACTGCGGAGAACCAGTTGACGGTACTGGAACCCGGAGGGGCAGCAGAAGGAAAAGAGCCAATGGCACAACCGAGGACCAGCTGACGTTACTGGGACACGGTTACTAAGCAGGAGGTACCTGTGCTCCAAAGCACTACCAAGGACCAGCAGACGTTGCTGGAACTCGGATACCGAGATGGAGGCACCTAGGCCAAAGGCACTGCGGAGAACCAGTTGACGGTACTGGAACCCGGACAGGTAGCAGAAGGTACAAGAGCCAATGCAAGTAACGAGGACCAGCTGACTGTGCTGGAACCCGGAGGGGCAGCAGAAGGAAAAGAGCCAATGGCACAACCGAGGACCAGCTGACGTTACTGAACCCCAGTAACACAGGAGCAAGTGTTGACTGTGCTAACAGCACTTCCGAGCAACAACTGGCGGTGTTGGAGCCCAGGGTCAAGGAGGATGTTTAAATACTAGATCAAGTAATTTCCTTGTTACCTGTCAATTTTAAATGTCTATACTTCAAACAAGAGAAAGATAACCTTTACTACCATAAGATGATGATTTCATTTAAACTAATATCTAGATAAATAAAGAATTGACAAACATAAACACATACATTAACATGTTGAACAGCAATGCAAACCACAAAATAAATTAGTTAAGGAATCTGCTATACGGTTGTACATAAAAGCATACAAGTACATATCTGAATCCATTAATGATGGATAAGTAACAGTATGTACACCATTTTTATTGTATAGACAATGAATGTCTGACTTCAAAACATCATCAGCATTACAAGTTATCTGTGATATTACTAAAATGTTCCATTTGCTGAATAATGTCACTAAATATTTTATACAAAATTATACAATTTCCATCATGTAATACTCATAATATGTGGCAATAATCATTTTTATTAACAAACATAACCTTTCAAAAGTGCATAGTGCATAGTGAAAATTGCTATTTATGGCTGACTGTGACTGTCGACTTGGAAGCATGACAACAGATAGATAAGGTATATATAGATGAGACTGCATAGCCACAGATGGTGAATTGCGATGTAATACTGTACCTCAATAAAGTGTGCGTCACTACTACATAATTTTTTTTATATAGCTTTATAAACAGGGTACATGGATGTATGCTTGTGCCTTTGTTTTGACGCACAGACTGCCTTCCTGCTGAGACGCATTGGGTAGTGAACAGTTGTGTGCAGTGTTCACTGCAGTCTCTGCGGAATAACCACACTTAGACCTTATAACTTTTCAGACTTTCTTTATCAATCTACCAAGATGAAGAAGGCAGGGAGTAAGGCACGTGGTCGTGGAGTTTCTTCAGGGAGAGGACGTGGGATTCTGTGGCTGCTGCGGCCCCCAGTGACACAGCATCCACCAGTTTTCCCCGTGAGCGTTCCTTTATGCGCACTTTTGTAGGAGCTCGGAGTACCCCCCTGCTGCGGAAGAACAAATTGAAGCCGTTGTTGTTTGGATGTCAGCCAATGCATCGACTTCAATTGCTTCCACCTCCTCTCAGGACCACAGCACTGTTGGGCAACCATCTGTCTCTTCACCGCCTGGCAAATTGCCCAGGCAGTCAGAGAGTTCTGTACAGGAGCCAGCTGAGTGTCTGCTTCTGTTCTCAGAATCTATTGGCTTGCAAACAGGGGCCCAGCCAAGCAGCATTCTGTAATGTGAAGAGGGAGTATGCAGTGATGCGCAACAGCTGTGTCTCTCTGAATCTGAAGAGGCGGGTGAGACAGTGCCGATGGTCAGCACACCGCAGAACGCATCTGATGATGATGAGACCCAGGTGCCAGTTTCTGTTGAGCATGGTGCTGGCCAGACCACCCAACAGCAGGTGTTGGAAGAGGGTAGTGGAGATGATGAGGTCCAAGACCCAACATGGCATGAGGAACAGGAAGGTGGTGGGAGCAGCTCAGAGGAATAATAATATTATTTATTTATATAGCGCCATAATATTCCGCAGTGCTTTACAGTTTAACAGTTTCAAAACACGAGTCATAAGTAACAACGTTAACAATACAATAATTAAAGCAAAATCAGCCGCCCCTGCTGGTGAAAGCTTACAATCTACAATGAGGTGTGGGAGATACAAAGTACAGGTGTTTATATACAATGGTGTTTTTACAATGATGGTCCAGCCATTTTAAGGAAGTGAGGGATGCATGGAGATAGTGAATGGGCTACACACACAGAATTACACATAGAATGACTTTGATTAGTGAATGTGATAGGCCACTGTGAACAAATGTGTTTTGAGGGAGCGCCTGAAACCATCCAAATTGCGGATAGTCCTAATTTCTTGGGGTAGAGCATTCCAGAGGATTGGCGCAGCGCGGGTGAAGTCTTGGAGTTGGGAGTGGGAGGTACGGATTAGTGCAGAGGTTAGTCGAAGGTCGTTTGCAGAGTGCAGCAGTCGGTTAGGCCGATAAATATAAATAAGGGAGGAGATGTAGGGGGGTGCTGCGCTGTGGAGAGCTTTGTTGGTGAGAACCAGTAATTAGAATTGGATCCTATAATGAATGGGCAGCCACTGCCAGTGTAATGAGTGGCGAATAACTCTATGAAGGATATCTGCCACGTTTTGCGTGCGTTTGATGAGTCAACGCGGATGGCGAGTGCAGATGATGCACTAGTCAGCCTGACTGTCCCCCTTATCTGCCTGCTTCAAAAAACACTGCAAGCACTAAGGCATGAGGTTTTGGAAGAGGTGGAGGATGAGGAGTCACAAATTCCATCACCTTCTGGACAGTCAGCGCAACGTGGTTCCTCACAAAGGGCTGGAGGACTTTCAAAGTACCATGCTGTATCAACAATTGAACCTCCAGAGTCGCTGTCTATATTTTCATAACCATTACAAACTTTTAATGTATTTACAAAGCACATAATGTACATTTTTTGTCTATCCTTTTGTAATGGTATTGTGTTTCCATAAACTGATGTTACAGAATTATGATACAAAGTTTTTAAATTTTGATTTTTAAATTTTGTAAATTTATATGTATTTGAAGGACTTTGTGAGGAGGATGAGGAGGAGTCAATGGAGGAGGAAGACATCGCTCCAGAGGGAGGTAGACAATGCTCTAGTCAGTATGTAGACCAAGGGTGGGGTGATGCACAGCAGGCGGAGATGACGCCTCTTGCAGGGGACAACGTTTCTTGGCCAGTTGGGAGTCTGCAGCACATGGTTGATTTCATGCTGCAGTGGCTGAGAAACGACCGCCGCATCGCCCACATTCACACCACGTCTGATTATTGGGTGTACACCCTCCTAGACCCTCGCTACCGGGACAACTTACAAAGCCTCATCACACCGTTGAACCGGGAGCGTAAAATGCGGAAGTACCAAGACACACTGGTGCAATCCATAATGTTCTCCATTCCAGCCGAGAGCACTGCTGCTGCTACTGATTTACAAAGCAGCTCTGTGCGTCGAGGCAGTGGAGACAGCTCTGCAACAAGAGGGAGCACAAGCAGCGCCTCTGCACAGGCAAGAACAGTATGTTCCAAATGTGTCGAAGTTTTGTGGCAGCGCCACCAATGTCTACACCATCCGAGACGGCTCCAGTCAGCAGGAGGCAACATTTCCGTAAGATGGTTACAGACTACATGTCTTGCCCTCTCAGTGTACTCTCAGATGGCTCTTCCCCATTCAAGTTTTGTGTCTCTAAGCTGGATACATGGCCAGAGCTTAGCCAGTATGCATTGGAGGTGCTGGCTTGATCTGCTGCCAGTGTATTATCGGAGCGCGTCTTTACTGCTGCAGGTGGTGTACTAACAGACCGTTGCATGCGACTATCCTACGATAATGTAGAACGGCTTACTTTTCTGAAAATGAACTAGGCATGGATCTCGCCTGAATTTGCCTGTCCGGTTTCAGATTAACTAACTGGTTGGCAACGTTTTCCATGTCTCCTGTTATGTTCATCTTTCTACCACCTGAGCTATACTCCCTGGCTACAACACTGCCAGTTGCTGCTCAGAAGTGTCGTGTCCACGACCAATACACAAGCTATAGTGATAGTGGGGTTCAGTAACGCCTGCTGTTCCCCTGCTGTGTGTCCGGCAAAAATTACTGCTACCTAGCTACACATGTTTAAAAAAACATGACATGTTAAAGTGGCTAGTGCTACACATAGATATCAGGCTACACCCTTATTTCTAAGCTGTAAACAAGTGAAAACGTCAAATTTAAAACCATTCAATGATTAGTGTTGGTAACAAATCTGTAACTAAATAATTGTGACATATTATGGCAGATATCCACATGTCTAACACAAATGCTAACACAAAAGCATACTTATGCTATAGGGTACTGATGGTGAACCTTCTCACTCCATAACTTTGACCAATCCAACTCACATCATGCCTCAAATGCTGCAATGTTGGAAGTGCATAATGTGGGTTGAACTTTGACAACAGCTGCAGTGCGAAGGTTATCCTTCTGTGTTCTTGGCTTTTAATAAAAGCATACAAGTAAATATAATAATACATTGTTGATTAAGGGACATGATGTACACCTGTAATATTGTGCAAACAATGGATGTAGGACTATCCTCTTCAACATTACTTATATTTGTGTCATTTGAAAAAATACATATTTTAGTTAAAAATTAAAAACCCATGTTCAGTAGCTGTGAAAGGCCCGTTTGTGTACTTCTATATTGTTTGCAACCAATGTATTGTATACGGATGGAAGCGCGTCACACTAATAGATTAGATTTATTTTAAATGGAATGTAGCAGAACCAATTGGAGATAAATGAAAAGGATGAGCCACTGAGACACGCTCAGCAGAGTACAAGCAGCAGTGCTTGAACAAGTAACTGGAGCGTGATCTGCACTCAAAAAAGTAAAAAAACACAGACTGAAGTGAACACTGAAAACAACTGTCCACAATCTGTGAAAAGCTCCTTTCTGTACTTCTATAGTGTTTGCAACCAATGTATTGTATACGGATGGAAGCGCGTCACACTAATAGATTAGATTTATTTTAAATGGAATGTAGCAGAACCAATTGGAATAAATGAAAAGGATGAGCCACTGAGACACGCTCAGCAGAGTACAAGCAGCAGTGCTTGAACAAGTAACTGGAGCGTGATCTGCACTCAAAAAAGTAAAAAACACAGACTGAAGTGAACACTGAAACACAACTGTCCACAATCTGTGAAAAGCTCCTTTCTGTACTTCTATAGTGTTTGCAACCAATGTATTGTATACGGATGGAAGCACGTCACACTAATAGATTTGATTTTTTTCTAATATAATGGAGCTGCACCAATTCCACTAAATAAAATAAAAAAAAACAAAAAAAAAGTGACACGTGCAGATGCCTACAAACAGCGGTGGATGCAGAGCAAACTGCAGCGTCACCTGCACTGTCACACACACACCTTGCACAGAGCTGTTAAAACAACACTGGCAAAATGAAGCTTTACACAGCGGTTGGTAAACTAGCCTGCCTCAAGCACAGTAGTACACAAAATCGCAATATCTAACTGTCCCTCAGAGTCGCACAGCAGCGTTCTGTCCCTAACTGAGTTCACAGCACAGTGACGCTAAAATGGCTGCGGCGCCTTTTATAGTGCATTCTGACATCATTTCAGCAGCCAATCACAGCCATGCCATTAGTTAAGATGACCGCATCATTACAGGATGTGCCCACACTTCGTAGGATTCCTCATTGGCTGACTAAAATCACATTGCCTCTCAAAGAATTATGGGAACTTCCGATTCCGGTATACGATATTGAAAAAGTATCGGAATTAAGTATCGGAATTCCGATAACGCGAATATCGGCCGATACCCGATACTTGCGGTATCGGAATGCTCAACACTAGTGAAAGCACTTTGAATCTCCAAGTCCTTCACAGAAGTTTATAATGCAGAGCCGTGAAAATATAAAATCATTTTTTTTCCACAAAAATAATTTTTTAGTCCCCAATTTTTTTTCCCAATGTTAACAGGAGAAATTAAAACCCCCAAGTTGTTGTGCAATTTTTCTCGAGTACGCTGATACCCCATATGTGGGGATAAACCACTGTTTGGGCATTGCTTGGAATAAAGGGAGCACTGTTTGACTTTTTGAACGCAAAATTTGCAGGAATCAATGGTGGCGCCATGTCGCGTATGGAGACCCCCTGATGTGCCTAAATAGTGGAAACCCTCAATTCTAACTCCAACCCTAACCCCAACACACCCCTAACCCTCACACACCTAACCCTAATACAAACCCTAATTATAACCCTAACCCCAACACACCACTAACCCTAATCCCAACTCTAACCATAAACCTAACCACAAGCCTAACCCTAATTCCAACCCTAACCCTAATTCCAACCCTAACCCAAATTCCAACCCTAACCGTAATTCTAACCTTAACCCTAATGCTAACCCTAACCCTAGTTCTAACCTAAGGCTGGGTTCATATTGCGTTTTACCAGCCCGTTCAACACGTAGCGTTGACCGGCTGGTAACGGTATAGCATAACGCATCGCGTTATGCTATACCCGCTG
>JARQOD010000004.1:199253459-199454356 GCA_033576555.1 Oophaga sylvatica | reverse complement strand
AAAAATGGAAACGCAAAAATGGAAATACCCCTGGTCCTTAAGGGGTTAACACTAGAATCCAAAATATTAGACATAACTGTATCATCATTCAATAAGAGTAAATATTTCATGACTATGTTTTTTATTTCAAAAAATTGTCAGCTGTACTGTAGAGCCAATACTAGTTTTGGTGATGTATTCCAACTGTTGTTTGGTTTTGCAATTCTGTCAATACCTAATAAGTCAGTTCTTTTCTTACTGTATATGATCTTGGATGCCTTGTCTAGAGTCCAAGTGGGATACCCTCTGCTGGACAGTCTTTCTCCACCTTCCTTAATTTCTCTTTTACATACATTTATATCGTTGAAATTACAATTTAGACGCATAAATTCTCTCACCAGTATTGCCCTGACAGTGTGCCAGGGATGACAGCTATTAGTTTGAAGGATGATATTGCCTGACATTGGCTTGCAGTGAGTGGAAGTGGATATGTTGTGCTGAATTCCCTCTAGATTGAGATCCAAAAGGAAATATTATATCGATTGAATGTGTAGGTAAAGGAAAGGTTGTTGTTGATGTACTGGACAAAATTCAGTATGGCAGACACATCGCCCCTCCAATGCTGGGGGGCACCCCTAGCTCGCCCTATTCCCTGAGTTACTTTAGATAGTGTACCATGTACCATGCCTTAGCTCCTGAATCTGCCCTCAGTCTGCACCCTTCCACTACCCAGGGAAGAGGGGAATAGTAGTGTACTGTAATACACCAACCGATTAACAAGTTAATGTTGGCAGCGGATTATTCAGGATACTCTCCAAGCATGTGACAACAGAGCTTCTTTATTCAGGAACAATATATGATAAGCTTAATAGATCAAGAAAAAATAATTTGTGTGTCTCTATCTGTGCAGCATCTACAGCAGGCTGCTTCTCTCATACAGACACAGGAAACAGGAAGTACAGTCACATGCTATCCCTGTGTGAGCCTCTGGAGTTTTTTTTGTTCTAACTTTATGAACAGCATACAAATCTTGCAACTAAACACTCATAGACAGGAAAGGAGTTGTTGCACTAAACATATTCCAACATTAATACGAACAGGGGTAATGAAAAATACAGAAAGTAAAAATATACATACATATACCTACATAATCAACAGAGGTATCCACCATGGATGGAGGATGGGGTTAAAACCAAAGTAGGAGAAGAAAGGGAATTATCACACACTCAAAATCTAGCAAGTCACCAATAAATCCAAGAATCACCTTTCTACAATAACTACCAGCAACAAGATCCAGCCATGCTGCAAAAACTATCTCTGACAATGAGTGCCAGCCAGAACTCAGTTTATATAAGAGATGGGAGTGGCTAACAGTGCACAGCAGACAGCCTTAGTTCCAGGACTTCTCAATAGAGCAGATTAACCTCTGCTGTTGTGTTTTGGTAGCTGAGGAGAAAAAGCAAATACGGCAATACACCAAAGAGGCTGGAACCTATTGAATTGCAGTAACCTGAACTAACCACACAACTAGAAGTAGCCGTGGAGCGTTCCTACATTGATCCTAGACGCCTCGTCACAGCCTGAGAGATGACTATACCTAAAGGCAGAAAGAAGAAAGCTATCTGCCCCAGAGCAGATCCCCAAAGAAAATAGGAAGCCCCCAAACATGTAATGGCGGTTAGACAAGAAGAAGCACGGACACAGACAGAAAATAGAATGAGCAAACGCTGGGGCCCAATCTGTCTAGACAGAAAAGTACAGGAAAGGATTCTCACTGCAATTCAAAAAACCCCTAAAAAATACCAACTCTTCTGATTGCAAAAACACCACCTAAATCAGATCCCTGGTGTAACAAAACTAAGCCGCAGCCACTGAAAAAACAGGAAAAAGCAAATGAACAAATAACAGTGGCTTCAGATAAACTGAGAGGAGCACAAGCCCCAGGAGGGGACCCGGCTGACCTCCACAGAAGTGCAGGGAACTATGCAAAAAGCAAGCACAAAAATAAAAGCAGAAAATATCTTATCTGAAAGCAGAATATGCAGGCAAGACTCAGCAAACTTCCAAATGAACCAGGAACCACAATTGAGGCAAGAACAATTGATCACCGGCAACCATCATGGGAGGGAACCTCCCTTATATCAGACCAGTCAGTGATCCCAGATTGCCATTCCTCGCTGAAAGGTTCAGTACTGTCTGTAACCACCAGAGGGAGCCTCTGCTCAGAAACCATCTCTAGCACATTCATAACACTCTGCACTGCCCAAAGAAATTTACAATATTTAATAAGAAGGTGAAGTGCTTCAAATCCATGAAGGAGTAGGAGAAATCAGATACTACAGTCTTCTGGCTCCTCTTTGTCATGGTAAACCCATGGCATCTTGTTTTCCGAGCTTCGGATGTGCCTAAACAGTCTAAATCCCTCAAAAGTTACCTCTTTTTGGAAACTACTCCATGAAAGAATTTATCTAGATTAGGGATGAGCGAGTACAATCGTGAGTATTCGGTACTCGGCGAGTAATGAAGTACTCGCGGTACTCGAAACATAGCGAGTACTTCACTACTCGCCTCGCAATATTCGGATCTCCCGCCCAGCATTTGCCAATCAAAGTAATGCTGCAGCCTTCTAGGTTGTGGCATTACTATGATTGGCTGGCCTATGACTCATAGGCTCTATATTATCCCTGCCACCACCATTTTCTGCACATTGCATGCAGAACATAGCTAGTGTAGGGAGAGTGTGAGCAGATGCTAGGGAGAGTTGTGTTTTTTTTGTGAAAATCGTCCAGAAATTCTCTGTAAAACCCAAAAGCTCTTTTCAGAGTTTAAAGTATAAGGTCAGGGACTGAGTAGTGACAGTTTTCCCAGCTATTTTTGGGGTCACATTTACCCCTGCAGGGCAATTTTTTTGTGTGGTTGCGGTGCTGTGTTCACAGCGAATAGGACGCATGGCACTGCACAACTGACACGCAGCCAGCACCGCTGTCTTGTGTTGTGGCTGGGGTTCGTAATCTCGCCTTAAACGTCAGGGCAATTTTTTAGTGGCAGCACCACTGTCTTGTGTGGAGACTGGGGTGCGTAATCTCGCCTTAATCCTCAGGGCAATTTTTTTGTGCCGTTGCGGTGCTGTTTGTAAAGCACAAAGCAGTACTAGGCTGTAGTGCTACCTTCCCCAAAGCATTAACTGCTCCGTGTTCCCCAATATCTGCATCTGAACATCTGCAACTATGGCAGAAAAATCCAAAATTCCTAAAAAGGCTGTTGTGAAGGGAAAGGGACATGGACGTGGACGTGGAATTGTCATTGGTTCCCAACAAGACACAGAGTCTGGGAGACCGAAAAAGGTTGATGCATCTAGGTTCCTGGTGAAATTTCCCAGTCTGGAATGTAATCGGTACACAATAGTTTGGACACTATAATTAAATGACCAAAAAGAAGAGTTCCAGAAACATAATTATACTCAAAATATACCAAAATTTATTGATCGCTATTACAATGATATCCATAAATAACAAT
Organism: Oophaga sylvatica; assembly: GCA_033576555.1. Classification (NCBI taxonomy): domain Eukaryota; kingdom Metazoa; phylum Chordata; class Amphibia; order Anura; family Dendrobatidae; genus Oophaga; species Oophaga sylvatica. The sequence goes on along the minus strand of JARQOD010000004.1, from coordinate 199,450,861 downwards.
AGTGAACTATTATAAAAAACACCCAAATTTAAAGAGGAAACTATTTGGCTGCATGCTATACTTAGGCGTGTACACCATTTCAAACTTAATGCTCTCCATTCAGTAAAATATATATCTTATGCCACAATAGCAACTGTATCCAACACTCATATGTAATACATTACCAGGAGATAGTTCAATGGGTAGGTGACACCCGAAGCGCTGCAGCCCAAACGTCTCCCCCTCACCCCGACGTACGTTTCGCTTCCCGCTTCTTCCGGGGGCGTACTAGAGGTGGGTACTAAGGGGTATATATATCCAACCCATGCAAACCTGAGCGCTAATTAAATCGCTAATGTGCGTCATCAATTGGATTAGGGGCAGTCATCCGTTCTAATCGGCGCATAGAGCTATCCACACTTCCTGGTATAAACATGTCATTTCCGGTCATGCGCCCACTGGAACGCTTGCTGGAACGCAAGCTATTCCATTTCTGAACACTTCCGGAAATGTGAAGGAAGGAGTCAAGCGCATGCGCACAAACAGATCGGTCATACCTTCAATCCAATTATTTCTTCACATAATAAATTGCTACACTCGCTTGGATTCTTATTCCATCAAACAACGTCTGTTATACAAGATTATTATAAAAAACACCTACATATAGTGCAATAATAGTGCATAATATGATCAGTGAAAAATTATTATAAATTTTTAACATTACTTTAACAGTACTTATATTTAAAGTGACAGTGCATTCTAAATAGATAATTATCTTTAAGCCATCTAACGCCCTTATAGTGCCCTGACATGTGATTAATATTACAAATATAATCAAACCAATTATATCTTATTAATTAACCCCAAATATATTACAAACATATATTAATCATAAAAACCCTTAATATAGTGATATTAATATAAAAGACGAATGATAATCTTCCACTGCCAAGCCGCGGTCCTTCTCAAGCATATTCAGATCCATCCTTCCGCAGAAAAATTCCTCAAGCGCATCAATATCCTGGGTGATCCAATTGCCAATCACAATAGTCTTTACTTATTATTATCTAGAAAAACAATATATTATTAACAACTAAAACATAAAAACACAAAAAAAAAACCCTTCCTACCCATAAAAAATGTTTACTTAAGAGAACTATAACTATCATTGCAGTCTATCAAAGAAATGCTGAAAATCCCAGATTCTCATTAAGGCTCTGCGGAGCCATCGTACCCAACCTATAAATCCAACGACTCTCACATTGTGCTAGAATTTTTCCTAGATCTCCTCCCCGTATACCCAATGTAACCTGATCTATGGCCTTTATTTTAAGTTCTCTTGTGTTACAATTGTGAAATTCTTTAAAATGTCGCGGTAGAGTTTTAAGTTGTGAGAGATCATCACATGTTGCTGCCTTCGCAATATCTCTCACGTGTTCTCTCACTCTAATTTTCAGCTCTCTGGTTGTTAATCCTATATAGATTTTAACACAGGAACATTGAGCATAATAGATCACTCCTTGTGAAGAACACGTGAGACTCTTGCGGATATCATAGGTTTTAGTTCCATCAAAGTTAGAAAATTTAGTTCCTTTAACCAAGTTTAGACAGCCTTTGCAAAATCCACATGGATAAAATCCCCTACGATCAGAATTCTGAGCTCTAGTAATAGATACTTCAGGAGAGTCATAATGACTTCTTACAATAAGATCTTTAAAATTTGCTGAACGTTTTGCTACAAAGGAGGGAATAGCCGGTAATATATTTTTAAGAATCGGATCCACTCTCAGGACCCCCCAATGTTTTCAGACAACATCTGTTAGATTTTTCCACTGAGTATTGTACGTCGTGATAAATCTTACCTATTCTTTACCTTTTTCATTAACAATTCTTGATTTTCCATACAGAAGTTGATCACGTGAGACCCTCTTGGCTCTCATATACCCTCTTTTAATACAGCGTTGGCTATAGCCTCTGTCTTGGAATCTACGTGTCAGATCCTTAGCTTGATTTTCAAATAAGCTTTCATTAGAGCATATTCTTTTTATCCGCAAAAATTGACTTATTGGGATACTCTTTATTGTTGATCCAAGGGGAGGAATCTGCCCGCAACAATGTGTTCGTGGCCGTAGGCTTTCTAAAAACATCAGTATGCAGTTTTCCATCAGGTGCTGCCACAATTTTAATGTCCAAAAAATCCAAGGATCTACCATAACGAAAGTTGAGCTTGACATTAATGTCATTGTTGTTCAAGGCATCCATAAATTGATTCAATTCATTTACTGTGCCTTCCCATAAAAAAAAGACATCATCTATATATCTTATCCAGTTGTGAACCTTGTTCACACCCTGGATAAGATCTCCTTGGAAGATGTTCCTCTCCCAGGCGCCCAAAAATAAGTTAGCATATGCAGAGGCACATGAGGCCCCCATTGCCGTACCCTGTATCTGTAAAAAAATTGAGTTATTAAATGTAAATACTTTATGATGTAAAATAAACTCCAACAAAATCAACACAAGGTCGGCAATGGGGGAACTCACATTACTGGTCTGCAGAAACCACCTCGTAGCGGCCAACCCATCAGAATGCCTTATAGAAGTATGCAACGCTTCCACATCGGCCGTTACCAGTAGCATATCACCTTCCAGATGGATCTGGTCCAACCGCTGAAGGGCCGATGTGGTGTCTTTAATATTAGACGGTAAGGTACAGACTATGGGTTTTAGAAAAAATTCCACAATATTTGATATAGTCTCGCAGAGTCCCCCATTTCCTGCCACTATTGGGCGACCTGGGGGATCCATAGGGTTCTTGTGCAGCTTAGGAATAATATAAAAAGTGGGCAATTTTGGCTGCAAACTCCTTACACTATCCAACAATTTTTTCGTTATGATACCCTCATCAAAAGCTTTCTCTAGGATTGAGATCAGTTCAGACTGAAAGGAAGATAACGGATTATAAGTCAATTTGCGGTAGCATGTTCTCTCATCCAACAATTTGTACGCTTGTTTTTCGTACATATGGTACGGCCAAACAACCAGATTATCCCCCTTATCCGATTGCTTAAAGAGTACATCTCTCCAAGATTTTAGTTCATGAAGCGCCAATCTTTCCTCCCCAGACAAATTAGAAAAATGTCTGCTCTTAGTAGCCAAATGTTCAATATCTTGTGAAACTAATTTAGTAAATACCTCCACCGCCGGGCACAGTCCCAACGGTGGGAATTTTTTTGATTTCTCATATAAGTGGCTAGGAATGTTACTTACCATTAAAGGATTATTCTCTTCTTCAAGAGATTCCAAAATTTCTAGAGCTCTCTGCTCTTCTGGGGAGGAAAGATCTTCACCAATATTGACTTTATGGTGTAATTTTTTCAAAATTAACTTTCTAGAGAAGAGATGTGTATCTTTAATAGCTACGAACGGATCTAAATGGGAGGAAGGGGAAAAGGTTAATCCTCTTTCTAATATCTCTAATTGTGTGGATGATATAACACGCTCAGACAAATTAACAACCTTAAAATGGTCCTGATCCTTTTGCCGTTTGTTTTTATTGAACATCTCTGGAAAATGTTTTTTCCGAATATCCTTTCTCAGGTTGAAGTCTCTACGATCATCAGTATCACTTGTAGAGGCATGACTCTCAGATCCAGAAACACTAGAAGTAATGGAAGTCTCCCTTGACCACCTTCTTTTGGTACCATTTTTCTTCCTCTGTTGCCATTTAAATACTTTATCTGAATCATAATCATTTTTGTCCCTTTGAAATTTCTTCAGTTTCATTTGGCTAACATCATCCTCCCACTTTATCGTATCTTTGTCTAATTCCTTAAGCTATTTCTCAAATGATTCTTTGGGGACATCTTTCTGCAACTGATCATGTATATCCACCAAAATAATACCTAGAGGTTTAAGAGTGCAGTTATATCCAACATTTGACATACAAGAGGAGGATTTAATTAAGAGATGGGTGTCGGCTGCTTCAACATGTTCATTTGAATTCATTCAGGTGTTGATTGATAAAAATACCCTCTCCTTAAGTGAATTGGATAAGGAATTGGTGGATATACATGATCAGTTGCAAAAAGATGTGATGATCTCTCACAACTTAAAACTCTACCGCGACATTTTAAAGAATTTCACAATTGTAACACAAGAGAACTTAAAATAAAGGCCATAGATCAGGTTACATTGGGTATACGGGGAGTAGATCTAGGAAAAATTCTAGCACAATGTGAGAGTCGTTGGATTTATAGGTTGAGTACGATGGCTACGCAGAGCCTTAATGAGAATCTGGGATTTTCAGCATTTCTTTGATAGACTGCAATGATAGTTATAGTTCTCTTAAGTAAACATTTTTTATGGGTAGGAAGGTTTTTTTTTTGTGTTTTATGTTTTAGTTGTTAATAATATATTGTTTTTCTAGATAATAATAAGTAAAGACTATTGTGATTGGCAATTGGATCACCCAGGATATTGATGCGCTTGAGGAATTTTTCTGCGGAAGGATGGATCTGAATATGCTTGAGAAGGACCGCGGCTTGGCAGTGGAAGATTATCATTCGTCTTTTATATTAATATCACTATATTAAGGGTTTTTATGATTAATATATGTTTGTAATATATTTGGGGTTAATTAATAAGATATAATTGGTTTGATTATATTTGTAATATTAATCACATGTCAGGGCACTATAAGGGCGTTAGATGGCTTAAAGATAATTATCTATTTAGAATGCACTGTCACTTTAAATATAAGTACTGTTAAAGTAATGTTAAAAATTTATAATAATTTTTCACTGATCATATTATGCACTATTATTGCACTATATGTAGGTGTTTTTTATAATAATCTTGTATAACAGACGTTGTTTGATGGAATAAGAATCCAAGCGAGTGTAGCAATTTATTATGTGAAGAAATAATTGGATTGAAGGTATGACCGATCTGTTTGTGCGCATGCGCTTGACTCCTTCCTTCACATTTCCGGAAGTGCTCAGAAATGGAATAGCTTGCGTTCCAGCAAGCGTTCCAGTGGGCGCATGACCGGAAATGACATGTTTATACCAGGAAGTGTGGATAGCTCTATGCGCCGATTAGAACGGATGACTGCCCCTAATCCAATTGATGACGCACATTAGCGATTTAATTAGCGCTCAGGTTTGCATGGGTTTGATATATATACCCCTTAGTACCCACCTCTAGTACGCCCCCGGAAGAAGCGGGAAGAGAAACGTACGTCGGGGTGAGGGGAGACGTTTGGGCTGCAGCGCTTCGGGTGTCACCTACCCATTGAACTATCTCCTGGTAATGTATTACATATGAGTGTTGGATACAGTTGCTATTGTGGCATAAGATATATATTTTACTGAATGGAGAGCATTAAGTTTGAAATGGTGTACACGCCTAAGTATAGCATGCAGCCAAATAGTTTCCTCTTTAAATTTGGGTGTTTTTTATAATAGTTCACTATTGTTATTTATGGATATCATTGTAATAGAGATCAATAAATTTTGGTATATTTTGAGTATAATTATGTTTCTGGAACTCTTCTTTTTGGTCATTTAATTATAGTGTCCAAACTATTGTGTACCGATTACATTCCAGACTGGGAAATTTCACCAGGAACCTAGATGCATCAACCTTTTTCGGTCTCCCAGACTCTGTGTCTTGTTGGGAACCAATGACAATTCCACGTCCACGTCCATGTCCCTTTCCCTTCACAACAGCCTTTTTAGGAATTTTGGATTTTTCTGCCATAGTTGCAGATGTTCAGATGCAGATATTGGGGAACAAGGAGCAGTTAATGCTTTGGGGAAGGTAGCACTACAGCCTAGTACTGCTTTGTGCTTTACAAACAGCACCGCAACGGCACAAAAAAATTGCCCTGAGGATTAAGGCGAGATTACGCACCCCAGTCTCCACACAAGGCAGTGGTGCTGCCACTAAAAAATTGCCCTGACGTTTAAGGCGAGATTACGAACCCCAGCCACAACACAAGACAGCGGTGCTGGCTGCGTGTCAGTTGTGCAGTGCCATGCGTCCTATTCGCTGTGAACACAGCACCGCAACCACACAAAAAAATTGCCCTGCAGGGGTAAATGTGACCCCAAAAATAGCTGGGAAAACTGTCACTACTCAGTCCCTGACCTTATACTTTAAACTCTGAAAAGAGCTTTTGGGTTTTACAGAGAATTTCTGGACGATTTTCACAAAAAAAACACAACTCTCCCTAGCATCTGCTCACACTCTCCCTACACTAGCTATGTTCTGCATGCAATGTGCAGAAAATGGTGGTGGCAGGGATAATATAGAGCCTATGAGTCATAGGCCAGCCAATCATAGTAATGCCACAACCTAGAAGGCTGCAGCATTACTTTGATTGGCAAATGCTGGGCGGGAGATCCGAATATTGCGAGGCGATTAGTGAAGTACTCGCTATGTTTCGAGTACCGCGAGTACACATTACTCGCCGAGTACCGAATACTCACGATTGTACTCGCTCATCCCTAATCTAGATAAATTCTTTCATGGAGTAGTTTCCAAAAAGAGGTAACTTTTGAGGGTGTAATGTATGTAGTACAGTTCATATAGCGTCTTGTGCTTGGGTGCGATGAAAACACAGGAGTCACAGGTTTGATATAGAAAAGTCCTGTATTACTTCATACAAGTTGGCAGAAATAGTCACACAGTTTGCAGACACAGAAACAGGAGACACAGCAGGCCAGAGTAATCCAAGCTCAGCAATCACTCTCCAATACAGATTCAGGATCTTCTTCTCTGTTACCGTAAGTCCATGCAAACGTGGGTCTTTCAAGAGCAGGGTTCAGAGTCCACAAGTGCTTCAGAGTTCCTCAGTAGGAATAGCTGGAGTACAAGGTCCAAGGCTTACAGGAGTCAAGTCACAGGTTCACTGCAGGCTAGGTTCTGAAGCACTGATTGCTCAGCTGTGGCTGCTTAAGAAGCAAAGGAGAGAATCAGGGCGGGAACATGCAAGCTGGAAACTCCATTTTGACTGAGGGCAAGATAGCTGCAGCAAGACAGAAAGTAAAATGGCTGACGAACAAACTGAGTTTCAGGAATATATACATAGAACCTTACATTACTCCCCCCTTAAGGACAACCTCCGGATGACCTCAGACCAGGCTTGTGTGGGTACCTCTGATGAAACTGACGGAGCAAGCGAGGAGCATTAACGTTATTGACCGGTTCCCATGAGTTGTCCTCCACTGGGTAGCCCTGCCATTTAATCAGATATTGTAACTGATTTCTATACAACCTGGAATCTAAAATCCTTTCCACCACAAATTCTTCCTGACCATCGACTAGCACTGGGTCAGGGCAAGGAGAGGAACGTCCAGGAAACGTATTGGGTGTCGCAGCCTTTAGTAGGGATACATGAAAGACAGGGTGGATTCTCATAGTTCTGGGCAGTTGAAGACGACAAGCAACGGCACTTATAATTTTACTGATTTTATAGGGTCCAATGTACTTATGTCACAACTTAGACGATGGAATCCTTAACTTAAGATTTCTGGTTGACAGCCAGACCAAGTCTCCTACCTTGAAAGCTGGTGCAGGTTTACGAAATTTATCTGCTGCTTTCTTGTACCTTTCCTGAGCCAATTCCAGATTCTCCTTTAGAAGATCCATATTCTTCTGTAAAGACGTGATTCTTTCAGCCACTGCTGGTAAAGGCGTTTCTATGGGAAATCGTGGTAGAATGTTAGGATGATAACCTAGATTAGAGTAAAAAGGAGACTGTTTAGTGGAGGCACTCTGAGAGTTGTTATACGAGAACTCAGCTAATGGAAGTAGATCCACCCAATCATCCTGTAGGTGGCAGATAAAGCAGCGGAGATACTGCTCCAGGGTTTGATTGGTTCGTTCGGTCTGTCCATTAGTCTGGGGATGAAAAGCAGAAGAAAGGTTTACTTTAATGTCCAATGCTGCACAGAAATTTTGCCAAAACCTAGAAGTGAATTGCACCCCTCGATCCGAAATAACCTCATCCGGTACTCCATGTAAGCGAAACACATCTTTAATCATCAAATCTGATGTCTGTTTTGCAGTGGGTAAGCCGACACAAGGGATAAAATGAGCTGCCTTTGTTAGACGGTCAACCACCACTAGAATGGTGTTCTTCCCCTGAGAGGTTGGTAACTCCACAATGAAGTCCATAGAAATGGATCCCCACGGGCGGGACGGGGTGGGAAGAGGCTGTAACAGACCAGTTGGTGAGGAGCGAGGTGTTTTGCATCTTGCACAGACCTCACATGAAGTGACATAATTCAAAACATCCTTCCTGCAAGTGGGCCACCAAAAGAAACGAGAAAGAAATTCCTGTGTCTTTAGAATTCCTCTATGCCCAGCTATCTTGGAATCGTGAATGAGTTGCAATACTCTTAATCTGACTGTTTCAGGAATATACAGACGTTGTCCCTGAATCCACACACCATTCTTAAAGACAAGACTTACGTCCCTTGGGGGTTGTGCCAAAAAGGAATCCGCATGGTATGCTTCCTTGATGTCCTTAAGTAGGTCTTGATTATGAATTACTCCTAGGAATCTAGAGTCAGGAAGAATAGTCTTAGGAGGAGTAATTGGACGTGTCTCTGCTGAGTAAATCCTAGAGAGTGCATCAGCCTTTCCATTGCGCGATCCTGGTCTATAAGAGATGATAAAATTAAATTGGTTTAAGAAAAGATTCCAGCGAGCCTGGCGAGGAGTCAGGCACTTAGCCGACCTGATAAACTCAAGGTTACGATGGTCTGTCAGGACGACTATTTGCTGTGCAGCTCCCTGAAGAAGGTGTCTCCATTCTTTGAAGGCGGCAATAATGGCCAACAACTCTCTATTGCCCACATCGTAGTTCCTCTCAGCCGAAGACAATTGCTGGGAAAAGAAGGCACAGGGATGCAAGACATTCTTCTCACCTGTTCTCTGAGAGAGTATAGCTCCAACGGCACAGTCTGAAGCATCCACCTCTATTATGAAGGCAAGCTCGGGGTTGGGATGTACTAGGATAGGTGCAGTGGTAAATTTATCTTTTAGACGGGAAAATGCTTCCTGGGCTTGGGGAGTCCAGGAAAACCTAGACTCTTTCCGGGTAAGTTGAGTGATAGGTGACACTACCTCAGAGAAATTTCTAATGAAACGTCTATAGAAGTTGGCAAACCCGATGAAGCGCTGTACCTCCTTCACATTTCTAGGACTTGGCCAATCCTTGATGGCTTGGGTTTTGCTTCCATCCATACTAATTCCTTGTGTAGACAGTACATACCCCAGAAATTGAATTTCGGTCCTATGGAATTCACACTTTTCAAGTTTGATGTAAAGATGATTTTGTCTTAGACGTTCCAAGACCATTCTCACATGTCCATGATGTTCCTCTGTGGAGTTAGAAAAAATTAGAATATCATCCAAATAAATTACCACGAATGTATCTAGGAGATCCCTGAAGATGTCATTCACCAAGTGTTGGAAAGTGGCTGGGGCGGTACTCAGACCAAAAGGCATAACTAGATATTCAAAGTGTCCATAGCGTGACCTGAATGCAGTCTTCCATTCATCCCCAGGTCTAATACGGACTAAGTTATAGGCCCCACGAAGATCTAGTTTAGAAAAAATTTTGGCATGTCGCACTCTCTCCAATAACTCAGGGATTAAAGGCAATGGATAACGGTTTCTAATAGTAACCTTATTGAGTTCCCTATAGTCTACGCATGGTCTCAGAGATCCATCTTTCTTCTTTACAAAGAAGATGGGTGCACCTGCAGGAGATGAAGAGGGGCGTATGAAGCCCTTGGCTAGATTTTCATCTATGTAATCCTTTAAAGCCTTTAGCTCGGGCCCCGCCAGGGGGTAGATCTTACCAAAAGGTATCTCTGCTCCAGGTAATAATTCAATTGGACAATCATATGGACGGTGAGGAGGAAGCTGGTCAGCGTTCTTCTTGTCACATAAATCCACATAGTCCTGGTATACAGCTGGTAGTTCAGGGACTGACATGATTCCTTTAGGAACAGAGCAAGCTGAAACTTTTGGACTCATCTGTTTCTCTGGAAAGTATAATTCCTTGGTCTCCCAGTTAATGGTAGGATTCTGAGCCTGCAGCCATGGTAGCCCTAGAATAATGGGAAAGTGGGGAGAAGAGATAAGCATAAAGGACAGTTTCTCTTGATGATCTTTACCCATAAGAACCCTCAAAGGCTCTGTTTCCTGATCCACTGGTCCAGAGGTCAGCAGGGAGCCATCCACAGTTTCCATCTGTACTGGAGTAGCCTTCTTCACTGAACGTATTCCCTGTTTCAGAGCAAAGGAGACATCCATAAAATTTCCACTTGCCCCTGAGTCGCTCATAGCAGAGCTAGACACCCAAGCTGAGTCAACCCAGAGTTTGATGGAAAGAAAGCAATGAGAATTGTTTTTCTTACAACTCAGCTGGGACACCGCTGAGGAAACTTGAAAAATGGCAGCGTTTACACAGTCAACGTCCTCAGAGGTAACGGAGTTTAAGTCCGAGAAATCAAGATCTGTTGCTGCAGATCTCTCTGGAGCCTGAGGCTCGGACCTGACAGATCCCCTCTCGCAACACTCACAATGAATGAGTGCTGCAGTAGTCTTACGAGAACGGCTGGGGCAGTTTATAATGAAGTGCCCTGACTTACCACAATAGAAACATAGATTCTCCTTAAAACGATGTTCCTTGCGTGCATCACTAACCCGTCGTTGTAAAGAGTCTACCTGCATGGGTTCAGGTTCAGGTTCCCGTGTAATCCTACTCAAAGGTTCCTTAGCTGGAGAGGAAGGTAGGAAAAGGTTAGTACGATTGCTTTCGAACCATCTCTCTTGCCTGCGTTCAGTCAGACGAGTATCAATACGGATGCAGTAGTTAATAAAGTCACCTAACGCAGTGGGAGGGTCGGCACGAGCAAGTTCATCCTTAATCAGTGGAGATAACCCCTTTCGAAAAATAGATTTTTTGGCGGAACTGTCCCAGGTGGTATCAAGGGCCCATCTCCTGAAATCCAAGGCATATTCAGCTACCGAGTGCTTACCTTGGCGCAAAGCTAACATGGCTGCTTCAGCTGTTGCACCTCGATTGGGGTCATCAAACACCTGCCCCATGGCTGAAATAAAATCATCAAGGTGATTCAAACAATCATCCTCAGTCTCAATCAGAGGGTTTGACCACATTAAAGCCTTGTTGGTAAGCAACATAATTATAGTAAGCACCTTAGATCGTTCAGTGGGAAATTGTGAAGCATGTGCAGAAAAAAAAAGATTTTATTGATTAATAAATCCCCTGAATTTCTCACGTTCACCGCCAAAACGAAAAGGGGGCAACTTGGGAATCCCAGCACTCGGGGCTACGGCAGGAGCCTGGACTCGCTCTTCTAGAACCTCAATCCTGGCTCGCAAATCCTGGGTAGTCTGTCCAACCACTTGCAAATTGTGATTATTGAGGTCCTGTAGATTTGTAAAACGGGTCTTTATATTCTGCAAATCTGCAAGGATATTATCAGTCACTCCGCAAAGTTCCTTTATGCGGGCCTCCATTTTCCAGATCTTTTAAGACAGGATTACTGGAATGGTTGTGAGAAGTCACAACCACTATCATCACAGAAAGTTTCAACCAGACATCTGATATCCAGAGTTACAGCAGACAAAAAAGAGAAAAGAAAGGAAAAAAAAAAAAAAACAATAGTGTTTACCTGTGGTAACACTGCAAAAAGAAAAAACTTAAGGGAATTGCTCACCTGGAATGGTTGTGAGAAGTCACAACCACTGTCATCACAGAAAGTACAACCGGACGTCTGATATCCACAGTACAGCAGACACAGCCTTCCAGACCCAGCAGACACTAACGTTTTAGCTTCAGAATCTTGTAATGTATGTAGTACAGTTCATATAGCGTCTTGTGCTTGGGTGCGATGAAAACACAGGAGTCACAGGTTTGATATAGAAAAGTCCTGTATTACTTCATACAAGTTGGCAGAAATAGTCACACAGTTTGCAGACACAGAAACAGGAGACACAGCAGGCCAGAGTAATCCAAGCTCAGCAATCACTCTCCAATACAGATTCAGGATCTTCTTCTCTGTTACCGTAAGTCCATGCAAACGTGGGTCTTTCAAGAGCAGGGTTCAGAGTCCACAAGTGCTTCAGAGTTCCTCAGTAGGAATAGCTGGAGTACAAGGTCCAAGGCTTACAGGAGTCAAGTCACAGGTTCACTGCAGGCTAGGTTCTGAAGCACTGATTGCTCAGCTGTGGCTGCTTAAGAAGCAAAGGAGAGAATCAGGGCGGGAACATGCAAGCTGGAAACTCCATTTTGACTGAGGGCAAGATAGCTGCAGCAAGACAGAAAGTAAAATGGCTGACGAACAAACTGAGTTTCAGGAATATATACATAGAACCTTACATTACTCCCCCCTTAAGGACAACCTCCGGATGACCTCAGACCAGGCTTGTGTGGGTACCTCTGATGAAACTGACGGAGCAAGCGAGGAGCATTAACGTTATTGACCGGTTCCCATGAGTTGTCCTCCACTGGGTAGCCCTGCCATTTAATCAGATATTGTAACTGATTTCTATACAACCTGGAATCTAAAATCCTTTCCACCACAAATTCTTCCTGACCATCGACTAGCACTGGGTCAGGGCAAGGAGAGGAACGTCCAGGAAACGTATTGGGTGTCGCAGCCTTTAGTAGGGATACATGAAAGACAGGGTGGATTCTCATAGTTCTGGGCAGTTGAAGACGACAAGCAACGGCACTTATAATTTTACTGATTTTATAGGGTCCAATGTACTTATGTCACAACTTAGACGATGGAATCCTTAACTTAAGATTTCTGGTTGACAGCCAGACCAAGTCTCCTACCTTGAAAGCTGGTGCAGGTTTACGAAATTTATCTGCTGCTTTCTTGTACCTTTCCTGAGCCAATTCCAGATTCTCCTTTAGAAGATCCATATTCTTCTGTAAAGACGTGATTCTTTCAGCCACTGCTGGTAAAGGCGTTTCTATGGGAAATCGTGGTAGAATGTTAGGATGATAACCTAGATTAGAGTAAAAAGGAGACTGTTTAGTGGAGGCACTCTGAGAGTTGTTATACGAGAACTCAGCTAATGGAAGTAGATCCACCCAATCATTGTACTCGCTCATCCCTAATCTAGATAAATTCTTTCATGGAGTAGTTTCCAAAAAGAGGTAACTTTTGAGGGTGTAATGTATGTAGTACAGTTCATATAGCGTCTTGTGCTTGGGTGCGATGAAAACACAGGAGTCACAGGTTTGATATAGAAAAGTCCTGTATTACTTCATACAAGTTGGCAGAAATAGTCACACAGTTTGCAGACACAGAAACAGGAGACACAGCAGGCCAGAGTAATCCAAGCTCAGCAATCACTCTCCAATACAGATTCAGGATCTTCTTCTCTGTTACCGTAAGTCCATGCAAACGTGGGTCTTTCAAGAGCAGGGTTCAGAGTCCACAAGTGCTTCAGAGTTCCTCAGTAGGAATAGCTGGAGTACAAGGTCCAAGGCTTACAGGAGTCAAGTCACAGGTTCACTGCAGGCTAGGTTCTGAAGCACTGATTGCTCAGCTGTGGCTGCTTAAGAAGCAAAGGAGAGAATCAGGGCGGGAACATGCAAGCTGGAAACTCCATTTTGACTGAGGGCAAGATAGCTGCAGCAAGACAGAAAGTAAAATGGCTGACGAACAAACTGAGTTTCAGGAATATATACATAGAACCTTACAGAGGGATTTAGACTGTTTAGGCACATCCGAAGCTCGGAAAACAAGATGCCATGGGTTTACCATGACAAAGAGGAGCCAGAAGACTGTAGTATCTGATTTCTCCTTCTCCTTCATGGATTTGAAGCACTTCACCTTCTTATTAAATATTGTAAATTTCTTTGGGCAGTGCAGAGTGTTATGAATGTGCTAGAGATGGTTTCTGAGCAGAGGCTCCCTCTGGTGGTTACAGACAGTACTGAACCTTTCAGCGAGGAATGGCAATCTGGGATCACTGACTGGTCTGATATAAGGGAGGTTCCCTCCCATGATGGTTGCCGGTGATCAATTGTTCTTGCCTCAATTGTGGTTCCTGGTTCATTTGGAAGTTTGCTGAGTCTTGCCTGCATATTCTGCTTTCAGATAAGATATTTTCTGCTTTTATTTTTGTGCTTGCTTTTTGCATAGTTCCCTGCACTTCTGTGGAGGTCAGCCGGGTCCCCTCCTGGGGCTTGTGCTCCTCTCAGTTTATCTGAAGCCACTGTTATTTGTTCATTTGCTTTTTCCTGTTTTTTCAGTGGCTGCGGCTTAGTTTTGTTACACCAGGGATCTGATTTAGGTGGTGTTTTTGCAATCAGAAGAGTTGGTATTTTTTAGGGGTTTTTTTGGATTGCAGTGAGAATCCTTTCCTGTACTTTTCTGTCTAGACAGATTGGGCCCCAGCGTTTGCTCATTCTATTTTCTGTCTGTGTCCGTGCTTCTTCTTGTCTAACCGCCATTACATGTTTGGGGGCTTCCTATTTTCTTTGGGGATCTGCTCTGGGGCAGATAGCTTTCTTCTTTCTGCCTTTAGGTATAGTCATCTCTCAGGCTGTGACGAGGCGTCTAGGATCAATGTAGGAACGCTCCACGGCTACTTCTAGTTGTGTGGTTAGTTCAGGTTACTGCAATTCAATAGGTTCCAGCCTCTCTGGTGTATTGCCGTATTTGCTTTTTCTCCTCAGCTACCAAAACACAACAGCAGAGGTTAATCTGCTCTATTGAGAAGTCCTGGAACTAAGGCTGTCTGCTGTGCACTGTTAGCCACTCCCATCTCTTATATAAACTGAGTTCTGGCTGGCACTCATTGTCAGAGATAGTTTTTGCAGCATGGCTGGATCTTGTTGCTGGTAGTTATTGTAGAAAGGTGATTCTTGGATTTATTGGTGACTTGCTAGATTTTGAGTGTGTGATAATTCCCTTTCTTCTCCTACTTTGGTTTTACCCCATCCTCCATCCATGGTGGATACCTCTGTTGATTATGTAGGTATATGTATGTATATTTTTACTTTCTGTATTTTTCATTACCCCTGTTCGTATTAATGTTGGAATATGTTTAGTGCAACAACTCCTTTCCTGTCTATGAGTGTTTAGTTGCAAGATTTGTATGCTGTTCATAAAGTTAGAACAAAAAAAACTCCCAGAGGCTCACACAGGGATAGCATGTGACTGTACTTCCTGTTTCCTGTGTCTGTATGAGAGAAGCAGCCTGCTGTAGATGCTGCACAGATAGAGACACACAAATTATTTTTTCTTGATCTATTAAGCTTATCATATATTGTTCCTGAATAAAGAAGCTCTGTTGTCACATGCTTGGAGAGTATCCTGAATAATCCGCTGCCAACATTAACTTGTTAATCGGTTGGTGTATTACAGTACACTACTATTCCCCTCTTCCCTGGGTAGTGGAAGGGTGCAGACTGAGGGCAGATTCAGGAGCTAAGGCATGGTACATGGTACACTATCTAAAGTAACTCAGGGAATAGGGCGAGCTAGGGGTGCCCCCCAGCATTGGAGGGGCGATGTGTCTGCCATACTGAATTTTGTCCAGTACATCAACAACAACCTTTCCTTTACCTACACATTCAATCGATATAATATTTCCTTTTTGGATCTCAATCTAGAGGGAATTCAGCACAACATATCCACTTCCACTCACTGCAAGCCAATGTCAGGCAATATCATCCTTCAAACTAATAGCTGTCATCCCTGGCACACTGTCAGGGCAATACTGGTGAGAGAATTTATGCGTCTAAATTGTAATTTCAACAATATAAATGTATGTAAAAGAGAAATTAAGGAAGGTGGAGAAAGACTGTCCAGCAGAGGGTATCCCACTTGGACTCTAGACAAGGCATCCAAGATCATATACAGTAAGAAAAGAACTGACTTATTAGGTATTGACAGAATTGCAAAACCAAACAACAGTTGGAATACATCACCAAAACTAGTATTGGCTCTACAGTACAGCTGACAATTTTTTGAAATAAAAAACATAGTCATGAAATATTTACTCTTATTGAATGATGATACAGTTATGTCTAATACAGCGTTGGCTATAGCCTCTGTCTTGGAATCTACGTGTCAGATCCTTAGCTTGATTTTCAAATAAGCTTTCATTAGAGCATATTCTTTTTATCTGCAAAAATTGACTTATTGGGATACTCTTTATTGTTGATCCAAGATGGGAGGAATCTGCCCGCAACAATGTGTTCGTGGCCATAGGCTTTCTAAAAACATCAGTATGCAGTTTTCCATCAGGTGCTGCCACAATTTTAATGTCCAAAAAATCCAAGGATCTACCATAACGAAAGGTGAGCTTGACATTAATGTCATTGTTGTTCAAGGCATCCATAAATTGATTCAATTCATTTACTGTGCCTTCCCATAAAAAAAAAGACATCATCTATATATCTTATCCAGTTGTGAACTTTGTTCACACCCTGGATAAGATCTCCTTGGAAGATGTTCCTCTCCCAGGCGCCCAAAAATAAGTTAGCATATGCAGAGGCACATGAGGCCCCCATTGCCGTACCCTGTATCTGTAAAAAAAATTGAGTTATTAAATGTAAATACTTTATGATGTAAAATAAACTCCAACAAAATCAACACAAGGTCGGCAATGGGGGAACTCACATTACTGGTCTGCAGAAACCACCTCGTAGCGGCCAACCCATCAGAATGCCTTATAGAAGTATACAACGCTTCCACATCGGCCGTTACCATTAGCATATCACCTTCCAGATGGATCTGGTCCAACCGCTGAAGGGCCGATGTGGTGTCTTTAATATAAGACGGTAAGGTACAGACTATGGGTTTTAGAAAAAATTCCACAATATTTGAGATAGTCTCGCAGAGTCCCCCATTTCATGCCACTATTGGGCAACCTGGGGGATCCATAGGGTTCTTGTGCAGCTTAGGAATAATATAAAAAGTGGGCAATTTTGGCTGCAAACTCCTTACACTATCCAACAATTTTTTCGTTATGATACCCTCATCAAAAGCTTTCTCTAGGATTGAGATCAGTTCAGACTGAAAGGAAGATAACGGATTATAAGTCAATTTGCGGTAGCATGTTCTCTCATCCAACAATTTGTACGCTTGTTTTTCGTACATATGGTACGGCCAAACAACCAGATTACCCCCCTTATCCGATTGCTTAAAGAGTACATCTCTCCAAGATTTTAGTTCATGAAGCGCCAATCTTTCCTCCCCAGACAAATTAGAAAAATGTCTGCTCTTAGTAGCCAAATGTTCAATATCTTGTGAAACTAATTTAGTAAATACCTCCACCGCCGGGCACAGTCCCAACGGTGGGAATTTTTTTGATTTCTCATATAAGTGGCTAGGAATGTTACTTACCATTAAAGGATTATTCTCTTCTTCAAGAGATTCCAAAATTTCTAGAGCTCTCTGCTCTTCTGGGGAGGAAAGATCTTCACCAATATTGACTTTATGGTGTAATTTTTTCAAAATTAACTTTCTAGAGAAGAGATGTGTATCTTTAATAGCTACGAACGGATCTAAATGGGAGGAAGGGGAAAAGGTTAATCCTCTTTCTAATATCTCTAATTGTGTGGATGATATAACACGCTCAGACAAATTAACAACCTTAAAATGGTCCTGATCCTTTTGCCGTTTGTTTTTATTGAACATCTCTGGAAAATGTTTTTTCCGAATATCCTTTCTCAGGTTGAAGTCTCTACGATCATCAGTATCACTTGTAGAGGCATGACTCTCAGATCCAGAAACACTAGAAGTAATGGAAGTCTCCCTTGACCACCTTCTTTTGGTACCATTTTTCTTCCTCTGTTGCCATTTAAATACTTTATCTGAATCATAATCATTTTTGTCCCTTTGAAATTTCTTCAGTTTCATTTGGCTAACATCATCCTCCCACTTTATCGTATCTTTGTCTAATTCCTTAAGCCATTTCTCAAATGATTCTTTGGGGACATCTTTCTGCAACTGATCATGTATATCCACCAAAATAATACCTAGAGGTTTAAGAGTGCAGTTATATCCAACATTTGACATACAAGAGGAGGATTTAATTAAGAGATGGGTGTCGGCTGCTTCAACATGTTCATTTGAATTCATTCAGGTGTTGATTGATAAAAATACCCTCTCCTTAAGTGAATTGGATAAGGAATTGGTGGATATACATGATCAGTTGCAAAAAGATGTCCCCAAAGAATCATTTGAGAAATGGCTTAAGGAATTAGACAAAGATACGATAAAGTGGGAGGATGATGTTAGCCAAATGAAACTGAAGAAATTTCAAAGGGACAAAAATGATTATGATTCAGATAAAGTATTTAAATGGCAACAGAGGAAGAAAAATTGTACCAAAAGAAGGTGGTCAAGGGAGACTTCCATTACTTCTAGTGTTTCTGGATCTGAGAGTCATGCCTCTACAAGTGATATTGATGATCGTAGAGACTTCAACCTGAGAAAGGATATTCGGAAAAAACATTTTCCAGAGATGTTCAATAAAAACAAACGGCAAAAGGATCAGGAGCATTTTAAGGTTGTTAATTTGTCTGAGTGTGTTATATCATCCACACAATTAGAGATATTAGAAAGAGGATTAACATTTTCCCCTTCCTCCCATTTAGATCCGTTCGTAGCTATTAAAGATACACATCTCTTCTCTAGAAAGTTAATTTTGAAAAAATTACACCATAAAGTCAATATTGGTGAAGATCTTTCCTCCCCAGAAGAGCAGAGAGCTCTAGAAATTTTGGAATCTCTTGAAGAAGAGAATAATCCTTTAATGGTAAGTAACATTCCTAGCCACTTATATGAGAAATCAAAAAAATTCCCACCGTTGGGACTGTGCCCGGCGGTGGAGGTATTTACTAAATTAGTTTCACAAGATATTGAACATTTGGCTACTAAGAGCAGACATTTTTCTAATTTGTCTGGGGAGGAAAGATTGGCGCTTCATGAACTAAAATCTTGGAGAGATGTACTCTTTAAGCAATCGGATAAGGGGGATAATCTGGTTGTTTGGCCGTACCATATGTACGAAAAACAAGCGTACAAATTGTTGAATGAGAGAACATGCTACCGCAAATTGACTTATAATCCGTTATCTTCCTTTCAGTCTGAACTGATCTCAATCCTAGAGAAAGCTTTTGATGAGGGTATCATAACGAAAAAATTGTTGGATAGTGTAAGGAGTTTGCAGCCAAAATTGCCCACTTTTTATATTATTCCTAAGCTGCACAAGAACCCTATGGATCCCCCAGGTCGCCCAATAGTGGCAGGAAATGGGGGACTCTGCGAGACTATCTCAAATATTGTGGAATTTTTTCTAAAACCCATAGTCTGTACCTTACCGTCTTATATTAAAGACACCACATCGGCCCTTCAGCGGTTGGACCAGATCCATCTGGAAGGTGATATGCTAATGGTAACGGCCGATGTGGAAGCGTTGTATACTTCTATAAGGCATTCTGATGGGTTGGCCGCTACGAGGTGATTTCTGCAGACCAGTAATGTGAGTTCCCCCATTGCCGACCTTGTGTTGATTTTGTTGGAGTTTATTTTACATCATAATGTATTTACATTTAATAACTCAATTTTTTTACAGATACAGGGTACGGCAATGGGGGCCTCATGTGCCTCTGCATATGCTAACTTATTTTTGGGCGCCTGGGAGAGGAACATCTTCCAAGGAGATCTTATCCAGGGTGTGAACAAGGTTCACAACTGGATAAGATATATAGATGATGTCTTTTTTTTATGGGAAGGCACAGTAAATGAATTGAATCAATTTATGGATGCCTTGAACAACAATGACATTAATGTCAAGCTCACCTTTCGTTATGGTAGATCCTTGGATTTTTTGGACATTAAAATTGTGGCAGCACCTGATGGAAAACTGCATACTGATGTTTTTAGAAAGCCTACGGCCACGAACACATTGTTGCGGGCAGATTCCTCCCATCTTGGATCAACAATAAAGAGTATCCCAATAAGTCAATTTTTGCAGATAAAAAGAATATGCTCTAATGAAAGCTTATTTGAAAATCAAGCTAAGGATCTGACACGTAGATTCCAAGACAGAGGCTATAGCCAACGCTGTATTAAAAGAGGGTATATGAGAGCCAAGAGGGTCTCACGTGATCAACTTCTGTATGGAAAATCAAGAATTGTTAATGAAAAAGGTAAAGAACAGGTAAGATTTATCACGACGTACAATACTCAGTGGAAAAATCTAACAGATGTTGTCCGAAGACATTGGGGGTCCTGAGAGTGGATCCGATTCTTAAAAATATATTACCGGCTATTCCCTCCTTTGTAGCAAAACGTTCAGCAAATTTTAAAGATCTTATTGTAAGAAGTCATTATGACTCTCCTGAAGTATCTATTACTAGAGCTCAGAATTCTGATCGTAGGGGATTTTATCCATGTGGATTTTGCAAAGGCTGTCTAAATTTGGTTAAAGGAACTAAATTTTCTAACTTTGATGGATCTAAAACCTATGATATCCGCAAGCGTCTCACGTGTTCTTCACAAGGAGTGATCTATTATGCTCAATGTTCCTGTGTTAAAATCTATATAGGATTAACAACCAGAGAGCTGAAAATTAGAGTGAGAGAACACGTGAGAGATATTGCGAAGGCAGCAACATGTGATGATCTCTCACAACTTAAAACTCTACCGCGACATTTTAAAGAATTTCACAATTGTAACACAAGAGAACTTAAAATAAAGGCCATAGATCAGGTTACATTGGGTATACGGGGAGGAGATCTAGGAAAAATTCTAGCACAATGTGAGAGTCGTTGGATTTATAGGTTGGGTACGATGGCTCCGCAGGGCCTTAATGAAAATCTGGGATTTTCAGCATTTCTTTGATAGACTGCAATGATAGTTATAGTTCTCGTAAGTAAACATTTTTTATGGGTAGGAAGGGTTTTTTTTTGTGTTTTTATGTTTTAGTTGTTAATAATATATTGTTTTTCTAGATAATAATAAGTAAAGACTATTGTGATTGGCAATTGGATCACCCAGGATATTGATGCGCTTGAGGAATTTTTCTGCGGAAGGATGGATCTGAATATGCTTGAGAAGGACCGCGGCTTGGCAGTGGAAGATTATCATTCGTCTTTTATATTAATATCACTATATTAAGGGTTTTTATGATTAATATATGTTTTTAATATATTTGGGGTTAATTAATAAGATATAATTGGTTTGATTATATTTGTAATATTAATCACATGTCAGGGCACTATAAGGGCGTTAGATGGCTTAAAGAATTATCTATTTAGAATGCACTGTCACTTTAAATATAAGTACTGTTAAAGTAATGTTAAAAATTTATAATAATTTTTCACTGATCATATTATGCACTATTATTGCAATATATGTAGGTGTTTTTTATAATAATCTTGTATAACAGACGTTGTTTGATGAAATAAGAATCCAAGCGAGTGTAGCAGTTTATTATGTGAAGAAATAATTGGATTGAAGGTATGACCGATCTGTTTGTGCGCATGCGCTTGACTCCTTCCTTCACATTTCCGGAAGTGTTCAGAAATGGAATAGCTTGCGTTCCAGCAAGCGTTCCAGTGGGCGCATGACCGGAAATGACATGTTTATACCAGGAAGTGTGGATAGCTCTATGCGCCGATTAGAACGGACGGCTGCCCCTAATCCAATTGATGACGCACATTAGCGATTTAATTAGCGCTCAGGTTTGCATGGGTTGGATATATATACGTACGTACGTCGGGGTGAGGGGGAGACGTTTGGGCTGCAGCGCTTCGGGTGTCACCTACCCATTGAACTATCTCCTGGTAATAAGAAACAAATATCCTAAAATAAAACAAAATAAAAAATATATTGCAAAACATGCATGAAGTTGTAATAATAATAATAATAAGGGTATTTAGTAAACATAATTTTGATCAAAAGAATGTACAAGCCATCCCACCATGTCAAGGCAACCCTTTGTGGGACAGTCCTACTCTAATATTAAAAACCTTTCCACTTGTCAAGTGACGTAAATGTGAACAAGGCAGAGGGACTGAACCCACCAGTTGAAGCATAGGCCAGACAGGATGGATTTTTCAGCTCAAAAGCAGGGCGGTCACACCCTTATATGCACAAAATGCACTAAGAACTAAATAAAAAACTGGGTCTGAACTGATAAAGTAAGTTGATGTGTATGCAAAATGTAAATGCATATCAAACACATGACCATTAAACAGAGAAAACAAAAAACAAGAAACAAATATCCTAAAATAAAACAAAATAAAAAATATATTGCAAAACATGCATGAAGTTGTAATAATAATAATAAGGGTATTTGGTAAACATAATTTTGATCAAAAGAATGTACAAGCCATCTCGCCACGTCAAGGCAACCCTTTGTGGGACAGTCCTACTCTAATATTAAAAACCTTTCCACTTGTCAAGTGACGTAAATGTGAACAAGGCAGAGGGACTGAACCCACCAGTTGAAGCATAGGCCAGACAGGATGGATTTTTCAGCTCAAAAGCAGGGCGGTCACACCCTTATATGCACAAAATGCACTAAGAACTAAATAAAAAACTGGGTCTGAACTGAAAAAGTAAGTTGATGTGTATGCAAAATGTAAATGCATATCAAACACATGACCATTAAACAGAGAAAACAAAAAACAAGAAACAAATATCCTAAAATAAAACAAAATAAAAAATATATTGCAAAACATGCATGAAGTTGTAATAATAATAATAAGGGTATTTGGTAAACATAATTTTGATCAAAAGAATGTACAAGCCATCCCGCCGCGTCAAGGCAACCCTTTGTGGGACAGTCCTACTCTAATATTAAAAACCTTTCCACTTGTCAAGTGACGTAAATGTGAACAAGGCAGAGGGACTGAACCCACCAGTTGAAGCATAGGCCAGACAGGATGGATTTTTCAGCTCAAAAGCAGGGCGGTCACACCCTTATATGCACAAAATGCACTAAGAACTAAATAAAAAACTGGGTCTGAACTGAAAAAGTAAGTTGATGTGTATGCAAAATGTAAATGCATATCAAACACATGACCATTAAACAGAGAAAACAAAAAACAAGAAACAAATATCCTAAAATAAAACAAATTAAAAAATATATTGCAAAACATGCATGAAGTTGTAATAATAATAGTAAGGGTATTTGGTAAACATAAATTTGATCAAAAGAATGTACAAGCCATCCCGCCACGTCAAAAGGCAACCCTTTGTGGGACAGTCCTACTCTAATATTAAAAACCTTTCCACTTGTCAAGTGACGTAAATGTGAACAAGGCAGAGGGACTGAACCCACCAGTTGAAGCATAGGCCAGACAGGATGGATTTTTCAGCTCAAAAGCAGGGCGGTCACACCCTTATGTTGCCTTGACGTGGCGGGATGGCTTGTACATTCTTTTGATCAAAATTATGTTTACCAAATACCCTTATTATTATTATTATTACAACTTCATGCATGTTTTGCAATATATTTTTTATTTTGTTTTATTGTAGGATATTTGTTTCTTGTTTTTGTTTTCTCTGTTTAATGGTCATGTGTTTGATATGCATTTACATTTTGCATACACATCAACTTACTTTTTCAGTTCAGACCCAGTTTTTTTATTTAGTTCTTAGTGCATTTTGTGCATATAAGGGTGTGACCGCCCTGCTTTTGAGCTGAAAAATCCATCCTGTCTGGCCTATGCTTCAACTGGTGGTTCAGTCCCTCTGCCTTGTTCACATTTACGTCACTTGACAAGTGGAAAGGTTTTTAATATTAGAGTAGGACTGTCCCACAAAGGGTTGCCTTGACGTGGCGGGATGGCTTGTACATTCTTTTGATCAAAATTATGTTTACCAAATACCCTTATTATTATTATTACAACTTCATGCATGTTTTGCAATATATTTTTATTTTGTTTTATTTTAGGATATTTGTTTCTTGTTTTTTGTTTTCTCTGTTTAATGATCATGTGTTTGATATGCATTTACATTTTGCATACACATCAACTTACTTTTTCAGTTCAGACCCAGTTTTTTATTTAGTTCTTAGTGCATTTTGTGCATATAAGGGTGTGACCGCCCTGCTTTTGAGCTGAAAAATCCATCCTGTCTGGCCTATGCTTCAACTGGTGGGTTCAGTCCCTCTGCCTTGTTCACATTTACGTCACTTGACAAGTGGAAAGGTTTTTAATATTAGAGTAGGACTGTCCCACAAAGGGTTGCCTTGACGTGGCGGGATGGCTTGTACATTCTTTTGATCAAAATTATGTTTACCAAATACCCTTATTATTATTATTACAACTTCATGCATGTTTTGCAATATATTTTTTATTTTGTTTTATTTTAGGATATTTGTTTCTTGTTTTTTGTTTTCTCTGTTTAATGGTCATGTGTTTGATATGCATTTACATTTTGCATACACATCAACTTACTTTTTCAGTTCAGACCCAGTTTTTTATTTAGTTCTTAGTGCATTTTGTGCATATAAGGGTGTGACCGCCCTGCTTTTGAGCTGAAAAATCCATCCTGTCTGGCCTATGCTTCAACTGGTGGGTTCAGTCCCTCTGCCTTGTTCACATTTACGTCACTTGACAAGTGGAAAGGTTTTTAATATTAGAGTAGGACTGTCCCACAAAGGGTTGCCTTGACGTGGCGGGATGGCTTGTACATTCTTTTGATCAAAATTATGTTTACCAAATACCCTTATTATTATTATTACAACTTCATGCATGTTTTGCAATATATTTTTATTTTGTTTTATTTTAGGATATTTGTTTCTTGTTTTTTGTTTTCTCTGTTTAATGGTCATGTGTTTGATATGCATTTACATTTTGCATACACATCAACTTACTTTTTCAGTTCAGACCCAGTTTTTTATCTCCTGGTAATGTATTACATATGAGTGTTGGATACAGTTGCTATTGTGGCATAAGATATATATTTTACTGAATGGAGAGCATTAAGTTTGAAATGGTGTACACTAGTGTTGAGCGATACTGCTCGATATCTAAAAATATCGTATCGAAATGGTATCGCCGATATCACTAAATATCGTCGATATCCGATTCCGATACCGGAAGTCCAATGTAAGTCTATGGGAACAAAAAATCGCAACAAAAAAAAACCTTTCTTTCGTTGTAAACACAAAATATACACACATAGAATACATATATATATATATATACATGTCATTGTGACATATATATATATACATATATTTATAGTTTATACACTTTTACATAGTAAAATAGACTCTGATTCAATTGCCGGGTAAAGCCGTGACATACCCCATAGAAGTCGACGGGCTCGGTGCCGAGTACTCCCAAAACCTCTGGCTCTGTGCGACTCAACTTGGGCGTCACGAACAGGATTCTGTAGCTCGCTATAAGCGAGTCCTGTGTGCCTGAATTGAACTGGTTTTGTGCTTGAGAATTGCTAAAATCATCAGAGAATGTATTTGCCATTTTTTCCGCCATATCTGCGTCATGACGAGGCACTGGTGAAGAAGAAGGGCGTGCTCTTCGTGGGTGTACACTCACTCAGTGGTGTGAAAACGATGGCCGACCACTCTAAATGGTACTGCAATGTAAGATCGTGCCCCACAGCTCTTGAGTTCCGCCTCCTCATCCTCCTCAGTGTGCGGAAACTAACACGAAGGTCCCGCCTCACTACAAAAGAGGGGCCCTCTCCAGATGCTAATGACACATGTGACTTGGCAGAGATGGCTAATGGACACGAGCAGAAGTGTGAAGGGATGGAGCAGTCAGAGCTCTCCCCCCACGGAAGCGATCCGATCGCCACGGAACCACCGTTGGGCACCCGGCCTGGAAACCCTCCTACGCTGCAAGAAGCGGAGGATACCCTAAGAGGCCTGGCCCGGCACCGGGAGGAGGTCGCCAGGATGGAAGCCAGCTGGCGTGCCCTAAAACTAAACTTGGAGCGGCGCCAATCCCTCTTACCTGAAGTGTCTGTACCGGAAGGTGAGGCACCCGTTCTAGTAGAGGAGTCCGTGCGGGCATCCCAGCCCTTGCAATGTGATCCGGTTGACGTTGTCGCAGTGGAGGCACCCGTTCCTGCAAAAAACTCTGCACCGGCAGCACCCCAGATCCCGCTGTCTGCCCCCGTCGCTGAGACAGAAGAAGCGACACCCGTCCTCATGGAGGAGGCCGCGCAGGCACCAGAGGTCTACCTGTCTGTACCGGAGCCCCGACTGTCATCTGTTCCAGAGCCGGCTGCTTCCTCCGCAGGCGAGCGCCGCCAGGACTGGGGGGCGCCAGGAGAGCTGCCGCAAACCGGACAACGTAAGCTGCAGTTTGATGGTGGAGACATGGAGATGCTGGAGGAGAATTACAACCGGCGTCCGGAGGAAGAGTGGAGACGTTGGGAGAAGGAAGCAGAGCGACAAAGGGAGCAGCGCGAATCCCAGAAGCTTCGCCAACGTCACATTGAGAAGGACCGGGCAGATAAGAGATGAGAAAAGATAAAGGTACCCTGAGGGAGCCACGGCGTAAGGGTGCAGTACGGAGCTTTAAATTGAAAGGTGGTTGGGGCTTCATCCAGGAGCCTGGACTTTATTTAGAAGTCTTTGTGACCCGGCGGGACGTGGAGAATCACCTTCCAGAAGGACACCCGGGAGGGACCTGTTGCCAGGAGACTTGGTGACTTACACCCGACACTGGGGTTACAATGGATGGTACGCCCTAAATGTTACCAGGTGCGACCCCTACTCTCCAGAGTGTCAGGAACCTGTGAGACCCTCGGAGCCTTCAGCCTCCCACATCCAGGCCTCTGCACAAGTGCCCACCCCACGCCGTAAATCTCCCCAGCCTCCCTCAGTGGTCTCCTCAGCAGCCCCAGCTATGGACATGATAACTATAGCTGGCCCGTACCTGGCGCTTGTTAGGACCCCTGGGGTTCGTTCAGTCGGGGACATAGGGGTCCAGACCCGGAGGGAGATGAAAGAGGTGGCCACACAGACCCAGATAGCGGGTCACGACTTGACTGTACAGGCCACACGATGTCATCAGGTCCTGGTGGTCCTTGGTGTCTCGGATGTTTGGCAAGCATCAGAAGAGTACCAGGTGGTACCTGGAACACCCCTGCCAAAGAATTATAAATAACCCGGACAGGGTCCCTGTATGTAAATAGTTAAATTGTTGATGTACCCGGACGGGTGAATGTTCATATAAAAGTTTTTTAATTTAATAAAAAAAAACAACACAGTTTTCATTACTTTTATTACAGTCTCATCCTGCGACGCCATCGATCTCCTGTAAAAAAATGAAAAAAAAAAACAGCAGTATACCACCTGTCCGACGCAGTCCATAGTAACGAGTGTCCCACGACGATCCAGCTCTGCTACATCAGAATGACAGGCAGAGCCTGTCATCCCGGTGCAGCACAGCTGATTACCTGCTTCCCCGGCGGTGACGTCATCGGACTGACTGCTTTACGGCCGGGATTACCCAGCAGTCACTGCAGTTATCGCGAAAAACTGCATGTGACCGCCAGGGAGAAGATAATGGCGGCCATCAAGCAGTCCAGGACGTGACCGCCGGAGATCTTCTGCCAGGTAAGTGCCGCTGACTCCTGACAGACCCGACCGACGGACACTCACAGTGACAGTGACAAATCCGATTCCGGTATTCGATATAACGAAAATATCGGTATTCGGAATCGAAAGGCCGATACAGCTAATATCGGCCGATATCCGATATTTGCAGTATCGTATCGCTCAACACTAGTGTACACGCCTAAGTATAGCATGCAGCCAAATAGTTTCCTCTTTAAATTTGGGTGTTTTTTATAATAGTTCACTATTGTTATTTATGGATATCATTGTAATAGCGATCAATAAATTTTGGTATATTTTGAGTATAATTATGTTTCTGGAACTCTTCTTTTTGGTCATTTAATTATAGTGTCCAAACTATTGTGTATTGCTTGTGGAAGCCAGGGTCTGGAAGCCAGAAGAACAAGAGCAGATACTGTCTTGGATCACTGATAAGGTCTCAACGAAATTTTCTAGCAGCACCCAATCGTCCATGACAAAACAGTCTCCTGTCCATACAGAGAAAGCTGGGTCATCCTCTTCTCAACCTGTACCTAGTTCATCACCCCATCAGGAGTCACAGGAAACATTTGACCCCAACCTTGGCCACTCTGAGGATCTGTTTGGTCCATTTCCTTTTGATGCCTCTTGCCTATCACCGGGCGACATTGAAGAGGAACGTGAGGAGGTATCGTCTGTTGATGATGGGCAAATATTTGAAACCCCATGGCCAGAAGACAGCCACTTTCATCTACATGACATACCGGGTGAAAAGGTGGAGGCTGATGGTGATGACACACAGTTGCCATCTGGCCAGTTGACAATATCAACACAAAAGGAGGATGACATGGACGACGAGGTCGACGATGATGAGACCACCTATCCAACCTGGACCGTTGGCGTGCATAGCCAGCACAGCAGCACAGAGGAAGAAGGTGGATACGTAGCACCAAAAAAGGTACCAAGGGCTATTAGTTTAAGCAGAGTGCGAAGTGTGTCAACCGTTGCCAAGAGCAATCCCTCTGTGTCCCAAGTCAAGGCAAGGGTGTGTTTAGCCACTGTCTGGAAAATTTTTTCAGATAGTCCCTCTGAACCAAATGTTGTCATCTGTAGCATCTGCCATACGAAGCTGAGCAGAGGCCAGGGCAAAGGCAACCAAAACACCACCAGTATGCGGAAACACATGGCAGCCAAGCACCCTAGTGGGTGGGCGGAACAACAGGGTACCAAATCGGTGTCTGCGGTTCAAACCACTGCCATGTCGCCTGTGATCCGTCCTTCCCAATCTGCTGGGCAGGAGGCAGGTGATCATCATACCTCTTGCTCACAAGCTGCGGTTGCACAGACACAGGACACAACAAGCTCATCCACTTGTTTGTCCCAGCCAAGCGTCCTGTTGTCCATGCCCCAGATGTATGAAAGGAGGCATAAATACCAAGCCACGCACCCACAAGCACAAATATTGAACGTGCACATTGCCAAGTTGCTAGCCGTGGAGATGTTGCCGTTTAGGCTTGTGGGGACACAGTCTTTCCATGATCATGGCTGTGGCTGCCCCACGATACTCGTCTCCCAGCCTGCACTATTTTTCCCGGTGTGCTATCCCCACGTTACAGCAGCACGTCTCATACAATCTAAAGCGTGCTCTCACCAATGCCATAACTGGAAAGGTCCACCTTACAACAGACACGTGTTCAAGTACTTGTGGCCAGGAACGATACATCTCTGTCACAGCACACTGGCTCAACCTGGTGGAGGGTGGGACAAAGTCTGAAACTGGACCATCACATATCCTACCCATGCCACGAATAGCAGGCCCAACCTCAATCATGGTTTCTGCCTCATCATATACGTCCTGTCTCCCGTCTTCCTCCTCCTCCTCATAATTCTATGCTGAATTACCCACCACATCACTCCCAAGTTCGGAGCTGTGCAGCAGCAATACGCTCTACTGAAGATTGTCTGCTTAGGTGAAACACCACACACTGCAGCAGAGCTGTGGCAAGGAATAAAACAACAGACTGATCAGTGACTCTGCCCACTGCAACTCCAACCCGGTCTGGTTGTCTGCGATAATGGGCATAACCTGGTGGTGGCTTTAAAGCTCGGGAAGCTGGTACACGTGCCATGCATGGCTCTTGTGCTGAACCTAGTGGTGCAGAAATTTATAAAAACATACCCTGACTTGCTGTACCTACTTGAGAAGGTGTGCCGTATTTGCGCCCATTTCCAATATTCCTCAACCACTGTTGCCGGTCTCACAGCGCTTCAAAAGCAATTAAATTTGCCAAACCACCGACTCATTTGCGACATGCCAACACGGTGGCACTCAACATATATATCAGCTTAAACATGCCCATCACACTGAGACTCAGCCAAGACACATAACAACTGTCGAGTGGGTGTGGATCGCTGATATTTGTGAGGTGCTTGATAACTTTGAGTACTGCACCAAGCTTGTGAGCGGTGATCAGGCTATTATCAGTGTAACCATCCCTATGCTATGTCTGCTGAAAAAATCACTGCATAATCTAAAAATGGAATATTTGAGTGCCCAGCAGCTGGGTATGGAGCAAGATTTCACAATGGGTGAGCCTACCCAGCCCAGCCAATATCATCAGGCAAGATTGGGGGATGAAGATGATGACGAAGACGAGGAGGGAGAGGACTTCTTTGTCAGTGGTACCGAGGGGACACCTCATGCTACAGAGGGGACTCCCAACCCCAGCTTCATGTCTGTCCAGCATGAGTAGGCTGGAGAGGAGGAGGTGGAGGCGGAGAATCAGTGTGAGGAAAGGATGGGTATTGTTCCTCCTTCTGGGTCACAGAAGATTTGCCTCTTTGCAGCTTGGCACACATGGCACACTTCATATCTGACTGTCTGTGCCAAGACCCTCGCGTAATCCACGTTTTCATTAGCAAACTATGCTGGTTGGCCACCTTTCTAGACCCACGTTACAAGGACAAATTTCCTTCGCTACTGTTGCAGTCACCAAGGGGTTTCACAATTGAATCCTTCAAGAGGGCCGTTGTCGATCATTTGATGGCAACAGCACCCTCAGACACCGCTGCTAGCAGAGGTACCAGCTCTGTGAAACAGCATGCATTAATGGCGAGAGACACACCAAGCAGGTCCAAAAGAGGTGGTGGTAAAATGTCCACAAACTGGGCCATCTTGAATAAACCGGCTCATCAGCAAGGACTAGCTGGACAAGTAACAATGTCAAGGAGGGAGAAGTTGAACAAGATGGTCAACGACTATCTAAGTGACCATACCTGCGTCCTTCATGACGATTTTGTTACGTTTAATTACTGTGTATCCAAGCTGCATAGTTGGCCAGACCTCTCCTTATATGCCTTGGAGGTGCTGGCCTGCCCTGTTGCTAGTGTGATGTCAGAGCGTGTTTTCAGTGCCGCTGGGGCAATCATCACAGATACCCGCACACAGTTGACTACAGAGAATGCTGACAGGCTGACTCTGATAAAATTTAACAAGGACTGGATTTCACAACAGTATTTAAGCCCTCCAGATGACAGTATCCCAACGTAAAGTCACCCAAAACGTTATTTGATGTAACTGGTGATCACGTCCATCCCTTCCCATACAAACCCCTTTTCTTCTTCTTACACATGTTTTCAACTCCTGCTTCTGCCACATGTACCTCAAGGTCAATAAGCTAAAAACAATGTTCCATTCATTAATATTTCCCAGCTGAGGCACTTGTGATGAGACACTTCTTCCTTCATCAAACATGGTATCATGCCCCTAGGGCTAATGTTTTGAATACACTATGTCTATGCCTGCACATTGGGCAATGGAACTAC
Organism: Oophaga sylvatica; assembly: GCA_033576555.1. NCBI lineage: Eukaryota > Metazoa > Chordata > Amphibia > Anura > Dendrobatidae > Oophaga > Oophaga sylvatica. The sequence goes on along the minus strand of JARQOD010000004.1, from coordinate 199,419,445 downwards.
CAAGCTAGTAGTCTACTTTCATAATTGTCTGGCTCTTGAGGCCTCCTTCCTGCGTCAACCATGATACAGCCTCTAGGGCTAATGTTTTGAAGACACTATGTCTTTGCCTACACATTGGGCAGTGGCAGTGGAACAACAAGGACAGTAGTCCAAGCTTTATAATTGTGAATTCCTTGTGATGATGATGGCTGGCTTCCTGAGTTAACCATCACACAGCCCCTAGGGCAAATCGCTCTCCTTACACCACTTACACACTTATCTGTCAGAAGATCGCCTCCATGATCACTCGCTCTTATGGCACTTCTGATATATCACTGGTAGAGATGAGCGACTGCTTTTTTTTCGGGTCGAGTCGGGTTTCGTGAAACCCGACTTTCTCAAAAGTCGAGTCGAACGAAGTCGGCCGACTATCGGAAATGGTCGGGTCAGAGTCGAAAATCCAACCCCAATGCAAGTCAATGGGGAATAAATTGCTCCCTTATCATAGACAGGCAGCCTACTAATCAGATGTGATGCTCCACACAAGCAATTTGTACACTGTCACTGGCAGGCAGCTCTGCTACTCCACCAACTTAATTGCCCCCTTATCACAGGCAGGCAGCCTACTAATCAAATCTGATGCTCCACACAAGCAATTTCTACAGCGTCACTGGCAGGCAAGCAGCCTAAGAACCAGCGTTACTGCACACAGCAAAATCCTCCCCTCTCACTGCACAGTCACTGTACAGCTAATCGCTATTTGCATAAAGTAAATTTGTTTTTAGGCCATGCCTAAAGCTTTCCCTGCTCAGATGCACCATGCCCAGCAACCTTCCCCTACACTGAGTTCGGCAGATGTAAAATGGCGGTCGGCACTGAGGGATTTTATAATGCACTGTGACGCCACTGAAAGCCAGCCAATCGCTGCAATGCCCTTCTCTAAGATGGTGCTGGCCGCTGGCTATGTCATCCCATTGCCCATAGCCCGCGTCCTTGCTCATTGGCCGAGAAAAAGCGCTTAAAGTGTAGGGGAAAACCGACTCCAGCAAAATGGTTGCCGAACGCGTGACCGAACTCACTCCACGGTTTTGGTGAAAATCGGCGACTTTTGAAAATGAACGACCTGTTTCGCTCAACTCTAATCACTGGCACTTCGTAAGAGGCATACAAGTCCCGCTCTGCCAGCAAAAAATGACAGGACTTCAAATAGTGTTTGTACATTCTAGTGAAGCAGTGGTGTAAAACCACTCGTGCAGCCCCTGACCAGGCGCCCCCATGTTATATACATTTGTTTACAGCATACATTTTTTTAACATTTACACATTTTTTAGCCTTTTCCTCAGCCCCCAGACCACTTTGTAGGGTCCAGCAGACAATTACTCGCATTTTCCATTGACTAACATTGGACTCGCTACTCGTATGGAATACCCGATGTAGAGTGGCAAAGGGTTTTGTTATAGACGGGAGGTATCTGGCTCAGAGATGCCTTGTATCTGTTATGTAGCCCAGTACACATTTGCCCTGGGTAGTGGCATCACTATAGCAGTGTATGTGGTTAAAGGACCTGTGATGATGTCACTACCACATGACCAGTCATGTGTTCTATGTTAGCTGGATGTCTGAGATATAAATAAGCCTACTGCTGACCACAGGTGTGAGTGGCTAGAGGTGTGGAAACCTCCAGTGTGGGAGTTTCTGAGGAGACGTCCAGTGTGTGTGCTGAAGAGAGTACTCAGTTAGAGTACCAGGACTTTTATCTGTTTTTTTTGTTACTTTGTGCCGAAGAAGGCTGTTTTGTTTTCTGTTTGACAGCAAGTTTATGAAGTCTTAATAAACTTGTTTAAAGAACCAGGAAGAGTCGCCCTCCTGCTTACCTCCGGTCGCACACCAGCGAGACCACATCCCTACAATTGGTGGAGACGTGCGAGCAGCGGTCCCAGCAGAGAAGTGGGTGCTGCATGTCGTGGGTAAAGGTCATAGCAACCCAGCCAGCATTGCAGGAGAAAATGGAGGACCTGCTGAAGCACTTGGTCTAGGCGCAGGCACAGCAGCAAGAGACCAACAGGTTGTTGGTGCAGCAAATACAACAAAGCCAGCAGGAACAACGGCAGCAGTTGCAGCTTCTGACAGCCGCCATCCAGGACAGGACGAGCTCCCCAACCCCAGGTCGGGACGATGACAACCACATCAGGAAGGCGGTAAGACGCACCATACAGAAAATGACCCCCGAGGATGATGTGGAGGCGTTCCTGTCTGTTTTTGAGAGGGTTGCTGAAAGGGAAAGACTTCCCCCAGAGCAGTGGGCAGAGGTACTGGCCCCATACCTGACAGGGGAACCCCAAAAGGCATACTTTGATTTAACTGTGCAGGACGCTCAGAAGTATCCTAAATTAAAGGTGGAGATCCTTGCACGGTTGGGGTGACAATGACTGTCAGGGCACAGAGAGTGCACCGCTGGGAGTATCACCGGGACAAACCACCGCGTTCCCAAATGTTTGACCTGCTGCACCTCGTCCAGAAATGGCTACAGCCAGAGTCCACCACGCCGGCACAGATGGTGGAAAGAGTCCTAATGGATCGGTTTGTGCAGTCGCTGCACAGGCCCCTGCAGACTTGGGTTGCCCAGGGTGATCCCCGGAGTGCCGATGAACTGGTCGGACTGGTCGAGAGGTACCAGGGGATGGAAGGTACCTTGGGGAAGCAGCCCATTCCATACTGGGGGTCCCAGCTGGGGGCGGAGTCCCAAAAAGGGGTGGCGCGTCCAAGGTCAAAAGGGGCGGGGGAGGTGGTGCCCAAGGTCCCTACGGGTGATGTTATCTGTTGGAGGTGTCACAGGCCAGGACATATAGCTGCACGGTGTCCCCAGACTACCGAGCAGATGGACTGCAGCATGGGACGCCGTATCTCATTCTATGCAGATCCAGTCTGCAGTGTGGATTCTATCCTGAACGAGGGGCCCCAAGCATGTCCCGTGAGGGTGAACGGTCGAGTAGTAACGGCGCTGCTGGACTCCGGGAGTCTTGTGACCCTGGTGAGGGCGAATCTGCCTCTCAAACTACTCCCGGGGAAAAAGGTTGGCGTGCGATGCATACACGGCGATGCAAAGGACTACCCTATGGCCAGAGTGGACATTGAGACTGCGCTGGGCACTGAGTCCCATGAAGTCGGGGTGGTTCGGGACTTGTTGCACCCTATAATTATAGGCCGAGATTTTTGTTTATTCTGGGATCTGTGGGGAAAGTCTGCTGAGGTCACTAGCCAGAATATGGAACCAGTAAGCCCTAATCAGGTAGCACCATACCCAGAGGAAGACAGGTTTCCTTTTTGTGTCCTGGTTGGAGATGAGGAAGAAGTTTCTCCTGTATCTGACATTCCAGAGTTAGGGGTGGCCAGTGAGAATTTTGGGACTGCCCAACACAGGGACCCAACTCTGAAGGAAGCCTTCAACAATGTCACTGTCATTGATGGGGTTGCACAGGAACCGGGGGCCGACACCAGATTTCCATACTTTATGCTGAGTGGGGAGCTGTTGTATCGGGTCACAAAAATAAGGGAGGAGTTGGTGGAGCAGTTGCTAGTACCCGGGTCCTATAGACGGAAGGTGTTGAATATGGCCCATTCACACATCTTGGCGGGACACCTAGGGGTAGACAAAACACAGGAATGGATTATTCAAAGATTCTATTGGCCTGGATGTCACCGGGAGATAGTAAACTATTGCAGGTCCTGCCCTATATGTCAGTTAACTGCCCCTGCCTCTCATTTCCGGAACCCCCTGGTGCCACTGCCCATTATTGAAGTGCCATTTGAGAGAATTGCCATGGACTTGGTCGGTCCCCTAGTTAAATCAGCCCGGGGCCATCAGTATATATTAGTCATCCTGGACTATGCCAACGCTATCCGGAGGCAATTCCCCTGACAAATTCTTCAGCGAAGAGCATAGCCGCGAGTTGGTACATGTGTTTTCCCGGACAGGCTTGCCGAAGGAGATCTGACCGACCAAGGGACACCGTTCATGAGTAAAGTAATGAAGGAGTTGTGCAGGGTCCTGCAAATCTCTCAGTTGAGGACCTCGGTGTACCATCCTCAGATGGCCTTGTGGAGAGATTCAACAAGACCCTAAAGAGCATGCTAAGAAAAGCCATAGAGAAGGATGGTAGAGACTGGGACTGTCTCTTACCCTACCTGATGTTTTCCATCCGTGAAGTTCCTCAGGCCTCCACGGGGTTCTCACCGTTTGAGCTTCTGTATGGCCGACATCCGAGAGGTCTCCTAGATATCGCCAAGGAAACCTGGGAAGCCGAAGTGACGCCCCACCGAAGCGTTATTGAGCATGTGGCCCTGATGCAACAGAGGGTTGCGAAGGTGATGCCAATCGTGAAGTAACACCTCCTCCAGGCACAAGAAGCCCAGGCCAGGGTTTACAACCGATCAGCCAGAGTGAGACAGTTCAATCCGGGAGACCGAGTGCTCATGCTAGTTCCGACGGTGGAAAGCAAGTTCTTGGCCAAATGGCAAGGGCCATACGAGGTGATGGAGAAGCTTGGTGAAGTAAACTATAGGATTCACCAACCCGGAAGACTGAAACCAAACCAGGTGTACCATGTCAACCTCCTCAAGCCATGGCATGATAGAGAGTCAGCTGTAACTCCGTGCTTGCTGGGCCACTCAGAAGGTGACGTTGAAGGGGTTACGATAGCAGAGACCCTATCAAAGGACCAGAAACAGCAATGCTGGCAGTTGCTCCAGAGGAACAGGGACCTGTTTTCAGAGTTGCCAGGGCGCACGAAGGTCATAGAGCATGAAGTTCTGACAGAGCCACATGTGCGGGTGAATGTGAAGCCCTATCGAATCCCTGAGGCCCGTCGAGAAGTAATCTCCAAGGAGGTGGAGCGTATGTTGAAGCTCGGAGTCATTGAGGAATCCAAGAGCGGTTGGGCGAGTCCTATCGTCTTGGTCCCGAAACCTGATGGAGAATGGAGATTCTGCAATGATTATAGGAAGCTGAATGAGGTCTCCAAGTGTGACGCATATCCCATGCCACGCGTTGATGAGCTCATCGAAAGACTTGGACCCGCCAGGTACATAACCACCTTGGATTTGACGAAAGGATACTGGCAGATTCCCATGGCCCAGGAAGCCAAGGAGAAAACTGCGTTTTCAACACCAGACGGATGCTTCCAGTATGTCCGGATGCCGTTTGGCCTGCAGGGAGCGCCAGCGACTTTTCAGAGAGCCATGGATAGGATTCTGGCACCTCATAAACAATACGCCGCTGCGTACCTGGATGATATCGTTATTTTCAGCCCGGACTGGGAGAGTCATCTGGGAAAGGTCCAAGCAGTGTTTGATGCTCTAAGAGAAGCAGGGTTTACAATAAACCCGAAGAAGTGTGCCTTGGGAAAGGAAGAGGCCAAGTACCTTGGATATGTATTAGGTCGTGGTGGAATAAAACCCCAAATCAATAAAATCGAGGCGATTCAAACATGGCCAAGACCGTTGTCCAAGAAACAAGTGAAAGCCTTCCTGGGGATTGTCGGGTACTACAGGAGGTTCATCCCAAACTTCGCCACGAGGGCTGCCCCTCTGACTGATCTGCTGAAAGGGACCAAATCAGTGATGGTAAAATGGTCTGAAGAAGCAGAGTTGGCCTTCCAAGAAATGAAAGGGGCCCTGTGTAAACAACCGGTCCTGATAGCCCCAGACTTTAAGAAGGAGTTTGTTCTTCAAACAGATGCCTCAGATGTCGGATTGGGAGCAGTTTTGTCACAGGAGATACATGGGGAGGAGCATCCAGTCCTTTACCTGAGCAGGAAGCTATCTTCGTGTGAGAAGAATTACTCTGTCGTGGAGAAGGAGTGCTTGGCCATAAAATGGGCAGTGGACACCTTATGGTACTATCTAGTGGGACGAAAGTTTAGATTGATATCTGACCATGCCCCACTCAGATGGATGAGGGAAACCAGGGGTAGAAATGCAAGGGTCACCCGCTGGTTCTTAGCCCTGCAGGACTTTAGTTTCCAGGTAGAACACAGGGCCGGGAAGCTACACGGTAATGCTGATGCCCTCTCAAGAATCCCGTGTCTAGTGGGAGAAAGTGCCAAGCCCCACGGCTTTAGGCAGAGGGGGGAGGAATGTAGAGTGGCAAAGGGTTGTGTTATAGACGGGAGATATCTGGCTCAGAGATGCCTTGTATCTGTTATGTAGCCCAGTACACATTAGCCCTGGGTAGTGGCATCACTATAGCAGTGTATGTGGTTAAAGGACCTGTGATGATGTCACTACCACATGACCAGTCATGTGTTCTATGTTAGCTGGATGTCTGAGATATAAATAAGCCTACTGCTGACCACAGGTGTGAATGGCTAGAGGTGTGGAAACCTCCAGTGTGGGAGTTTCTGAGGAGACGTCCAGTGTGTGTGCTGAAGAGAGTACTCAGTTAGAGTACCAGGACTTTTATCTGTTTTTTTTGTTACTTTGTGCCGAAGAAGGCTGTTTTGTTTTCTGTTTGACAGCAAGTTTATGAAGTCTTAATAAACTTGTTTAAAGAACCAGGAAGAGTCGCCCTCCTGCTTACCTCCGGTCGCACACCAGCGAGACCACATCCCTACACCGAGTATTATGATATACTCGGTACGAGTATAGCGAGTCATAATATTTCACTACTTGCTCATCCCTAATCTAGATGTGTAGTAAGCACCTTGAAACCACAGATGCTTCTCCAACACCCGCTAGGAACGTGAGATACTCGGGCCAGGTCTGACAGTACTTAAAGGGGATTGTCACAGCAGCGGTGACTGTTATGATTTGGTAGCTGAGGAGAGCAAGCAAAAAGGAAATACACCAGAGAGGTTGGAATCTATGGGATTGCAGTACCCTGACTAACCACCACAACTAAAGGCAGCCGTGGAGCGTACCTACGTTGGTCCTAGACGCCTCGTCACAGCCTGAGAAGCTAACTACACCTAAAGACAGAAAGAGGAAAACTATTTGCCCCGGAGCAGATCCCCAAAGAACATAGAAAGCCCCAAACATGTAATGGCGGTTAGACAAGAAGAAATACAGACACAGATAGAAAATAGTATGAGCAAACGCTGGGGCCCAAACTTCCTAAATAGAAAAGGATAGGAAGGACACTTACTGCAACCCCAAAAAACCCTGAAAAGTACCAACTCTACTAATTACAAAAACACCTGAGTTCACATGACCTCTACCACCTAAATTAGTTCTCTGGTGTAACAAAAACTAAACAGCAGCCACTGAAAAAACTGGAAAAGGCAAATGAACAAACAACAGTGGCTGAACTAAACTGAGAGGAGCACAAGCCCCCGGAGGGGACCCGGCAGACCCCCACAGAAGTGCAGGACAAAATGCAAAAAGCAAGCACAAAAAACAAAAAGAAGAAAATGTCTTATCTGTTAGCAGAAGATGCAGGCGCGAAACAGCAGGCTACAAAGTGAACAGGAAACAAAGATGAGACCAGAACAATTAATCAGCGGCAACCCTGATGGGAGGGAACCTCCCTTATATAAGACCAGTCAGTAACACCTGATCGCCAATCTTCCCAATCTTCATTGGATAGTTCAGTACTGTTTGTAACCACCAGAGGTAGCTTCTGCTCAGAATTCATTTCTAGCACATTCACAACAGTACCCCCCCCTCGAGGAGGGGTCACCGAACCCTCATTTGAGGAACCAGGTCGGTCAGGATGAGCTCTGTAATACGCACGGATGAGTCTCCTAGCATGGATGTCCGAAGCAAACACCCAAGAATTGTCCTCCTGACCATAACCTCCCCACTTAACCAAATACTGGAGTTTCCGTCTAGAAAAATGAGAATTCAATATTTTCTCAACCACATACTCCAGATTGCCCTCAACCAAAACAGGGTCAGGAGGCACAGCCATAGGAACCACTGGCTCGACAAACCTCTTCAATAAGGACTTGTGGAACACGTTATGGATCTTAAATGTCCCTGGAAGAAGAAAACGAAAGGAAACAGGATTAAGAATCTCCATGATCTTATAAGGTCCAATGAACCTAGGCTTAAACTTAGGAGATGCAACTCTCATAGGGATATTTCTTGAGGACAACCAGACCAAGTCCCCCACTTCAAACCGAGGACCATCAATCCTATGCCGGTTGGCAAACCGCTGGGCCCTCTCCTGAGAGAGGGACAACCTCTCCACAACCTGGTCCCAAATCTACTGCATACGCTCCACAACAGAATCAACACCTGTACAGACAGAAGCCTCCGTCTGTCCTGAAGAAAATCGAGGGTGAAACCCAAAATTGCAGAAAAATGGGGACATCAAAGTGGCAGAGCTAGCCCTATTATTAAGAGCAAACTCAGCCAAAGGCAAAAAGAGACCCAGTCATCCTGATCAGCAGACACAAAGCATCTCAGATAAGTCTCCAATGTCTGGTTTGTTCTCTCAGTTTGTCCATTGGTCTGAGGATGAAAAGCCGAGGAGAAAGACAATTGAACACCAAGTTTAGAACAAAAAGTCCTCCAAAATCTGGAAACAAACTGGACTCCTCTGTCAGACACAATGTTCTCAGGAATGCCGTGTAACCGAAAAACGTGCTGAAGGAACAAAGGCACCAATTCAGAGGAGGAAGGCAACTTAGGTAATGGCACAAGATGTATCATTTTGGAAAACCTATCACAAATCACCCAGATAACGGTCATTCTCTGAGAAACAGTGAGGTCGGATATGAAATCCATAGAGATATGGGTCCATGGTCTCTTGGGCACAGGCAATGGCATCAACAAACCACTAGAGCGAGAGCAAGGCTTGGAGCGAGAGCAAGTCCCGCAGGACTGCACAAATTCCCTGACGTCACGAGACAAAGTAGGCCACCAAAAGGACCGACTAACCAAGTCTCTGGTACCAAAAATTCCGGGATGACCGGCCAACGCGGAACAATGAATCTCAGACATCACACTCTTTTTCCATCGGTCTGGGACAAACAATTTCCCAATAGGGCAGCGCTCGGGTTTATCCTCCTGACACCCTTCCAGAGCCAGTGTCAAATTGGGCGAGATGGCGGAAAGAACTACACCCTCTTTCAAAATAACAGCAGGATCAGATAACTCAGGAGAGTCCGCAAGGAAACTCCTCGAGAGGGCATCCGCCTTAACATTCTTAGTGCCAGGAAGAAAGGAAACCACAAAATTAAAACGTGTGAAAACAAGGCCCACCTGGCCTGTCTAGGATTAAGTCGCTTGGCTGATTCCAGATAAACCAGATTCTTAATGTCCGTGAGGACCACCACCTGATGTTTGGCTCCCTCCAGTCAATGTCTCCACTCTTCAAAAGCCCACTTCATGGCCAATAACTCCCGATTACCCACGTCATAATTACGTTCAGTTGGAGAAAATTTTCGAGAGAAAAAGTCACAAGGGTTACTTTTAGAGGTCTCTGGATCTCTTTGGGACAAAACGGCACCTGCCCCAATCTCAGAGGCATCAACCTCCACCTGAAACGGCAGAGAAACATCAGGCTGCCGTAGAACAGGAGCAGAAGTGAATCTCTGCTTAAGTTCCTGAAACGCAGAGACTGCCTCAGGAGGCCAATTCACCACATCAGAACCCTTTTTCGTCAAATCACAGATGGCCTGAACCTTGACCGGGTCCATTTCAATAACAGATGGGGACAAAATGAATCCCAGAAATGAGATCCTCTGTAGGCCAAAAAGACACTTTGATCCCTTCACATACAGAGCATTCTCTCAAAATCTGGAACACAGTCTGAACATGTTTCACATGAGAGTCCCAGTCATTGGAAAAAATCAAGATATCATCCAAATAAACAATCAGAAATTTATCCACAAAATCCCTGAAAATGTCATTCATGAAGGACTGGAAGACAGAAGGAGCATTAGTGAGCCCAAAGGGCATCACTAGGTACTCAAAATGCCCCTCTGGGGTATTAAATGCCGTCTTCCATTCATCCCCTTGCTTAATGCGAATAAGGTTATATGCCCCCCTGAGGTCAAGCTTGGTAAACCAAGTAGCACTTTTCACCCTGGAAAACAGGTCAAAAATCAAGGGTAATGGATATTGATATTTCACAGTGATATTGTTTAAGAGACGATAATCAATACATGGCCTTAATGAACCATCCTTTTTGGCCACAAAGAAAAAACCGGCACCCAAGGGTGAAGAGGATGGTCTGATATGACCCTTCTCCAATGACTCCTTGATATAAGACCGCATAGCGTCATGTTCAGGTACAGACAAGTTAAAAAGGCGACCTTTAGGGAATTTACTACCAGGCACTAATTCAATAGCGCAGTCATAGCTCCTATGGGGGGGCAAGGATGCAGATTTACTTTCGCTAAACACATCAGAAAAATCAGTCAAAAAGTCAGGAACATCCTGAGCCTGGGGGGAGGCAGAAAAAACAGGAGTGTTGGTATTAACACATTGGCAGCCCCAACTGGTTACAGACACAGATTTCCAATCCAAAACAGGATTATGAGACTGTAACCAAAGGAAACCCAGTACGATAATGTCATGCAGATTATACAGCACCAAAAATTTGCAACTCTCCTGATGATCAGGTTCAACCCTCATTATCACCTGAGTAGAGAACTGAGGTTTATTCTCAGCCAAAGGGGTAGAATCGATCCCCAGTAGGGGAATAGACTTCCATAGGGGTATCAAGGGAAACCCACAACGTTTAGCAAAATCAAAATCCATCAGGTTAATAGCTGCTCCCGAATCAACGAAAGCCTGAGCAGAAAATGTGGACAGGGAGCAAATCAGGGTAACAGTCAACAAAAATGTAGTCTGAACACTACCCAAGACAACTGAGCGTGCAAAACGTCTTCCCCGCTTAGGGCAGACTGAAATAGCATGAGAGGCGTCACCACAGTAGAAACATAACCCATTGCGTTTTCGAAACTCATGACGCTGTGCCCAGAAGCCACTCTATCACACTGCATGGTTTCAGAAGCTGGTTCACAAGGCAACACTATTCCATGCATACCTCTACGCTCACGCAAACGTCTGTCAATTTGAATCGCTAATGACATAGAATCATTGAAACCAGAGGGGACAGGGAATCCCACCATAACATCCTTTACATTCTCTGACAGACCCTTCTGAAAAAGGGCTGCCAAAGCATCGTCATTCCATTTGGTCAGGACTGCCCACCTTCGGAATCTCTGACAGTATAACTCAGCGTCCTCAAGCCCTGATTTAATGCCAACAAGGCTTTTTCAGCTTGATCAGTGACATTAGGCTCATCGTACAATAACCCCAGAGCCTGAAAAAATGCATCAACATTACTCAAAACAGGATCCCCAGGTGTCAGGGAAAAAGCCCAATCATGAGGATCGCCGCGCAGGAGAGAGATGACAATTTGAACCTGCTGTGCTGCGTTCCCTGAGGACTTAGATTTCAAGGCAAAAAACAACTTACAGTTATTTTTGAAATTCAGAAATTTAGCTCGATCCCCCAAAAATAAATCTGGCATGGGGATCCTAGGTTCCACAACCGGCAACCTAGCAAGATAGGTAGCAATACTCCGAACTTCAGTGGCAAGCTGATCCACACGGCCAGACAACTGTGCAAACTCCATTGAGAGAAAAAAAAATAAAAATCCTCCTCAGCACCCAGAGATACAGAGGGAAAAAAAAAATCTCTGACAACTCTGACAATCTTCTTTTTTTAACACTATTTTTCCCTTCTGTGAGTACCATACAAATATCAGTTTTTGGGCCGGTGATACTGTTATGATTTGGTAGCTGAGGAGAGCAAGCAAAAAAGGAAATACACCAGAGAGGTTGGAATCTATGGGATTGCAGTACCCTGACTAACCACCACAACTAAAGGCAGCCATGGAGCGTACCTACGTTGGTCCTAGACCCCTCTTCACAGCCTGAGAAGCTAACTACACATAAAGACAGAAAGAGGAAAACTATCTGCCCCGGAGCAGATCCCCAAAGAACATAGAAAGCCGCCAAACATGTAATGGCGGTTAGACAAGAAGAAATACAGACACAGATAGAAAATAGTATGAGCAAACGCTGGGGCCCAAACTTCCTAAATAGAAAAGGATAGGAAGGACACTTACTGCAACCCCAAAAAACCCTGAAAAGTACCAACTCTACTAATTACAAAAACACCTGAGATCACACGACCTCTACCACCTAAATTAGTTCTCTGGTGTAACAAAAACTAAACAGCAGCCACTGAAAAAACTGGAAAAGGCAAATGAACAAACAACAGTGGCTGAACTAAACTGAGAGGAGCACAAGCCCCCGGGGGGGACCCGGCAGACACCCACAGAAGTGCAGGACAAAATGCAAAAAGCAAGCACAAAAAACAAAAAGAAGAAAATGTCTTATCTGTTAGCAGAAGATGCAGGCACGAAACAGCAGGCTACAAAGTGAACCGGAAACAAAGATGAGACCAGAGCAATTGATCACCGGCAACCCTGATGGGAGGGAACCTCCCTTATATAAGACCAGTCAGTAACACCTGATCGCCAATCTTCCCAATCTTCATTGGATAGTTCAGTACTGTTTGTAACCACCAGAGGGAGCTTCTGCTCAGAATTCATTTCTAGCACATTCACAACAGGTGACCCGGTTTGTGGCTCTGGGTGTGCAATGGTGGTGATGAGAGGTAGTTTTTAAGGGAAGGTTTCATGATGGCAAGGGATAGCCGACACTGCAGTTCAGTTCCTCTGGGGCCTTTGGTAATGCAGCAGAGATGTTATCGCTCCCCTTGGGTGGAACGGGGCCCCAGGGCAGATATGGTAGGCTGTGAGGGAAGGAGGACTTTGGGATGCAGGGCTGAGGATTGGAGGAATAACTGATGGACACAAAGGCTGTTGTTTCCTTTTAGCTTTTACTGAGCAGTGCAGGTACAGTCTGGGGCTCAGGTTACAGATGGTTCAGGAGCCAGTCAGTCTGGAAGCAATTTGGGAATTTCCTTAGGTGGATTGGGGGGCCTCCTTTCTAGCACTATTCTCTGAGATACTTGCTGCTATAAGCTCTATTCAAGTCCCTCTTTTTGTCTGATGCTTAGGTAGAACTCCACTCACATGACAGGCAGCTTGAGTCTGTTTCAGAGGTCGCTCCTGTCTGGTGTCTCCGGCTCACACATGATGCTGTGTCGTCAAGTATCAGTTGGGGCAGAGAGGACCTGTGGTCTTCTGCCCTCCGGATTCTGCTGCCCGGGCTTTAGTACCCACACAGCCTCGGGCTTTGGTGCCAGGTCACTGGAGCTCAAGCCTGGGGTGAGCTTAGATGAAGCTTCTATCCCCAGCTCCTCTCCACACGTTATCTCTCAACCTTGTTCAGGCTCTAACTCCAACTAATTTTCTCCTCCCGACCAGAGAGCAGGTCCCCTAAAGTTGGGTTTAGAGCTCCCCCTGCTGGCCTGGAGCAGGAACTGTGTTGTATGCTGGAACTACCTGGTAAAGGAATTCCGTCTTTGCTTCCAGGCATGGCACCACTCCCCCTGGAGGGAGGCAAGGCCATTGTGGCAATTAGACTCCTGGGGTGCCACACTTCACAGAATTTTATAACGTTATTAGTCATGAAAATATAAAATCAGAATTTTCCCACAAAAAATGTTGCTTTAGCACCCAATTTTTCTTTTTTTTACAAAGGTAATGAGAGAAAATGGGCTGCAAAATTTGTTGTATAATTTTTCTTGAGTACACCAATATCTCATATGTAGGGGAAAACTACTGTCTGGGCTCATGTCATGGCTGGAAAGGGAAGGGAAGCCATTTTGGCTGTTATAGATTGCAGATGTCAAGTCACATTTGAAGTGCTCCTGACATGCCAAAACAGCAGAAACCCCAAGTTATCCTATTTTGAAAACTACACCTCTAGAGGAATTCATCTAGTGGAGTAGTCAGTATTTTTAGCCCTCAAGCAATTCATAGAATTGCATAACATTGGGCTGATCAAATGACAAATTACCATTTTTTCCAATGAAATGTTGCTTTGGTCTCAAGTTTGTAATAACATTTTTATTTACAGTACTTTCAACTTTTTGATCACATTTTATTCCACTTTTTTTGGTGGTGAAAAAGCATCATTTTTTGATAGGTTTTTTTTTTTTTTTCACTGTGTTCACTGTAGGGATTAACTACAGTAGTTTTCAAGTTTTATACAGGAAAAGGTCATTCTGCTATAGTGACTCTTATATGCACGGACGATCAAAAGATCGTATCTACACCAAAATGGTATCAATAAAATTGTCAGCTCGGTGCGCAAAAAATAAGCTCTCACCCAGCTCCAGATCAAGAAAAACGGAGACACTACGCTCTGAAAATGACGCCATTTTTTTGTTTACCAAATGTTGGATTTTTTCCCTATTAAATAAAAAGGAATCTAGACTTTTTGGTGTCTATGAACTTGTAATGATCTGGAAAATCATAATGGCAGGTAAGTATTAGCATTTAATGAACATGGTAAAGAAAATACAACTGTGGAATTGCACTTTTCTTGCCATTTCACAGCACTTGGAATTTTTTTCCTGTTTTCCAGTACAAGATATGTTAAAACCAATGATGTCGTTCACAAGTACAACTTGTCCTGCAAAAAACAAGCCCTCATGTGGCCATTTTGACTGAAAAATAAAAAAGTTATGGCTCTGGGAAGAAGGGGAGCGAAAAACAGGAATTCAAAAACTGAAATACCCCTGGTCATTAAGAGGTTAAAGACAAAAAGCAGTCACACCAAATATTGACTTAATTTAGATTTATCTATTGTTCATTCATTTTGCATTTTGTTAATTGATAAAAATAAACCATTAACTCGTCAAGTTTTTAAATCATCCTTAAGCCCCCGTCACACACAGCGATCTCGCTAGCGAGATCGCTGCTGAGTCACTAGTTTTGTGACGCAACAGCGATCTCCACAGCGATATCGTTGTGTGTGACATTCAGCGATGGTCAGCCCCCTGCTGGGTATCGCTGAGCGTCGCTGAATGTCCTGGACTTTTTTTTTATTTTTGGTCTCCCGGTCTCTGTGTAACCAAGGTACACATCGGGTTTCCAGGCGCCGGGCAGCACCTGGAAACCCAATGTGTAAGCTGGATACCAGCGCGCTGCTGCAGGGGAGCTGGTAACCAAGGTACACATCGGGTTTACAGGTGCCATGCAGCGTCTGGAAACCCGATGCGCACCTTGGTTACCAGCTCCCTGCACCAGCGGGCTGGTATCCAACGTACACTGCGGGTAACTAAGCGATGTTACCCGCAGTGTCACTGTCCTGATCGCTGCCTGAGCTGCCTGTTTGGCAGCTCAGGCAGCGATCATGTAGTGACACACCAGCAATCCTGACATGTGCATATAAAAGCATTTGCACAGTATTGTCTCCACCAGGGCCGGCTTCAGGTTTTTATGGGCCCCAGGCGAAAGAGTCTCAGTGGGCCCCTTTAACACAGACCACGATTCATTATGCACAGATACTGCAGAGAAATATGGGTATAGTACAGTGCCATACACTTCACTTCTTCCATTACATGAGTGATATCTATTGTAAATTCTACAATAGCTCAGAAACCTCCAAATCCTCACAGTGCACAGTACAGACTGGACAGTACAGTCCTCCATACAATATTATGGGCACCACATAGTCCTCCATACAGTATTTTGGGCCAAATATAATGCTCCATAAAGAATATTGGACCCCAAATAATGCTCCATACAGGATACTGGTCCCCATATAATGCTCCATACAAAATATGGAGCTCTCCTCTGCACTGTGCTGCGTTCTGCGCTGTTACGGCTCAGGAAAGGGCGCTGTGGAAAGACTCCCCATTATCATCATCATTGACCCCCCATCATCATCATTGCCTCCCCATTATCATTATCATTGCCTCCCCATCATCATCATTACCTCCCCATCATCATCATTGCTTCCCCATTATCATCATCATTGCCTCCCCATTATCATCATCATCGCCTCCCCATCATCATCGCCTCCCATCATGATCTCCTCCCCATCATCATCGCCTCCCCATCATCATTGCCTCCCCATCATCATTGCCTCCCCATCATCATCGCCTCCCCATCATCATCATCATCGCCTCCCCATCATCATCATCATTGCCTCCCCATCATCATCATCACTGCCTCCCCCCACCACCATCACACATACAGCACTCTCTCACATACACACACAGAGCACCGCACTACATACACACACACTGATACACACAGACACACACACACAGACTGACACACACACAGACACATACACCTCACATCTCACCTGTCCGACGTCCGCGCTCTCTCTGCAACAGCCGGCCGCTGAATGATGATGTTATTCAGCGGCGCTGCTGTGAGAGGAAGCACGGGCACCCTGTAGGCGCCCCCTGGAGCCCGGAGCTGTGGCAGCGGAGGCACGGGGAAAGGTAAGTATTGCGCCGGCTGCTGCCGGGGCCCTGAGCAAGTGGGGGGGCCCAGTGGCGGCGCTGGTACCGCTCTCATCCGCTAAAGGGCGCCGGGTGCCCGACGGCGAGTAGGCCTCCCCGCCAGCTCAGGGCTCTGGCACTTGCCCGGGTATGCCAGGTGCTGACGCCGGCCCTGGTCTCCACGTTTGTGTATGTACACACACCCGAATGCATGCATACACATACAAACATCATACACCTATCTATCAAAAGAATTCAGGATTTTCTGAGAAAAAGGATTTCATTACCATTATAAGTAGTAATCTGTTTGATAATCTTTTCAGTTGTCAAAATAAATAAATAAAAAGAAACTGAAGGAAAATAGTTTGTGCGTTTAAAACTTTCATACAAATTGTATGATCATGGTCAGTAAAAATAAGAAAAGAAATATTGTCACAGCTTATGACAATGTGGCCTAGTCATGCTGTTACAATGCATGTCATTTTTTTCCTTTTTATGACAGGTCCCCTGAGATGAGCAAAACATTAAAAAGCTGAGCGCATTATGGTTTTATAAGGCAGAAAGGAAAGTAATGCACGTAAGCTATTCTGTTCTAGTATATTTGTATTCCCTGGCATGTGTGTAATCTCAAAGTACCAAGAACACTATGCTTCAGGAAATTTTTATTAAGGTTCATCCTTTTAGTCATTTTTCAAAGCGAGCCGAGGGACGCAAGATGTACTGCTGCTTGAGAAATAGTAGCACTTTTCATTATCACTATTCCAGAGTAAATTGTGAGCACCAGGAGACTGCATTGTTCATCAGACTTTTAGAATTTTAGTTGCTTTTTAAACTCCAAGAAGCATGTTATCCCATTGATTTACTGTACTCAAAAACTAGAACAAACACATTAGATACACATTGTATTGCAAAGTCACTATTTACGTTTGTCTCAGAAGTTGGCATGTTGAAGAAGGAATTAGTAATGCTGAATTATGAAATCTATTACATGCTTTTTATTGTAAATAATAATGTGTTTGATTCATCGTCGTACTAGAACTGAATACTTTTGTATGCCTATGTAATGCATTGTTGCGTACTATTTGCAATTTAATCCCTTCACCTCTGGGCGATTTTCCATTTTTGTTTTTACCTCCCCTTTTTCCAAGAACCATAACTTTTTCAATTTTTCATCAGTGTGGCCGTGTTAGGGCTTGCTTTTTTGCAGGACAAGTTAAACTTTTGAATTGATTTTACCATATAGTGTACTGGAAAACAGCAAAAAACTATCAAGTGAGGTGAAATTAAAAAAAAAGGGCAATTCCACAATTGTTTTTTTTTTTTTTTTTAAAAATACCATGTTCATTATATGGCAACAAACACAGAAACACAGTCATAAAGTCCAAAAATTAATATGCAAATTTTATTATAAAGATTAAAAATAGAATATGACCAGTACAATAGCAAGGAGGGAAATTGTAACCACAAGTACACATAATGCAAACAAGGGGCAAAGAGAACCAATTGACCTATGAATCTTTGGAACAGGTCAAATAATGACTAAATAAGTCATAGTTATATTACTGCACAATAGTGGTCTTAGTATCAGGCTAGAATCTAGCTATAATCATAATGTCAAAGCCTCAGCTTACCTCCACCAATAAACCATATGGTATGTTACAAATGAGGTGGGCAATGGCACATGAATATTAGAGAGATTACCACCAGTTACAAAGCAATCCCAGATGGTCTAGGGAGCATAATTGCCACGTGAAATGAGGGGCAAAGATCTCCCAACCCACTCAAAAGTAGATACATGGCAGCAAATAATGTGTGCAATATAAATAATTACCAAATAATGCAGAGGGCAGCGGTCTCCAAGTCCACCCCAACGTGCGTTTCGGAGTAAAAGAACACTCCTTCCTCAGGGGGCGTGATTAGATGGGTGATTTTTGGAAGATTTTGTAGGTGACTATTCAGATGTAATGGTAAACATTTGCTGCAATGTGAAACTTTGTTCTCTATGAATTCTTCAATTCTTAAGGTGATAAATGAACTAATATCATTGAAGGTGTCTGTAAAGTTTATTAAAACAAATTGTTTTTATATTTACTGGGTATCATGGTGCACATTTGTAATCCTAGATGCTCTATGTATTCAAATATGTTTGATAATGATTAATTTTTTAAACCTGTGTAATGTTCCAACTCACATGCTTGAGAAAGAGGGAGTGCCTCCAAAACATATCCTAAGTCAGTGCATTTGGAACTGATTGCTTCTGTGTCCCCTACATGTCTTGGAGTCTGGATCTCATATTGGAGGCATTTGTGCCAAAACAAAATGTTTACAATTGCCAAATAAGGATTAAGGATATTTCATCTGTATATGGTTATATACAAATATGAAACTCCTATTGAAATTGTAACTAAAAGAAAAGGCATACAGTAAAAGTTTTTTTCATAGCATGTTAATGCTGTTTGGAGAGAACTTTTTCATTTTGTTCAGTTATGAAATGAGCCATGTCTTAATGATTTTGACCTCTAAAATTCAAATCTGACAATGAAAATTTTCAGTTGGCTCTTGTTTCTATTAACCCCTTAACGACCGCCGATACGCATTTAACGGCGGTATTTAAGGGTACTTAAACCACAGCGCCATTAATTAACGGCACTGTGGAAAAAGTGTACAGCACCCCCCAGAGTCGGATTTTCTCAGAGGTCTCAGCTGCCGGGGGTAGCCGTGATACCCAGAGAACACGATTCGGGTCAGTTATTACAGACCCCGGGGTTGCGATCGCCGTTATTAACCGTATAACAGTGACCGCAAAAAAAAATCCTATGTGCCATTTAATTTCTCTCTCTTCTGATGTGATCGTGCATCAGAGGAGAGAGAAATAGGGTCCCCGATCTCCCCCTTGTATCCCCTGGTGGTCCTCGGGATCTCGTGCCTCCGGTGGGTGCCGCCAACTTCTTCCCGTTAGAAAATGGCGGGCGAATCCGCTGCGATCTGCCAGGGGTCGGGGGCGATTTTCTCTGGGGTCTTGGCTGCTGGGGATAGCCGAGACCTCAGAGAACATGATTCGGGTCAGTTTCTACCAACCCCGGGGTTGCGATTGCCGATATTAACAGTATAACGGCGACCAAAAAAAAAAATCAGAAGTGTCATTCATTTCTCTCTCCTCTGATGTGATCGTACATCAGAGGAGAGATAAATAGGGTCCCCGATCAACCCGTACCTCCCTGTGCTCCTGGACCCTCCTGCCTCCTCCGGTGGGTGCCACCATCTTCTTCCGGTCAGAAAATGGCGGGCATATGGCAGTGCACCCACCGTGATCTGCCAGCCAGCACCCAGCAACAATAGGAAAATTTTTCCTATTGGTTCATTTTGGTCACAGTGATCAAAATAAAAAAAAATGGTAAATAAACCCCCCTTTATCACCCCCTTAGTTTGGGAAAACTAATGAAATAAAGAAAATATATTTATTTCCATTTTTTCAATTAGGGTTACGCTAAAGTGAGTTGGGCTAAAGTGGCTAAAGTAAGTTGGGCTGAAGTTTTAGGGTTAGAGTTAGGCTACAGTGAGCTGGGCTAAAGTTTTAGGGTTAGGCTAAAGTGAGTTGGGCTAAAGTTTTAGGGTTAGGCTTGAGTTAGGGTTGGGATTATGATTGGGATTAGTGTTAGGGTTGGGATTAGGGTTAGGGGTGTGTTGGGGTTAAGTTTGTGGTTAGGGTTATGGCTAGGTTTGGGATTAGTGTTAGGGTTGTGGTTAGGGTTATGGTTAAGGTTGGGATTAGGGTTAGGGGTGTGTTGGGGTTAGGGTTTTGGTTAGGATTGTGATTAGGTTTTAGGGGTGTGTTGGGGTTAGGGTTGTAGTTAGGGTTATGGTAAGGGTTGGGATTAGAGTTAGGGGTGTGTTGGGGTTAGGGTTGGAGTTAGAATTAGGGGGTTTCCATTGCTTAGTTTCATCAGGGGGTCTCCAAATGCGACATGGCTCCCACCATGGATTTCAGCTAATTTTGCTTTCAAAAAGTCAAACGGTGCTCCCTTGCTTCTGAGCTTTGCCATGCGCCCAAACAGTGGTTTTCCCCACATGTGGGATATCGGCGTACTCAGGACAAATTGCACAACAACTTGGGGGGTCTAATTTCTCCTGTTACCCTTTGGAAAATAAAAATTTGGGGGTGAAAATATCATTTTTGTGAAAAAATATGATTTTTTATTTTTACGGCTCTACGTTATAAACTTCTGTGAAGCACTTGGGGGTTCAAAGTGCTCACCACACATCTAGATAAGTTCCTCAGGGAGTCTAGTTTCCAAAATGGTGTCACTTGTGGGGGTTTCCACTGTTTAGGCACATCAAAGGCTCTCCAAACACAACATCGTCCGATCTCAGTTCCAGCCAATTCTGCATTGAAAAAGTCAAACTGCGCTCCTTCCCTTCCGAGCTCTGCCATGCGCCCAGACATTGGTTTACCCCCACATATCAGGCATCGGCATATTCAGGAGAAATTGCACGACAAATTTTGCTACCATTACTGACGTGGCTGACGTCTCCTATGTCATCCAGTCTGTTGCGCTGCACAGCTCCTGTTTCCTCCTGTGCAGGTGCGAGAGCTGGACAGACAGTGGATGACATAGGAGACGTCAGCCATGTCAATCTAGGCAGGAGAGGTGATGAATCAGGCCCTTAGTGAGCATCTGTTGTCCACACAACCCATATATCCGGGGAACTGGCTCAGCTCTTCTTTCTCTTTACTAGTGCTCTCTTTTATCAGCTATTTATTAATGTTCTCTCGTATGGGGCGGCCACATTAAGATCAGGCTAATGAGAACTCTAACCTAGTCAAAATGATTTTGAATTCCTTAAGATCGCATATGTAAGCAATAATAAATATAAAATTAAATTTTATTCTTTTTATTTTATACTTTATAATCTTATTGTTTTTACAACTTCTAAAATGTTTATACTTTTGCCTGTTCTTATGCTCTATTGTCACATTTCCTCATTTTATTCTATGTATTAATGTCTTTGATCTTATGCCAACGGTTTTAATTTGAACTTTGACATCTCATGTGCTTTTTTGGCGAGGCGCTTTTTTTCAAAGACTAGTGGAACATATAAGACTGGTTGTTTGTCTGTGGATCTTTTAACTGTAGTTGTATTCTGAGGAAGAAGTTGGAGTTCATCCATATATGTAGATAATAAAAAACGCATATTCCTTCTTCCTGTGTGTCCTAGTTCGTCCTTGAAACTTCATCAGCAGCGCAGAAAACCACTTGTACATCCCAACTGAATAGTATCCTGTTTTTTTAACCTGTGGCTTGCAACAGTTGGTTCTGATGCTCAGAAAGGGTTGTGTGATCACAACCTAATGAGATGAGCAAGGTTTATATATCCTTTATATGTGTAACACTGGATAAAACCCTATTGTTCCACAGTTTTGTTGCTGATACAGCCTTGCTTTTGGGCAATTCCAAATCTCTAACAGGATTATTCAGTTCACTTTGTTTTATAAGGTGTAGTTCACTTGAGGTTGCTGACAGAAAGTCTGGGTCGTGAGAGGAAGATGTCTCATAACACCATGCGCCCTCTTCTTGACTGAAAATATTTCTGGTGCTTTTGGAACAGGCATTTCTTCTGCATGTTGTACTGAGCATATTGCAGATTTAATGTTTGAATACTGTTAAGTCCATTTCTTCATTGAATCTACTTTCCTAATAGGGGGGCACCATGAAAAAATAGCAATTGGTAGTGTGATCGATTGGCTCTCTCCAGATTATTGGGTCTGCAAAAGGTGTAGATTGCCTCTTCCCGTGCAACCACTGGTTAAGATGTGATCAGGGCCAGCGTCAGCACCCGGCACACCCGGGCAAGTGACGGGGCCCTGAGCAGGCGGGGGGCCCACTCGCCGTCGGGCACCCCGGCGCCCGTTAGCGGTGTCAGCGCCGCCACTGGGCCCCCCCGCTTGCTCAGGGCCCCGGCAGCAGCCGGCGCAATACTCACCTCTCCCCGTGCCTCCGCTGCCGCAGCTCCGGGCTCCAGGGGGCGCCTGCAGGACGCCGGCGCTTCCTCTCACAGCAGCGCCGCTGAATGACGTCATCATTCAGTGGCCGGCTGTGGCAGTGAGCGCGCAGACGCCGGACAGGTGAGATGTTTGTGTGTGTGTCTGTGTATGTGTCTCTGTGTGTATCAGTGTGTGTGTATGTAGTGCGGTGCTTTGTGTGTGTGTGTCTGCTGTATGTGTGATGGTGGTGGGGGAGGGCAGTGATGATGATGATGGGGAGGCAATGATGATTGATGATGATGGGCAGGCATTGATGATGATGGGCAGGCAATGATATTGATGGGGAGGCAATGATGATTATGGGCAGGCATTGATGATGATAGGCAGGCAGTGATGATGATGGACAGGCAGTGATGATGATGGGGAGGCAATGATGATTATGGCAGGCATTGATGATGATGGGCAGGCAGTGATGATGATGGGCAGGCAATGATATTGGTGGGGAGACAATGATGATTATGGGCAGGCATTGATGATGATGGGCAGGCAGTGATGATGATGGGGAGGCGATGATGATGATGGGGAGGCAATGATGATGATGGGGAGGCGATGATGATAATGGGCAGGCAATGATGATGATGGGCAGGCATTGATGATGATGGGCAGGCAATTATGATTATGGGGAGGCGATGATGATGATGGGAGGCGATGATGATGATGATAGGCAGGCATTGATGATGATGGGCAGGCAATGATGATGATGGGGAGGCGATGATGATAATGGGCATGCAATGATGATGATAATGGGCAGGCAATGATGATGATGATGGGAGTCTTTCCACGGCGCCCTTTCCTGAGCCGTAACAGTGCAGAACGCAGCACAGTGCAGAGGAGAGCTCCATATTTTGTATGGAGCTTTATATGGGGACCAGTATCCTGTATGGAGCATTATATTGGGTCCAGTATTCGTATGGAGCATTATATGGGGGATGGAGGGGTGACATCCTGCATGGGGTATTATATGGGTGATGAGGGGGAGACTATGTGGTGCCCATAATATTGTATGGAGGACTGTACTGTCCAGTCTGTACTTTGCGCTGTGAGTATTTGGCGGTTTTTGAGCTATTGTACAATTTACAATAGATATCAGTCATGTAATGGAAGAAGAGAAGTGTTTGGCATTGTACTATACCTATATTTCTCTGCAGTATCTGTGCATCATGAATCGTGGTCTGTGTTAAAGGGGCCCACTGAGACTCTTTCGCCCGGGGCCCATAAAAACCTGGAGCCGGCCCTGGATGTGATGCACATCTATTACAGCATTTGTGTGGAGCCCCACTCTTGTCCTTTGTGACACAAAAGTGACTTCTCCACCTACAGTATGTAGCAAAAACTATCCACTTTGTTAATGTTAGGACGAGGTATATCTGAAAAAATATAGAAACGTATAGAAATATGTTAATATACTAAGAGACTATGTTAAGAAATCCTAAAACTATATACCTTACACAGAGATCATTTTATAAAAGTAGGTGATGCAACGGTAATTAGGATCACTTTATCGGCCCTGAGTTGGCATGTTTGATTAGTTAAACTATGATGATAGATTACTGAAGGATCAATAGACTAACTAGATGATGTAATATACTAGATACTAACAATGACTGTCAGCAAACTCAACTGAATAAACTCAACTTATAATACAAGGTGAACTAAACTACCTTGAGAGATTTGGATCTGCCCAAGAGTAAAGCCCCCGTATCACATAGCGAGATTGCTAGCAAGATCGCTGAAGTGTCACCGATTTTGTGACGCAACAGCGACCTAGCCAGCGATCTCACTACATGTGACACGCAGCGGCGACAGGCCCCCCTGCTGGATATCGCTGATCGTCGTCGAATGGCCTGGACCATCTTTTCATCGTTGGTGTCCCGCTGGCCAGCGCGCATTGCTGCGTGTCACAGTGTGAGACCAACGATCAGCGAGCTCCCAGCACCGTACAGCAGACGCTGGGAGCTGGTATCCAGGGTAAACATCGGGTAACTAAGTGTGGCGAGGCGCTTAGTGACCCGTTGTTTACCCTGGATACCAGTGTGCTCGCTGGTCCTGATCGCTGGTGAGTCTGCCTATGTGACAGCTCACCAGCGATCAGCTAACGAAGTCCCAGCGATCCCATCCATGTCGGATCGTTGGTGGGATCGCTGGGACATTGAAGCGTGTGACGGGCCCTAAGGCTGAGAATCTCCTAGCGGATGATGTTTGAATTTCTTTGTTCTGCAACTGTGATAAAGATCTTGTCTAAGGCTACTTTCACACTTGCGTTTTTTAGCGCTGCGCATCGTGCTTTATCGGTCGCATGCGCAATGTTCCCCTATCATTAACATGGCGGGCGCAGGGTCTAGTGCTTGCACGCGCTCATCAGCGTTTGGCGTGCGCTGCGCATTTTCCAGGTGTGTGCCCAGACGCGATAGACGCTATATGTTGCATTTTTTTTTCTGGCGCACCAATTTAAAAAGGCGCATATAAATAGCATTGCCGTCTATGGGGGCGCCGGCGGGCGCGTGGCTGTGCGCACGCGATTTTTGAGTAAACAATGTCAAGACACTTGTCTAAAACACCCCCTACACAAGATACATTGTTTGTGAGGGGAGTAGATAAAGGAAGGTGTCTTCAGTGCCAGACAGACCCCTACTCAGACTGCCTGGAGACTGCATGCTGATAAAGAGATCAGAAGATACAGCCTGGACCCCTATAAAAGGCCTGAACATACAGCCTGGACCCAACTACACTGCCTGGAGACACTCCATGAGACTGGAAGATCCATCCTGGACCCCTAACTACACAGCCTGGACCCTAATACTGCCTGGAGACACTGCGCCTGGACCCCAAGTACAGCCTGGACCCTAATACTGCCTGGAGACAGTGCGCTTGGACTCTGACTGCGTTAAAGACACAGCAAGACTGATACAAAGTGCAAGAATGTGAGTATTCTTTAACCAAATGACTGCCTGTCCTTTACAATGTAATATGTACTCATGTTTTTTTTTTTTTGTTGCAGCATGTCTTCTGGATCCCAATATTCCCCATCCCGGCAAGAACTGGCCGAAGCAGAGCGTGATGTGAGTATCTTCCTGCCTTTGGGTAAGTACAGCTGCTGAATGTACAAATGGCTAAAATTTGGGTTCCTTTTTCAGACATCATCGTCGGACACGGACATTGAGGAGTCACAGCAGGCGCAGTCGCAGCCGAGTCAAGTCCCGGTGGCGAGACGGAATGTAAGTATCTAGCCTTTGAATGTCTATTTCTTTTTTGTTCCTATCTTTTTTTTATTTCTGAAAAATATACAGGATTGTAATTTTTTTTTTGTTTCTTCTAGGTTCCACAACGGGACGAGGACCTGTATGTGGACAAAGAGGCCCTCATCTGCCAGGTCCATGAGCGTGTCCCGTTGTGGGACAGCCGTGATCCGCAGTACAAGGACAATGTGGTGACCCGGCGGCTATGGAACGAGGTGGCCGCAGCGTTGATGGATGGCTGGGACAGCACCTCTCCAAACCTCAGAAAGGCGTTTAGTAAGTATTTTCATTCTCTGTAATGCCGCAGTCACTCTTGTTCCTCATGGCACTGATGGGTTTGCTGGCAGATATATTCTACCAGCAAACCCAACAGTGTCATGTGGTTCAACAGTGACTGCCCTGTGTATGCTATTCATATGTGTTGTGCATTCTATTGAGTTTTTTATGCCGCAGTCACTCTTGTTCCTCATGGCACTGATGGGTTTGCTGGCAGATATATTCTACCAGCAAACCCAACAGTGTCATGTGGTTCAACAGTGACTGCCCTGTGTATGCTATTCATATGTGTTGTGCATTCTATTGAGTTTTTTATGCCGCAGCCACTCTTGTTCCTCATGGCACTGATGGGTTTGCTGGCAGATATATTCTACCAGCAAACCCAACAGTGTCATATGGTTCAACAGTGACTGCCCTGTGTATGCTATTCATATGTGTTGTGCATTCTATTGATTTTTTTATGCTGCACTCACTCTTGTTCCTCATGGCACTGATGGGTTTGCTGGCAGATATATTCTACCAGCAAACCCAACAGTGTCATGTGGTTCAACAGTGACTGCCCTGTGTATGCTATTCATATGTGTTGTGCATTCTATTGAGTTTTTTATGCCGCAGTCACTCTTGTTCCTCATGGCACTGATGGGTTTGCTCGCAGATATATTCTACCAGCAAACCCAACAGTGTCATGTGGTTCAACTGTGACTCGCCCTGTGTATGCTATTGCTATGTGTTGTGCATTCTATTGATTTTATTATGCTGCACTCACTCTTGTTCCTCATGGCACTGATGGGTTTGCTGGCAGATATATTCTACCAGCAAACCCAACAGTGTCATGTGGTTCAACAGTGACTGCCCTGTGTATGCTATTGCTATGTGTTGTGCATTCTATTGAGTTTTTTATGCTGCACTCACTCTTGTTCCTCATGGCACTGATGGGTTTGCTGGCAGATATATTCTACCAGCAAACCCAACAGTGTCATGTGGTTCAACAGTGACTGCCCTGTGTATGCTATTCATATGTGTTGTGCATTCTATTGAGTTTTTAATGCTGCACTCACTCTTGTTCCTCATGGCACTGATGGGTTTGCTGGCAGATATATTCTACCAGCAAACCCAACAGTGTCATGTGGTTCAACAGTGACTGCCCTGTGTATGCTATTGCTATGTGTTGTGCATTCTATTGAGTTTTTTATGCTGCACTCACTCTTGTTCCTCATGGCACTGATGGGTTTGCTGGCAGATATATGCTACCAGCAAACCCAACAGTGTCATGTGGTTCAACAGTGACTGCCCTGTGTATGCTATTGCTATGTGTTGTGCATTCTATTGAGTTTTTTATGCTGCACTCACTCTTGTTCCTCATGGCACTGATAGGTTTGCTGGCAGATATATTCTACCAGCAAACCCAACAGTGTCATGTGGTTCAACAGTGACTGCCCTGTGTATGCTATTCATGTGTTGTGCATTCTATTGATTTTTTTATGCTGCACTCACTCTTGTTCCTCATGGCACTGATGGGTTTGCTGGCAGATATATTCTACCAGAAAACCCAACAGTGTCATGTGGTTCAACAGTGACTGCCCTGTGTATGCTATTCATATGTGTTGTGCATTCTATTGAGTTTTTTATGCCGCAGTCACTCTTGTTCCTCATGGCACTGATGGGTTTGCTGGCAGATATATTCTACCAGCAAACCCAACAGTGTCATGTGGTTCAACAGTGACTGCCCTGTGTATGCTATTGCTATGTGTTGTGCATTCTATTGAGTTTTTTTATGCTGCACTCACTCTTGTTCCTCATGGCACTGATGGGTTTGCTGGCAGATATATTCTACCAGCAAACCCAACAGTGTCATGTGGTTCAACAGTGACTGCCCTGTGTATGCTATTGCTATGTGTTGTGCATTCTATTGAGTTTTTTATGCTGCACTCACTCTTGTTCCTCATGGCACTGATGGGTTTGCTGGCAGATATATTCTACCAGCAAACCCAACAGTGTCATGTGGTTCAACAGTGACTGCCCTGTGTATGCTATTCATATGTGTTGTGCATTCTATTGAGTTTTTAATGCTGCACTCACTCTTGTTCCTCATGGCACTGATGAGTTTGCTGGCAGATATATTCTACCAGCAAACCCAACAGTGTAATGTGGTTCAACAGTGACTGCCCTGTGTATGCTATTCATATGTGTTGTGCATTCTATTGAGTTTTTTATGCTGCACTCACTCTTGTTCCTCATGGCACTGATGGGTTTGCTGGCAGATATATTCTACCAGCAAACCCAACAGTGTCATGTGGTTCAACAGTGACTGCCCTGTGTATGCTATTGCTATGTGTTGTGCATTCTATTGAGTTTTTTATGCTGCACTCACTCTTGTTCCTCATGGCACTGATGGGTTTGCTGGCTGATATATTCTACCAGCAAACCCAACAGTGTCATGTGGTTCAACAGTGACTGCCCTGTGTATGCTATTGCTATGTGTTGTGCATTCTATTGAGTTTTTTATGCTGCACTCACTCTTGTTCCTCATGGCACTGATGGGTTTGCTGGCAGATATATTCTACCAGCAAACCCAACAGTGTCATGTGGTTCAACAGTGACTGCCCTGTGTATGCTATTGCTATGTGTTGTGCATTCTATTGAGTTTTTTATGCTGCACTCACTCTTGTTCCTCATGGCACTGATGGGTTTGCTGGCAGATATATTCTACCAGCAAACCCAACAGTGTCATGTGGTTCAACAGTGACTGCCCTGTGTATGCTATTCATATGTGTTGTGCATTCTATTGAGTTTTTTATGCTGCACTCACTCTTGTTCCTCATGGCACTGATGGGTTTGCTGGCAGATATATTCTACCAGCAAACCCAACAGTGTCATGTGGTTCAACAGTGACTGCCCTGTGTATGCTATTGCTATGTGTTGTGCATTCTATTGAGTTTTTTATGCTGCACTCACTCTTGTTCCTCATGGCACTGATGGGTTTGCTGGCAGATATATTCTACCAGCAAACCCAACAGTGCCATCTGGTTCAACAGTGACTGCACTGTGCATTGTACAGCTTTTTAATGCTGCATTGACAGTTTGACATTTTCACTCAGGTGTGTGTGATGAGACAGATTTTGCCCTGACTGCGTTGTATAATTATTATTTTTTTCCTCTACAGTGAACAAAGTCCGCACACGATGGCGCTCGATGAAGGACCGCTTCAACACTGATGTTCGAGCAAGGGACAGGTTCGCAGTGGTTCAGCAGCAAGGGCCAGAAGGAAATATCGATACTATCGCGAGTTGGCGTTACTGAGACCGGTCCTTGCCAGCAGAGCGTAAGTTTTTTCTATTTTTTTTCTTTTTTTTTTTTATCAGTGTTTTTTTTTCCACAGCTGATGCTTCTTGTTAATGCATTATAGTAATGTTTTGGTTTTCTTTCCACAGCACCTGGAGCAGCACCATGCAGCCTGTCCCTGAAGCGGTCCTTCCTCGGACGACCTTGGACCCATCCCAGCCATCCGACAGCCTGGAAGCAACTTGCAGGTCAGCAACACGGACAGCTGGTGACCAGGAAGCTGGTCCATCAGGTCTTCCCCTCTCGCAGGTCCCTGCCACTGGTTATGCAGGCACTTCTCGCCAGCGGCAGAGGGCCATGGAGAGGAATGTCTTGCCCGAGTTCATGCACTTGAGCGAGGCCTTTCATGGCAATATCAAGTCGCTGGCAGGCACAGTTGGAAGCGGTTTTTTACTGATGGAACGGGGTTTTACACACATGGATCACCGCTTCAACAGTGTCGAACAGCGTCTTGATCGCCTGGAGGCCGACCTCAACAGACCAGCGCACCATTTTTTCAGTAAAATTGAACGGGGCATGGCGGAACACCTTAGTCCTGAGCAACAGCTGAGTGTGTTGCAGGCCTGCAACACTGCTTACTTGCAGGCTATGCAGCAGAATCGGTACGTGCAGCAGTCAGTGGTTGCATATCCAACTGTGCCACCACTGACTCGACACACATCCCTACCGACTTCTGCTGCATACCACTGCACGGCCACCAGCATTCCGAGTCACCATTACACCACCACAAGTCCGAGTACTGCTGGACACTCCACCGTCGCCACCACCATGGCAAGCGCTGCTCCTGTCTGGAGCACCACCACCACAGACACTGGTCCACAGTCTTGGACTCACGCCACCGCAGTACCTGCTTGGGCCACCGCACCCACTTCTCCTTCTAGGAGTACCGCCACCAGTCAGCAACAATTTATGGCCACCGCACCCACTTCTCCTTCTAGATACTGCCACCAGTCAGCAACAATTTAGGGCCACCGCACCCACTTCTCCTAGGAGTACCGCCACCAGTCAGCAACAATTTAGGGCCACCGCACCCACTTCTCCTTCTAGGAGTACCGCCACCAGTCAGCAACAATTTAGGGCCACCGCACCCACTGATCCTAGGAGTACCGCCACCAGTCAGCAACAATTTATGGCCACCGCACCAACTTCTCATTCTAGGAATACCGCCACCAGTCAGCAGCAATTTAGGGCCACCGCAACCACTTCTAGTTCTAGGAGTACCGCCACCAGTCAGCAACAATTTAGGAGCACAGCTGCCAGTTCTCCTCCTTGAACACACCGCCGCCACTTGTGCTACTCAGAGCACCGCCAACACTTCTACCACCGCCGCCACTGCCACCACCGAGCATGAGACGGGTGACCCACATTCACTGTTTTATGTGTCAAGGCCACGGTCCACCAGCTCAAGGCGGACACAGAGAAGTCGGTCCATGCAGGGTACTCCTGCCCCCAAGAAGAAAAAAAGCAAAACTTTGTTGGTCCATCCACCCTCTCCTCCTAATGTGTCTCAAACTGCCTTTACTTCGATGTCTGATCTTCCTTCACCCACTATTTTTGTCGCCCCTTCCCCTCGAACCCCTTCATCGCTTTCCAGCCACTCTTCATCTCTGCACACCCCTAGAGTATCCAAATCTCCACCTAAACGTCATTCGCAATAAAAAAAAATGTTTTTTTAAAATCTGTACTAATCAGATTTTTAAAAAACTTCTGTGCCAGTCACAATCCGGTGGTCATGTTGTACACAAATTGTACTAATCTGATTTTTCTACAAGTTCTGAGGCAGTCACAATCCGGTGGTCATGTTGTACACAAATTGTACTAATCTGATTTTTCTACAAGTTCTGGGGCAGTCACAATCCGTGGTCATGTTGTACACAAATTGTACTAATCTGATTTTTCTACAAGTTCTGGGGCAGTCACAATCCGGTGGTCATGTTGTACACAAATTGTACTAATCTGATTTTTCTACAAGTTCTGGGGCAGTCACAATCCGGTGGTCATGTTGTACACAAATTGTACTAATCTGATTTTTCTACAAGTTCTGGGCAGTCACAATCCGGTGGTCATTTTGTACACAAATTGTACTAATATGCTTTTTCTAAAACTTCAGCGGCAGTCACAATACGATGGTCATGTTGTACACAAATTGTACTAATATGCTTTTTCTAAAACTTCAGGGCAGTCACAATACGATGGTCATGTTGTACGTCATGCCAAAAGTTTGGAAGCCAATATATTTTTCAATATCAGCTGCCTTGTTTTTATGATGGTTGCAGATGTTTTATCACAGACAGTTACTAAAAATTGCAATTTTACAAAACTTCATTGACAGTAGAATGAGTATGGCATGATGTCAAATTGCATATTGATCTTTTTTTACAACTCTGGGCAGTCACAATCCGTGGTCATGTTCACAATTGTACAAATCTGATTTTCTACAATTCTGGCAGTCACAATCGTGTCATTTTGTCAACAATTGTACAATTTTTTAAAACTTCTGGCAGTCCATCCGTGGTCATGTTGTACACAAATTGTACTAATCTGATTTTTCTAAATTCGGGCAGTCACAATCCGATGGTCATGTTGTACACAAATTGTACTAATCTGATTTTTTCAAGTTCTGGGGCAGTCACAATCGGATGGTCATGTTGTACACAAATTGTACTAATTGATTTTTCTAAAGTTCTGGGCAGTCACAATCGGTGGTCATGTTGTACACAAATTGTACTAATCTGATTTTTCTACAAGACTGGGCAGTCACAATCGATGGTCATGTTGTACACAAATTGTACTAATCATGATTTTTCTACAAGCTTCAGGGCAGTCACAATCCGGTGGTCAGTTGTACACAAATTGTACTCAATATGCTTTTTCTAAATTCGCGGCAGTCACAATACGTGGTCATGTTGTACACAAATTGTACTAATATGTTTTCCTACAACTTCCGGCAGTCACAATACGTGGTCATGTTGTACACAAATTGTACTAATATGTTTTTTAAACTTCGGGCAGTCACAATACGTGGTCATGTTGTACACAAATTGTACTAATGCTTTTTCTAAAACTTCAGCGGCAGTCACAATACGATGGTCATGTTGTACACAAATTGTACTAATCTGCTTTTCAAAACTCAGCGGCAGTCACAATCGTGGTCATGTTGTACACAAATTGTACTAATCATGCTTTTTCTAAAGTCTGGCAGTCCAATCGCTGTGGTCATGTTGCACACAAATTGTACTAATCTGATTTGTCTACAATTCTGGGGCAGTCACAATCCGTGGTCATGTTTGTATACAAATTGTACTAATTGATTTTTCTAAACTTCTGGGCAGTCACAATCCAGTGGTCATGTTGTACACAAATTGTACATATGCTTTTTCTAAAACTTCTAGGGCAGTCACAATACGTGGTCATGTTGTACACAAATTGTTATATCTTTTTCTACAAGATTCTGGGCAGTCACAATGTGGTCAGTTGTACACAAATTGTATTAATCGATTTTTCTACAAAGTTCAGGGCAGTCACAATAGATGGTCATGTTGTACACAAATTGTATAATCTGATTTTCTAAAACTTCGGCAGTCACAATACGTGGTCATGTTGTACACAAATTGTACTAATCGACTTTTTCTAAACTTCTGGGCAGTGCACAATCCATGGTCATGTTGTACACAAATTGTACTAATATGCTTTTTCTAAAACTTCGGCAGTCACAATCGATGGTCATGTTGTACACAAATTGTACTAATATGCTTTTTCTAAAACTTCAGCGGCAGTCACAATACGATGGTCATGTTGTACACAAATTGTACTAATATGCTTTTTCTAAAACTTCAGCGGCAGTCACAATACGATGGTCATGTTGTACACATAATTGTACTAATCTGATTTTCTACAACTTCTGGGGCAGTCACAATCCAGTGGTCATGTTGTACACAATAAATGTACTAATCTGATCTATCCAAAACGTCAGTGTCAATAAAAATGTGGTTTTCTTTTTGTACTAAATAAATGTACTAATGTGATCTATACAAATGTCATCCAAAACGTCAGTGCCAATTAAAATGTGGTTTTCCTGTTGTACAAAATAAATGTGCCAATCTTCTTTTAGTAATTTCGGTTTGCTTTGTGTTTAATTTCGCCGCCTACACACTGCGCCGTACACACACTGCGCCGTACACTTTGCGTTTTTGACTACACATAACTCTAGGAATGACACATGTTTGTGTCTTTCCTGGAGATATGTTTACTCCAAAACACAAATATATGACTTGTATTTTCGCCACCAGTCTGTCTGTCTGCTAATATTGCACAGACTGAATAGAGGATGGTGTTGAGTGCAAGGCATATCTATTTTACCTTGCCAGATATCATAAAAAGTGAAATGAGTCTGGTGTGTTTTTCACATTATTTCACTTTGTGATACAAGGCCAGGGATTCTAGATATAGCTTGTAATTAACCACATCCTCTATTCAGTGTGTGTTGAAGAAACTGAGAAGATGATGGTGAAAATACACTTTATATATGTACAATACCCTGGACTTGTATCATTACTATATCACTGGCCAGGTGAATAAACATGAGTTTTAACCTGCATTGTCGCTTCAGTCTGCATATATTTCAAGCATACTATAGCGATGCATCAGTTTGTAACTCATGTGTATTCACCTGCCCAGCCTTGTATCATTACTATCACACCTGGGCAGGTGAATAGACATGAGTTTTAACCAGCAGCGTTGCTTCAGTCTGCATTTATTTGAAGCATACTGTAGCGATGCTGCTGTTTATAACTCATGTGTACTCACCTGCCCAGGCCTGATACATTCTGAAGTGAGGATGTGTTATTTGGGGCATCACCACTTCAGCATGACACCAGGCATTGGTATTGAACAAGATGTATAATCTTTATTATCTCTGCGTTCCAAATCAAGTCACAGTGATGAAAATACAAATTATATTTATAGTCACATGGTCAGGTATAAAAAGTTACAGATGCTTGTGCATCCCCAAATCAATCTTTGAAACATCAGGCCAGGTGACACAAATATTTGTTGTGTTATCTCCACCGTCACTGCAAATGGAACCAAAACTGGAGAGATGATAAAGGTCATACAACTTGTGTGCATGTATAGTGAACTACCTAGTCAGGATTACAAATAAATTGATGATGCACCCAAAAATATGCATCATGAATTCACTGGTAAACCTGGCCAGTTCATAATTGTTTTTGAGTTTAAAAACAGAGACTGCACTTGGTACAGGTATAAACAGAGGTATTTTATTAACATACAGACAACAAGGTATTTTATTGACATACAGACAAGAACATTATTTTACACCATTTGATCTTGCCATTCCACCCGTCCTACATCTGAGATGAAGTAGGCCGCAAATTGGTCTCTCATTTGGCTGACTTCAACAGAAGACCTGAGAGGGTGCTGAGTGAACTCAGGCAATGGGTTAGGAGCTGCATCATCAAGTTCAAAGTTTGGGTGCTCTTTCGCCATGACAAAGTTATGTAGCACCACACATGCCTTCACGACTTCATCCACTGTTTCCACTTTCAGATGAATGGCTGTGCCCAGAATGCGCCATCTGGAAACAAGTATACCGAAGGCACATTCTACTGTTCTTCTTGCCCTGGTCAGCCTGTAATTGAAAATTTTTTTGTTGTGGTCCAAGTCCCGGCTGGAGTAGGGTTTTAGCAGGTGTTGGCTCATCTGGAATGCCTCATCCCCAACCATGACAAATGGCAGTGGTGGACCTTCGGTGTGGGGAAGAGGCCGTGGCATGGGGAAATTGAACTGGTTTCCATACAACCTCCGGCCCATGTCCGAGTCCTTAAACGCCTGTGAGTCATTCCCACGGCCAAATGCCCCAATGTCCACCGCCACAAACATACAGTCTGCATCCGCAATGGCCATAAGAACTGTAGAAAAGTACTTCTTGTAATTGTAGTACTCCGAGCCTGTTCTTTTAGGTTTGATAATCCGTATGTGTTTCCCATCAACTGCTCCCAAACAGTTGGGGAAATTGCAGGTTGTCCAGAATTTATCGGCTATTTCTAGCCAATTTTCTGTGGTGGGCAGGGGCATAAATTCCGGACAGAGAACATTCCACAATGCCCGGCAGGTGTCAACAACAATTCCTGACAACGTGGAGATACCAATTCGGTACTGGAAGTGGAGTGAAGACAGGCTCTCTCCAGTAGCAAGGAATCTAGAGAAAGAAAAAAATATATATTATTGTATATGTTTTTTTAAAACATTAATAAAAAAAATACATGCCATAAAACTAATTGTGCAGGTCTTTGTTTACTAGATAGCAGAACAATAATTGTGGCAGCTTTGGAATAGTACATGGCATAAGTAATAAAATGATGCAGGCATTGGTTTCTCAATATTACGTACCGTAATGTCACCAGGAGTCTGGAGGAATCGCCCGACGGAGCTGTGTGTCCTGTCTCCTGATGAATTGTTGTACCCGAGCAAGTAAATCCCTGAAGGTTTGTTGTGACATCTGGGTATAGTCAGTAAATTTCTCAGGGTTTGCCTGCAGCTCACTGTAGAGGGTGTGGTACGCTCCACGGCTCTCCCGGAGTTCTACAATGGGATGTACCCACAAACGCTGCCGCTGCCGTCTCCGATGTCTCTCTCTCTCCCTTTCTTCATGGCAAGCAACTGCATAAGCCTGAGCCATAGCAATGTCCAGATCCAAGTTGAAGTGGAAAGTCTTCCAGCGCAGATCCATGTTCACAAATGCAAATGCAAGCAAATGTGAAGAATGGCTGTGAACAGGCTCTATATAAAGATTTCCCATAAGACACGCCCACTGGTGTCCCATTGGTGGGTTCTGTTGCAAGAATTTTTCAAGGATTTTCCTCCTGTGAAATGCGCCGAAAAAACGCAAACGCATACAAAAACGCTTGAAATCGCATACAATCGCTGCGTTTTTAAAAGCAATGCGCACTCTTCGACTGCAAAATATCGCAGCGATTACACGCGTTTGCACGCATTTTTTTCATGCGTTTTATGTGCGCTCGATACGCAGCGCAAAAAACGCTAGTGTGAAAGTAGCCTAACACTTCTTCATGGAAGGCAATCTGATGGCATGCAACAACATCAACAGTTTAATGGAAGCCCTAAATATAAGTCGTAATCCAGAGGAATGCAAGCTCTTTATCGATTCATCCAAAACAAGCCTAAAAGGCATCTTGCTGCATAATGGCAATGCTCTACCTTCAATTCCAGTTGACTATGCAGTTCACACGAAAGAAACCCATGAACTTATGAAACAGCTGTTAAGGTGCCTGAAATATGACCAACATTTGCGGCCCCTCTGTGGTGACATCAAGGTGGTTGTCTTCTTACTTGGTCTCCATGGTAGATGTACAACATACTGCTGCTTTCTGTGGGAGTGGGTTAGTCATACAAGAGAATATCACTACAATTAAAGAGACTGGCCTCTCCGACATTCACTTCAGCCAGGGAGCAAACATTTTCTGCATCCAGCACTTGACCCACATAAAATTTTGTTACCACGATTTCATACCAAGTTGGGCCTAATGGCAATGGATAAAAATGAAAAGCATTCTGTAAGAAAAAGTCCTTACCGAGAGCTGGAAGAGCCAGGAAAAAGATGTAGACAATCCTCTTATCAAGCTGAAGTTGAAGTTTATTGAGAGATACACGGCAGAACAGGTACAGAGAGTCAGTGGCGCTGAAGCATGCAGGCACAAAACAGGGATTCAGACGGGCGGAGATTCGCTGAGAAGTCTGGCGATGAAAAGGCCCCTAGACTGGCCATGGTGTGGCTCAGCGGCATTGCGGTGGTGGAATGGCCCCGAGCAACAGTAACAGGGCTTTTTATACATAATGCGAACAAAGAAAACTGCACCTTGCCGTAGAGCGCGTTTACATGATAATCTACGAAAACATGTATTTTAGAACAAAGAATACAATGACATAACACGACAACATTAATTAATGCTTCCCCAAACAACATTAAGACCCATAAAAGTCATTGTTATCTATAGCTACTGTCCTCAATCTTATCACTGTCTCCAGGCTATATCCATAAATTCATGCATTTGACATTTTAATGAGTTTGTTTTCTACCAACATTATCACGTATACACATATTGACCATATATTTGTTAACCCTATTCCCCTATTGATCCAATTTTCCTTTATGCACATCTGCTAAGTTTGCTAGCAGACATGATCTCATTCTACATCCTCCATCCACTTTTCAAAAGTACATCTTATTAGCTCTT
Source organism: Oophaga sylvatica (assembly GCA_033576555.1). NCBI lineage: Eukaryota > Metazoa > Chordata > Amphibia > Anura > Dendrobatidae > Oophaga > Oophaga sylvatica. The sequence goes on along the minus strand of JARQOD010000004.1, from coordinate 199,381,901 downwards.
TCTTATAAGTTAAATCTGTTGGTTTCTAACTTTCACAAGATGGCTGCCTGGTTCATCATGGCAGCTCAGTACATTATAACTGACCATTCTCTTACACATTCAAGTATCTCATTGATTATTTTTGCTTCACTCAACCTTGAAAATTTAAGGAAGGAATGTTTATTGGACCTCAGATTCATAAGCTTCTTTAAAATGAGGAGCTTCTCCGTTTGTTGTAGGGCAAGGAAAAGGCTACATGAGTAGCATTCTCAATAGTGGGAAATAATTTTTTGGGAAACTCAAGAGCAGATAACTATGAAGAGTTGATGGAAAATGTCCTCAAAACATAAGTATCTTGGCTGTAACATGTCCTTAAAGATTCATTTATTTAATTAATTCATATAAACTTTTTTCCACCAAACTGCGGAGCAGTGAGCGACGAGCATGGTGGGAGATTTATCCAAGATATTGTGACTATGGAGAAAAGATATCAAGGAAAATGGAATCCATCAATGCTTGCAGAATACTGTTGGATAGTGTTGAGCGATACTTTCCGATATCCAAAAATATCGGATCGGAATGGTATCGCCGATATCACTAAAATATCGGCGATACCCGATACCGATACCGGAAGTCCCATGTAAGTCTATGGGAACAAAATATTGCAACTAAAAAAACCCTTTCTTTCGTTGTAAACACAAAATATACACACATAGAATACATATATATATATATATACATGTCATTGTGACATATATATATACATATACGTATAGTTTATACACTTCTACATAGTAAAATAGCCTCTGATTCAATTGCCGGGTAAAGCCGGCTTCTGTGAAAAGACAGAAGCACCCGACATGAAATGACACTTGGTGTACATAGGGTTAACCATGTCTTTTCATGTCGTTTGCTATCTGATTTGCACAAACAATTACATCAGTCTATGTGTGCAAAATTTCACACCTGTAGGGGTTAATTAAAGTTGTAAATTCGTTGTAAAAAAAACGGACTTTTGCTACGAATTTACACCTTTAATTAACCCCTACAGGTGTGAAATTTTGCACACATAGACTGATGTAATTGTTTGTGCATATCAGATAGCAAAGGACATGGTTAACCCTATGTACACCAAGTGTCATTTCATGTCGGGTTCTGCATTTTCACAAAAGCCGGCAATTGAATTAGCGGCTATTATACTATGTAGAAGTGTATGAACTATAAATATATATATATATGTGTCACAAATTCAATGACATGTATATATATATATATATATATATATATATATATATGAGGTGTAAAATTGTTTAAAAAAAATGCGTGGGCTCCCGCCCTATTTTCGCAACCAGACAAAGCCGGCGAGTGGGGGCAGATAATAATAGCCTAGGGAGGGTGCATTTATTTAGTGCCCCCCCGGCTACTAACGTCTGCCCCAGCCACCCCAGAAAAGGCAATCTATAATTAGATTCGCCCTTTCTGGCACTTTGCCCGTCTATTCCCATTGCCCTGTAGCGGTGGCGAATGGGTTAATATGGGGTTAAAGCCACCTTGCTATTGAAAGGTGACCTTAAGCCAGGTTAATAATTGAGAGCTGTCAATTAGACAACTATCAATTATTAATCCTATTGCATGAAATAAAAATAAAACACACACTTTAATTAAAAATCATTTTAATGAAATAAAGACACATGTTTTTGACCATCTTTTATTTTACTGCAAAAACCATTTCCTGTAATAAAAAGGCAAAATTATTCTTACCTATCCCATGCACAGTCAGGTCCCACGGTGTAATCCTTCAGAAAGGGTTAATGTTTACTGCAGGGACCGCAGCTAATGCTGCAGCCTCACAGTAAACCCCCAAATGAATGAGTTCCTCTCCTGGCTCACAGGAGAGGAAGTGGAAAGCTTAATTGATTGCTTTCCACTTTCACTTCAGGTCAGCCAGGGACACAATCAGTGACGTCAGAGGGAACTGATTAACAAAAATAGGGGTTCCCTTCGAAAAAAAAATGGCGTCGGGTCCCCCCTATTTTTGTTAACCAGCCTGATGAAGCAGACTGCTGAGCAGTGGCGTACCGTGAATGAAGCAGACCAAGCAGCTGCTATGGGGCCCGGACAGGTGAGGGGGCCCTCGACGGTCGGGTAGCTGTGCTGACACAGTACTACCAGGGGGTCGGCGGGGGAGGGGGAGCGCAGCTCTTCTATATACTCACCCCTCCTGGTGCGGTCTCTGCAGCCCCTACTCTTCTCCCACGGTCTCCGACGCCTGTGTTCAGCGGTCAGGTGGTACCGCTCATTACAGTCATGAATACGCACATATTCATGACTTTAATGAGCTGTCCCGCGTGACCGCTGAACACTGGCGGCGGACACCGTGGGAGAAGAGCAGGGGCTGCACAGACCGTGCCGGCGGAAGGGTGAGTATAAGGGATATTTACCTGTCCCGTTCCACCGTTGCTCGCGTCCTCTTGCTGCAATGTTCAGGTCAGAGGGCGCGATGACGTCGTTAGTGCGCGCCGCGCCCTCTGCCTGATCATTCACTGCTGGAGGACCCCGAAGACAGCGGCACTCAGCAGTGGAGAGAGGACAGGTAAATATCTCAGGTGCCGGGGCCCTGAGCGAGCGGTGACATCGGCACCTGGTGTCACCCCCTGCTCAGGACACCGGCACCTGAAAATTTTAGGCCACGCCCCGACCACACCCATTTAACAGCTAATCACACCCATATCCTGGCCCCAAGCGTACCCATTTAGCACTGCTGATCACACTGACTGGTAATGAGGGCACAGTGGCTGGTACTGAGGAAAAGAAAGAAAGAGCAGCGAGAGAGAAAGAACAAACAGAGAAAGAAAGAGAGGAAAGAAAGAAAAGAGAGAGAGAAAGAAAGAACAGAGAGAAAAAAGAACAGAGAGCGAGAAAGAAAGAACAGAGAGCGAGAAAGACTAGAGAGAGAAAGAAAGATTAGAGAGAGAGCCAGAGGCGTAGCTAGGGTTTTGGTTTAGTGGGGGCGAAACTTCTGAGTGGGCCCCTAATCAGAGAACCTCAGCAAATGACCGCGCTGTTGCCAAAAATAATCTATGTATAAAAAGACCAATATTGATATTACCGCCATATGGTCTGTGGTAAATAATACCAGTCCTACAGAACATATAATAGATTACAGCACAGGTACAGATAATGACTTACCGCTGATGTTCTTTCTAATGGAATTGTTCACTTTTCATTTATTTTCCATCTGGCCCAGACCGACATGACGACTTCTCCAGCCAGGACTCGACTGCAGAGATTACAACAAAGACACATTTCACTTCTCATATTTTTAGCACTGTCTTGGTCACCAATTGGACTATTCTCAACCTGCACAAACTCCTCATCCTGCTGATACCCCAATACTAAGCCGCTGCTGCCATATGTGTCCCTATTTCTGCACCTGATACCCCAATACTGAGCCGCAGCTGCCATATGTGTCCCTATTACTGCACCTGCTGTGTGGTTCTGTGTGACCTCTAAATTTTAAAGCACCCCCTCTAGAATATAGTAATGCCGGGTGCAAGTGCCCTAGAAAACAGTGACCACATTTTGTCCCCTAGACTGTAATAATGCCCTGTGTGCCCCTTTGACAGTCACAGTAACCCGAGTTCCCCTATAACAATAAGTGTCCACTTTACATTTAATAATGTCCCAAGTCTCCCCTGTACATCTCCCCTATACACAGAATAATGCCCCTCACTGGATATATACTGACCCCTTAATGTCCCCAAACTATTTAATGGGTCCAACACTGTATGATGGCCCCTAGATAGCATCCATACAGCATAATACACCAGATAGTCCTCAATATAGTATAATGCACCCCCATAGGCAGCCTCTATATTATAATAAACTCCCATAGGCAGAGTCTATAATATAATGCACCACCATAGGCAGCCGCTATATTATAATGCACCCCCACAGGCAGCCTCTGTAGTATAATGCATCCCCATAGGGAGTCTCTGTAGTATAATGCACCCCAATATGGAGCCTCTGTAGTATAATGCAGCCCCCATATACAGTCTCTGTAGTATAATGCACCCCCCATATACAGCCTCTGTAGTATAATGCACCCCCATTAAAAAAAAAAAAAAACAATACTCACGTCCCGGCTCCTGTGCTGCTCACTGTTCTCCCTCTCAGCGTCTGACAGCGGGCGCCGGCAGGTGATGTCATCGCGCCCGCTGTCAGATGCTGAGAGGGGGATTATGGGAGAGAAGGAGCGCTCGCTCCTTCTCTCTCTATGCGGTCAGCTGTATCGGCTGGATGCCGATACAGCTGACCCTCCGATGATGGGTGGGGGGCCCACTGCTGGCACCGGGCCCCCCCAACGCCTGTTCAGGCCCCATAGCTTCTGGGCGGCAGAGCAGGAAGATCGATTCTCCCTGCTCTGCCGCAGAATGTAACTGTATCGGCGTGCTGTGCACGCCGATACAGTTACTGTAGCGTAGCTCCAGGTGGGCCCCCTCAGAGCGCGGGGCCCGGGGCCACCGCCCCCTCTGCCCCGCGACCTATCCTTTCAAATCAGGGCCCACCACGCAGGAGCTGGGGCCCACCGGAGGTTTCTCCGGTGGCTCAGTCCGACCCTGCTTGCCAGCCTGATAATACCAGGCCACAGCAGTCTGCTTATCTTTGCTGGTTAACAAAAATAGGGGATCCCGTCGAAAAAATTTGGCGTGGGGTCCCCCCTATTTTTGTTAACCAGCCAGATGAAGCAGACTGCTGAGGCCTGGTTTTTCAGGCTGGTAAGGAGCCAAGATCCATGGACCTTGCCAGCCTGATAATACCAGGCCACAGCAGTCTGCATATCTTGGCTGGTTAACAAAAATAGGGGATCCCCTCGAAAAAAAATTGGCGTGGGGTCCCCCCTATTTTTGTTAACAAGCCAGATGAAGCAGACTGCTGAGGCCTGGTTTTTCAGGCTGGTAAGGATCCAATATCCATGGACCTTGCCAGCCTGATAATACCAGGCCACAGCAGTCTGCTTAGCTTGGCTGGTTAACAAAAATAGGGGATCCCCTCGAAAAAAAAACGGCGTAGGGGTCCCCCTATTTTTGTTAACCAGCCAAGTAAAATGCAGACTGCTGCGGCCTGGTATTAAAAGACTGTCAAGGCCCATGGATTTTGGCCCTCAACAGCCTGATAATACCAGGCTACAGCAGCCCCACATTTGGCGCATCAAAAGATGTGCCAATTGTGGCACTTTACCCGGCTCTTCCCACTGCCCTGTAGCGGTGGCAAGTGGGGTAATAAGGGGTTAATGTCACCGTTGATTGCACGGTGACAATAAGCCCGGTTAATAATGGATAGGCGTCAATAAGACACCGATCCATTATTAATCCCAAAGTTTTTAAATGTATAAAAAAAAGACAAAGCAAGAAAAAAGTATTTTAATGAAATAAAAGAGACAACACAGTTTTCATTTCTTTTATTATACTCTCATTCCTGCGACGCCATCGATCTCCTGTAAAAAAAGGAAAAAAACAAACCAACAGTATACCACCTGTCCGACGCAGTCCATAGTAACGAGTGTCCCACGACGATCCAGCTCTGCTACATCGCAATGACAGGCAGAGCCTGTCATCGCGACGCAGCACAGCTGATTACCTGCTTCCCCGGCGGTGACGTCATTGGACTGACTGCTTTACGGCCGGGATTACCCAGCAGTCACTGCAGTTATCGCGAGAAACTGCATGTGACCGCCGGGGAAAGATGATGGCGGCCATCAAGCAGTCCAGGCCGTGACCGCCGGAGATCTTCTGCCAGGTAAGTGCCGCTGACTCCTGACAGACCCGACCGACGGACACTGACAGTGACAGTGACAATTCCGATTCCGGTATCCGATAAGACGACAATATCGGAACTCGGAATCGAAAGTCCGATACAGCTAATATCGGCCGATACCCGATATTTGCAGTATCGTATCGCTCAACACTACTGTTGGACAATTGTAAGAGATGATCCGATGTAGGAGTACAAGAGACAAGCAAAAAAGAGTTCTCACTGAATGAGGACCAAATTTTGTAGTGCAATTTCTGCAACTGTTTATAATTCGCAATAGTGTTTACACGTTTTAGGTATTTAAATTGTTGCTAAGTTTACTCCAAATAAATATCAGAAAATTGATATAACAAAATTAGTATAACACATAATCCAGATCACCAAGATCTGGAAAGAAAGGAGTAATTAGATTATATTAGAAAATAGACAATAGTTTATTAAAAATTCAGAAAAAAAACAAATAAAGAAATTAAAAGACAGTGTCTCATGTCAACTAGAGACACAGCGGAAAATAGTACATTTAAATTAGAAAGAGTTATTTTTTTGTGGCAGTATAGTCAGGATAAAAAAAATATATTCAGCATGAATTTATATGATAAAAAGAGACCTAGTATAAAGCAATAAAAGTTAATAGTATGTATATGGACCTTTTTGGCACAGTTCCTTTGGATTAAAATATATAGGTCCACATGATCCTTTATAAAATCATACAAGTGCATAAGTACAACCATGTTCCTAAATTCAATTTCAAGTGCATCAGTGCAAATGCATCCCTGAATAACCTATGGAGTGTAGCTATCATACGAATACAAGGTTGAAGAATATGTTTTTACCTGGAATCAAAGCAAGTGCAAGGACATCGCTGTGTCTCTGTTGGAATATGTTTGGTGCAACAACTCCATTCCTGTCTATGAGTGTTTAGTTGCTAGATTTGTATCCTGTTTATAAAGTAAAAAAACTCCCAGAGGCTCACACAGGAAGAGCATGTGACTGTATTTCCTATTTTCCTGTGTCTGTGTATGAGAGAAGCAGCCTGCTGTAGATGCTATTCTTTCACTGAACTTCAAAGAGTTCAAATAACTATTGATACAGAGGATATGAACCTGTCAGGAAAAGATATGGCATATTTGGACCCAATGCATAGAGAGATAAGCTGTATTTTTAAGGAGCGTATTAAACATGAGCTTCAGAATGGAAATATAATTCCAGAACACCCAGTTAGAGATTTTAAAGGGGAATTGAACCAAAAAAACAGCTGTATGAAGATAATGTCTTAGATTCCTCACATTTAAGCTCTCATAATGTAACTAAGTCAACAAAACAGCATTTTGAGTCTCATTGTCTTTTTTAAATTTTCCATTAGGGAAATTTGCAATGCAATGCTTTGCCGTCATCTTTGCAGTCTATTGGCCCCATTGTTGCATGCACCGGACCCCATTGTAATGTATGTAGTACAGTTCATATAGCGTCTTGTGCTTGGGTGCGATGAAAATACATGAGACACAGGTTTGATATAGAAGGTCTTGTATTACTTCATACAAGTGGCAAAAATAGTCACACAGTTTGCAGATACAGAAGCAGGAGACACAGCAGGCCAGAGTAACTTAAGCTCAGCAATCACTCTCCACAACAGGTTCAGGATCTTCTTCTCTGTTACCGTAAGTCCATGCAAACGTGGATCTTTCAAAGAGCAGGGTTCCAGAGTCCACAAGTGTTCAGAGTTCCTCAGTAGGAATAGCTGGAGTACATAGTCCAAGGCTTCCAGGAGTCAGGTCACAGGTTCACTGCAGGCTAGATTCTGAAGCACTGATTGCTCAGCTGTGGCTGCTTAAGAAGCAAGAGGGAGAGAATCAGGGCGGGAACATGAAAGCTGAAAACTCCATATTGACTGAGGGCAAGATAGCTGCAGCAAGACAGAAAGCAAAATGGCTGACGGAAAACTGAGTTTCAAGAACATGTACAAAGAACCTTACATTACTCCCCCCTTAGGGACAACCTCCGGATGGCCTCAGACCAGGCTTGTCAGGGTACCTATGATGAAACTGGCGGAGCAGGCGAGGAGCATTTACATTATTGACTGGTTCCCATGAGTTGTCCTCCACTGGGTAGCCCTGCCATTTAATCAAATATTGTAACTGATTTCTGTATAACCTGGAATCTAGAATTCTTTCCACCACAAATTCTTCCTGACCATCGACTAGCACTGGGTCAGGGCAAGGAGAAGAACGTCCAGGAAACGTATTGGGTGTTGCAGCCTTTAGTAGGGATACATGAAAGACAGGGTGGATTCTCATAGTTCTAGGCAATTGAAGACGACAAGCAACGGCACTTATAATTTTACTGATTTTATAGGGTCCAATGTACTTATGTCCCAACTTAGACGATGGAATCCTTAACTTAAGATTTCTGGTTGACAGCCAGACCAGGTCTCCTACCTTGAAAGCTGGTGCAGGTTTACGAAATTTATCTGCTGCTTTCTTGTACCTTTCCTGAGCCAATTCCAGATTCTCCTTTAGAAGATCCATATTCTTTTGTAAAGAAGTGATTCTTTCAGCCACTGCCGGCAAGGGCGTATCTATGGGAAATCGAGGAAGAATGTTAGGATGATAACCTAGATTGGAGTAAAAAGGAGACTGCTTAGTGGAGGCGCTCTGAGAGTTATTATAAGAGAACTCAGCCAGTGGAAGTAGATCCACCCAATCATCTTGTAGGTGGCAGATAAAGCAGCGGAGATACTGCTCCAGAGTTTGATTGGTTCGTTCGGTCTGTCCATTAGTCTGGGGATGAAAAGCAGAAGAAAGGTTTACTTTAATGTCCAATGCTGCACAGAAATTTTGCCAAAACCTTGAAGTGAATTGCACCCCTCGATCCGAAATAACCTCATCCGGTACTCCATGTAAGCGAAACACATCTTTAATCATCAAATCTGATGTCTGTTTTGCAGTGGGTAAGCCGACACAAGGAATAAAATGAGCTGCCTTTGTTAAACGATCAACCACCACTAGAATGGTGTTTTTCCCTTGAGAGGTTGGTAACTCCACAATGAAGTCCATAGAAATAGATCCCCACGGGCGGGACGGGGTGGGAAGAGGTTGTAACAGACCAGTTGGTGAGGAGCGAGGTGTTTTGCATCTTGCACAGACTTCACATGAAGTGACATAGTTTAAAACATCCTTCCTGCAAGTGGACCACCAAAAGAAACGAGAAAGAAATTCTTGTGTCTTTAGAATTCCTCTATGCCCAGCTATCTTGGAATCGTGAATGAGTTGCAATACTCTCAATCTGACTGTTTCAGGAATATACAGACGTTGTCCCAGAATCCACACACCATTCTTAAAGACAAGACTTACGTCCCTTGGGGGTTGTGCCAACAAGGAATCCGCATGGTATGCTTCCTTGATGTCCTTAAGTAGGTCTTGATTATGAATCACTCCCAGGAATCTAGAGTCAGGAAGAATAGTCTTAGGAGGAGTAAGTGGACGTGTCTCTGCTGAATGAATCCTAGAGAGTGCATCAGCCTTTCCATTGCGCGATCCTGGTCTATAAGAAATGACAAAATTAAATTGGTTTAAGAAAAGATTCCAGCGAGCCTGGCGAGGAGTCAGGCACTTAGCCGACCTGATAAATTCAAGGTTACGATGGTCTGTCAGGACGACTATTTGCTGTGCAGCTCCCTGAAGAAGGTGTCTCCATTCTTTGAAGGCGGCAATAATGGCCAACAACTCTCTATTGCCCACATCGTAGTTCCTCTCAGCCGAAGACAACTGCTGGGAAAAGAAGGCACAGGGATGCAAGACATTCTTCTCACCTGTTCTCTTAGAGAGTATAGCTCCAACGGCACAATCTGAAGCATCCACCTCTATTATGAAGGCAAGTTCGGGGTTGGGATGTACCAAGATAGGTGCGGTGGTAAATTTATCTTTTAGACGAGAAAATGCTTCCTGGGCTTGGGGAGTCCAGGAGAACCTAGACTCTTTCCGGGTAAGTTGGGTGATAGGTGACACTACCTCAGAGAAATTCCTAATGAAACGTCTATAGAAATTGGCAAACCCGATGAAGCGCTGCACCTCCTTCACATTTCTAGGACTTGGCCAATCCTTGATGGCTTGGGTCTTACTTCCATCCATACTAATTCCTTGTGTAGATAGTACATACCCCAGAAACTGAATTTTGGTCCTATGGAATTCACACTTTTCAAGTTTGATGTAAAGATGGTTTTGTCTTAGACGTTCCAAGACCATTCTCACATGTCCATGATGTTCCTCTGTGGAGTTAGAAAAAATTAGAATATCATCCAAATAAATCACCACGAATGTATCTAGGAGATCCCTGAAGATGTCATTCACCAAGTGTTGGAAAGTGGCTGGGGCGGTACTCAGACCAAAAGGCATAACTAGATATTCAAAGTGTCCATAGCGTGACCTGAATGCAGTCTTCCATTCATCCCCAGGTCTAATACGGACCAAGTTATAGGCCCCACGGAGATCCAATTTAGAGAAAATTTTGGCATGCCGCACTCTCTCCAATAACTCAGGGATTAAAGGCAATGGATAACGGTTTCTAATAGTAACCTTATTGAGTTCCCTATAGTCTATGCAGGGTCTCAGAGATCCATCTTTCTTCTTCACAAAGAAGATGGGTGCACCTGCAGGAGATGAAGAGGGGCGTATGAAGCCCTTGGCTAGATTTTCGTCTATGTAATCCTTTAAAGTCTTTAGCTCAGGCCCCGCCAGGGGTAGATCTTACCAAAAGGTATCTCTGCTCCAGGCAATAATTCAATTGGACAATCATATGGACGGTGAGGGGGAAGCTGGTCAGCGTTCTTCTTGTCACATAAATCCACATAGTCCTGGTATACAGCTGGTAGTTCAGGGACTGACATGGTTCCTTTAGGAACAGAGCAAGCTGAAACTTCTGGACTCATCTGTTTCTCTGGAAAGTGTAATTCCTTGGTCTCCCAGTTAATGGTAGGGTTCTGAGCCTGCAGCCATGGTAGCCCTAGAATAATGGGAAAGTGGGGAGAAGAGATAAGCATAAAGGACAGTTTCTCTTGATGATCTTTACCCATAAGGACCCTTAAAGGCTCTGTTTCCTGATCCACTGGTCCAGAGGTCAGCAGGGAGCCATCCACAGTTTCCATCTGTACTGGAGTAGCCTTCTTCACTGAACGTATCCCCTGTTTCAGAGCAAAGGAGACATCCATAAAATTCCCACTTGCCCCTGAGTCGATCATAGCAGAGCTAGACACCCAGACTGAGTTAACCCAGAGTTTGATGGAAAGGAAGCAATGAGAATTGTTTTTCCTACAACTCAGCTGGGACACCGCTGAGGAAACTTGAAAAATTGCAGCGTTTACACAGTCATCGTCCTCAGAAGTAAGGGAGTTTAAGTCCGAGAAATCAAGATCTGTTGCTGCAGATCTCTCTGGAGCCTGAGGCTCGGACCTGACAGATCTCCTCTCGCAACACTCACAGTGAATGAGTGCTGCAGTAGTCTTACGAGAACGGCTGGGGCAGTTTATAATGAAGTTCCCTGACTTACCACAATAGAAACATAGATTTTCCTTAAAACGATGTTCCTTGCGTGCATCACTAACCCGTCTTTGTAAAGAGTCTACCTGCATGGGTTCAGGTTCAGGTTCCCATGTGATCCTACTCAAAGGTTCCTTAGCTGGGAGGAAGGTAGGAAAAGGTTAGTGCGATTGCTTTCGAACCATCTCTCTTGCCTGCGTTCAGTCAGGCGAGCATCAATACGGATGCAGAAGTTAATAAAGTCACCTAACGCAGTGGGAGGGTCGGCACGAGCAAGTTCATCCTTAATTAGTGGAGACAACCCCTTTCGAAAAATAGATTTTTTGGCGGAACTGTCCCAGGTGGTATCAAGGGCCCATCTCCTGAAATCCAAGGCATATTCGGCTACCGAGTGCTTACCTTGGCGCAAAGTTAACATGGCTGCTTCAGCTGTTGCACCTCGATTGGGGTCATCAAACACCTGCCCCATGGCTGAAATGAAAGCATCAAGATGATCCAAACATTCATCCTCAGTCTCAATCAGAGGGTTTGCCTACATCAAAGCCTTGTTGGTAAGTAACATAATTATAGTAAGCACTTTAGATCGTTCAGTGGGAAATTGTGAAGCATGTGCAGAAAAAAAACAGATTGCATTGGTTAATAAATCCCCTGAATTTTTCACGTTCACCGCCAAAACGAAAAGGGGGCAACTTGGGAATCCCAGAACTTGGGGCTACGGCAGGAGCCTGGACTCGCTCCTCTAGAACCTCAATCCTGGCTCGCAAATCCTGGGCAGTCTGTCCAAACACTTGCAAATTGTGATTAGTGAGGTCCTGTAGGTTTGTAAAACGGGTTTTTATAGTCTGTAAATCTGCAAGGATATTATCAGTCACTCCGCAAAGTTCCTTTATGCGGGCCTCCATTTTCCAGATCTTTTAAGACAGGAGTACTGGAAGGAGAGGAGAAAAGAAAAAAAAAAAAAAACAATAGTGTTTACCTGTGGTAACACTGCAAAGAGAAAAAAAAAATTAAGGGAACTGCTCACCTGGAATGGTTGTGAGAAGTCACAACCACTATCATCACAGAAAGTTCAACCGGACATCTGATATCCACAGTTACAGCAGACACAAAAAGAGGGAAGAGAAAAAAAAACAATAGTGTTTACCTGTGGTAACACTGCAGAAAAAAAAACTTAAGGGAATTGCTCACCTGGAATGGTTGTGAGAAGTCACAACCACTGTCATCACAGAAAGTACAACTGGACGTCTGATATCCACAGTTACAGCAGACACAGCCTTCCCAGACCCAGCAGACACTAACGTTTTGGCTTCAGAATCTTGTAATGTATGTAGTACAGTTCATATAGCGGCTTGTGCTTGGGTGCGATAAAAATACATGAGACACAGGTTTGATATAGAAGGTCTTGTATTACTTCATACAAGTGGCAAAAATAGTCACACAGTTTGCAGATACAGAAGCAGGAGACACAGCAGGCCAGAGTAACTTAAGCTCAGCAATCACTCTCCACAACAGGTTCAGGATCTTCTTCTCTGTTACCGTAAGTCCATGCAAACGTGGATCTTTCAAAGAGCAGGGTTCCAGAGTCCACAAGTGTTCAGAGTTCCTCAGTAGGAATAGCTGGAGTACATAGTCCAAGGCTTCCAGGAGTCAGGTCACAGGTTCACTGCAGGCTAGATTCTGAAGCACTGATTGCTCAGCTGTGGCTGCTTAAGAAGCAAGAGGGAGAGAATCAGGGCGGGAACATGAAAGCTGAAAACTCCATATTGACTGAGGGCAAGATAGCTGCAGCAAGACAGAAAGCAAAATGGCTGACGGAAACATGAGTTTCAAGAACATGTACAAAGAACCTTACACCCATTTTGAAGGGGGATTTCTGATATATGTTCCGTCGGGAACGCAGAACGCTATGTGAAAGCAAAATAGAAAAAGCCAGCTCACCGAGATTGAAAGCAGGTGCACAGAACTTTGTACTGGTTAGACGTAGATGCACTGGGAAAAAAAAATGTTCCAGCTCCGTTGATAAAAGTTCAAACATTCTTTACTGGAATCTTGTTAAAAACATAGAAGTGCTCTTGGAAGAATGGGATGATAGGAGTTAACAAGCGACATGTTTCGATCACATAAGCGATCTTTGTCAAATCTATGTGAAAGCACCCTTAGGCTTAACAAGGAACTCACACAAATTACCTGCTCCCTACGTTAATATTTTGCTATTTAAAGACCTTTCAAGAACTACTATTCAAGCAAGAAGACAATTTCAACAAACTGAAAACCAACTTCGAGCAGCAATAAGATACCATTAGTTCCAATCAGCTACACTGCAAGTAATGTTGGGTGATAAAATCTGCTCCATAGCAACACCAGAAGAAGGTGCAACTCTTACAAAAAGAAAGCAATATTCAAGAATAAAAACTTTTCCATACTTTTATGAACACAAATGGATAATATCCCTTTTCTCCGCATCTGCCATTATTAAGGATATACAATACTAACTGTACCTCATATACAAATCATCCAATGGATTATACAAACCTAGAACAATGAACATCATGGTCTGTTAGGTGAACATGGTCTATCGAGATTGAATTTACCTAAATTCCCTGGATTACAAATCATCAATCTGGATTATATTCTGTACCCTTGACTGTAATAAACTATAAACCTAGACTACTCCATACTTATAGAACTGGATTATAATTTATGTCAATCTGAACTTTATCAAGCTAACTGGATTATAAATAAAAAACTTGATGTGGCAGGATGGCTTGTACATTCTTTTGATCAAAATTATGTTTACTAAATACCCTTATTATTAATATTACTACCTTCACACATTTTTTGCACAAAATTTTTTATTTTATTTTATTTTAGGATATTTGTTTTTTGTGTCTGGTTTTCTCTGGATTATAAATAACCCATAACTGGGACAAATGAAAATCATAAACCCGGATTACGATAACTAATTATCTGACTTGTACAGAGTCACCAATCAGGAGTAATTTGATAGAAATATCTGGAAATTTACCATCAATGTACACCATTGGTCTAAAGGAAAACTTGAAGTGAACATTCCCCCAATATGGTCGAATGGTACATCGAACTGACAAGTGTATAGACTCTACTACAATAATACAATAATAATTGACGGTACCACTTACTAACCACTTTTCTTTCCTGTTTTTCTATAATGCAGATAAATGTTTAATAAAATATAACAAATAATTGAAACAATATTTATAAGTAGGTGTTTATTTATATGCTTGTCTCTTCTCCTGTCTTTACAGGTGTCCTCCCCTTCCCTTTTCCCCTTCCGCTCCCTTTTTGACCTAATAAAAGTTCTTTTTCTTCTTTCCATGCCTTTCCCATTCCTTTCCTTCCCTTCCTCCCCATTAAATACATAAATGTTTTATATATGTTATCTTTTATGTGTATGGTAACCCTCTCCGCTGCTTATTCTGTACATACCAACCTTTTTCATTTTTCTTCTATCTCTTTCATTTTTTTCTTTACCAGCTTCTCGTATTCCATAATAAAGCATATTTTTCCTTCTCCGTCCTTACCCTTAACCTTTACCACCCATTATCTCACCTTTATCTTTTATCAATTTAAATATTGCTTTTTTTGCTCGTGTTTTGTTCTTGTTACTAAGTAAAAAACCCCTTCAATAAAAAATATTTAGACAAAAAAATGGTGGGTATAGTTTATATAGGTAAGCCTGATGGTAGTGTATCTGTGATGACTGTGCTATACTTACAGGCCAGGTATTTTCCTCCTCAATTTGCCACCTCACCATTGATTTATCTGCCTGTATATAACAGCAGTTGTCAAAGTATATCAGTGAGAGTGTCACAGTGGTGAGGTGGGTAGAAAGAATAGGATGGAACAGCTAACTTATCAATACAGCAGGCTCATCAACCTCAAAGGGAATTTGAAATGTAATAAGAGAGAAGCATGATGCAGGAGCAGAGACCCTGATTCCTGCAATGTGTCACTTACTCGACTGCTTGGTGTAGTTTGATAGAATTCCTGTTTTCTCTGTTATCAATGTAGCAGTGGTCAGAATGTGAAGCTTTGTGTAACTCTGCCCATATCCCTGATTGGCAGCTGTTTGGGAATTGTCGGCAAGCTGCAAATCAGGAATGGGGGCTGGATTATAAAAATAGTTTGACTGGTTTGCACTTGAGGCCTAGTCAGGTAGTGATAATCTCCTGTTGATAAAATACTGATTGTATTGAAACTGCAGCGCACAGCCTGATAAATTACACATCTCTGGAATCAGGGTCTCTGTTCCTACTTACTTCATGCTTCATTTTGCTATGATTAATTAGCAAAAACCTGCTGACAGATTCCCTTTAAGTCCGCTTTAGTTACAATGATACAAATAAGTATTGTTTCAGAACACTGTTACCCGTAGAGCTCTATATCCTTCTCCAACTTGTGAATGATACATTTTTATTACTTGATGACACTTACATATTTTGTATGTATATTATACCTTAAAGGGAATCTGTCAGCAGGTTTGTGCTATGTAATCTGAAATCACTGTGATGTAGGAGCAGAGACCCAGATTAGATTGATGTGTCACTTACTAGGCTGCGTTTTGCTGTTTCGGTACAATCAGTGTTTTATCTGCAGGAGATTAAAATTACAGAACATGCTGCCTAGAGCCTCCTAGTCCAACCCCACTATAATATTATATATATATATATATATATATATATATATTATATCATTATATTATATATTATTTTATTATATATTATTATATTATATATCTAATATTATATATTACCGTATTTTTCGGACTATAAGACGCACCGGACTATAAGACGCACCCAGGTTTTAGAGGTGGAAAATAGGGAAAAATATATTTGAAGCAAAAAATGTGGTAAAATATTTAATAACATACTATTATATGTGGTGTTATTATATATAATAGTATGTTATTATGTTGGAAGCTACGGGTAGGAGATGGTGCTGCGGGACCAGTGTGGTGTCTGTAAACTACTATGTGAAGACGCTGGTGGGTGAGTATAAGGCCGGGGTCACACATGCGAGAAACTCGCACGATTTCGTGTGAGTCTCTCGCATGAACACCCGGCACTGCCGCCGACACTCAGACTGGATCGTGCGGCTGCATAGAAATACATGCTGCATAGAAATAGAGACAGATGATAGAGACAGAGTTGATAGAGACAGATGATAGAGACAGAGATGATAGAGACAGAGATGATAGAGACAGAGATGATAGATACAGATGATAGAGACAGAGATGATAGAGACAGATGATAGAGACAGAGTTGATAGAGACAGAGATGATAGAGACAGAGATGATAGAGACAGATGATAGAGACAGAGATGATAGAGACAGATGATAGAGACAGAGATGATAGAGACAGATGACAGATGACAGAGATGATAGAGACAGATTATAGAGACAGATGATAGAGACAGAGATGATAGAGACAGAGATGATAGAGACAGAGATGATAGAGACAGAGATGATAGAGACAGATGATAGAGACAGATGATAGAGACAGAGATGATAGAGACAGAGTTGATAGAAATGTGACACGTATGCGTTTCATGTGCGCATGATGCACTGCACAAAAAAACGCAAGTGTGAAAGTAGCCTAACCTTTTAATTAATTCTCTGTTGTACAGTGGGTCTGAAGGACCTGTGATGACATCATGAAGAGGCAGGGCTTTGGTCATGTGATGCTCCAGCCAGCCCTCTTCATGACCTCATCACAGGTCCTTCACAGGAGTATTCAGCCTCCCATCAGCACAGCCCCAGGCTGTCAGGTATGCCAGCTGCTCCTGCTGCCTCCTTCTCCTTCAGACACCGATCTGCCCAGCTGCTGCAGGAATCAGGCGCTGGGGAAACTGTGGCTCTGTGATCTGCTGCTCCCGCTCACTGCTCAGCTGATAGGTGGGCGGGGAAGCGGCTGATTAATATTCACTGCACTTAAGTAGGGACCAGGGGTTTCCCCCAGCGCTTGTTTCCTGCAGCAGCAGAGGGGATATTTTCTTGCCTCCTGCTGATCCCACTCCACTGCTGCCCACTGCCCCCTCCCCACATGTTACATTCCGACCATAAGACGCACCCACACTTTCCTCCCAAATTTGGAGGAAAAAAAGTGCGTCTTATGGTCCAAAAAATACGGTATATATATATATATTATAAAATTAAAAAGAATAACTACAAATCCTTGCTTTTCAAGTATATTGAATATAATTTAGCCAATTTTTACTATTGAATTTTCCCCCTAATAATGCATTCCACATGATATTATCCCCACTTAGCTTGCTGTTTGTGCTTAATGACCCATACAAATTGGCATTTCATTTGCAAAGTAGATTTAACAGACTAGCAAGAAAATTGTTATTCATATGTTTTGTAGTCTGTGTAAGTGGAAGGAATTGGCAGAATATAATGAGGACTAATGATGTGACTGCCCCTTCAAACTGCAACGTTGTTTCATTTATTAATATCTACTCACATTCTGTACTGTCACATCTTACACATCACTAGTGTACTCAATTTACAGTGGGCGAAATAAGTATTGAACAAGTCACCAATTTTCTAAGTAAATATATTTCTAAAGGTGCAATTGACATGAAAATCTCACCAGATGTCAGTAACAATCTATCCTATCCGCACAGAGAAGAAATCAAACCATAGATGTCCATAAATTACCGTATATACTCATGTATAAGCCGACCCGTGTATAAGCCGACCCCCTTAATTTTGCCACAAAAAACTGGGAAAATTTATTGACTCACGTATAAGCCTAGGGTGGAAAATGCAGCAGCTACTGGTAAATTACAAAAATAAAAATAGATACCAATAAAAGTAAAATTAATTGAGACATCAGTAGGTTAAATGTTTTTGAATATCCATATTGAATCAGGAGCCCCATATAATGCTCCATACAGTTCATGGTGGCCCCATAAGATGCTCCATACAAAATACTCCCCATACAAAGTTCCATAAAGGTTAATAATGGCCCCATAAAATGCTCCATAGATTATGCCCCGATATGATACTCCATAGATTATGCCCCATAGATTTTACCCCCATATAATGCTCCATAGATTATGCCCCATATGCTCCACAGATTATGCCCCATAGATTATGCCCCATATGCTTCATAGATTATGCCCCATATGCTCCACAGATTATGCCCCATATGCTCCACAGATTATGCCCCATAGATTATGCCCATATGTTCCATACATAATGCCCCATATGTTCCACAGATTATGCCCCATATGCTCCTTATAACCTTATTCGCATTAAGCACGGGGATGAATGGAAGACGGCATTTAATACCCCAGAGGGTCATTTTGAGTACCTAGTGATGCCTTTTGGGCTTACTAATGCTACTTCCGTCTTCCAATCCTTCATGAATGATATTTTCAGGGATTTTGTGGATAAATTTCTGATCGTTTATTTGGATGATATCTTGATTTTTTGCAATGACTGGGACTCTCATGTGAAACATGTTTAGACTGTGTTCCAGATTTTGAGAGAAAATGCTCTGTATGTGAAGGGATCAAAGTGTCTTTTTGGCGTACAGAAGATCTCATTTCTGGGATTCATTTTGTCTCCATCTGTTATTGAAATGGACCCGGTCAAGGTTCAGGCCATCTGTGATTGGGTTCAACCTACTTCATTGAAGGCTCTTCAGAGATTTTTGGGGTTTGCCAATTTCTATCGTAAATTTATTGGTAATTTCTCCGGTATTGTTAAACCATTAACTGATTTGACCAAAAAGGGTTCCGATGTGGTGAATTGGCCTCCTGAGGCAGTTTCTGCATTTCAGGAACTTTAGCAGAGATTAATTTCTGCTCCTGTTCTACGGCAGCCTGATGCTTCCCTGCCGTTTCAGGTGGAGGTTGATCCCTCTGAGATTGGGGCAGGTGCCGTTTTGTCCCAAAGAGATCCAGAGACCTCTAAGAGTAACCCTTGTGCCTTTTTCTCTCTAAAATTTTCTCCAACTGAACGTAATTATGACGTGGGTAATCGGGAGTTATTGGCCATGAAGTGGTCCTTTGAAGAGTGGAGACATTGGCTGGAAGGAGCCAAACATCAGGTGGTGGTCCTCACGGACCATAAGAACCTGGTTTATCTGGAATCAGCCAAGCAACTTAATCCTAGACAGGCCAGGTGGGCCTTGTTTTTCACATGTTGTAATTTTGTGGGTTTTTTTCTTCCAGGCACTAAGAATGTTAAGGCGGATGCCCTCTCGAGGAGTTTCTCTGCGGATTCTCCTGAGTTATCTGATCCTGCTGTTATTTTGAAGGAGGGTGTAGTTTTTTCCGCCATCTCGCCCAATATAAGACTGGCTCTGGAGGAGTGTCAGGAGGATAAACCTGAGCGCTGCCCTGTTGGGAAATTGTTTGTCCCAGACTAGTGGAAGAAGAGTGTGATGTCTGAGATTCATTGTTCCGCGTTGGCTGGTCATCCCGGGATTTTTGGTACCAGAGACTTGGTGAGTCAGTCCTTTTGGTGGCCTATTTTATCACGTGATGTCAGGGACTTTATGCAGTCCTGTGGGACTTGCTCTCGTTCCAAGCCTTGCTCTCGTTCTAGTGGTTTGTTAATGCCATTACCTGTACCCAAGAGGCCATGGACCCATATTTCTATGGATTTTATTTCCGACCTCCCTGTTTCTCAGAGAATGACCGTTATCTGGGTAATCTGTGATAGGTTTTCCAAGATGATACATCTTGTGCCATTACCTAAGTTGCCTTCCTCCTCCAAATTGGTGCCTTTGTTCTTTCAGCACGTGGTTCGGTTACATGGCATTCCTGAGAACATTGTGTCTGACAGAGGAGTTCAGTTTGTTTCCAGATTTTGGAGGACATTTTGTTCTAAACTTGGTGTTCAGTTATCTTTCTCGTCTGCATTCCACCCTCAGACCAATGGACAAACCGAGAGAACAAACCAGACCTTGGAGACTTATTTGAGATATTTTGTGTCTGCTGATCAAGATGACTGGGTCTCTTTTTTGCCTTTGGCTGAGTTTGCTCTTAATAATAGGGCTAGCTCTGCCACCTTGATGTCTCCATTTTTCTGCAATTCTGGGTTTCACCCTCGATTTTGTTCAGGACAGGCGGAGGCTTCTGTCTGTCCGGGGGTTGACTCTATTGTGGAGCATATTTAGCAGATTTGGGACCAGGTAGTGGAGAGGTTGTCTCTCTCTCAAGAGAAGGCCCAGCGGTTTGCCAACCGGCATAGGAATGATGGTCCTCGATATAAAGTGGGAGGCTTGGTTTGGTTGTCCTCAAGAAATATCCCTATGAAGGTTGCTTCTCCAAAATTTAAGCCAAAGTTCATTGGACCTTATAAGATCATGGAAATTATTAATCCGGTTTCCTTCCGTTTGCTTCTTCCAGGGACATTTAAGATCCATAACGTGTTCCACAAGTCCTTATTGAAGAGGTTTGTCGAGCCAGTGGTTCCTATGGCTGCGCCCCCCGACCCTGCTTTGGTTGAGGGCAATTTGGAATATATGGTTGAGAAAATATTGGATTCTCGTTTTGCTAGACGGAAACTCCAGTATTTGGTTAAGTGGAGAGGTTATGGTCAGGAGGAAAATTCTTGGGTGTTTGCTCGGACATCCATGCTGGGAGACTGATCCATGCCTATCATCAAGCTCATCCTGATCATCCTGGTTGCGCAGGTGAGGGTTCGGTGACCCCTCCTCAAGAGGGGGGTACTGTTTTGAATACTCTGGAGGCGACTTTTGAGCTGGGGCTCCCTCCGGTGGTTGATGAGGGTAATGAACTAATTGTTGAATGGCCTTCAGCTGTCTCTGAATGGTCTGAAATAAGTGACCTGAGTTCCCATCAGCCTTGCCGGTAATCTATTGTTCTTCCTGGTTTTGCTTGGAGCTCAGCTTGCATTCCTGCTCTCTTTCAGATAAGTGATTTTCTATTTTTTTTCCTCTTGTTGGATTTTCCTTGCCTGTTTTGCTGCTTGAAGGGGACTGCAGCCTGGTCCCCTTTTGGGGTATGGCGCTGCAGTTGTGCTCATTTTGTATTTGCACTTTTGCTCTGCTCCTTTGTCACTTTTTTGCTGAATTGCTGTGAGTTATACCAGAGATCTGATTTAGGTGGTAGAGATCGTGTGATCTCAGGTTTTTTTGTTAATCAGAAGTGTTGGTATTTTTGTCAGGGTTTTTTTGGGTTGCAGTCAGAATTCTTTCCTATACTTTTCTATCTAGACAGATTGGACCCCAGCATTTGCTCATTCTATTTTCTGTCTGTGTCCGTATTTTCTTCTTGTCTAACCGCCATTACATGTTTGGGGGCTTCCTATTTCTTTGGGGAATCTGCTCCGGGCAGATAGCTTTCATCTTTCTGCCTTTAGGTGTAGTTATCTCTCCGGCTGTGATGAGGTGTCTAGGATCACCGAAGGTACGCTCCACGGCTACTTCTAGTGTGGCGGTTAGTTTAGGGTACTGCAATCCAATAGTTTCCAGCCTCTCTGGTGTATGACTACTTTTTCTATTTTTACCTATTTTTGCTACCGAAACATAACACAGAGGAGTCGGATGAGGAGGTCAGAGCGGCACGCAGCGGTGGACCGGGGACAGGTGAATATCGAATATACTCACCACCCCGCCGGCGCGTCTCTGCAGCCCCTGCTCTTCTCCTGTGGTCTCAGCAGCTCTTCCTTCCTACAGCAGTCACGTGGTACCGCTCATTAAAGTCATGAATATGTGCATATTCATGACTTTAATGAGCGGTACCACGTGCCCGCTGCAGGAAGGAGCCTGAGATCGTGGGAGAAGCAGGGGAGCTGCAGAGACGCGCCGGCAGAGGGGTAAGCATGATCTGACACCCCTGCTCACCCTCCCCCTCCGACCCCCTGGTATATGACTCGCGTATAAGCCAAGAGGGGGACTTTCAGCCTTAAAAAATGGGCTGAAAATCTCGGCTTATATGCGAGTATATACAGAAAGTTAACTGTAACAATGAGAAATGACACAGGAAAAATGTGTTGAACACATGAAGAAAGAGAGGTGCAAAAAGCCATGGAAAGTCATGACATTAGCTGAGATCTATCAGTAATTAGAATGTAATCCTGCCACTTAGTGAAAAATAATATCAGCTGACTAAAAAAACCCAGTGTGTATTACAGTATTTTTCGGATTATAAAACGCTCCGTATTTAAGATGCACCCCAAATTTTGAGGAGAAAATAGGCAAAAAATTATTTTTAATAAAATGGGAGTGTTTCTTAAAATCCATGCGTCTTATTGCTTACTGGGGGTGGTGGCTGCGGTGAAGTTGAGGTCCCATGGTCGCTGCAGGAAGAGGAATGAGTGGGGTGATGCTGCAGACCGCAGGCTTGGATGAGGTTGTGATCGGGTGTCCAGTGCTCCAGGTATCCGGTGCTCCGGGTGTCCAGTGCCACGGTAGTATCCAGTGCTGCCACTAAGGGAGTGTCCAGTGCTTATGCTGCTGCTGTGGGTGTGTCTGATGCTGGTGCTGCCATTGCTGGTGTCTCCGCTGCTGGTGCTGCCGCTGCAGGAGTGTCCGGTGCTGGTGCTGCTTCTGCGGGTGTCTCTGGTTCTGCTGTGGGGGGGCTCTGACGATATTTTGTGAAAGGCAAGAGCCCCTTCAGCCCCCTCAATTAAATTTCAGCTAAATTCTTGATGCAAACATAAGACCATTTGCAAAAAAGCTGAAATTGAAACGAGGCTGGCTTCAACAAATGGATAATGATTCTAAACACGAGTTAAAATCCACCATGGACTACCTAATAAGGCGCAAGCTGAAGGTTTTACAAATGCCCTCACAGTCCCCTGATCTGAACATCATTGAAAATCTGTAGACAGACCTCAAAATAGCAGTGCATGCAAGACGACCCAGGAATCTCACAGAACTGAAAGAATTTTCAAAGGAAGAATGGATGAAAATCCCTCAAACAAGAATTGAAAGACTCTTGGCTGGCTACAAAAAACATTTACAAGCTGTGATACTTTCAAAATGGGCTTCTACTAGGTACTAACCATACAGGGTGCCCAAACTTTTGCATCAGCCTATTTTCCTTTCTGTAATTTTAAAATGTAAAAGATAAAAATATATTTTTTTGCCTAAAATATGAAGGAAATGTATCATCTTTAACTTTAGGCCTTTTAGAAATCATTTCTTCTTCAACTTGCTTAATTGTTCACAATAACAGTAATTTTGACCTGGGGTACCTAAACTTTTACATGCCATTGTAAGTAAATATATGTGTAAAAGTGCTATTGTGATGAAATTCTCATGCAATGTCGGTAACAATCCATCCAACACACACACGCAAAGAAATCAAAGCATAGATGTCCATAAATTAAGTTATGTGTAATAATGAGAAATGACATAGGGAAAAAGTATTGAACATGTTTACCAAAATTTATTTAATACTTTGTACAAAAGTCTTTGTTGGTGATGACGGCTTCAAGATGCCTCCAGTATAGAGAAACTAGTTGCATGCATTGCTCAGATGTGATTTTGGCCCTTTCTTCCATACAAACACTCTTCAAATCCTGAAGGTTCCGTAGGCTCCCTCTTTGAACTCTGAGGTTTAGTTCCTTCTGTAAGTTTTCTTTTGGATTCAGGTCAGGTGACTGGCTGGGCCATTCTAGCAGATTTATTTTCTTTGTCTGAAACCAATTGAGAACTTTATTGGCTGTGTATTTAGGATCATTGTCTTGCTAAAATGTACACCCTTGTTTCAACTTCATCATACTGGTGGCAGCAGAATTTATCAAGAATGTCTTGGTACATCTGTCCTTTAATCCTTCCTTCAATCATAAGAAGTTTGCCAGTGCTGTCGCATGAAAACAGCCCCACATCACGATGTTCCACCTCCAAACTTTACAACTGGTGTGGTTTTTTTGAGTTGATATGCAGTGCATCTTGGCCTTCAAACATATTGTGTATTATGGCATCCAAAGACTTTAATTTTGGTCTCATCTGGGTTCTCCCAGTATTTCACTGGCTTGCCTAAATGTTGTTGAGCAAAGTTTAAACACACTTGAACATGTTTTTTGTCCAGCAATGGAGTATCGCATAGTGAGCATGCATAAAGGCTATGGAGATTGAGTGCATTGCTTATAGTTTTCTTTAACCCTCAACTGGTGAGGTGGGGTTTGCCACACTCCAGGGAATTTTTGTACGGCTGCCATTCATTGAAAAAAAGCTGGTATGAGTATACGTGTCTCACTAGCTTCCAGCCATTTCCTTGTCAACAGGATGTTGTCGAGGCCTCTCTGCATTTTCTGTAAAAATAAGAATTTCTAAACACTGGGGTATAGGAAACCCCACATCACCAGTTGTGTGACAAAAACCCCACCTCACCAGTTGAGGGTTAATACAAATGTACCTGCTGATTCCAGGTCTTTCTCTAGCTCTCCACAGGTGGTCCTTGACACATATACAACTCTGCTGATAATTCTTTTCACTTCTCTGTCTGAAATCTATTAGGAATAAGCTTGTTGTGTCCAGTTTATTATCTCTCCACTTCAGGAATATGGCACTAAGGCCGGGATCACACACAACGATAAAAAATCGGACCGTATTATATGGCCGTAATACGCAGAAAAGTCCCTGAAAAGTGATCCGTATGTCATCCGTTTGCAATGCGAGGATGCGATTTCCTCGCATCAAAACGTCCGTGTGTCATCCATATGGCATCCGTATGCCATCTGTACAGCGAGATTTTCTCGCCGGCTTACAAAACCGACATATAATGGATCCCAATGACAGTTTTTACATCAGAAAATAAAGAATAGATATATACACATAGAATACATATATATACATATATATACATGTTATTGTGACACATCTATATATATAATCGTCTTATCCTGTCTGTCTGTCTGTCCAGGATATCTCGCGTCACTGATTGGTCCGGCCGCGGCCAATCAGCGACGCAGGGCTAACTCTGCCCATGTGGTCATGTAACTCACCAACTGCCCATGATGTACTGAACATGTTTTGTCAGTTACAGTGTCTGATGTACTTCTGTCACGTTTACTGAACACGGGTAATACACAGTGACATGAGGTAATACACAGGTGACATGAGGTAATACATAAGTAATATAAGGTAATACACAGTAAAATGAGGTAATATACAGTAACATGAGGTAATACACAGTAATATGAGGTAATACACAGTAATATGAGGTAATACACAGGTAACATGAGGTAATATGAGGTAATATACGGTAACATGAGGTAATACACAGTGATATAAGGTAATACACAGTAATATGAGGTAATATACAGTAACATGAGGTAATGCACAGTTATATGAGGTAATACACAGTAATATGAGGTAATACACAGTGACATGAGGTAATACACAGTAACATCAGCGACACAGGGCTAACTCCGCCCATGTGGTCATGTGACTCACCAACTGTCCATGATGTACTGAACATGTTTTGTCAGTCACAGCGTCTGATGTACTTCTGTCACGTTTACTGAACACGGGTAATACACAATGACATGAGGTAATACACAGGTGACATGAGGTAATACATAAGTAACATAAGGTAATACACCGTAAAATGAGGTAATATACAGTAACATGAGGTAATACACAGTAATATGAGGTAAATTTTGTTCAGTTCTATTAAGTTCTATGAGCAATAACATTTAATGATAATGTATATATTTTACCCGAAAAATCCTGTGTATTCATTGCATTATTCTTAAATCTTCATAAATAAACTACATACATAGTCTAGAATACCCGATGCGTTAGAATCGGGCCACCATCTAGTATATATATATATATATATTTATAGTTAAAACACTTCTACATAGTACACTCCTGACAGAAGTTATGTCGCTTATCCATGTTATGTAAATAAAAGCTTTTAACCTGACGTTAAATTCATCCATTGGTTTTATAAATTACTCTTTTGAAAGCTGAAACCCTCCCAAATTTGGTTTAGGTTAAGAAAATAAATTGGCATCAATGCTGAAATATTGATAATTTTATGAACACAGAATGGTCAGATTTTGGCACGACAAAAGGTTTGTCGCCCACAGAAAGTAATGTGATATTCAAACAAATAATTATTTTAAAATACAAATATATGTTGCATAACATTGGTGAATGAAGTTGTGGTGTTATTAGAGTCATATTTAATATTTTGTGTGACTTCCATGAGCTTGAAGGACTGCATCCATGCGACTCAACAATGATTCATACAATTTATTAATGAAGTCATCAGGAATAGCAAAGAATGCAGTCTTACATTCAGTCAGGGAGTGTATAATAGCCGCTAATTCAATTGCCGGCTTTTGTGAAATTACAGAACCTGACATGAAATGACACATGGTTTGCATACAGTAAACCATGTCATTTCATATAATTTGATATATGGTTTTGATTAACAATTACATGAGTGTATGTGTGCAAAATTTCAGACATGTAGGTGTTAATTAAATGTGTAAATTCGTTGAAAAAAATGTGTGGGCTCCCGCGGTATTTTCTCCACCAGACAGAGAAAGCCAGCGACTGAAGACAGATATTAGTAGCCCAGAGAGGGACCATTATTTTTGGGCCCCCCCTGGCTACTAACATCTGCCCCCAGCCACCCCAGAAAAGGCGCATCTACGAATAGATGCGCCTTTTCTGGCACTTAGCCTGTCTATTCCCATTGCCCTGTAGCGGTGGCTAATGGGTTAATAATGGGTTACGGCCACCTTGCTATTGGAAGGGGACTTTAAGCAAGGTTAATAATGTAGAGTTGTCAATTAGACAACTCTACATTATTAATCCTATTGTATGAAATGGTTAAAAAAACACACACACATTAATTAAAAATACTTTTAATGAAATGAATACACAGTTTTTGACCATTTTTTATTGTACTGCTACTCCATACGATTCCCTTCTTCCACTGTAATAAAACGAAAATAATAAAGCAAGCTTATTCTTACCTCTCCGGTGCTCAGTCAGGTTGCATGCTGCAATCCTTCACAAAGGGTTAAAATGTTTACAGCGGGGACCGGAGCTAATGCTGCAGCCTCGATGTAAACCCACGAATGAATGAGTTCATCTCCCTGGCTGACAGGAGAGGAAGTGATTAGCTGGGAAGCTTAATTGAATATTTCCCACGCTAATCAGTTCAGTTCAGGTCAGCCGGGGACTCCCTGTGACGTCACTGATGCTGTGTGGAGTCCCCGGCTGACCTGAAGTGAACTGATTAGCGTGGGAAGCAATCAATTAAGCTTCCCAGCTAATCACTTCCTCTCCTGTCAGCCGGTGAGATGAATTAAGGTCTGAAACCTTTGCCAAAGGTATCTGAGCACACAAATCTCCAAGGGTGCTCAAACTTTTGCTTCAGCCTATCTTCCTTTTAGTAATTTTTAAAATAAAAAAAAGTCTATATATATATATACATATATATATATGTATAATTATATATATAATATATATATATATATATATATATAGCCTGAAATACAAAGGAAATATGTAATCTGTAACTTTAGGCCTTTACAGAGATCATTTCCTCTTCAATTTGTTTAACTGTTCACAATAACAGTAATTTTGACCATGGGTGCCCAAACTTTTACTTGCCGTTGCAGAAAATTGGTGATGTGTTAAATACTTATTTTACCCACTGTATATCTGACAATGAAATGTCGAAAATATATATAATAATTAAATGTATATAATAATATATAATATATATAATAATTAAATGTGAAAAGCTGTGTCTCTTTTTCCCAAGGAACAGGACCACAAGCACCGCTAATACACATCTGCACGTACAGTCATGGTGACACGGGGTTACTGCAACAGAGAGGAGCCAGAAGTAGGGATGAGTTAGTATACTCGTTAGGATTCGGTACTCGGCGAGTAATGCGGTACTCGCGGTGCTCGAATCCTAGCGAGTAAATTTCACTACTCGCCTCCCAATATTCGGATCACCCGCCTGGCATGTGTTAGCCAATCACAGTAAAACCGTTGCCTTCTTTGTTGTGGCATTACTGTGATTGGCTGGCCGCGCAGCGTCATAGTCATAGCCTATGAGTCATAGGCTATGACTATGTGTGTGCAGAGAATGTGTGCGGTGGTCTGTGAGGCTGTGTGTGTGTGTATGTGGGGCCTGTGCCGGGCTCTACCAGCTCGGGCTCTGCCAGGCTCTGTGGGCTCTTCCGGGCCTGTGCCAGGCTGTCCCGGCCTGTGTCGGGCTCTGCGGGGAAGACGAGGACTTCGGGGAATTAGGTGTGTGCGGTGAGCATGTACTCTATGTTATGTGTTGTATGTTATGTGTATGTACTGTATGTTATATGTTGTATGCTCTGTATGTCTTTTATTTACATTCACCACATTAGCTGGATGATCGGAATACTACTTTCCCATCATCCGCTAATGCTTTCACTGTAGCAGGCATAGCCGGATGGGACAAGTAGTACCATCGGACAATGCCCATAGTCTCCGCCCACGCACATTCTTCGCATTTCCCATAGACTTATATTGGACTCGCTACTCGTTAAGAATAGCCGAGTATTAGGAGCTACTAGTAACGAGTACAGCGAGTCCGAGTATTTCACTACTCACTCATCCCTAGCCAGAAGACTACAACATCTGATTGCTCTTAAGCCTGCCCTGAAAAGAAGCACTTCGCCTTCTTTTTAAATTATGTTTATTTCTTTTGGCAGAACAGATGTTAACCGGCCATGTTGGAAACTCTCGGAGTATGAGTTCAGCTGAGCTCAATTAGCCACTCCTATTTCCTTCATATTGTGGGTCCTGATTCAAATCCATGTTAGAGCTATCCTTTTCTGCATGGCTTAGGAAGAGAGGTGTTCATATGAGAAGGAGCTTTGGAGGAGTCATCTGTGACTGATGCATGGATTGTAAGTGTGATAATTCCTTTCCCTCCTCTACTTTGGTTTTTCCCCATCCTTCACACCCTGGTGCATTCCTCTGTAATATATGTGAGTGAATATTTAATGCCTGGTATTTCTAAATTTACCCTTGTTTGTGTAGCCTTGTTTATCAGATTGGTGTACTGTGGTGCACAACAGCACCCCTCTTCCCTTGGTGATGGTGAGTGAAGAGAACAAATGGAGGGCTAAGGCCTCTTTCACATTTCCGGCGGGCGCCTTGCGGCGCCCCCGGCATTTTGCAGCAGTGCCGCATCTGAAAATCTGATGCGCCGCATGCGGCTTTTTTCGCATTGACATGCATTAGCGCCGGATGGCGCCGCATGTCAATGCGTTGCATGCGGTTTTGTCCGGATGCGGCGCAAATGTACATTGCGGCGTCCGGAAAAAAACGCTGCATGTAACATTTTTTTTTTTTGCCGGATGGTTTCTTATCTCTCCAAGCATCAGAAACCATCCGGCAAAAAAAACGCATTTTGGCCGCCGGAAGTGTGAAAGGTTTTCACATGCGGCGCTGCGGCAAAATGCCGGGGGCGCCGCCAGGCGCCCGCCGGAAATGTGAAAGAGGCCTAACTCAGGCTGTAAGGCAAAGGTGTCAGGCCTCGGCATCTTCACCTTCAGAAGTATCCTGGGGAATAGGGTGAGCTAGGGCGCCCCCTGGTGGTCGGGACAAGGAAGGAGCCCCTGGTCCCGGGTCACCCAACAGCTGAGTCGTGACACATGGCCAAAAGTTTTGAGAGTGAAAAAAAACTTTTCATAAAGTTTTCTACTTCCTTATTTTTCGATCTTTTAGTCAGATGTTTCTAAGGCCATTATAAGCATTATATAATTATAAGTAAATGATAAATTTTAAAGCTTTTATTGACAAATACGTCAAGTTTAAGCAAAGACTCAATATTTACAATGCTGAGATGACAGTGCTGGCATGCTGGTTATCAGCTTCTGGTCCAAATCTGGACTGCTGGCAACCCATTTTTGACTAATCAGTGCTTGAAGTTTATCACAATCTGAATGTTTTTCTGTCCACCTTTTTTGAGGAATGGCAACATGTTTTCAATGTGATTGAGATCTGGGGAGTTTCCTGGCTATGGACTTTGAATATTTTCTTCTTTACCAAGTCATTTAGCTCTCACTTTTTCCTTGTGACATGGTGCTCCATTATGCTGAAAACTGCATTACCAGTCACCAAATTGCTTGTTTGGATAAAATTTTTTATTCAAGGCAGTGTTCCTAGGTACAATTAAGAGTAAGCCCAGTCCAATGTATGGTCATGAGATGCTTTACTGATGGCCATGACTCAAGACCATGAAACAGTTTGAAGGGGGCATGAGAGAAAATAATCATACAGGAAGAACAGGGATTGGACTTTGGAGGATTGGGGTAAAGTTATTTTCTCTGATGGAGTGCCCTTTTGACTATGACATCTATAAATAGAGATGAGCAAACCCATGGATGCTCGGGTTTGTCGGGTTCTACGAACATACAGTAAAAAGTTCGGTTCTCAACCGAATTTAACCTCAAACTTGACCCCAGACCTGAACCCTGTGGAAGTCAATGGGGACCCAAACTTCGGTGCTTTAAAATGACTATAAAATGGTCATAGTGAGGGCTAGTGGGCTGCAAAATGAAGCTAAATAGTGGTAAGAGCAGGACAACTGCCCTGCAAAAAAATGTGAATAGGGAAATGACTTAAAGGTTTTCTGTCACCCTAGCAATAGTTTAAAAAATAGGAAGTAAATGAATAACATAGAAATTTTAACAGTGGCTAGCTACTTCCAGTCCAGTTAAAAATTTCACCCACAGAGCATGGGGCACAGTACACCAACATTTTCACATTTTCAGCTTATAAATTTCACCCACAGACCATGGGACAGAGTACCTCCCTAAGGCCGGGATCACACATGCGAGAAACTTGCACAATTCTGGTGCGAGTCTCTCACATGAACACCAGGTGCTGCCGCTGGCACTCGGATCAGAGCGTGCGGCTGCATAGAAATACATGCAGCCGCACGCTCCGGTCTGATTACTGGCGGCAGCGCCGGGTGTTCATGTGAGAGACTCGCACGTGAATAGGTGTTCAGTCAGGTCCCCCGATGTAATCCTTCTGAAAGGGTTAATGTTTACTGCAGGGACCGCAGCTAATGCTGAACGACTCGCAGCTGAGAGGAGAGGAAGTGATTAGTGTGGGAAGCTTAATTGATTGCTTCCCACTTTCACTTCAGGTAAGTCGGGGACACCGCACAGCATCAGTGACGTCAGAGGGAGTCCCGGCTGACCTGAAGTGAAAGTGGGAAGCAATCAATGAAGCTTACCACAGTAATCAGTTCCTCTCATGTCGCCGGGAGAGGAACTCATTCATGCGGGAGCTTACAGCTGAGCAGGCAGCATTAGCTGTGCTGCTTGGCTGAAAGCTAGTTAACCCTTTGTGAAGGATTACAGCATGGGACCTGACAGAGCGGCCGATAGGTAAGAATAATGTTGTTTTATTATTTTTTCTTTATTACAGGAGAGCAAGGGTTTCGCAAGGATTAACAGTTAAATAAACGATGGTCAAAAAAATGTGTGTTTATTTCATTAAAATTATTTATTCTTCATGTGTGTGTGTTTTTTTTTACTTCCTTCAATAGGATTAATAATTGATAGTTGTCAAATTGACAACTCTCAATTATTAACCTGGTTTAAAGTCACCTTTCAATAACAAGGTGGCTTTAACCCATTATTAACCCATTCGCCACCGCTACAGGGCAATGGGAATAGACCGACAAAGTGCCAGAAAGGGCACATCTAATTATAGATTTGCCTTTTTTGGGTGGCTGGGGGCAGATTTTAGTAGCCAGGGGGCACAAAATAAATGCACCCTCCCTTGACTATTATTATCTGCCCCCACTCGCTGGCTTTGTCTGTCTGGTTGAGAAAATAGCATGGGAGCCCACGCATTTTTTTTCAACAAATTTACACCTTAAATTAACCCATAGCTGTATGAAATTTTGCACACATACACTCATGTAATTGTTAGTGAAAACCATATATCAAACTACATGAAATGACATGGTTAACTGTATGTAAACCATGTGTCATTTCATGTCGAGACTGTAATTTCAGAAAAGCCGGTAATTGAATTAGCCGCTATTATACTATGTAGAAGTGTATGAACTATAAATATATATATATGTGTCACAATGACATGTATATATTGTGGTGTAGTGACCCCTGATGCAGCTAGGGGGCACTGTGTATGCTCCTCGAGATATGCATGGAAGCATGGTTTGTGTTGTGGTAAAGGACCTGTGGTGAGGTCATGACCAGGTGACCTAACCATGTGATCCTGACCTCATCTGTGGGTGGGGTTACACCTATGTGCATGGAAGCATAGTTTGTGTTGTGGTAAAGGACCTGTGATGAGGTCATGACCAGGTGACCTAACCATGTGATCCTGACCTCATCTGTGGGTGGGGTTACAGCTATGTAACGAAGTGTGCTTGGCACCTGTGAAGAGAGTGTTGTGGGAGTCTGTGAGTGTGAACAGACTACCATGCGTCCAGGCGGGACATTACAGAGAGGTCTCTGTGTCTGAAGAGAGTGTGTGGGAGTCTGCCAGTGTGGACAGACTACCATGTGTCCAGGCGGGACATCACAGAGAGGTCTCTGTGTAGGAATGGAGAAGCCTTCCTGTATCTGTGTTTGTAGAGATCTTAAGAAGCTTTACTGAAGACTTGTACTATATGTTGCTTTGAGGTTTATGATGTAATAAACCTGATGAACTTTGGATAAGAAAAGTGCGTCCTGATTTACCTCTGAAGCAGCCGAGTGAGTGAAACCTTACAATATATATATATATATATATATTATATATATATATGAGGTGTAAATTTGTTGAAAAAAAATGCGTGGGCTCTTGCGCTATTTTCTCAACCAGACAAAGCCGGCGAGTGGGGGCAGATAATAATAGCTTAGGGAGGGTGCATTTATTTAGTGCCCCCCCGGCTACTAACGTCTGCCCCCAGCCACCCCAGAAAAGGCAAATCTATAATTAGATTCGCCCTTTCTGGCACTTTGCCCGTCTATTCCCATTGCCCTGTAGCGGTGGCGAATGGGTTAATAATGGGTTAAAGCCACCTTGCTATTGGAAGGTGACTTTAAGCCAGGTTAATAATTGAGAGCTGTCAATTAGACAACTATCAATTATTAATCCTATTGTATGAAATAAAAATAAAACACACACACTTTAAATAAAAATCATGTTAATGAAATAATCACACAGTTTTTGACCATCTTTTATTTTACTGCCATTCCTTGCGAAGCCCTTGTTCTCCTGTAATAAAAATAAAATAATAAAGCAACATTATGCTTACCTATCTGGTGTTCAGTCAGGTCCCCCGATGTAATCCTTCTGAAAGGGTTAATGTTTACTGCAGGGACCGCAGCTAATGCTGCCAGCCTCGCAGTAAACCCCCGAATGAATCATCTCTTCTCCCAGCTGACAGGAGAGGAAGTGATTAGTGTGGGAAGCTTAATTGATTGCTTCCCACTTTCACTTCAGGTCAGCCGGGGACACCGCACAGCATCAGTGACGTCAAAGGGAATCCCGGCTGACCTGAAGTGAACTGATTAACAATAATAGGGGATCCCCTCAAAAAAAAAATGGCGTGGGGTCCCCCTATTTTTGTTAACCAGCCAGATGAAGCAAACTACTGAGGCCTGGTATTTCAGGCTGTTAAGGATCCAATATCCATGAACCTTGCAAGCCTGATAAAACCAGGCCACAGCAGTCTGCTTATCTTGGTTGGTAGAAACACATGACATTTGGTCATTTGATCAGACTTGGTAGGACTATCTTGGTTGGTTAACAAAAATAGGGGATCCCCTCGAAAAAAAAAATGGCGTGGGGTCCCCCTATTTTTGTTAACCAGCCAAGTTAAAAGCAGACTGCTGAGGCCTGGTATTAAAAGACTGTCAAGGCCCATGGATTTTGACCCTCAACAGCCTAAAAATACCAGGCTGCAGCAGCCCCACAATTGGCGCATCCACAGATGCGCCAATTGTGGCACTTCACCCGTCTCTTCCCACTCCCCTGTAGCGGTGGGATATGGGGTAATAAGGGGTTAATGTCACCTTTGATTGATCGGTGACAATAAGCCCGGTTAATAATGGAGAGGCGTCAATAAGACACCGATACATTATTAATCATAAAGTTTGAAAATGTTTAAAAAAAGACAGCCAGAATAAAGTCTTTTAATGAAATAATACACAACACAGTTTTCCATATTTTTTATTGTATGCTCATCCCACGACGCCATCGATCTCCTGTAAAAAAAACAAAAATAACAAACCAACACAAATACTCCCTGTCTGACGTAGTCCAAGATAACGAGGGTCCCACGACGAGTCTAGCTCTGCTACATCTGGATGCCAGGCTCAGTCTGACATCCAGACACAGCAGAGCTGCTTACCTGAGGAGATTCCCCGTTGGTCACGTGACGTCGACTGGATTTCTCACCGCCAGCTGTCGCGAGAGTACAGCTGGCCAAGATTACCCAGTACCCGGCAGTCACGTGCACTTATCGCGAGAAGCTGCACGTGACCGCCAGGGAGAGGGTAATGGCCGGTCAGATGAACGATCAGCTGGCAGCGAGAAATCCATCCACGACGTGACCACCGGGGATCCTCTGTAAGGTAAATGCTGACTGACTCCTGACAGCCCCGACCGACACTGTCACTGACTCTTTCGGAAAGTTCCTGTGTCACGTACTTCCTTCTGTGACACAGGAACTCCCCATATACTTCCGACTCCGGTATCCGATATGCAAAAAGTATCGGAACTCAGAATCAGAATTCCGATACCGGGAATATCGGCCGATACCCAATATTTGCAGTATCGGAATGCTCAACACTAGTCAGGAGTGCATAAGCCAAAAGACAGAAGCAGATCATGATACAAGCCAAGTCAGAACCGGGAGGTCAATAGACTAAAGGGGAACATTGAGTCAAAACGGGAATGGGGGAAAACAGAGACACGGGTTCAGACAGCAAACGCAGGAGGACAAATCAGAGCAATCAGAGTCAGCTACAGCAGCCCTAAGCAAAAACTAAATCCGACACCACCTGCAAGAAGCAGCGGCGATAAATAGTCAACCTGAACCCAGACTGAGGCTGAGCAAGGTTAACCCCTGACATGACCAGACTGGGGAAAAGGGAAAACAGGACTCAAATCCCGATCTGGATCATGACAGTAAAGTGCTGCAAAATATGTTGGCACTATAGAAATAAAATTATTATTATTAGGACAGGAAGAAGGTGGATCCAGGGAATTATAGGTCAGAGAGTCTGACTTCTATACCAGGGAAGATCTTTGAACAAATTATTGAACAACATGTATGTAAGTACTGGTTAAGAATGAAGTGATTAACCAGAGTCAGCATGGGTTTGTAACTAATAAGTCATGTCAGACTAACTTAAATTCCTTCTATGACTGAATCACTGACTGGGTGGAACAGGGAAATGCTGTAGATATAGTATATCTTGACTTCAGCAACTTCAGCAAAGCATTTGACAAAGTATCTCACACAATCCTTATTGAAAAAATGACTAAGTATGGAACGGACAAGGCAACTGTTAGGTGGATTCATAACTGGCTTAGTGATCAGACCCAAAGAGTGGTCGTAAATGGCTGCACATCCATTTGGAAGAATGTCTCAAGTGGGGTACCACAGGGCTCTGTCCTGGGCCCTGTATTGTTCAACATCTTTATCAATGATTTAGATGAAGCAATTGAGGGTAAACTGATTAAATTTGCTGATGTCACAAAGCTAGGAGGGATAGCTAATACTACAGTAGAGAAGAAAGAGAGGATTCAAAAAGATATAAATGAACTGGAGCAATGGGCAGCAACTAACAGAATGTTTTTAACAGGGAAAATGCAAAGTACTACATCTGGGCAATAAGAATGAAAAAAGCATATACAGAATGGGAGGAATAGGGGTAAGCAACAGCATATGAGAAAAAGACTTGGGTATACTAATAGATCACAGACTGAACATGAGTCAACAGTGTGATGCAGCAGCAAAAAAGGCAAATACAATTCTAGGATGTATTAACAGAAGCATACAGTCTAGATCATGTGAAGTCCAGTTTTGGGCACCACATTTTAAAAAAGACATCAACAAACTGGAGCAAGTTCAGAGAAGAGCGAATAGAATGGTGACCGGTCTGCAAACCATGTCCTATGAGGAACGGTTACAGGATTTGGGAATGTTTAGCTTGTAAAAAAGAAGACTGAGAGAAGATTTAATAGCTGTCTAAAAATATGTCAAGGGCTGTCACATTGTAGAAGGATTATCTTTTTTCTCATTTGCACAAGGAAAGACTAGAAGCAATGGGATGAAACTGAATGGGAGGAGACACAGATTAGATATTAGAAAAAACTTTTTGACAGGGTGATCAATGAGTGGAACAGGCTGCCACGAGAGGTGGTGAGTTCTCCTTCAATGGAAGTCTTCAAACAGAGGCTGGACAGACATCTGTCTATTAATTTAGTGAATCCTGCTTTGAGAAGGGGGTTGGGCCAGATGACCCAGGAGATCCCTTCCATCTTTACCATCCCATGATTCTATGATTCTATAATCCCATGATGTGACTGGGTGCCGGCATGCACAATGTTCACCCAGTGTGCTGTAAGGGGAATGTAGCTGGGATAAATAGTGGCGGCTGGGGACCGAGTACCGAGGGACGGCTGCTGCCATGAGGTTGTGGAAAGCTTCTGCCTCCACAAGCCTAAACGGCAATAATTCCAGGTCACACAGTCTGGAAATGTAGCCGTTTAGTATTGTGGCCTGGGGATTTGTGGCTGCAGATTTATGCTTGCGTTCCAAGGACTGAGGTAGGGAGAACTGAACTGGTACAAGGATGTGAACATGGTTGCTGATGGTATGCAACGACAGGTGCAGGGTGGCATTTTTGCCTAAATCATGGACAGGGTATTGATGTGCACATAGAACAGGCAGTGGTGTCACCCACAGACACTGTTTCTTGACCCTGGTGTTTGGCCCCAGTAATCACGTGCTTTGCTTGCATATGCCTGAGCATGACGTTGGTGGTCAGGCTGGTGGTTGTGCTGCCCCTGCTGTTGCTGGCATGGCAGATGTTGCAAATGGCCTTTTTTGTTTTAACTGGACTGTCTTCAAAACAGTGCCAGACTAGAGAACACCTAACCCTTTGCTTGGTATCTTGACCCATGATGGTGCATTAGGGAACAGTTTGCGGGTGTCACGACACAGCTGTCAGGCGACCCGGGACCAGGGGCTCCTTCCCTGTCCCAAACACTAGAGGGCCCCCTAGCTTGCCCTACTCCCCGGGATATTTCCGAAGGTGAAAATGCCGGGGCCTTCGCCCTTTCCTTATCTCCTGAGTTAGCCCTCCATCTGTACTCTTCCCCCACCAAGGGAAGAGAGGCGCTACTATACACTATAGAACACCAACCCGACAAGGCAACACAAACAAGGGTTAACATGGACGATTAACCCCAGTTATACCAGAAGGAATAAACACATTTAAAATGAAGGAGAAGTGCTTCTTATCATCCCGGGGTTAGATGTAATCAGGCACTGCGGTCTTCTGGCTCCACACTGTTGCAGTAACCCTATAACAGTACCCCCTCTTCTATCAGGGACCTCCGGAACCTCAGGACCAGGCATATCAGGGTGAGCCACGTGAAAAGCCCGGATCAGTCTGGCCGCAAGAACATCAGATGCTGGTTCCCATATCCTTTCCTCAGGACCGTACCACCTCCAATGTACCAGATACTGAAGCAACTAATGAACAAGACGAGAATCCCATATCTTCGCAATCTTAAATTCTAAGTTTCCACCCACAATAACAGGAGATGGTGGTAGAAGTGATGGTACTGAAGATGCAACATATTTTTTGAGGAGAGAATGATGAAATACATTATGAAATCTAAAGGTAGGTGTTTAAGCAAGGCAAAATGCTACAGGATTGATGATGGCTACAGGACTGACAATGGTTGCAAGACGGAACCTTCAGTTTAATGTTATAATTTTTCTCAGCCAGTGACAGTTCTTTAGAAAAATAAGCACATTGTTGCCATATATCAGGAGACACACCCTGCGACAATACAGCCACCACTCCCACCTCATAAGTGTTGTCGTCGCTGTTATCTTGTTAACCCTTTCCTCCTCGGAATGTGGTACCAGAGAGAATAAGACACAAACCAAAGGGTGCGTCAATATACTCTACTCTTTATTGCTAATGAAGGGGCTTATATACACCCCTGAAGCAGGAAGCGGAATTACCATATATGGCAGTTAATACAACTTATTATTAAAGCACGTAACATACTGTTTTCTAACCAAACTTTCCATCTTTGCCTTTAGCCCCTGATTTTCGCTCCCAGCACAGAGTATCTCTTTATGTCAGGGGGAGTATTATCAATGAAGGAACATTCCTTTCTTATCTTCCCTTCTGCTATGCCTCAGCTTCCCAAGGCCTTGAGAAGAAATACTGAATTTAACTCTAACATCCCCTCCTTTTTTTCCTTCATTTGATCAATACACATCTTCATATCTCCTCTTTGTCCTAGTACATGGTCTAATACACATCAAACAAATTTTAAAAACTAAATAGATAGCAAGACATATCAATAAAATCTGTAGGCCAGCTTGTATTATCCCAGTCAGCCATCCCCCTATGCCTTTGAACCAATTTGTGGGGTTAAGAAAGGAGAAAGTATTTGCCCACCATGAATCTTGATTCTTCAGATTTGCCTCATCATATAGTTTCCTTAACTTTATGACATCCTCTAGCTTATGTTTAAGGGTTAAAACACTAGAATTATCAATATAATGGCAACATGCAGGTCCAATAATCTGGCACATCCCTCCTTGAGCTGCAGTCAGGTGATCTAACACGAGGGTATGTTGGTTAGTAACAATAATTAACTGGTTCTGTACTGCAAGGGACCAATTCATGATATCTAAAATATCCCATATTTGATCATCTAGGTAGTCTGTGGATTCTACCAACTTTATCCCACGTCTGAGTTATCATAGGGTAGATGAATAATGCACTGAAAAATTTATTTGCTATCCCCATCTCCACTATGTGTGGTCTCCCATTTGGGCGAGGTCTATTGTCTGCAGATCGTTTATGTAATGTACAAATCCAACAGTTTGCAACAGTTTGGTTTTGTTCTTTCAGTCCATCCACTAAAACTAAGTGGTGTCTAATGAATCTGTTATCATCTCCATCTACTCGGCTAAGTCTGTTCCAAGCATCCGTTACTGCAAGGATGCAAGCAAATGTCATTAGTAGCATCATTCCTCTTCTGGAGACTCTCCAAGGATCTTCTTACAATGCGACGCGTGGATCCAAGTTTCCTTGCCTTGTAGCTTGACTGCGGTACTTGTCGTCAGTAGAACTTGAAAAGGTCCATCAAATCTCGGATCCAGACTCTTTCTCACGTGTCTTTTAATGACTACCCAGTCTCCGGGCTGCAAGCTGTGACTCCCAGGATCCTGGTTCGGATCTCTGTCACTTTCGATCACCTCTGGTACTCCACACCTGCACACCACCTCCGCAAGCAGCTCTTTGCGGTTGCCGCAGCCGTAGCCTTGGCAATCGGGAAAGCCTCCGGCCAACCTGAGAATAAATCAAAAACACACCAACACGTACTCCCATGACCCTGATTTTTGGCAGCTGAATATAATCAATCTGCAGTCTCTGGAAAGGATAGAGGGGCCGAGGGGTGTGTTTGGGTGGTGTCTTGACTACCCTTCCCTGATTATGTGTAGCACATACCATGCATCCCTGGATCAAACCTTCTATACAGGTGGAAAAGCCTGGTGCCACCCAATGCTTCTGCATCACGCTCATTACAGCAGTTTTGGACTGGTGGGTTGGCCCATGTAACATCTGGGCGACCGCAGGGTACAACGCCCTTGGAAGGCATCGACGCATCCCTCTTCCCCATACCCCAGTTGCTGCATTCAGACATGCACCTTCTTTTTCCCACTTTTCTACTTCCTCCTGGCGCACCTGAGCCTGCATCTGGGCTAAGGCATCCTCCGACACAAAGGGATTTTTGGGAGCGCTTACCTGGTGCATCGTTACCCCTTGGAGTGGTCTACTGGCTGCTGTTTTTGCTGCTGCATCGGCCATTGCGTTTCCTTTACTCACCTGATCAGTGCGTCTGGTATGTGCTTTAACTTTTATGACAGCTACCTTTTTTTGGTAATTGTAATGCATCAATTAACTGCTGGACTGCGTCAGCATTTTTAATGGGATGTCCTGCTGCCGTCAGGAATCCTCTAGATTTCCAAATTGGACCAAAATCATGAGCTATACCGAATGCGTATCTAGAATCTGTGTAGATGTTAACAATTCTACCTTCAGCTATCTTACAGGCCTCGGTCAGAGCCTTAAGTTCAGCCTCCTGGGCCGACTGATGTGGGAGCATTGGTTCTGCTTTGATCACTGCATTCAGGGAGACGATGGCATACCCGGTGTGGAAGGTACCTGAGTCATCTTGGTGGCGAGATCCATCTACAAAAGATTCAAAATCAGCATTAAGTCTCTCAGTTTCAAACACTGTGGGTAGACCTGCTGTTTCTTGTGCCATAAGCTGAACACAGTCATGAGGAATCTCCTCTCTTGGATCTTCTTTGTACAATACCGTACCTGACCCCCCCTTTAGATCCGAGAGAGGTAACAACGTGGCAGGATTAAGTGTGGTACATCTCTGCAAAGAAACATTTGGAGGCATTAAAAGTGCACATTGCAATCGAAGGTGACGTGCAGCTGAAAGGTGTGCCGGTTGCACCTGGTTCAGTATGGTATATACATCATGAGGTGTAAGTACTGTCAGTGGATGATCAAGAACGATATCTGACGATTTGTGAAGCAATAGTCCTACAGCATGTACTGCCCGTACACAGGACGGGGCACCTCTAGCCACTGCA
The DNA here is from genome assembly GCA_033576555.1 of Oophaga sylvatica. Lineage (NCBI taxonomy): Eukaryota > Metazoa > Chordata > Amphibia > Anura > Dendrobatidae > Oophaga > Oophaga sylvatica. The sequence continues at coordinate 199,340,682 of JARQOD010000004.1, read as the reverse complement.
TCTAGTCTTCCACTGAAACAGGCCACTGGCCTTTGATTGTCACCATGTAACTGAGTCAATACTCCTGCCGCGTGTCCCTGCTGTTCGTGGAGATACAGGGTGAATGGTAGTTCATAGTTGGGGGTTCCTAGCGCTGGAGCTGCCACAATCCTGTTTTTGAGAGAATAAAAACAGTCTATACCTTCAGGAGTTAGTTTAAAAGGCACAATGGTGATACAGTCATAGAGAGGCTGCATGAGGATTGACACAGCATGTATCCACTGTCTGCAGTAGGAAACCAGTCCAAGAAATGTCCTAAGAGCGGCAACATTAACAGGAATAGGAAAATTCTGTACAGCTTCTTTGCGAGCGCTGGTCAGATGTCGCGCCCCCAGTGTAATGCAATGTCCCAAAAAGATAACTGAAGATTTACAAAATTGCAGTTTATCCTTTAACGCTTTATAACCAGCTTGGTACAGAAACAACATAAGTAATATTGTTGCAATATGACACTGTTTCCTGGAGGGGGCACAAATCAGTAAATCATCAACATATTATAAAAAATAACATTGGCAAAATCAATAACTGTAAACTAAGCAGCATCCTGAGATATCTGGAACAAAAGTGTATATATATATTGTACCAGCCAATACATAGAGGGTTAAATCTCGTAGTTGAAGGGGGAAGCTGAAGATTGGAATTTGTACTGTCAAGGCCATTGATAAGGAACCTTACTCTTGACTGCAAAGATGCCGAAGGTGGGGGCTAGGTTTTAACTAAAATATCCCTTGTTACCAGTTTCTGCATCTGCTGAGCAATAGCCGTCTCTTGAGCTGAACTAAGAAGATACTGTCTCTGTTGGGGCAGAATTGCACCTGGCTTTAATTTGACCATGACTGGCTGCACCCTTAATCTGCCCACATCTGTTTTATCTGAAGCCCAGAAATCATGCGGTATCACACCTTCTAACATTGAAGGAAATTCATTTGTGTCCTCTATACTAGCAACGTCTAGCGACATGATTTTACAAAGAGTGCTCGGCTTGAATCCTGGGGTCATAGTGACACAGTTCCATCAGGATAATACTCAATATGTGCTTGCAATTGTGACAACACATCACATCCTAAAAGATTACATTGACCCCGTGGTAATACCATTAACTGTGTGTGTACAGTGGTTCCTTGAATTTGCAGGGGAATCTTTTTAGTGACGGGGAGCAGGATAGATGGAGAGTTATAAGGAGTCGCTATAACATGGTGGGAGAAATCACTTTTCCCAAATGGCCAGTCCTCTTCTGTAATTACTGAATTGTCTGCCCCCGTGTCCACTTGGAACTCAACCTCATGTCCCCCTGGTAGGTTCACCTGCACTGTGCAATTAGGAGTGGGGGGTAGGGAGACAAGGGGGTTCATGTGCAAGCTACCTCTTTTTGCCTGCGCTAAATCATGTTCTGCCCCCTGTGCTATTCTCGCTAGATCCTCTGCTTTAACTGATCTCCAATCTGGTCTACTTACTTTCAGCTTTCTGTTACTTCCTTTCTCTGCCTGTCTATCTTTCTTCTCACGTACTCTGACCTTCTATTCACATGCCTAGCCCTTCGATTCTTACGTACTGTGTCTATTCCAAAACATATTCAACAAATTTGACTAAAACCCTGTGCATCCTCACGAATACCCGACGGGAGGGGCTGGTCAAACCACTGCGTAGTTTATGTGTCCTTTCTCCCTCAGCCTGCAGTTTGCTTATCTGTAGAATGACCTTGGTCTAAAGCAAAATACCATCTCGCTGCTACCAGCATTTCCCCCTCCCTTATATCTCTGCTTGCTGTCACTGACTTCTGCATTCTCAGATCCGTTCCTACAAATATAACACTTGTATATCTTATCTATCAGTCTATCGTATCTAGCTTCATCTGCCAATTTCCCTTCTAAGCACTTGCAGATCCTGTCTAGTTGCTTTATTAGAGCCAACTGCTCTGTAGGGCTCCATGGTCTGTATAACACTACTGTCCGGGGGGCGCCTTGAGCTAGTCCGTCCACCTCACCTCCCGCAGCACCTGGGGTACCAGGTACCACTACTGTCCTCTTTGGAAATAAAATTGGCCGGGGGAGGTCTGGGTCCACCGCAACCTACACAGACATCTACCGTCAAAGGATTCTGCTGTCCACACCTGGGGCAGACCCAACAGTTTTGTTCGTGGGAAGTCTGTGGGAAGGTCTGATACTGGGGTGGAGGTAACATAGGGGGCAAACAGGAGGGTAAATCAGTCATCCCTGTTTTTGTCAGTCTGTAACGTCCGTCTCCTAATTCTTCAGTCTTTTCTTCTAAGTAATCACATGCACTCATCCACAGGTTCACTGTTTTCAACAGTCCTTTGTCTCTCAACCATCCATGATGTGAGCTAAAGAACCTTTTCCATTTATCACTGTTCAATTCTCCGTTTTCATTCATGCCTGCTTTTCACAATCTCTGCGCACAACTAAATCTTTAGCAGAAATGCCTTCCTTGGCATTTTTGGTCCCCCATTTTTTATATCTCCTCACCTAGAAGAGATTCTCTTGTCACCAAGACAAGTTTGTCACCAAGACAATTGCGTCACCAAGACTCTGTCACCAAGACAGTTGCGTCACTTAGACAATGGGCCACAAAGGTTTCTGAACCATTCCACTGCTGTCTTTCCAAGATTTGTACGCTAACCAAATGAACAATCCAATCACACAGACACCAAGACAAAACCACAACACAATCATTGGATCCATACTGTCATTATTCAAAGGAGGAAAGGCAGGACTGACAATTAATCTGAAGGTCTACTGGTTCAAAGGGACCTGAGCCAGGAATACCTGTGATTTACCTGGAAAGCCGACCGCTCGGGGAGGAGGGAGTCCACTATACAGTGATATAGATTTTGGGTAGAATATAATAAGTATTCTTACCCCAGCGCTGTATGTATATCACCAACAGAAGGCTCCGCTCATCCCACGTCTCCGGACCGGTCAGGCTTCCTCAGAATAGAATAACTCAGTCCCCTGTTTGGGCGCCAGTGTTGTCGTCGCTGTTATCTTGTTAACCCTTTCCTCCTCAGAATGTGGTACCAGAGAGAATAAGACACAAACCAAAGGGTGCGTCAATATACTCTACTCTTTATTGCTAATGAAGGGGCTTATATACACCCCTGAAGCAGGAAGCGGAATTACCATATATGGCAGTTAATACAACTTATTATTAAAGCACGTAACATACTGTTTTCTAACCAAACTTTCCATCTTTGCCTTTAGCCCCTGATTTTCGCTCCCAGCACAGAGTATCTCTTTATGTCAGGGGGAGTATTATCAATGAAGGAACATTCCTTTCTTATCTTCCCTTCTGCTATGCCTCAGCTTCCCAAGGCCTTGAGAAGAAATACTGAATTTAACTCTAACAGCATCAACTTCAACAATAAAAGGCTGAGAGTTGTCAGGCTGTATAAAGCCCCCGTCTCACACAGCGATCTCACTAGCGAGATCGCTGCTGAGTCACTAGTTTTGTGACGCAGCAGCGAGCTCACCAGCGATATCGCTGTGTGTGACATTCAGCGATGATCAGCCCCCTGCTGGGTATCGCTGATCGTCGCTGAATGTCCTGGACATTTTTTTGATCGCTGGTCTCCCGCTGACAGGCACGCATCGCTGCATGTGACAGGCGGGAGACCAGCGATCCGCTGGTAACCAAGGTACACAGCGGGTTTCCAGGCGCGGGGCTGTGCCTAGAAACCCACTGTGTACCTTGGATACCAGCGCCCTGATGCAGGGAGCTGGTAACCAAGGTACACAGCGGGTTTCCAGGCACCGCGCAGCGCCTGGAAACCCGATGTGTACCTTGGTTACCAGCTCCCTGCATCAGGGCGCTGGTTTCCAACGTACACTGCGGGTAACTAAGCGATGTTACACGCAGTGTCGTTGTGCTGATCGCTGCCTGAGCTGCCTGTTTGGCAGCTCAGCAGCAATCATGTAGCGATACACCAGCGATCCATATCGTTGTCGGGATCGCTGGTGTGTCGCTATGTGAGACCCGGGCTTAAGAATCAGCACAGAAGAAAAAACACCTTTTCAACATATCAAATGCATCCCTTGCAGGACTGGACAACTTGGAGTAGTCCGTCCCCTTCCTGTTTATATCTGTAAGAAGATTGGCTACCACCGAAAAGATTTTATGAACTTACGGTAGTAGTTAGCAAAACCTAAAAGCCTTTTTAAAGTCTTTAAATCCTCTGGACGATCCCAATCCAATAATGCCCAGACTTTCGCCGGATCCATGCGAAAACCGGTGGAAGACAACACATATCTTAGGAAAGGGATCTCCTCAACTGAGAACATACACTTCTCACATTTGACATATAATTTATTGTCTCGGAGTATAGGTAAGACCTGCCTGATATGTACCTGGTGTGACTCAAGGTCAGGTGAATAAATTAGTATGTCATCCAGATAGATAACCATGAATCTGCCTACCAAGTGACTAAAGATGTCATTTATAAAGTGTTAAAATATGGCGGGCTCGTTCATCAACCAAAAAGGCATCACCAGATTCTCATAGTGTCCTTCAGGTGTATTGAACGCTGTTTTCCACTCACCCCCCGTTTAATGCGGATGAGATTATACGCCCCCTTGAGGTCCATCTTAGAGAACCATTTTGCCCCTACAATTTGATTAAAGAGGTCTGAAATGAGATGGAGTGGATAAGGATCATGTTGAGTGATCGTATTGAGTTCATGGAAATTGAGACAAGGGTGTAACCCCCCATCTTTTTCCTTTCCAAAAAAGAACCCCGCGGCAATGGGCGATGAGGATGGTCTGATATGACTCTTAGCCAGGCTTTCCATGATATAGTCCTTCATGGTCTGTGTCACGAAAACCAGCACATGGTTTGGAGTTGCGCCTGCAAGCGTTAATCTACCTCCTCTCACTCATTGCAGCATAGAACAGAGGTTGAATGCTGGACTGAGTGAGAGGAGATAGATTAACCCTTGCAGGCGCAACCCCAAACTGTGTGCTGTATGCCAGTATAACCAACAGTAAGTAACATTTGTCTTAGGCTGCAGGTCTCACAGAGGTCACAGCATATGTTAGCCTGACTGGCAGTCTAAGACAAATGTTACTTACTGCTGGTCATACAGGCATACATATACATATTTCACTACAGTCTGTCTCTGTGGACCAGAGATATTATAAAGTAGAGTCTGCCCTTGGGCATCTTGGCATCAGGAATGAGATTAATGGCACAATCATAAGGACAGTGGGGAGGGAGTTCTTGGCAACCCTGCTACGAGAACACATCCTCAAAATCCGACAGGTAACTAAGCACAGACTGGGTATCCACCCTAGCCAACCAGGTAACCAAGCAGTGTCCTTGACAATACATACTCCATTTTACTACTTTCTGAGTCTGCCAATCTACTACAGGATTGTGCAGAGCGAGTCAAGAAAGTCCCAGTACCACATGTGAGGGCAGACCCTCTAGCACATAACAGTGTAACACCTCAGTGTGCATGGCCCCCACCTGAAGCCACAAGTCTCGAATGACTTGAGTAAAGTGCCCCTGTCTCAAGGGGGCAAAGTCGATGGCAATTATGGGTATGGGACTGGACAGAGTATGTGGGATGAGGCCTTGGACCTGGACGCACGTAGCGTTGACCAAATTAAACCCCGCCCCACTGTCCAGAAATGCACCCACGTGGATTACGGCTGGTAGAAAAAACTATGTCCTACCCACAGAGGTGATAAGTACACACGGGTTGCTAACCTCCCCACAACCCAGGTTATTTAGTGTCCGGCAGTTGCTTGCTATGTGGTCGGGAAGGACACGTGCCCATGAAATGGCCATTTTTACCATAAAAGAAACACACTCCCCTTTGCGCCGGACAACAGATAATTTACCAGAGTGAGATGCCACACCCACCTGCATGGGTTCCAAAGTAGGCTCAGTGCTGATCTCCCTTGACCTCCTGCACACAGGTGATTCCCTACGTCTCTGATGAAGACGGCGAACAACCCAGATCGCCAAAGACATGGTTGCCTCAAGAGAGTCAGGTGTCTCATGCTTCACCCTTACTGTAATCCCCTCGTAGAACTGACTGTGGAGTGTGGAGTCATTTCAATTGGTATCCGTGGCTCACCACCAAAACTCACAGCAATATTCCTCCGCCAGACATTCTCCTTGCTGAAGTTGGCTCAGTTTGGACTCAGCTAAGGAGATGTGATAGGGTCATCATATATAAGGCAATGGGCCCGAAAAAATCCCTCCACAATCTGAAGCAACTGAGAGTCAGACTGGAGAAAAAACATCCATGCTTGGGGGTCCCCCTAAAGGAGCGAGATTACTATCCCCACACGTTGCTCCTCTGTGTAAGGTTCTATGTATATATTCCTGAAACTCAGTTTGTTCGTCAGCCATTTTACTTTCTGTCTTGCTGCAGCTATCTTGCCCTCAGTCAAAATGGAGTTTCCAGCTTGCATGTTCCCGCCCTGATTCTCTCCTTTGCTTCTTAAGCAGCCACAGCTGAGCAATCAGTGCTTCAGAATCTAGCCTGCAGTGAACCTGTGACTTGACTCCTGTAAGCCTTGGACCTTGTACTCCAGCTATTCCTACTGAGGAACTCTGAAGCACTTGTGGACTCTGAACCCTGCTCTTTAAAAGACCCACGTTTGCATGGACTTACGGTAACAGAGAAGAAGATCCTGAATCTGTATTGGAGAGTGATTGCTGAGCTTGGATTGCTCTGGCCTGCTGTGTCTCCTGTTTCTGTGTCTGCAAACTGTGTGACTATTTCTGCCAACTTGTATGAAGTAATACAGGACTTTTCTATATCAAACCTGTGTCTCATGTATGTTCATCGCACCCAAGCACAAGACGCTATATGAACTGTACTACATACATTACAAGATTCTGAAGCCAAAACGTTAGTGTCTGCTGGGTCTGGAAGGCTGTGTCTGCTGTACTGTGGATATCAGACGTCCGGTTGTACTTTCTGTGATGACAGTGGTTGTGACTTCTCACAACCATTCCAGGTGAGCAATTCCCTTAAGTTTTTTCTTTTTGCAGTGTTACCACAGGTAAACACTATTGTTTTTTTTTTTCCTTTCTTTTCTCTTTTTTGTCTGCTGTAACTCTGGATATCAGATGTCTGGTTGCAACTTTCTGTGATGATAGTGGTTGTGACTTCTCACAACCATTCCAGGTGAGCAGTTCCCTTAATTTTTTTTTCTCTCTGCATTGTTGCCACAGGTGAACACTATTGTTTTTTTTTTCTCTCCTCTTCTTCCAGTAATCCTGTCTTAAAAGATCTGGAAAATGGAGGCCCGCATAAAGGAACTTTGCGGAGTGACTGATAATATCCTTGCAGATTTGCAGAATATAAAGACCCGTTTTACAAATCTACAGGACCTCAATAATCACAATTTGCAAGTGGTTGGACAGACTACCCAGGATTTGCGAGCCAGGATTGAGGTTCTAGAGGGGCGAGTCCAGGCTCCTGCCGTAGCCCCGAGTGCTGGGATTCCCAAGTTGCCCCCTTTTCGTTTTGGCGGTGAACGTGAGAAATTCAGGGATTTATTAATCAATGCAATCTTTTTTTTTCTGCACATTCTTCACAATTTCCCACTGAACGATCTAAGGTGCTTACTATAATTATGTTGCTTACCAACAAGGCTTTAATGTGGGCAAACCCTCTGATTGAGACTGAGGATGATTGTTTGAATCACCTTGATGATTTTATATCAGCCATGGGGCAGGTGTTTGATGACCCCAATCGAGGTGCAACAGCTGAAGCAGCCATGTTAGCTTTGCGCCAAGGTAAGCACTCGGTAGCTGAATATGCCTTGGATTTCAGGAGATGGGCCCTTGATGCCACCTGGGACAGTTCCGCCAAAAAATCTATTTTTCGAAAGGGGTTATCTCCACTGATTAAGGATGAACTTGCTCGTGCCGACCCTCCCACTGCGTTACGTGACTTTATTAACTACTGCATCCGTATTGATACTCGTCTGACTGAACGCAGGCAAGAGAGATGGTTCGAAAGCAATCGTACTAACCTTTTCCTACCTTCCTCTCCAGCTAAGGAACCTTTGAGTAGGATTACACGGGAACCTGAACCTGAACCCATGCAGGTAGACTCTTTACAACGACGGGTTAGTGATGCACGCAAGGAACATCGTTTTAAGGAGAATCTATGTTTCTATTGTGGTAAGTCAGGGCACTTCATTATAAACTGCCCCAGCCATTCTCATAAGACTACTGCAGCACTCATTCATTGTGAGTGTTGCGAGAGGGGATCTGTCAGGTCCGAGCCTCAGGCTCCAGAGAGATCTGCAGCAACAGATCTTGATTTCTCGGACTTAAACTCCGTTACCTCTGAGGACGTTGACTGTGTAAACGCTGCCATTTTTCAAGTTTCCTCAGCGGTGTCCCAGCTGAGTTGTAAGAAAAACAATTCTCATTGCTTTCTTTCCATCAAACTCTGGGTTGACTCAGCTTGGGTGTCTAGCTCTGCTATGATCGACTCAGGGGCAAGTGGAAATTTTATGGATGTCTCCTTTGCTCTGAAACAGGGAATACGTTCAGTGAAGAAGGCTACTCCAGTACAGATGGAAACTGTGGATGGCTCCCTGCTGACCTCTGGACCAGTGGATCAGGAAACAGAGCCTTTGAGGGTTCTTATGGGTAAAGATCATCAAGAGAAACTGTCCTTTATGCTTATCTCTTCTCCCCACTTTCCCATTATTCTAGGGCTACCATGGCTGCAGGCTCAGAATCCTACCATTAACTGGGAGACCAAGGAATTACACTTTCCAGAGAAACAGATGAGTCCAAAAATTTCAGCTTGCTCTGTTCCTAAAGGAATCATGTCAGTCCCTGAACTACCAGCTGTATACCAGGACTATGTGGATTTATGTGACAAGAAGAACGCTGACCAGCTTCCTCCTCACCGTCCATATGATTGTCCAATTGAATTATTGCCTGGAGCAGAGATACCTTTTGGTAAGATCTACCCCCTGGCGGGGCCCGAGCTAAAGGCTTTAAAGGATTACATAGATGAAAATCTAGCCAAGGGCTTCATACGCCCCTCTTCATCTCCTGCAGGTGCACCCATCTTCTTTGTAAAGAAGAAAGATGGATCTCTGAGACCATGCGTAGACTATAGGGAACTCAATAAGGTTACTATTAGAAACCGTTATCCATTGCCTTTAATCCCTGAGTTATTGGAGAGAGTGCGACATGCCAACATTTTTTCTAAACTAGATCTTCGTGGGGCCTATAACTTAGTCCGTATTAGACCTGGGGATGAATGGAAGACTGCATTCAGGTCACACTATGGACACTTTGAATATCTAGTTATGCCTTTTGGTCTGAGTACCGCCCCAGCCACTTTCCAACACTTGGTGAATGACATCTTCAGGGATCTCCTAGATACATTCGTGGTAATTTATTTGGATGATATTCTAATTTTTTCTAACTCCACAGAGGAACATCATGGACATGTGAGAATGGTCTTGGAACGTCTAAGACAAAATCATCTTTACATCAAACTTGAAAAGTGTGAATTCCATAGGACCGAGATTCAATTTCTGGGGTATGTACTATCTACACAAGGAATTAGTATGGATGGAAGCAAAACCCAAGCCATCAAGGATTGGCCAAGTCCTAGAAATGTGAAGGAGGTACAGCGCTTCATCGGGTTTGCCAACTTCTATAGACGTTTCATTAGAAATTTCTCTGAGGTAGTGTCACCTATCACTCAACTTACCCGGAAAGAGTCTAGGTTTTCCTGGACTCCCCAAGCCCAGGAAGCATTTTCCCGTCTAAAAGATAAATTTACCACTGCACCTATCCTAGTACATCCCAACCCCGAGCTTGCCTTCATAATAGAGGTGGATGCTTCAGACTTTGCCGTTGGAGCTATACTCTCTCAGAGAACAGGTGAGAAGAATGTCTTGCATCCCTGTGCCTTCTTTTCCCAGCAGTTGTCTTCGGCTGAGAGGAACTACGATGTGGGCAATAGAGAGTTGTTGGCCATTATTGCCGCCTTCAAAGAATGGAGACACCTTCTTCAGGGAGCTGCACAGCAAATACTCGTCCTGACAGACCATCGTAACCTTGAGTTTATCAGGTCGGCTAAGTGCCTGACTCCTCGCCAGGCTCGCTGGAATCTTTTCTTAAACCAATTTAATTTTATCATCTCTTATAGACCAGGATCGTGCAATGGAAAGGCTGATGCACTCTCTAGGATTTACTCAGCAGAGACACGTCCAATTACTCCTCCTAAGACTATTCTTCCTGACTCTAGATTCCTAGGAGTAATTCATAATCAAGACCTACTTAAGGACATCAAGGAAGCATACCATGCGGATTTCTTTTTGGCACAACCCCCAAGGGACGTAAGTCTTGTCTTTAAGAATGGTGTGTGGATTCAGGGACAACGCCTGTATATTCCTGAAACAGTCAGATTGAGAGTATTGCAACTCATTCACGATTCCAAGATAGCTGGGCATAGAGGAATTCTAAAGACACAGGAATTTCTTTCTCGTTTCTTTTGGTGGCCCACTTGCAGGAAGGATGTTTTGAATTATGTCACTTCATGTGAGGTCTGTGCAAGATGCAAAACACCTCGCTCCTCACCAACTGGTCTGTTACAGCCTCTTCCCACCCCGTCCCGCCCGTGGGGATCCATTTCTATGTACTTCATTGTGGAGTTACCAACCTCTCAGGGGAAGAACACCATTCTAGTGGTGGTTGACCGTCTAACAAAGGCAGCTCATTTTATCCCTTGTGTCGGCTTACCCACTGCAAAACAGACATCAGATTTGATGATTAAAGATGTGTTTCGCTTACATGGAGTACCGGATGAGGTTATTTCGGATCGAGGGGTGCAATTCACTTCAAGGTTTTGGCAAAATTTCTGTGCAGCATTGGACATTAAAGTAAACCTTTCTTCTGCTTTTCATCCCCAGACTAATGGACAGACCGAACGAACCAATCAAACCCTGGAGCAGTATCTCCGCTGCTTTATCTGCCACCTACAGGATGATTGGGTGGATCTACTTCCATTAGCTGAGTTCTCGTATAACAACTCTCAGAGTGCCTCCACTAAACAGTCTCCTTTTTACTCTAATCTAGGTTATCATCCTAACATTCTACCACGATTTCCCATAGAAACGCCTTTACCAGCAGTAGCTGAAAGAATCACGTCTTTACAGAAGAATATGGATCTTCTAAAGGAAAATCTGGAATCGGCTCAAGAAAGGTACAAGAAAGCAGCAGATAAATTTCGTAAACCTGCACCAGCTTTCAAGGTAGGAGACTTGGTCTGGCTGTCAACCAGAAATCTTAAGTTAAGGATTCCATCGTCTAAGTTGGGACATAAGTACATTGGACCCTATAAAATCAGTAAAATTATAAGTGCCGTTGCTTGTCGTCTTCAACTGCCCAGAACTATGAGAATCCACCCTGTCTTTCATGTATCCCTACTAAAGGCTGCGACACCCAATACGTTTCCTGGATGTTCCTCTCCTTGCCCTGACCCAGTGCTAGTCGATGGTCAGGAAGAATTTGTGGTGGAAAGGATTTTAGATTCCAGGTTGTATAGAAATCAGTTACAATATCTGATTAAATGGCAGGGCTACCCAGTGGAGGACAACTCATGGGAACCGGTCAATAACGTTAATGCTCCTCGCTTGCTCCGTCAGTTTCATCAGAGGTACCCACACAAGCCTGGTCTGAGGTCATCCGGAGGTTGTCCTTAAGGGGGGAGTAATGTAAGGTTCTATGTATATATTCCTGAAACTCAGTTTGTTCGTCAGCCATTTTACTTTCTGTCTTGCTGCAGCTATCTTGCCCTCAGTCAAAATGGAGTTTCCAGCTTGCATGTTCCCGCCCTGATTCTCTCCTTTGCTTCTTAAGCAGCCACAGCTGAGCAATCAGTGCTTCAGAATCTAGCCTGCAGTGAACCTGTGACTTGACTCCTGTAAGCCTTGGACCTTGTACTCCAGCTATTCCTACTGAGGAACTCTGAAGCACTTGTGGATTCTGAACCCTGCTCTTTAACCCCTTCACCCCCAAGGGTGGTTTGCACGTTAATGACCGGGCCAATTTTTACAATTCTGACCACTGTCTCTTTATGAGGTTATAACTCTGGAACGCTTCAACGGATCTTCGTGATTCTGAGACTGTTTTCTCGTGACATATTGTACTTCACGTTAGAAGTAAAATTTCTTCGATATAACTTGCGTTTATTTTTGAAAAAAACGCAAATATGGCGAAAATTTATAAAATTTTGCAATTTTCAAACTTTGAATTTTTATTCCCTTAAAACAGAGAAATATGTCACATAAAATAGTTAAGAAATAACATTTCCCACATGTCTACTTTACATCAGCACAATTTTGGAACCAAAATTTTTTTTTGTTAGGAAGTTATAAGGGTTAAAAGTTGACCATCGATTTCTCATTTTTACAACAAAATTTACAAAGCCATTTTTTTTAGGGACCACCTCTCATTTGAAGTCACTTTGAGGGGTCTATATGGCAGAAAATACCCCAAAGTGACACCATTCTAAAAACTGCACCCCTCAAGGTACTCAAAACCACATTCAAGAAGATTATTAACCCTTCAGGTGCTTCACAGGAACTAAAGCAACGTGGAAGGAAAAAATGAATATTTAACTTTTTAGCCACAAAAATGATCTTTTACAAACTTTTTTTTTATTTTGACAAGGGTAAAAGGAGAAAATGGACAGATAAGGTTGTTATGCAATTTCTCCTGAGTACGCCAATACCCAATATGTGTGGGAAAACCACTGTTTGGGCACACGGCAGAGCTCGTAAGGGAAGGAGCGCCGTTTGACTTTTTCAAACTAAAATTGGCTGGAATTGAGATTGGACGCCATGTCGTGTTTGGAGAGACCCTGATGCGCCTAAACAGTGGAAACCCCCCACAAGTGACACCATTTTGGAAACTAGACCCCTAAGGTACTTATCTAGATCTGTTGTGAGCACTTTAAACCCCAAAGTGTTTCACAAAAGCTTATAATGCCTGGGTGTGAAAAAAAAACAAAACAATTTTCCACAAAAATGATTTTTTAGTCCCAAATTTTTGAATTTTCCCAAGGAAATTGGACCCCAAAAGTTGTTGTCCAATTTGTCCTGAGTACGCTGATACCCCATATGTGGGGGGGGGAAACTGTTTGGGTGCACGGCAGGGCTTGGAAAGGAAGTAGTAACGTTTTGGAATGCAGACGTTGATGGGGGTCATGTTCCGTTTGCAGTGCCCCAGATGAGCCTAAATAGTGGAAACCCCCACAAGTGACCCCATTTTGGAAACTAGACCACCTAAGGAACTTATCTAGATCTTTGGTGTGCACTTTGAACCCCCAAGTGCTTCACACAAGTTTATAATGCCCGGGCATGAAAATAAAAAATCCTATTTTTTTCCCACAAAAATTATCTTTTAGTCACTAATTTTTTATTTTCCCAAGGGTAACAGGAGAAATTGGACCACAAAAGTTGTTGTTTAATTTGTCCTGAGTACGCTGATACCCCATATGTGGGGGGGAACCACTGTTTGGGCTCACGGCAGAGCTCGGAATGGAAGGAGCACCATTTGACTTTTTCCAACCAAAATTGGCTGGAATTGAGATTGGATGCCATGTTGCATTTGGAGAGCCCCTGATGTGCCTAAACAGTGGAAACCCCCACAAATGACCCCATTTGGGAAACTAGACCCCCTAAGGAACTTTTCTAGATCTTTGGTGAGCAATTTGAACCCCCAAGTGCTTTACACAAGTTTATAATGTAGAGCCGTAAAATTTAAAAATCATATTTTTTCCACAAAAATGATCTTTTCACCCCAATTTTTATTTTTCCAAGGGTAACAAGACTCCAAAAGTTATTGTGCAATTTGTCCTGAGTGCGCTGATACCCCATATGTGGGGGTAAACCACTGTTTGGGTGCATGGCAGAGTTTGGAAGGGAAGGAGCGCCGTCTGACTTTTTCAACGCAGAATTGGCTGGACGCCATGTCATGTTTGGAGAGCTCCTGATCTGCCTAAACAGTGGAAACCCCCATAAATGACACCATTTTGGAAACTAGACCCCTCAAGGAACTTATCTAGATGTGTGGTGAGAACTTTTAACCCCCAGGTGTTTCACTAAAGTTTATAACGTACAGCCGTAAAATAAAAAATCCTTTTTTTTTTTACAAAAATGATTTTTTCGCCCCTAATATTTTATTTTCACAAGGGTAACAGAAGAAATTGGAACCCAAAAGTTGTTGTCCAATTTGTCCTGAGTACGCTGATACCCAATATGTGGGAGAAAACTACTGTATGGGCGCACGTCAGGGCTCGGAAGGGAAGTAGTGACGTTTTGGATTGCAGACTTTGATGGAATGGTCTTGGGGCGTCATGTCACATTTGGAGAGCCCCTGATGCACCTATACAGTGGAAACCCCCCACAAGTGACCCCATTTTGGCAAATAGACCCCACAAGGAACTTATATAGATGTGTGGTGAGCACTTTGAACCCCGAAGTGCTTCACAGAAGTTTATAACGTACAGCCGTAAAAATAAAAAATCCTTTTTTTTTTTACAAAAATGATTTTTTCGCCCCCAATATTTTATTTTCACAAGGGTAACAGGAGAAATTGGACCCCAAAAGTTGTTGTCCAATTTGTCCTGAGTACGCTGATACCCAATATGTGGGAGAAAACTACTGTATGGGCGCACGTCAGGGCTCGGAAGGGAAGTAGTGACGTTTTGGATTGCAGACTTTGATGGAATGGTCTGGGGGCGTCATGTCGCATTTGGAGAGCCCCTGATGCGCCTAAACAGTGGAAACCCCCCACAAGTGACCCCATTTTGGCAAATAGACCCCACAAGGAACTTGTCTAGATGTGTGGTGAGCACTTTGAACCCCGAAGTGCTTCACAGAAGTTTATAACGCACAGCCGTAAAAATAAAAAATCCTTTTTTTTTTTGCAAAAATGATTTTTTTGCCCCAATATTTTATTTTTACAAGGGTAACAGGAGAAATTGGACCCCAAAAGTTGTTGTCTAATTTGTCCTGAGTACGCTGATATCCAATATGTGGAGAAAACTACTGTATGGGTACACGTTGGGGCTCGGAAGGGAAGTAGTGACGTTTTGGATTGCAGACTTTGATGGAATGGTCTGGGGGCGTCATGTCGCATTTGGAGAGCCCCTGATGCGCCTAAACAGTGGAAATCCCCAACAAGTGACCCCATTTTGGAAAATAGACCCCACAAGGAACTTATCTAGATGTGTGGTGAGCTCTATGAAGCCCCAAGTGCTTCACAGAAGTTTATAATGTACAGCCGTAAAAAACAAAAAAATATTTTTTTTTGTACAAAAATGATATTTTCGCCCCCAGTTTTTTATTTTCCCAAGGGTAACAGAAGAAATAGGACAAATTGCACAATAACTCTTGGGGTCCAGAGTACGCTGATACCCCATATGTGGGGATAAACTACTGTTTGGACGCATGGCAGAGCTGAGAAGTGAAGGAGCACCGTTTGACTTTTTAAACGCAGAATTGGCTGGAATTGAGATCAGACGCCATGTCACATTTGGAGAGCCCCTGATGTGCCTAAACAGCGGAAACCCCCAATTCTAACTCCAACCCTAACCCCAACACACCCCTAACCCTAGTCCCAACCCTAACCACAAACCTAACCCTAACACACCCCTAATCCCAACCCTAACCCTAATCCTAACTTTAGCGCCAACCCTAACCCTAACTTTAGCCGCAACCCTAACCCTAACCCTAATGGGAAAATGGAAATAAATACTTTTTTTTAATTTTATTATTTTTCCCTTACTAAGGGGGTGATAAAGGGGGGTTTGATTTACTATTTATAGCGGGTTTTTATGATTGGCAGCTGTCACGCTAAAAGACGCTTTTTATTGCAAAAATAGTTTTTGCATCATCACATTTTGAGAGCTATAATTTTTGCATATTTTGGCACACAGAGTCATGTGAGGTCTTATTTTTTGCGGGACGAGTTGACGTTTTTATTGGTACCATTTTTGAGCACGTGACGTTTTTTGATCGCTTTTTATTTCGATTTTTGGCAGGTTAGAATGAACAAAAATCAGCAATTCATGAATTTCTTTTGGGGGAGGCGTTTATACCGTTCCGCGTGTGGTAAAATTGATAAAGCAGTTTTATTATTTGGTCAGTACGATTATGGCGATACCTCATTTATATCATTTTTTCATGTTTTGGCGCTTTTATAGAATAAAAACAATTTTATATAAAAAATAATTATTTTTGCATCGCTTTATTCTGCGAGCTATAACTTTTTTATTTTTTCGCTGATGATGCTGTATGACGGCTCGTTTTTTGCGGGACAAGATGACGTTTTCAGCGGTACCATGTTTTTTTATATCGGTCTTTTTGATCGCGTGTTATTCCACTTTTTGTTCGGCGGTATGATGATAAAGCATTGATTTTTTGCTTCGTTTTTTTTTTTTTTTTTTAAGGGGTTCACTAAAGGGGTTAACTAGTGGGACAAATTTATAGGGGGGGTCGTTACGGACGTGGCGATACCAAATATGTGTACTTTTATTGCTTTGTTTTTTTTATTTACAGGAAGAAGTGAATTTATTGGGGAATATTTTTTTTTTTTTTTTTTTATTTTGGATTTTTTTTTAAACATGTTTATTTTTATTTTTTTAACTTTTTTACTTTGTCCCAGGGTGGGACATCACTGTATTTTGTCAGATCGCTGGTGTGACAGTGTGCACAGCACTCTGTCACACCAGCGATCGCTCAGGCAGTGCAACAGGCTTCTCAGTGCCTGCTCTCAGCAGGCACTGAGGAAGCCGCCTCCCTCCAGGACCCCGGCGCCATCTTGGATCCGGGTCCTGGGAGGGAGGAAGCCCTCCGAACAGCGCGATCACATCGCGCTGCTCTGAGGGTCTCAGGGGGGCGCGCAGGGAGCCCCCCCACCCTGCGCGATCCTCCCCTGTGCCCCCAGTACACCGCGATCATGTTTGATCGCGGTGTGCAAGGGGTTAATGTGCCGGGAGCGGTCCGTGACCGCTCCTGACACACAGTCATGGGTGTCAGCTGTGATAATCAGCTGACACCCGGCCGCGATCGGCTGCGCTCCCCCAGGGAGCGCGTCCGATCGCACGAGACGTACTATCCCGTCCATGGTCATACGGGCCCAGGTACCATGGACGGGATAGTACGTCCGATGGCAGTAAGGGGTTAAAAGACCCACGTTTGCATGGACTTACGGTAACAGAGAGAAGATCCTGAATCTGTATTGGAGAGTGATTGCTGAGCTTGGATTGCTCTGGCCTGCTGTGTCTCCTGTTTCTGTGTCTGCAAACTGTGTGACTATTTCTGCCAACTTGTATGAAGTAATACAGGACTTTTCTATATCAAACCTGTGTCTCATGTATGTTCATCGCACCCAAGCACAAGACGCTAAATGAACTGTACTACATACATTACACTCTGTACCTGAGGAAACTGGACGTAACCTGAAGTAAAGTTTACAGGCCTCTCTGAAAACAACAAACTTGTCACGCCCCCCAGAGAACCTGTCAGGCAGAGTGACCTTGGGCTCCACTGTGGTTTGCCTGAGAGACGAGATTCCCACTCCAAATGTATTAGGGTGCTGCAAAACCACCGTGCGTAAATCCGCCACCTCCAGACTAAGCTGCTGCAATTGCCTCGTTGTAGCAGTGACTGGATCCATCATAGATCAGAGAAAATGGTTGCAGTCAGAGCTAATGTCATGACAAAGCTGTTGGGTCACCCAGGAACAGGGGCTCCTTCCCTGTCCCTAATACTAGGGGGCGCCCTAGCTCGCCCTACTCTGCGGGATGCTTCCAAAGGTGAAGATGCTGGGGCCTCCGCCCTTGCCTTATCTCCTGAGTTAGCTGTCCATCTGTTCTCTTACCTCACCCAGGGAATAGGAGCGCTACTAAGCACCGTAGTACACCAACCTGACAAACAAGGCAACACAAACAAGGGTTTAACAGAAAACTCCAGGCATAAAAAAATATTCACTCACATATAACAGAGAAATGCACCAGGGTTTGAAGGTAGGGGAAAAAACAAAGTAGAGAAGAATAAGGAATTACCATGCATACAAACCAAGCAACAGTCACTAATAACTCCTCCAGCTCTCCTTCCCATAAAAACTCCTCTCAATCTGTTAGCCATGCAGCAATAAAGCTAGATCTGACAAGGATTTGTATCAGATCCCAGATTATAAAGGAAAAAGAAGTGGCTAACTGAGTTCATCTGTGAGCACAGGGATTTCCAACATAGCCGATTAACCCCTGTTCTGCCAAAAGGAATAAACACATTTAAAATGAAAGAGAAGTGCTTCTTCTCTGCTCTGGAGGAGTAATCAGACGCTGCGGACTTCTGGCTCCACACTGTCACGGTAACCCCGTCACACTCGCCTTGTGTCTCTGGCCTTCCCACTGCTTTTTTCTGCCTGTTCTGGTGCTGGAGATCCCTCCTCCTGTACGCTTCTGTCCTCGCCATTATTTTCCCACTCGTCTTCCACTTTTGCACCCTGGTCCCCCTACTGATTTGCTGATGTAATAACATCACTTGTTGTTAATTGTGTTTCATCATCCACCTCTTGCGACAGTAATTGCATTTTTACACCGTCACCTTCTTGTGAGCGTGGCTGCTCAAATATTTGGGCATTACTACATGCGATCTTCTTATGTTCCACTTGAAACGGGCAGGGCGAGAAGCCAGAATCTATAAATGGAAATGTGAACAGCTCTTCAGAGTGTCCAAGTCTAGGATCACTTGTCTCCGGAAACTCAGCAAGGTGGGAGAAAGGATGATCATGGTGAGGATTATGTGGTCCAGAAGCACGGCTACTGAGACTGGACCACGTGGAAGACAGGGTGTTGCTGGCAAAGTGACTGGAAGCATTATCTGCTATCCAACCAACAACCTTTTCACAGTGGTCTGTCTTCAAGAGTGGTGTTCCACGTGCCCCTACAAAGTGGGACAGGAAGCTAAGTCGACATGATGTGTGTGTTATGCTCCCACAGCAGGCACAGTTTCACCTTGCCCACGGCCTCAGCTCTCACCATCAACATAACGTCCACTTCCCTGTCCTTTACCACACGTTTTGCCCATTTTAAATTATGTATGATATATCCCTGTTGAAAAAACTTTGCAGGGTTAGTATAGCAGGAAAATTTGACCACCTCAGATGGACTTCATACAGTGCAGGAGCAATATAGCAATGCTATTTCTGCCCAACAAACTCTGGCTTTTTTATTTTGATGTACAACTGGTGAAGTATAAATGGTTTAGAACATTTGTCTTCTGAAAAAAATTGGCGGGAGTACTAGCACAGTAAATTTTGCCCACCTCAGATGGTCTTGTTACAGTGCCTGAGCAATTAAGCAATGCTATTTATAACCAATCAACTCTGACCTTTTTATTTTGATGCACAACTGAAGTGTAAATGGCATATAATATTTCTCGGATGAAAAAAAATTGCAGGAATACTAGCACAGGAAAATTTGCCCATCTAGGATTATACTTGTTATAGTGCCAGAGCAATATAGCGATGCTATTTCTAACCAAAAACAAACTCTGCGGGCTGCTGTTTTTAGGCTGGGGGGCCATAACCATGGCCCCTTTCCAGCTGTATAGTTTTTTGCTTGATTAGTTCAAAAACTAAGGGGGACCCCATGTCAGTTTTTCTTTCATTCATTCTCCCTGCTTGCTGTTGCCAGCAGAGCAAGGAGAATAATGACAGGGAGCTTCAGCACCAAAGGCAGAGGAACAGCGGCTTACAGTAGCCACTTCTTCCCCGGCGGCCGTCCGTGTGGTCCCAAGGCAGCACACGTGTGCCACACAGATATACCATGTATTTACACGGACACACGGACACGGATATCTCCGGTACCATGTTTACCGGTACCGTTAATATCTGGACGTGTGAAACTGGCCTAAAGCATGGTTTACCCCAGCATTGAACGTTGGTACACGGTAAGGATGCAACAGGCATCTCCATCATACCAATTGAATCAATTTCACTTGAAGTCCCAAACCCTATGGAAATCTTGAAGAGAAAAGAAATATATTGGAAATATCATATCAGCACCCTTAAACCCTATGGACTCAATGAAATTACTGAAATTTTTATTTCATTATTTATTTTATTCTATTTATGTACACACAATATCTTTTCCTCTGTATAGTCACTCCATATGGTCACAAATAATCTTTCTTATGTATTTAACTCCCTTCTGATTGTTATTTTAATATACACTTGTATTAATATCCCCATTTTTAATTCTATGTATCAAAATATGTCTTATCCCAAATAATGAATATGTACATGGTCTTGCATGCTATTTATATATTCTTGAGCGTTCCTCTTTTAATTTTCTTGACTTTAAACTATTTATTGCTTATTGTTTTATTTTTTTGATTCATGATTTTGTATTTATGCAAATTTTAATCCCCATTTTTGTCCCCCTTTTTAATCCTCTTTTCTGTTTCAAAATTATATACAGTTGAAACCAGAAGTTTACATATACTATATAAAAAGACACATATGCATGTTTTTCTCAATATCTGACATGAAATCAGAATAAACCTTTCCTGTTTTAGGTCAATTAGGATTACCATAATTATTAATATTTGTCAAATGGCAGAATAATGAGTGAGAGAGAATGTTTTAAGGCATTTTTATTACTGTATTTTTCGGATTATATAATGAACATGTTTTCCCCCATTTTTTGGGGGAAAATGGGGGTGCGTCTTATAATGCAGATATACCTTACTGGCTGCGGTGAAGCAGGGTCCCAGGGTCATGGTTGGAGGAGGAAAGAGTGAAGCATTGCTGCAGGCCACAGGCTGGGATGAGGGGGTGTTCCGATGTGCGGCGCGCCGCTGTAGGTATCCGTTGCTCCGGGTGTCTGGTGCTGTGGGGGGTGTCCAGTACTGCGGGGGCTCTGTCGACATGTTGTAAAATGCCGGAGCCCCACAGTTGTATGGTTTCCTATGCGGTGTTCTCCGGAAAAATTGCTGCTGGGGCGGCGCATTCACAGATGGAGACCTCGGCACCAAGATCTCGGGAGATGAGATCTCATAGGAAACCAGCACCATCCGCAGCACCGGACACCCAGAACACCGGACACTCGCAGCAGCGTGCCACATATTGGAGCACCCCCTCATCCCAGCCTGCGGCCTGCAGCAATGCTCCACTTTTGCCTCCTCCAACCACAACCCTGGGACCCCGCTTCCCTGCAGCCACCACCCCCGGTAAGCAATAAGACGCATGGATTATAAGAAGCACCGCCATTTTATTAAAAAGTTTTTTCCTATTTTTCTCCTCAAATTTGGGGTGTGTCTTATAATCCGAAAAATATGGTACTTTATGCAAAGTCAAAAGTTTACATACACTAAGATTGCTATGCCTTTAAAAATTCTGGACTGCCCATATAATGATGTCACTTGTTTGGAAGCTTCTGATAGGGTTTTGTGCAAAATCTGAGTTAATTAGAGACACACCTGTGGATGTATTTTAATGCACACCTGAAACACACTGCTTCTTTGTATAGCATCATGGAAACGTCTCAAGAAAACAGCCAAGATATCAGGAAGAGAATTGTGGACTTGCACATGTCTGGCTCATCCTTGGGTACAATTTCAAGATACTTCAAGTTGCCTCGTTCATCTGTACAAACAATTATACGCAAGTACAAACAAGATGGGAATCTCCAGCCATCATACCGCTCAGGAAAGAGACGGGTACTGTGTCCTAGAGATGAATGTGCTTTGGTGTGACATGTGCATATCGACCCAAGGTAAAAAGCGAAAGACCTTTTGAAGATGATGGCAGAAGCTGGTAAGATTGTGTCAATATTCACAGTTAAACGAGTGCTGTATCAACACTGGCTGAAAGGCCACTCTGCTAGGAAGAAGCTATTCTCCAAAATAAACATATAAAAAAGACAGATTAATGTTTGCAAATGCACACAGGAACAAATACCTTAATTTTTGGAGACATGTCTGTGGTCTGATGAAGCTAAAATTAAACTTTTTGAGCATAATGACCATTGCTACATTTGGAGGAAAAAGGGAGTAGCTTAGAAGCCTAAGAACACCATCTGTTATGTTAGGGTAGCTGAGGAGGCAGGAGTAAAAAACTGCATAGGCAGCCTAACACCAGAGAGGTTGGAAACTAATAGGTTGCAGACCCCTAAACTAACCGCACATCTAGAAGCAGCCGTGGAGCGTACCTACGGTGGTCCTAGACGCCTCGGCACAGCCAGAGAGATAGCTATCCCTGAAGATGGAAAGAGGAAAGCTAACTGCCCCGGAGAAGACCCCAAAAGAGTAGGAAGACCCCAAACATTTATTGGCGGTTAGACAAGATGATAATACGAACACAGACAGAAAATAGATTGAGCAAACACTGGGGCCCAAAACTGTCTAGATAGGACAGCACAGGAGAGAATATTTTCTGCAACCCAGAAAAACCCTAGGAAAAATTCCAACACTTCTGAATCCAAAAACACAGAGACCACACGGTCTCGACCACCTATATCAGATCTCTGGTGTGGAAACGTAGCTACCCAGCAGAAAAATATCACAAGAATTGAGCAAATGAACAAATACAAAAAACTAATGGAGACCAGCCTAAGCCCCCCATAGGGGGCCCGGCTGAAGACAAAAAGCAATGCAGCAAAAAGCAAGGAATTCAAACCACAGTAAAAAAAATATGAAAGAGACTTATCTGAACGCAAGCAAGAGACAGCAGGAAAGCAAGCTGAATTCCAAACTAAACCAGGAAGCACAATTGATCACCGGCGAGGATCATGGGAGATCAGCTCACTTATATCAGGCCAGTCAGTACCACCTGACACCCACTCGTTATCTGCGGGTGTAGGACTCTTGGTATTCAAGATAGGTTCAATACCCTCAGCAACCACCAGAGGGAGCTTCAGCTCCGAAGTCGTCTCCAAAATGTTCACAACAACCATCCCAACTGTGAAACACGGGGATGGCAGCATCATGTTGTGGGGTTGTTTTGCTGCAGGAAGGACTGGTGCACTTCACAAAATAGATGGCATCATGAGAAAAAAGATTATGTGGCAATATTGAAGCAATATCTCAAGACATCAGCCAGGAAGTTAAAGCTTGGGCGGAAATGAGTCTTCCAAATAAACAATAACCCAAAGCATACTGCCAAAATGGTAACAAAGTGGCTTAAGGATAACAAAGTCAATGTTTTGGAGTAGCCATCACAAAGCCCTGATCTCAATACTATTGAAAATTTATGGGCAAAGCTGAAAAGGCAGGTGCGAGCAAGGCGACCTACAAACCTGGATCAGTTACACCAGTTTTGTCAGGAGGAATGGGCCAAATTCTGACCAACTACTGCTAGAGGCTTGAGGAAGGATATCTACACAGCTAGGACTTGTACCCTCAAAATATTTGAAACTAAATAGCAAAAAGGTAAAATTTAACTTTTAATCAATATAGATTAAAAAGCGGAACAACCTCATAAACCTACAAAGTGCTCATGTGCTCAAAACATACAGACATAAAAATAAATCAAAATACAAATAATGATAAATGGACGCAACCTTTGGTGTGCTACTAATTCGTTTTCACACAATCCTAACCATTCCTGGGAGAAAAAATATTGCACATCAAACCAAAAACTGTGGATCTTATATCACAAGTTTAAGCAAGAGCCAATTCCACCATGTCAACAGTTAGTGCCTATTTGCATCGTTGCACTTTTATTTTCAACTGAAACATAAGAGGAGCAAATCTCATATGCTCATATCTATTTTGACCACAGTATAAATCGGAGTCTTGGCACCATATAGCCATACGCCCCAAGTGAGGATATGCAGGAAATAGTCAAAGTTTATTGGCAATATTATCCTATAAATTTGCTAAATACATATTGCTCACAGTTTGCAGCCATTTTTTTAAAGTTCATAATTATGTGCATAATTAATGCCTTGAGATCATTAGGCTAGACAGTATTGCACTTATACTGGAACGCTCTCACATGATACTTGAGGGGGGGATTTTGTGATTCCCATCTCCTTCCTTCTCTATCAACCGGTGGGCATACTAGGGTTGCGTCCATCTATCATTATTTGTATTTCGATTTATTTTGTATGTCTGTATGTTTTGAGCACATGAGCACTTCGTTGGTTTATGAGGTTGAACCTCTTTTTAATCTATATTGATTAAAATTTAAATCTTACCTTTTTGCTATTTAGTTTGAGGAAGGATATCCGAAAAGTTTGACCCAAATTATTCAGTTTAAGGGCAATGGTACCAAATACTAACGAAATGTACAGTATGTAATCTTTTGACTTTGCAGTAAAAATGCTTCAAAACATTCTCTATCTCTCATTATTCTGACATATGGCAAATATTAATAATTATGATAATCCTAATTGACCTAAAACGGGAAAGGTTTATTCTGATTTCATGTCAGATATTAAGAAAAACATGCATATGTGTCTTTTTATATAGTGTACGTAAACTTCTGGTTTGAACGGTACCTGTGCAAAATAGACCACTTTTTGCCTTTTATATCTCACCCACTGGTGAAAAAAAGAAAAATTCTCTTTGAGAAGAGAGTTCCCTTTTCATTCCTTTCTCTTCAACACTTTTGTCTCATTTTTCATTCATTTAAATTTATACTTCCCTTTTTGAATCACTTTTTCATCATCTACTAATGGTAGGTGGCTCCTCTGTTTAATGTTCACACTTTGGTTCTTAAACACGGGCTCATCCTGGGTTATAATCCCATTTCTCTTCCATTTCTTTGTTTTCAACACTTTAGTCATCTAGTTATAGCTTATCAGTTACATGTTTAGTTCTGTTTTCTGTATTACTTTTCCCTCATCTACTTATGTGGCTCATCCGTTAAATGTTCTTTTTTTTTCTGACTTCTATTCACTGGCCTATCCTAGGTTCTAATCCAAATTCTTCTACACTCCAATTACTTACCTTCAACAATTTGTCCCTTATTTAAATGTTATCATTTATATGTATAATTCTCTTCTTTCCTTTTTTTCTCTTTCCCTCATCTGCCTGGCTGGCTCCTCTGCTAAATGTTCCCTCTCTGGCTTCTATTCACTGGTAGAATTGAGCGAATTTGTTAGGGTCCCCGCTTATTTGACAAGCTATAGCGCTTACCGAATAAGCTGCAGCGGGAACCCAGACACATGGAGCGCGCCGGCTGGTCAGCTGATCAGCGCCACAGCTGCATGTGTCTCAGCTGTGTCACAGTCACATCCCATGCATGGAGAGCCTGTGTGTTGGCTCTCCATGTATGTGCTGTGACTGTGACACAGCTGGCCCATCCGGCGTTCTTATCCCACTTCTCCTACATTCCAGTCATTTGTCCTTTATTCATCTGTTCACATTTTATCAATTAGAATGGTCTTCTTTTTTCTTTTTTTCTTACTCCAACTTTAATCAATTTGTAATTGCCAGTTGAACTTCCCTTCCTAATTTCCCTATTGGTTTAAGCGTTCCTGTGGGTGTTCCCTATGTAATTGGCATCCATTTTGGATGATTAAAAACCCATCTCTTGTTATGTTTTGCACATTTGATTTTTTCACTTGAAAAAGACACAGTTAAAGCGTTAAAACGTGAAAAAGCCTTTTCCTCATCATCTTTTCTGTGGAATTGAAGCAGCTGTATGTAAGAGGACGTGGTGGAAGACTTTATGGTAGTGAAGCTGGAACTCTTTTTTATTTATTAAAAATCCAAAACTTATAGTAAATACTGTACTTAAAAACTAAAACCAGGAAACAACACCCCCCCCCCAGAATCCAAAGTCCAGTTAAACAAAACTCCCAGCAAGGACCATCGATTTTCCTATCTCTTGTCTTTCTTTTTAAATGTTTTTATTATATTTTATATTTAAACTGGGAGGGGAAAGGAACAGAATAGAAAGTGAGGGTAGGGTAGGATAGTAGTAATGAACCTTATACAGGGACGAGAAGATTAAAAACTAGAGAACCCTCAAACAGTCTCTAAGAAACATAACAAGAGAACCTAAATAAGGAAAAAGAATCTTTAAGTCGCCAAACCTTTTTTTGCGGGATAACATCCATGGAAAGAGATACAACACCCCGATACCGCGACCATCAGGAGTAAGCCTCAACATAAAGTATAGCCTAGCAGGCCAAATTAATATGAAATTTATTATTCCAAGTCTTCCATTTTTTGGTATATTTGTGAATGTGATTATTATTAATCGCAAATCTTCATTCTAGGTCACTGTGTTGGCCTATCTTATCTAGTATGTCGGAGAATTTGGGTACCTCGGGTTTTTTTCCACCATTGTGCCAATATAGTCTTAGTCACTTAGAAGATGTGATTGATAACGTATCTAACCGAGCAATCGAGTTGCTCCATGTCTATTGAAATAAGTGCTATCAAGCAGCTGTAATGCAGGGTAGTGTGTGCTCCACCTGTAGGTTACAGAGGGGAGAAGGGATTACACACTACCAGAGTAGGCCTGCACTGCAGCAGCCAAAACCACCACCAGGTGGCAGCAAAAACGTCCAAAACTGAGTCAGGAAGAATCACAGGTCTCAGCAAGTCCTCTACAGAGCAGAAACACAGGCGCCACCAAGTGGCGTGAGAGTGGTCAGGCAAGCCAAGTCAAAACCGTACGGAGGCAGCAGGACAAAAGGAATAAGCAATATGCGTGGTCAGTAGAAAGCCAGGAGGTCAGCAATGGTCAGAAGCAGATAAGACAAAGACAGAAAGCAGAAACGAGTCCGAATACAAGCCGAGTCAAAAACCAGAGAATCAAACAGACAAGCAGGGAAATGCAGGGAACAGGGCAGACAGAGGGAAACAACAGACACGGGACAAGTCAGGGATAACAGCAGGACAAATCAAGGGTTACCAGTCAGGTTCACAAGCCGAAGGTAGCAGTATAGCTCACACTGCTAGCAGGATGTGTGAGAGCTAAATAGCCAACCTGAACCCAGAATGAGGCAGAGCAAAGTTAACCCTTGACATGATCCGCCCGGACCAAGGGCAGACAGACTAAACCCAGGAATGGATCATGACAGTACCCTCTTCTCAAGGGGGGGCCACCGGACCCCCAGACTTCCCAGGATAACGTGCGTGAAATGCCCGAACCAATCGATCAGCATGTACCGATCGCGCCGGGACCCAAGATCGATCCTCAGGACCATAACCCTTCCAATGGACCAAATACTGAAGTGAACTACGGACCCTACGCGAATCCACAATCCGTTCCACTTCAAACTCAGTCTGACCATCCACAGAGACAGGAGGTGGAGGGGATGGAGGCCCTGTGGAAGATGGTACAAATGACTTAAGAAGGGATTTATGAAACACATTGGGGATCCGGAGTGACGGAGGAAGGCGTAACCGAAAGGCAACAGGATTGACCACCTCCATGATCTCGTAAGGACCAATAAATCTGGGACCTAGCTTAGCAGAGGGAACCTTTAGACGAATATTCTTGGAGGACAACCATACTTTATCTCCCACCAGGAACATAGGTCCTACAGACCGTCGCTTATCCGCAAAAAAATTATGTTTGCCCTGAGCCTCCCCAATGTTCTTTTGGACCTCCCTCCACACCTCCCCCAATTTTTGTACTGCTGTATCAGCCCCTGGACATCCTGAATCCAGCCTAGAAAATTCGCCAAAATGGGGGTGAAAACCATAGTTACAAAAGAATGGAGAGGTGCCGGTGGACTGGTTAATCCGATTATTGAATGCAAATTCAGCCACGGGCAATGAAGAACACCAATCATCCTGCTGAGATCGTAGCAAGACACCTCAAAATTTGTTCGAGTGACTGATTGGTCCTCTCCGTCTGCCCATTGGTCTCAGGATGGTAAGCAGAGGAGAAGGTTAAGCAAATACCCAGTCTTTTACAAAATGCCCTCCAAAATTTGGACACAAATTGTACCCCTCTATCAGAAACCACACTCAAAGGCACGCCATGCAGTCGTACAACGTGCTCAACAAACAACCTAGATAGTGTCTCAGCATTAGGCAATCCTGCCAGAGGTACAAAATGCGCCTGTTTACTGAATCTGTCAACCACTACCCAGATTACAGTTTTGCCATTAGAAGGAGGGAGATCAGTGATGAAGTCCATGGACAAATGAGTCCAAGGTCTATCTGGAATTGGCAATGGCACCAATTCCCCGGCCGGCCGGTTATGTGAGCTCTTAGCACGGGCACAGGTATCACAAGCAGACACAAACATAGTGATATCAGAGTTCATGGAGGACCACCAAAATAGCCTAGCAATGGCTTTCCGAGTGGCTGAGATCCCCGGGTGTCCACTGAGAGCAGAATCATGGAATTCCCGGAGAACCCTCAACCTGTATTGAACGGGAACAAAGAGTTTATTATCAGGCAAAGAGGAAGGAGCAAGAGACTGAGCCTTCTGAATTTCCTGTTCCAATTCAGAGATACCCCCGCAACAACCACCCCGTGCTGAAGAATGGAGGAAGGAGGTTCAGGGGGTGATATTGAATCAAAACTGCGAGATAAGGCATCAGCCTTGACATTCTTGGAACCAGGCCGAAAAGTGATTGAAAAATGAAAACGAGAAAAAAAAAGCGACCACCTAGCCTGTCTAGGAGTCAACCGTTTAGCAGATTCAAGATAAGACAAGTTTTTGTGATCCGTGATAACCGTGATCCGATGAACCGCCCCCTCCAAAAAATGCCTCCATTCTTCAAAAGCCAATTTTATGGCCAATAACTCCCGGTTACCCACATCATAGTTCCTCTCTGCAGAAGAGAACTTCCGGGAGAAAAAGGCACATGGTCTTAAATTAGTTAAGGTAACGGGTCCCTGTGACAACACAGCCCCCACTCCCACCTCAGATGCGTCCACCTCTACAATGAACGGTTCAGATGGATCGGGCTGAACCAATACAGGAGCAGACATAAAACATTTCTTTAGTGTAACAAATGCTTCAACTGCTAAGGTTGACCAAACTTTGAGATCAGCCCCCTTGCGAGTGAGATCGGTGAGTGGTTTGACCACCTGAGAAAACCCCTTGATGAATTTTCGATAATAATTGGCGAAACCCAGAAAACGCTGCAACCCCTTGAGGTCTCTGGGTTGCACCCAATCAACAATGGCCTGTACCTTTCCGGGATCCATCCGAAACCCATTGGCCGAAAGGATGATCCCCAGAAAGGAAAGCTCCTGGACACAAAACAAACATTTCTCGGGTTTAGCAAACAGAGAATTACCCCGTAACCTGTGAAGAACAGCACGTAGATGACCAATGTGAGATTCCTTGTCAGGCGAGAAAACAAGGATATCATCCAAGTATACAACCATAAAGCGCCCGATAAAATCAGAGAAAACATCATTCATGAAGTTCTGAAATACTGCGGGCGCATTCGTGAGACCAAAGGGCATGACCAAATTTTCAAACAGACCTTCAGAGGTGAGAAATGCCGTTTTCCACTCATCCCCTTCCTGAATACGGATAAGGTTATATGCTCCCCTGAGATCAAGTTTGGAAAACCACTTAGCCCCAGACACTTGGTTATAAAGATCAGGAATGAGTGGGAGAGGGTAGGTATTTCTCACCGTAATTTTATTTAGTTCTCGGAAATCGAGGCATGGGCGTAAACCACCATCTTTTTTCTTAACAAAAAAGAATCCCGCGGCCACAGGTGAGACAGAGGGACGGATGTGACCTTTGCGTAGGCTATCAGAGATATAGTTTTTCATAGCAGTACGTTCCGGGCCAGAAAGATTGTACAAACGGGCTTTGGGCAATTTAGAACCTGGAATAAGATTAATTGCACAATCATAAGGACAGTGGGGTGGCAAAACCTCAGCCTCTTTTTCGGAGAACACGTCCCCAAAGTCCTTCAGGTACTCCGGAATACCCTCCGGACTAATGGCAGACACAAAAACAGCAGAAAGACAAACATTGGAACAATTAGGACCCCATTTAACAATATCACGAGATCCCCAGTCAATAACAGGATTATGCCTCTGCAACCAGGGGAACCCCAACACCAGTCCTGCAGGAAGATTATTCATAACATAACACGAAATTCGTTCCTGATGTAAGGAACCCACCTTGAGGAGGAACTCCTCAGAGACAAACTTAATGACATTTTGAGCCAACGGTGTCTTATCAATTGCAACGATATAGATGGGAGTCTCTAGCCTGACTGTCCCTAACTTTAACTTGGACACCATACTAGAGTTAATGAAATTCATGGAAGATCCACAGTCCACAAATGCTGAAGTGGAAGCACTACCACCTCCATAACACAGTTCCACCTCTAACAAAATTTTCTGAAAAGATGAAAATGGTACCTGAGAGTCTGGATGACCTCCTAGATCATCACCCAGACTCGGCAGCTCCTTATTTGATGGACAAGAGGGGCAGTCCGTCTTCCAATGTCCCGGATCTCCACAATAAAAACATAATTTCTCATCTCGTCGCCGTCTCCTCTCTTTCTCCTTGAAATTAATGGTACCAACTTCCATAGTCTCCTTGAATGACACCACCTCAGACTTGGCAGGCAATACGTGAATCTCATGCTGGATAATTCCTCTCTCCCGTAACCTCCGGTCCATACGAATGGCCTGGGTCATGGCCTCTTCCAGGGAACTGGGCGGCATATGAAGGGCCAGCGCGTCCTTGAGATGATCCGATAATCCTCTCTCAAACAGGCGTCTTAGAGCAGTAGTCATTCCAGGACACCTCAACAGACCACCTCCTGAACTCAGAACAATACTGTTCAGCAGTGAGTTCATTCTGAGAGAGACCCATGATCATGTCCTCTGCTACCCTGACCCGGTCTGGTTCATCATAAATCAGTCCCAAAGCCTCAAAGAATCTGTCCACAGACACACGTTCAGGGGCAGAAGCAGGTAGAGAGAAAGCCCACGACTGAGGTCCCTCCCGCAATAAGGAAATGATTATCCCCACCCGCTGACTCTCATCACCAGAAGATAGGGGTCTAAGTGAAAACCATAGTTTGCAACTCTCCCTAAAGGTACTGAATTTCTCCCTCTCCCCGGAGAAGGTATCTGGGAGCTTTACTGTAGGTTCAGGAGAGTGCAAAGAAACATCGACAGTGTTAGAATGCTTACAGTCAGTCTGCAACGATATTACTGTGTTAGAAAGCTCCCTCTGTTGCACAAATAGGTCTTGCATAATTAATGCCAAACTATTCATGTGATCTGCCAAGGTATGGAGCGGATCCATAGCAAACAGAGCAGAGAAAAAAAAAAATGCAGAAATCCCTTTATATGTATATGTAGGGGTGAGCTATAATGTCAAGCAGCTGTAATGCAGGGTAGTGTGTGCTCCACCTGTAGGTTACAGAGGGGAGAAGGGATTACACACTACCAGAGTAGGCCTGCACTGCAGCAGCCAAAACCACCACCAGGTGGCAGCAAAAACGTCCAAAACTGAGTCAGGAAGAATCACAGGTCTCAGCAAGTCCTCTACAGAGCAGAAACACAGGCGCCACCAAGTGGCGTGAGAGTGGTCAGGCAAGCCAAGTCAAAACCGTACGGAGGCAGCAGGACAAAAGGAATAAGCAATATGCGTGGTCAGGAGAAAGCCAGGAGGTCAGCAACGGTCAGAAGCAGATAAGACAAAGACAGAAAGCAGAAACGAGTCCGAATACAAGCCGAGTCAAAAACCAGAGAATCAAACAGACAAGCAGGGAAATGCAGGGAACAGGGCAGACAGAGGGAAACAACAGACACGGGACAAGTCAGGGATAACAGCAGGACAAATCAAGGGTTACCAGTCAGGTTCACAAGCCGAAGGTAGCAGTATAGCTCACACTGCTAGCAGGATGTGTGAGAGCTAAATAGCCAACCTGAACCCAGAATGAGGCAGAGCAAAGTTAACCCTTGACATGATCCGCCCGGACCAAGGGCAGACAGACTAAACCCAGGAATGGATCATGACAGTACCCTCTTCTCAAGGGGGGGCCACCGGACCCCCAGACTTCCCAGGATAACGTGCGTGAAATGCCCGAACCAATCGATCAGCATGTACCGATCGCGCCGGGACCCAAGATCGATCCTCAGGACCATAACCCTTCCAATGGACCAAATACTGAAGTGAACTACGGACCCTACGCGAATCCACAATCCGTTCCACTTCAAACTCA
Source organism: Oophaga sylvatica (assembly GCA_033576555.1). Taxonomy (NCBI): domain Eukaryota; kingdom Metazoa; phylum Chordata; class Amphibia; order Anura; family Dendrobatidae; genus Oophaga; species Oophaga sylvatica. The sequence goes on along the minus strand of JARQOD010000004.1, from coordinate 199,308,482 downwards.
GTCTGACCATCCACAGAGACAGGAGGCGGAGGGGATGGAGGCCCTGTGGAAGATGGTACAAATGACTTAAGAAGGGATTTATGAAACACATTGGGGATCCGGAGTGACGGAGGAAGGCGTAACCGAAAGGCAACAGGATTGACCACCTCCATGATCTCGTAAGGACCAATAAATCTGGGACCTAGCTTAGCAGAGGGAACCTTTAGACGAATATTCTTGGGGACAACCATACTTTATCTCCCACCAGGAACATAGGTCCTACAGACCGTCGCTTATCCGCAAAAAATTTATGTTTGCCCTGAGCCTCCCCAATGTTCTTTTGGACCTCCCTCCACACCTCCCCCAATTTTTGTACTGCCGTATCAGCCCCTGGACATCCTGAATCCAGCCTAGAAAATTCGCCAAAATGGGGGTGAAAACCATAGTTACAAAAGAATGGAGAGGTGCCAGTGGACTGGTTAATCCGATTATTGAATGCAAATTCAGCCACGGGCAATGAAGAACACCAATCATCCTGCTGAGACGTAGCAAGACACCTCAAAATTTGTTCGAGTGACTGATTGGTCCTCTCCGTCTGCCCATTGGTCTCAGGATGGTAAGCAGAGGAGAAGGTTAAGCAAATACCCAGTCTTTTACAAAATGCCCTCCAAAATTTGGACACAAATTGTACCCCTCTATCAGAAACCACACTCAAAGGCACGCCATGCAGTCGTACAACGTGCTCAACAAACAACCTAGATAGTGTCTCAGCATTAGGCAATCCTGCCAGAGGTACAAAATGCGCCTGTTTACTGAATCTGTCAACCACTACCCAGATTACAGTTTTGCCATTAGAAGGAGGGAGATCAGTGATGAAGTCCATGGACAAATGAGTCCAAGGTCTATCTGGAATTGGCAATGGCACCAATTCCCCGCCGGCCGGTTATGTGAGCTCTTAGCACGGGCACAGGTATCACAAGCAGACACAAACATAGTGATATCAGAGTTCATGGAGGACCACCAAAATAGCCTAGCAATGGCTTTCCGAGTGGCTGAGATCCCCGGGTGTCCACTGAGAGCAGAATCATGGAATTCCCGGAGAACCCTCAACCTGTATTGAACGGGAACAAAGAGTTTATTATCAGGCAAAGAGGAAGGAGCAAGAGACTGAGCCTTCTGAATTTCCTGTTCCAATTCAGAGGATACCCCCGCAACAACCACCCCGTGCTGAAGAATGGAGGAAGGAGGTTCAGGGGGTGATATTGAATCAAAACTGCGAGATAAGGCATCAGCCTTGACATTCTTGGAACCAGGCCGAAAAGTGATTGAAAAATGAAAACGAGAAAAAAAAAGCGACCACCTAGCCTGTCTAGGAGTCAACCGTTTAGCAGATTCAAGATAAGACAAGTTTTTGTGATCCGTGATAACCGTGATCCGATGAACCGCCCCTCTCAAAAAATGCCTCCATTCTTCAAAAGCTCAATTTTATGGCCAATAACTCCCGGTTACCCACATCATAGTTCCTCTCTGCAGAAGAGAACTTCCGGGAGAAAAAGGCACATGGTCTTAAATTAGTTAAGGTAACGGGTCCCTGTGACAACACAGCCCCCACTCCCACCTCAGATGCGTCCACCTCTACAATGAACGGTTCAGATGGATCGGGCTGAACCAATACAGGAGCAGACATAAAACATTTCTTTAGTGTAACAAATGCTTCAACTGCTAAGGTTGACCAAACTTTGAGATCAGCCCCCTTGCGAGTGAGATCGGTGAGTGGTTTGACCACCTGAGAAAACCCCTTGATGAATTTTCGATAATAATTGGCGAAACCCAGAAAACGCTGCAACCCCTTGAGGTCTCTGGGTTGCACCCAATCAACAATGGCCTGTACCTTTCCGGGATCCATCCGAAACCCATTGGCCGAAAGGATGATCCCCAGAAAGGAAAGCTCCTGGACACAAAACAAACATTTCTCGGGTTTAGCAAACAGAGAATTACCCCGTAACCTGTGAAGAACAGCACGTAGATGACCAATGTGAGATTCCTTGTCAGGCGAGAAAACAAGGATATCATCCAAGTATACAACCATAAAGCGCCGATAAAATCAGAGAAAACATCATTCATGAAGTTCTGAAATACTGCGGGCGCATTCGTGAGACCAAAGGGCATGACCAAATTTTCAAACAGACCTTCAGAGGTGAGAAATGCCGTTTTCCACTCATCCCCTTCCTGAATACGGATAAGGTTATATGCTCCCCTGAGATCAAGTTTGGAAAACCACTTAGCCCCAGACACTTGGTTATAAAGATCAGGAATGAGTGGGAGAGGGTAGGTATTTCTCACCGTAATTTTATTTAGTTCTCGGAAATCGAGGCATGGGCGTAAACCACCATCTTTTTTCTTAACAAAAAGAATCCCGCGGCCACAGGTGAGACAGAGGGACGGATGTGACCTTTGCGTAGGCTATCAGAGATATAGTTTTTCATAGCAGTACGTTCCGGGCCAGAAAGATTGTACAAACGGGCTTTGGGCAATTTAGAACCTGGAATAAGATTAATTGCACAATCATAAGGACGGTGGGGTGGCAAAACCTCAGCCTCTTTTTCGGAGAACACGTCCCCAAAGTCCTTCAGGTACTCCGGAATACCCTCCGGACTAATGGCAGACACAAAAACAGCAGAAAGACAAACATTGGAACAATTAGGACCCCATTTAACAATATCACGAGATCCCCAGTCAATAACAGGATTATGCCTCTGCAACCAGGGGAACCCCAACACCAGTCCTGCAGGAAGATTATTCATAACATAACACGAAATTCGTTCCTGATGTAAGGAACCCACCTTGAGGAGGAACCCTCAGAGACAAACTTAATGACATTTTGAGCCAACGGTGTCTTATCAATTGCAACGATATAGATGGGAGTCTCTAGCCTGACTGTCCCTAACTTTAACTTGGACACCATACTAGAGTTAATGAAATTCATGGAAGATCCACAGTCCACAAATGCTGAAGTGGAAGCACTACCACCTCCATAACACAGTTCCACCTCTAACAAAATTTTCTGAAAAGATGAAAATGGTACCTGAGAGTCTGGATGACCTCCTAGATCATCACCCAGACTCGGCAGCTCCTTATTTGATGGACAAGAGGGGCAGTCCGTCTTCCAATGTCCCGGATCTCCACAATAAAAACATAATTTCTCATCTCGTCGCCGTCTCCTCTCTTTCTCCTTGAAATTAATGGTACCAACTTCCATAGTCTCCTTGAATGACACCACCTCAGACTTGGCAGGCAATACGTGAATCTCATGCTGGATAATTCCTCTCTCCCGTAACCTCCAGTCCATACGAATGGCCTGGGTCATGGCCTCTTCCAGGGAACTGGGCGGCATATGAAGGGCCAGCGCGTCCTTGAGATGATCCGATAATCCTCTCTCAAACAGGCGTCTTAGAGCAGAGTCATTCCAGGACACCTCAACAGACCACCTCCTGAACTCAGAACAATACTGTTCAGCAGTGAGTTCATTCTGAGAGAGACCCATGATCATGTCCTCTGCTACCCTGACCCGGTCTGGTTCATCATAAATCAGTCCCAAAGCCTCAAAGAATCTGTCCACAGACACACGTTCAGGGGCAGAAGCAGGTAGAGAGAAAGCCCACGACTGAGGTCCCTCCCGCAATAAGGAAATGATTATCCCCACCCGCTGACTCTCATCACCAGAAGATAGGGGTCTAAGTGAAAACCATAGTTTGCAACTCTCCCTAAAGGTACTGAATTTCTCCCTCTCCCCGGAGAAGGTATCTGGGAGCTTTACTGTAGGTTCAGGAGAGTGCAAAGAAACATTGACAGTGTTAGAGTGCTTACAGTCAGTCTGCAACGATATTACTGTGTTAGAAAGCTCCCTCTGTTGCACAAATAGGTCTTGCATAATTAATGCCAAACTATTCATGTGATCTGCCAAGGTATGGAGCGGATCCATAGCAAACAGAGCAGAGAAAAAAAAATGCAGAAATCCCTTTATATGTATATGTAGGGGTGAGCTATAATGTCAAGCAGCTGTAATGCAGGGTAGTGTGTGCTCCACCTGTAGGTTACAGAGGGGAGAAGGGATTACACACTACCAGAGTAGGCCTGCACTGCAGAAGCCAAAACCACCACCAGGTGGCAGCAAAAACGTCCAAAACTGAGTCAGGAAGAATCACAGGTCTCAGCAAGTCCTCTACAGAGCAGAAACACAGGCGCCACCAAGTGGCGTGAGAGTGGTCAGGCAAGCCAAGTCAAAACCGTACGGAGGCAGCAGGACAAAAGGAATAAGCAATATGCGTGGTCAGGAGAAAGCCAGGAGGTCTGCAATGGTCAGAAGCAGATAAGACAAAGACAGAAAGCAGAAACGAGTCCGAATACAAGCCGAGTCAAAAACCAGAGAATCAAACAGACAAGCAGGGAAATGCAGGGAACAGGGCAGACAGAGGGAAACAACAGACACGGGACAAGTCAGGGATAACAGCAGGACAAATCAAGGGTTACCAGTCAGGTTCACAAGCCGAAGGTAGCAGTATAGCTCACACTGCTAGCAGGATGTGTGAAAGCTAAATAGCCAACCTGAACCCAGAATGAGGCAGAGCAAAGTTAACCCTTGACATGATCCGCCCGGACCAAGAGCAGACAGACTAAACCCAGGAATGGATCATGACAAGTGCTCTTTCTGGTGTGATTATGAAACCCTTGGAAAAAAAGATTAATGTGCTGGGAAACCTTTGATTTTTGGACAGCTCCAAAACAAGTGATGGAGATTTCCCTGATGTCCGCAACTCCTCCAGCACAAAGGAGAATACTCTGAGTTAATGTGTGAGAGTCTGAAACAGGGTGTAATACCATCTATTCATCAACTTAAAAAAAACCTCATGAAGGCTCATTGAAATGTTAGATTTATAGGTATTTTTGATGGCCCCATCCCAGTTCTTGGAATGGATGTCAGTTCCTAAATCGGACTCCCATCTCTTCATATAAATGTTTTTGTGGCTCGTCAGGTCCTTGACGATAGATCCATACAGACTACGCAGACTCCAGATATTTTTTATTATTGAGGTTGCACAATAGTGAAGATAGTAATTCATAGTTTAATGACTTCCCGTTTATAATCTTCAAAATTTTGTCTTTTAGCATAGTGTAGAAAACCAATTTGGAGGATCGTAAAATATATTGGCCTTGATCTCGCTGAACATCAGGAATTTTCCCTCCCTATAGACATCCCCCACTTTTTTAATTCCAAATTTCCCCCAAGCCTCTGGCATCGGGAGATCAACCAGCAAAGCCAGTGAAGAGAGGGGTAATTTTGAAATTTGTTCCACTTTTTTGAGCTTTTTGAGTTCCCTCCAGGCAGAGATTATCGATCGAAAAATAGGATGTGATTTTGTAGGAGGAAATCTAAAAAGAGCTTCCGAGCAGAATCCATGCCTCTAATATCATTTTCCAAACCAAACCAAGCTGAGTGCAGCCTGTTATCAGTAAACCAGTGCCAGCTCTGTTTAATTAGCGAGGCAAGGTAGTAAGCATATATGTTGGGCAGTCCTGCGCCACCATGATTTTTGTGTTTATAAAGTATGTCTGTTGATATTCTATCCTTCTTACCTTTCAATACAGAAAGTTGAAAGAGCTTCTGAATTCTGTCAATAGTTTGACGTGGAAGATTAACTGGCAAAGTCCTAAAAATATATAGAATTTTAGGTAAATTAAAGGTTTTGACTGCTAGTATTCTCCCAAAAATGGAAACCTCTAGCTGTGCCATGAATTAAAGATCAACCATGATGATTTTAAGGATACTGTCCAGGTTGGCCCTAACCGTAGTTTGGATTGTTCCAGCTATCTTAATCCCAAATAAACTATTTCTTTCTCCTCCCATGTGAACTCGGTCTGGGACTTTAATTCATCGATTGCAGGTTGTTTCATAATCTCGGGTTATGAATTTGGATTTATGTGAGTTTATTTTGAAATAGGATGCTCTAGAGAACTTTTCTAATTCCAATGATAGAGCTTTAATAGAATTTACTGAAACTGCCCTAACTAAAGTCACCAACGACCTACTAACTGCCAAGAGCAAGCGACACTACTCTGTTCTCCTTCTCCTGGACCTGTCTTCTGCCTTCGACACTGTGGACCATTCCCCCCTGCTACAGATTCTTTCATCTCTTGGCATCACAGACTTGGCCCTATCCTTGATCTCATCATACCTAACAGACCGAACATTTAGTGTCTCCCTCTCACACACCACCTCCTCACCTCGTCCCCTGTCTGTTGGTGTTCCTCAAGGCTCAGTCCTAGGACCCCTACTCTTCTACATCTACACCTTCGGCCTGGGACAGCTCATAGAATCCCACGGCTTGCAGTATCACCTCTACGCCGATGACACGCAGATCTACCTATCTGGTCTGGACCTGACCTCACCTCCCTACTGACCAAAATCCCACAGTGTCTGTCTGCTATCTCAGCCTTCTTTTCTGCTCGCTTTCTCAAACTGAACATGGACAAAACAGAATTCATCATCTTTCCCCCACCTCATTCTACCCCTCCGCCAGACCTATCCATCAATGTCAATGGCTGCTCGCTTTCCCCAGTCCCGCATGCTCGGTGCCTTGGGGTGATCATCGACTCTGCCTTCTCTTTCAAACCACATATCCAAGCCCTCGCCACCTCCTGCCACCTCAAACTCAAAAATATTTCCCGGATTCGCACATTCCTCAACCATGAAACCACAAAAACACTAATGCACGCCCTTATCATCTCCCGCCTCGACTACTGCAACCTCCTACTGTCTGGCCTCCCCTCTAGCAATCTGGCACCACTCCAGTCCATTCTACACTCTGCTGCCTGACTAATCCACCTGTCTCCCTGCTATTCCCCAGCCTCCCCCCTATGCCAGGCCCTTCACTGGCTTCCTATTGCCCAGAGGCTCCAGTTCAAAACCCTAACCATGACATACAAAGCCATCCACAACCTTTCTCCTCCATACATCTGTGACATGGTTCTCCGCTACCTACCTACACGCAACCTTCGATCCTTTCAAGATCTCCTTCTCTAGTCCCCCCTCATCTCTTCTTCCCACAACTGCATACAAGACTTCTCCTGGGCTTCCCCCATACTCTGGAACTCCCTGCCGCAAAACATCAGACTTTCACCAACAACGGAGACCTTCAAGAAAAACCTGAAGACCCACCCACCGACAAGCCTACAACCTGCAATGATCCTCAGTCTACTGAACCATCGCACGACCAGCTCTACCCTTTCCTAGTGTATTCTCACCCATCCCTGTAGACTGTGAGCCCTCGCGGGCAGGGTCCTCTCTCCTTCTGTACTTGTCTGTCCCTTGTCTAGCACATGTTTATTGTACCTGTCTATATTTTCCCCTTTCATATGTAAAGCGCCATGGAATAAATGGCGCTATATAAATGTATAATAATAATATAATAATAATAATTTACAGGGTTGAGTATTGTAAGGAATAAATCATCTGCGAATAACCCAATTTTAAAGTTTCGAGATGGTAGTCTAAAACCCTTAATCTCATTATTTATTCTGATTCTTTCGGCCAGGCTATCTCTTGTCTTTCGACCTTCTTTTGACTCATTCCGATTCTTTATTCTTTTCCATCACTTTCAATTTTTCCTTTTTCTTATACCTTTCCTACATCGTAGATTACTTCATCAAGGAGAGAAAAGGTTAACACCTGGCAACATACTCCACCCGTATCACAGACACTCCTAAAAATAACAAAACTCCTGGACCATTGCCAAAAAAATAAAGAACAGGCCTAATGGCCATAATACACCCCCTTAACCTGTAAGCACACACATTTGTTTTTTTATATATATTTTATACTACATGCCAAAACTCTAAACTAACTATACCCCAGAACACTGCATGCAGAAAGGTCCATGGAATGTCCATTTTCTTCATGAGCTATAAGGTCCTTTTGCCTTCTGGCATCCTGGAGGACATCCATTTTTAAAGAACACACCTTTCATCTCCCACCCAACCTAAAACTAGACCCTCCCAACAATCCCTCACACCAAACAATTTTTACAACAGCAATACAATATAACAATAGCATTACATATAACAATCTTAACACATTATTTTTTATACAACACCTTAACCTTGCCATAAACTTACCCAGACCCAAGTTTGGTTCCTGTAAGCACTATATCCATAATGACATCTGTAAAACAAAAAGCTACATGTAAAAGTAGCATCCAACCACCAGGCAACTGGGGACTGAAGAGGCTCCTACATCTTACCTATCACCCTGACTACATCTTGCCTATCACTCTGTCCATTCCTAACTAAACCTGTCCCTGCTTCCTTACCAAACTTACCATGTCTTTCCCTATCTGTCCTTCGCTAACTCTCATCTATCTACTATAATATTCACCTATCTACCTATCCTGGCCTAGACTGTCCTTACCTGTCCCTATCTGTCCCTCTTTATCTACCTCACTCTACCCACCAATTTATCTCACCCTACCATTTACTACCTACCAAAACTAACTATCCCTAGGGTATGTTAATAGAGAACCCCCTCCAAAGAAGGGAAGCCCTTCTCACACCCAGCTTCACAAACTCCAAAGAATGCAGTTTTCCCAGGTAACCCAGAATGTTCCTAACCACCTCTACCAGGGGAGGGTTTTTTGCAGTGTGGACTCTAAGCACCGTGCAATCCACTGTTAGAACCTGGTCACTAGCCTAACTAAAAATGAAGTGCCCTGATCTCAGCCATCAAGAGACTCGAATGCCCAATAGGTTGACTCCGCATAGAAAAGGCACGCCAGCCTAGGCTGCCCACAGAAGTGCCCACTTTACTGTAGACCCCTGTATTAAAAGGACACCAAAGTAGGAAGTGCTCCATTCTTTCCAGCTTGCCACCCCATTCTTCGCAGCGACAATCCCAGTTTTTAGAGTTCCTGTACTTTAAGTTGTCCCTTACACACAGTTTCCCATGGAAGCAGCACCCAGCCAAGTCCCAAAACTTCAAGGGGATCCGTGAATTCAACAACCAAAGCCCTATCTCCAGATCCTGGCTTGAGCAATCTCTGAGCATCAAATGCTTTTGAAAATGGACCCTACTGTCAAGGAACTTCCTCAACATGGCACTGATATCTCACATTCCCAGACCCCACTGGCAGATTACTTTCAGAACCGGGGTGGCGTAAGCTGGAAGATGTCCATGTGGTGTCCGAAGGTCGTTCATATGCCCTCCTGTCTCCCATTCCTGGAAGAAAGGCCAAAACCATTCCCTGAAGGATAGTACCCACAGAGGCACTCTTTTTAGCCAGAGGTTGGCGGTGTTTGCCTTAAGAAAGGTGTTTACTAGAAACACCACCGGGTTGACCATACTAAACCCAACTAGTCTCCTCGTGCGGTATCTGACATTCCTCTTGACTAGATTCAGCCAATTCCCCCATAATAATTGCAAAACAGGCTGTGTCCAAAGGGGTCCTAATAACATGCAGACACTGCCCAAGTATATTAACAAGGGAAGCAAAAACACCTTGGCCAGGTTGACTCGTTCCATCAGGTTCAAAGACCAACCCTACCACTGTTCCACCTTCTGGGCGGCGATCCTAATTCTGCCCTCCCAGTTTTGCTGTGGGTAATGCACCTGTATGAAATCAATGCCTAGAATCTTTGCTGAGGCCTGTGGCCCTGTAAAGTGTTCTGGGAGATCAAAACTTGGATCTCCCCTTCCAAGCCAGAGACTCTCACACTTTTCCTATTTGATCATGGACCCGGAAGTTTCCGAGTAGCGGGTGACCTCAGACATGACCCAATCTGTCTCCTTTCTTGAGAATACAAAAAGAGAGAAGTCTTCAGTGTATGCTACTACCCCTATAGTGGACCCCGGCTCTGCCCAGTCCATCCCAACTCCCACCAATGGCCCATGCTCCATCCTCCTTGAAAGGGAATCCATTGCAAAGACTTATAAAAGTGGGCTCAGAGGACAGCCCTGAAGGATCCCAGACCCAACCTCAAAAGGGTAACCACCCCAACTGTTCACAAGCAGAAAAGTCTCTGCTTCTCTGTACAGTGTTCTTAATCAATCAACAAACCTCCCAGGCAGACCATACCTCACAGACCAGAGGTACTCATGATAAACCTGCTCAAAAGCCTTTGCCTGTTCTAAGGACAGAAAGTACCCCTTCCAGTGACCTACTCTACTCTGCTCTACTGCCTCTCAGACACCAAGCACCACACGAAACGTACTGTGGCCTGGAACAGAGCAGTAATAGTCCTGAGCCCCATGAAAGGAGCTGGGGTACAAACTTCACCAGCCAATTAAAAAGCAACTTTGCCAGAACCTTTTTGTCCTTATCTAGAAACGCTATGAGACACCAATTCTCAAAAACAGATGAGTCTTTACCCTTTGACAGGATAATCAGGCAAACCTCCCTATTGATCTGGATAGAGTGCCCAAGGAGAGACACTCGTTAAACACCTCAGTCAAGAGGGGGACTAAGGAGTCCTTAAAGGTCTTGTAAAATTCGGCTGTCAGGCCATCCAGAACTGGTGACTTTTTGGGCCGGATCCCATCAGTGGCCAGTCTAACTTCCTTGTCCATGATTGCCTGTGCCAAACCATGAAGAGAGGGTTCATTCCCTGGCTCAGGAATGGTTTCTGCCAGGAAAGCCGACATGCCATCCCGATTAGGATCCCTCCTTCTCAAGAGGTGTGAATGAAGTCTCTGCAGCATTCAAGGAAAAGAGAATTAAACAATGATCGGAGAATTCCACTTCTGAAGAGATGGCTTCCTCCTTTAAAAAAAAAATATCTATCTTAGACCTACTATTACCCCTATAAAGATGAAACCTCCGGTCCTGCACTGTGCCGGACATGGACATCCATCAGGTGAGCTTTGCTTACTATTCTATTTAAGGCTATGCTGTCATAAGCCAGCCGATCTCCGGACCATCCTCTATCATGGAATATAGCTATGGTATTAAAATCCCCTCCGAAGACCACCTGCTGACTCGTAAAAAAGGGCTTAATATTCAGGAAGAGACATTTACGGTCCCAACTGGACTGTGGGCCATGGATGTTAATGAGCTGAAGCTGTTGTCCTCGCATGAAGATGTCCAGGCATTTCTGCCTCAATTACTCGTTGGCATTCCACCAATGAGGTCTTAAAAAGGACTGCCACCACGCTATATGGCTCTGACACAAGAGACCAGTATGAGGGACCACTTCTCCACTCCCTATTTGCTTTATAAATGGCCTCCATGTTTGTTAGTCTGGTTTCCTGCAAATACAAAATGTCAGCCTCAAATAAAGTAAAAAAATCAAAAGCCGTAAATCTAGCCGCATCTGACTTTATGCTGGTGACATTAATCAACTCTAGAGTCAACGGGGTGAGTTCCACCATCATGAGTGATTAAGTTAGATGACATTTTTCTTCCCCTCTCCCACCTTTCCCTTCCACTCTAGAGAGGTTGCACCTTATGCCCGTCCTCCGTCTCAGCATAGTCATCGAGGTCTTAGAACCAGTTGGAGAGGGGGATCATATGGGAGCAGGTGAGCCCTTCCTTAGGCGCCCTCACAGTCGAAGGGGGGGATAACCCTCTTTTTCCTATTTTTGGTACCTGTGCCACCCTTTTTTCTAGGCTGCACTATGATCCCCTCATCAAAACTTTCTTATTGAGAGTAATCATTAGGAGTGGTGAGTTCTCCTTCAATAGAAGTCTTCAAACAGAGGCTGGACCGATATCTGTCTGGGATGATTTAGTGAATCCTGCTTTGAGCAGGGAGGTGGACCAGATGGCCCAGGAGGTCCCTTCCAACTCTACCATTCTATGATTCTATGTTTCTATGATCAGCCAGCTCCCATATGGCTCTCCTCTGCCTGGCCAAAGATAGCATTGGAAAAAGAACGAGGGCAGTGGCTATACGGGTGACCTAGATAATCACGCAGATGAAATCTAATGTCACCACAGGATGCAGTGAGATGGCTCACCCCACCACACAAGGCACATATTGGTATTTTGCAGCCCGCACTGAAGTGGCAGGGACCGCTGCACCTGTGGCAGACCTTCGACTGTCCCTAGTAGAAGAAAAGGATCCTATTCCTCCCAAGGAATGCCAAGGAAGGGATGTGGGTGACCGTACCACCTGAACGCTTCAATCTTAACATGAAGATCCAGCCCCCCAACCAGATATCAAATTTGTTCTAGTTCTTTTATGGGACTTCTGTGACCTCCCCGTACTGGGAAAACCACGTTATAAATATCCACTTCAGAAAGTGACTCGTTACTTGTTAGCACGGTCACTTTTTTAATCCCATTTTGGAGAGGCACCGCCTGTACGGGAAAACCTCGCCAGCTGGGCTCCTCCTTCACCAGCTTGATATTCTACAAGAAGAGCTCCAGGCCCTCCGGTCGAATGAAGGTGACGTCAAAGAAAGGGTACCAAAAGGATGGATCAGGGCAAAGATGTCCGTCGCCTTGAAGCCCATCTTCAGGAGCAGCTCCACAACATTAGCCCTTGACAGGAACACTTCACTACCCCTCCATCAAAGACGGACCACATTCCTTCTGGTCGCCCCAGCCCAGAAGTTGAGAGGGACCATATGGGTCCCCTCCCTTTCTTATCTTGGAAGGTGGCCAAGTCATGTCTCTCTATCTAGAAAGACAGGTCCATCATTCTTCCCTCTACATTGACCATTCACTCTCCCTTTTAAAGGGCCTCCATGAAACGGCGGTGCAAAACAACGTTCCCTGGAGTCCAGAGACGAAGCCTCCCGAAGCCCCTGCCATGTCCCCTGAAAAGCTACAGGGACCCGCTGCTGAGGGAGCAGATGGGCAGACCCTCCCCCCCATATGCCTCCACCACCGACACTCACCCTATCCACACTTCCACTCGTACCCTCAACCACAGACACATCCATATGCCCATTATTCCCACCACTCACCACACCATTCACATCAGACTAGCCATTCACCACTCTCTACACTTAGACCCCCACCATTTTTATTTACATGTTGTGGTGTAGTGACTAATGTGGCACCTAGGGGGCACTGTATAAGTTGCTCAAATTATGCATGGAGGCATGAGATGGATGGGAAACCAGTCCCTGGTATGGTGCTAAATGGAAAGTATGTGTCGCAGAGCTATTCTGTGCTGTAGGTCAGTAATGTTGTTCTGGGACTTGTAGTCCCATAAGAGTTCTGATTGTTGTTAAGGGTGAACCTACAGGGTTAGCTTGTGAGCTGGGTGGGACATGCTAACCACACATACACCGCCCACTGGTGGTGGGAGAATGAATGTTATATACTGGTGAGTGTATGTCTTGTGAAGGACCTGTGATGAGGTCATGAACAGGTGACCAGACCATGTGCTTCATACCTTGGCTTGGGGAGTAGCTACAGGTATGAAAGGCAGTGTTGGGCACATGGAGATTGAGATTGTGTTGAAGACTGGGAGTCTCTGGAAGTCTGGTTGAGACAGTGGAGAGTGTGTCCTGCATAGGGCTGCCTGAAAGGTTCCTGGAAGGTCTGTCAGTGTTGGAAGATCCTGGGGTTGGATCGGATTCCTGGAAGCACGTGGTGAGACTTGGAACTTGGTAGCCGGGGTGTTGGACGGGGTCCTGAATAGCACCTGGACAGGACATATGGGTGTGTGGAGCCTGTGACGGTCCCACACTGAGAACCATGCGGTTCTGTTGAGGAGTTTGGCTGGAGTCAGCCTGGAAAAGTGACTTTCTGTTACAGTGTGTCAGTGAGCACCGGAAGCGAGTCCAGATCACCCGGGAATGGCACCTGGCGGTTCCTGCTGGCCTGCAGCCGCTTAGTCAAGCCCGTCCCATGCAAGGGTGAGTCTGGGAACAGTGATATTGAAAGCTGGAATGCATTTATGTTTTGTGATGTTTTGTTACCTGGTGTTAAAGAGACAGTAAAACATTGATTTTTGAACTTAAAGCCTGTGTATTGCCTCGTTACTGCGTGCCCGGACGTTGCCTACCAGAGCGAATCCCTACAATGTGTACTGTTGAAACTCCCGTCACCCTCTTTTTGCATTTTTGAGTTCCATGGTGGCTAGAAGGGCGATACTGGACTTCTTAATCAGCATGCCCTCTGTCAGGGAATCGGCACTCACTATTTTAGAGCCAGGAGCAGGAGCAGACACACCCACTGTTCCTGCTCTCTCCACTGCCATCGCTGACACAGATGCCGATGGTGTCAGTGCAGCTGCCTGCCACAGGGGACCCTGGCAGCCCAGCGCCCCCTTCACCGCTACCGTTGTTCTGGGCTGGATTTAGTCCTGTGTGGCCATAATATCACTGGTGTTTCATGTGTAACACAGTCATCCTGGAACTGGCTGTAGAAGGTCATTGCGATTAACTTTGCAACTACCTTCTTGATTTTTGTATCTCTGTTATGGAGTGATATCCTTCTCCCTCTAGGACCTCACAGTTATCTACACCTTCTGCTGCTAATTAACACACACTTGCTGAAGATTTAAATACTTTCAGTCTCTTCAGGAAGGTGCTGGTGTGAGCTCAATTTACCTCTGTCTTTTTGGAAGTACTAGCATTCGGCTAATGTCTTCTTGGAGTAATCTTGGAGGTTTCCTGGCATGATATCTCAGTGGTCTTCTCAAGCTAAGTGTATTCTCTCATTTGTCCACCCTCTCTGTCTCCAGTTGTAGTGGGGGCTGATTAGAGCTCACCCAGTCCCCTCCCTATCCGGGGCCTATCGCTAGGGTCAGGCAGGGATTAGGTTCCTGCTCAGCAATAGGTGTGGAACCTATTTAGGGACGTCAGGCGAGACAGGGTGTTAGACTTGCATAGGGGTCACCACTCACCCATTCCCTAGTGTTTGGGCTTCCCCTCCCTCTTCCCGTTGTTGTGCACCTTTCTTCTCCCTCACTCAGCGTGACTAATAACAGCCGCCACCAACCCCTCTAAAGTAGCCACACCTGCATGGGTGGGCCTTCAGAAGCCATGTCTCCAAGAGCAGGCCACTCTGGGGCCCTCAACATAGATCCAGAGCTGGATCTGTACACAGAGGCCCCCGGTACAGCGGTACAAGCACCTAAGGATGCAGCCTCCTCACCTGCCATCACCGCTGCCAACCTTAGACTGGGCCACTCCCCCTCAGCATCCACCATCGCGGGCCGACCCAGCACCGTATTTACATACACGGGGCCCCTATCCAACAGCAGACTCTGCCAGGGAAGCAACCACAAAGATTTTTCTTGTAGCAGCTGTTGTTGCTATTAGCTCCGCTCCCTTAGCTTTTACTGCTGCCTGGGTCCCCTAAAGCAATCCAGCTTTAGTAGATCCATGTGTGGGGACCCAGAGACTCCAGTACACAACATCGAAGATGTGGCCTTGGCTGTTAACACCTCGCCAATAGCGCAGTAAGCAGCGGCAGCCACACTTGCCATCCCCTGCATGTCAGTGGGTGCACCAGATGCCAGGCCAGTCCCCCTGCTACAGAGGACTTAAGCCGAGCACCTCCACTACCATTAACACCACCTGCTGTGGGGCTGCCTTCTGTGCCACATTATCAATCAAAGCCAAGTCATTATAATTCCCTTTGCTACCATCAGTAGAGACGATGCCCTGCACCTGACAGCCTATGCTCTCCCCGCCCTCTCGCTGTGGACCCACAACAGAGCCCAAGCTGGGGTGGGCAGCGGATACCACACACCAGGACCAGGGGGCCCCAGAGAGGGGAACATACACAAGTTTTTCCACCGACCCTTTTATTTTAGTCCTGAGCCTCTTCTTTCCCCTCCTGGTTGCCTCATGTTCTCAGACCTCGTCCCCGAAGGCAAGTTGTTTAAAATAAACAGGGAACACAATCTGATGGACCTGCTATAAGGCGAGGCAGCCCCCCTCACTACTGCTACCCCCAGTCTCATCCTCCCCTTGGCTCTCTCAACCCTCAGATAGACTGGAGTCAGGATAGCGGGAGTGCCACTTGCTTAGGAGCTATCCCACTGTAGAAAGCCTGGAGATAATTTACCAGGCCACCAGGTGGTTATGATGCGACCTCCTCATCCTCTTCCTAGACAGGACTCTGTGACCCCTCTGGAGCCCCACCAGTCAGGGCTCAAAACCTGTCATCATTCCTGAGCTTCTCCCGGAAGAGGCCGCTGCCTGCAAGGATGATGTTCCTCCTATCTTCTAGCCCTTGCATGGACCCCTTCAGACTTTTCAAGGTGTCAGAATGCTCTGCTCTTTTCGTACTGGAGGCTCTGTTTGCTCTTGCCCTCTTCACTCTCAACTCCTCCCAGAGGATCCTCAGAGAATCCTGCATTCAGCCCTCTTCATATTCACAGAGGAGTGCATGTATGTGGGAGCCATAGGTGATAACGGGCTTTTGCTCCCCCTTAGTGCCACGGGGTACAGCTTCCACATCTCTTCTTGATTTTTGCCTACCTCAAGGAGGAGCCACAGAGGCTTAAGGGCTCTTGCGGCCCCCAAAGTCCTTGCCTAGGGCTCCTGGCTTGCTCCCTTCAGGGGCCGGCCTGACCTTGTTGTCCCCCAAGCCCGTTCCTGAGGCCTCCCACCCCCCTCCGGTTCGGCGGAGGTGGGAGTAGGGGGCAAAGCCCCATGATCTAGTCCCACAAAGCCTCTCTCCCGCTCGGAAGGGTGTAAACAAAGTCGCAGGTGTTACTTTTTTCCTCCCTTCCCAGCACCGGCAGTTCTCTTCTCAGCACACAACCATAGCACAACAAGCCTCGCCTCTTAATTCCACCACACCTGCAACTGGAGCTGGAACTACCACTTTTGATCTCTCCAGTGCTTTGTTTCCATCTCTTTCTGGGTGGTTCTTGAAGTACGTATGTTGGGGGTCATTGTCCTGCTGGAAGAGCTATTACCTACTATGATGCAAACTCAGCTTTCTGACCCAGGAGCACTACATTGCAACCTAAAATTCTTTGGGAATCTTCACATTTCAAGGCAACCAGGGCCACAGGTAGCAAAACAACCCGAAAATATTTTTGAACCTCCACCATACTTCACTTTAACTACTGTGCTCTTTTATTTGCAGACCTCAATCCATTTACACTAAACAGTAGAATTATGTGCTTTGCCAAAAAACTCTATCTTGGTCTCATCTGTTCACAAGACACCTGCTGGCCCTCTAACAATAGTAAGGGCCACCTGATGGCCCTCTAAAAATAGTGATGGCCAGCTGATGGCCTTGCAAAAAAAAAAAGACTTTTGATGTGTCTGATCATGTCTCGCCTACCACATGGCCAGATAAGGTATTAAAATTATAAAATTAAATTTCCTGTTGAATGTTTTTTTCACCATTGAAAGCAATGCAAACGCACAACAATGCAGCAAAAACAATGAGTGTAAACTTAGCCTAAAGTGTGGAGGAGCAAATCCATTTTAAGTGCAGTTTTTATATGTTTTACTGACAGTTCAGAAAAGTGGCATCATACTCTGACAACATTGTTACCAGCAGCGACCTAGGATTCAGAGATGCATCCAGGCGTCTTCCCCGTGCTTTTCCCATTCTATTTCAGTGCTGTTTCCATTGTTTTCAGCAATTTTTAGTCGCCTCCAGGGGGGCACAAGAAAAATGCTCGAGTTTCTCATTGACTTACATTATACTCATTACTTGGGTCAAGCACCCGAGCAGGGCCGCCATCAGGGCATGACAACCCTTACTCATGTATGGGGCCCTGTGATTAGGGGGGCCCGCCGCCCGAGCATGCCGGTCCGCGCTCGGGCCGGGGGCCCCCAACATTTTGAGGCTCTCCCTGCTCCCCAAGGGGCCCCCAGCTAGCGGCACATCACGCAGCCGCTATGGGGGCCCCTGTAAGGCAGGGGGCCTGCCTGCCCCCAGAGCCGACTCGACTCCCCCCGCCCCGCTGCTTTGAACTATACCGTTTTTTTTTTTTTTTCAATATGACAGTGAGTACTGAACTGTGGCTGTGCTGTGGGGCCATTCCTGGGGGGCGAGACTGAGGGGTGAGATGAGGGCTGTGTTATATGGGGCGCACTATACATTATTTGGGCAGAGCTGTATACTATGTGGGAAGAGATGTATACTATTTGGGCAGAGCTGTATACTATGTGGGCAGCGCTGTATACTATGTGGGCAGAGCTGTATACTATGTGGGCAGCGCTGTATACTATGTAGGCAGCGCTGTATACTATGTGGGCAGAGCTGTATACTATTTGGGCAGAGCTGTATACTATGTGGGCAGCGCTGTATACTATGTGGGCAGAGCTGTATACTATGTGTGCAGAGCTGTAAACTATTTGGGCAGAGCTGTATACTATGTGGGCAGCGCTGTATACTATGTGGGCAGAGCTGTATACTATGTGTGCAGAGCTGTAAACTATTTGGGCAGAGCTGTATACTATGTGGGCATCGCTGTATACTATGTGGGCAGAGCTGTATACTATGTGGGCAGCGCTGTATACTATGTGGGCAGCGCTGTATACTATGTGGGCAGAGCTGTATACTATGTGGGCAGCACTGTATACTATGTGGGCAACGCTGTATACTATGTGGGCAGAGCTGTATACTATGTGGGCAGAGCTGTATACTATTTGGGCAGCGCTGTATACTATGTGGACAGCGCTGTATACTATGTGTGCAGCGCTGTATACTATTTGGGCAGAGCTGTATACTATGTGGGCCACGCTGTATACTATGTGGGCCCTGCTACAGTATATACTATGTGGGCCCTGCCTTATACTATGTAGGCCCTGCTGTACAATGTGGGCCCTGCTACTATATACTATGTGGTCCATGCTGTACACGATGTGGGCCCTGCTGTATACTATGTGGGCCCTGCCGTATACTATGTGGGCCCTGCCATATACTATGTGGGCCCTGCCGTATACTATGTGGGCCCTGCTGTTCAATGTGGGCCCTGCTATACACTATGTGGGCCCTGCTATATACTATGTGGGCAGAGCTGTACACTATGTGGGCCCTGCTATATACTATGTGGGCCTTGCTATATACTATGTGGGCCCTGCTATATACTATGTGGGCCCTGCTATATACTATGTGGGCCACGCTGTACACTATGTGGGCCATGCTATATACTATGTGGGCCCTGCTGTATACTATGTGGGCCCTGCTGTATACTATGTGGGCCCTGCTATATACTATGTTGGCCATGCTGTAAACTATGTGGGCCCTGCTGTATACTATGTGGGTCCTGCTGTATACTATGTGGATCCTGCTGTATACTATGTGGGCCGCGCTATATACTATGTTGGCTGTGTTATATACTATTGGGAGATATATTATATTTTATAGGGTGGCTGTGTGATATACTTTGTGGCTGTGTTATATACTATGGGGGCTACGTTATATTCCTTTGGGGAGGTGGGCTGTATGATATTCTATTCGGAGATACATTATATTCTATGAGGGGGCTGTATTATATTTATTATATTCTATGAGGGGTGATTGCATCATACTCTTATGAGGGGGCTACATTATACTGTATGAGGTGGCTACATTGTACAGTATTCTATGGGGGACTAGATTATATTGTATGGGGGCTTCATTATACTTTATGAGGGAACTACATTATATTCTATGAGGGCTGCATTATACTATATGAGGAGGGCTACATTATATTCTGTGGGGGGTTTACATTATACTCTGTGGGGTGGTTGCATTGTATTCTGGGTGGTTGCATTATACTCTGTGGGGTGGCTGCATTATGCTCTGTGGAGTGGATGCATTATGCTCTATAGGGTGACTGCATTATACAATATGTGGGCTGCATTATACTGTATCGAGGACTATGGGGAATACATTATACCATATGAAGAACTATGGGGTGCATTATACTATGGGAAGTGAATTGTACTACATGGATGACTATGGTGGTGCATTATACTATATGGAGCACTATGAGGAGTGTATTATACTATATGAATGACTGAGTGTATTTTAATATATGGAGGGCTATTAGGAGTGTATTATACTATATGGAGTACTATGGATACATTATATTATATGGAGGACTATGGGGTGTGCACTTTACAATATGGAGGACTGTGGTGCACATTATAATATATGGAGGACTATGGGGTGTATTATACTAAACAAGCAAAATGCAGAATATTCATCGAGTGATTGGTGTTAATGTGTCATTGGTGAGGGCATGGTGCAGAAGTGAAGTTTTTCTATGAAAGGACGGAGGGATTTTGGAAGGTTTGCGTGGTGGAGGAGGAGCTAGTGTGGATGCGGAACTGGGGTGGAGCCTGGGCGGAGTCTCAAGGGGGGCCCCATAAATTTTGCCAGTATGGGGCCCCGAAATTCCTAGTGGCAGCCCTGCACCCGAGCATTACGATTTGCTCGACTTGAGTAACGAGTACCTGAGCATTTTAGTGCTTGCACATCACTATTCATAATTTATATCTGTTCTGAGTTTTCAGAATAATAATAAAGAAATATTTGTCATATTACATTACTGTAAGCATATCAGGGTAAAGAAAATATAGCATATAAATAAGTATGTCTTGGTAATAATTTCTATTGAAAGAAAACAGGAAGCAACTCTATATGAACGTGTGCCTTCAGCAAGCGGCAGAAAGTACCTGCAGTACAATACAAAGTGCTAGGTAATTAGTTGCTAAGCAACAGCATAGAAGGTAGAAGTTTGTACATCCAACTTAGAAGACTGAGAGCAGCGGCAAAGGAACAGAAATATGAGATTATGCTCTGTCTCAATGCAGCTAAATAGAAGATCAAGATACAGTAGATTTGAATCAGCCTTTTAGTGCTTTCTAATTTCTTAATGGACACAGTTTGGGAATTCAAGAAGTGCAATAAAAATGCACTTGTCCTACAGAATGGTAGACTTACAATAATTGTATTGTGTGACCGCAACAGAAAACTATGCAACAATTTATACATTCATTTATAATGGGTAGTTTGATAACTAATAAAATAATTTAAATTATTCAGTTGTTGTAATTTCTTATAATCCACATACTCTATGATAAACAAGAGTAAATGTCCAGAGTATTTGCTTCGGACCATCAAGTTTTATGTCAAATGTTTTTAGACTTTTGACAATTATTTGGATATTGGTGTTTTGGATCTTGTGTGCAGGACCTGAAAACAGAGAAGAAATCTGAAAAAAAATGGAAAATGATGCCCAAAATACTGCTCTAGATTGCATAACCTACTGTAAAACCGCACATTTTAGAGTGGCCTTTTATTGTGGCCGTCCTGAGGCACACCTGTGCAATAATCATGGAGTCTAATCAGCATCTTGATATGCCACAACTGTGAGGTGGATGGATTATCGCGACAAAGGAGAAGAGAATAAAAGGCCTTTTATGTACATAGAAAAAATCTTCGATCTTTCATTTCAGCTCATGGAAAATGGGAGCAAAAATAAGAAATAAGTGTTTCATTGCTATTTTTGATCAGTGTATTTCTGAGTTTGCAAAGTGCTGCCGCTTCTGTTAGGGCATTTAGTAGTGTTATTTTTGGTAATGGTCTCCAAATGTTTGTGCTCAAAATGAACCATTTTTTGTCACCATAGGTGTACGGGTGGAACTTTAAAATCCTAAATAATTTTAGTAGTAGTACTTCCTAATTTGAACATACCCTTGTTGTTAGTGTTATTGTGATTGGCTTGTTTTTCCCTATTATTGGGGCTCCAATACCTGATTTTCAAATTGTACTATCACTGCTTAATTTGCATCAAAACATTTGAAAGTTGTCATGTCTGCAATAGCCTTCTTTACTAGAAAGCAGTTTCCTGGGTTTCTTTCTATTCCCAAAGTAAGTTTTTGAGTTTTTAATATCAGTGACTCACATACGGTATGTTTCAAGGTAAAAAAACAGAATCCGTCACTGGAATCCGTTTTTGACAGACAGCGACCGATCCTGCACCCATAGGCTACCATTATAACCCACGACGGATGGCACTGGATCCATCCCTGTCCGATTTTCCGACGTACCCAAAAAAACGTTCCTATGTCCGTTGCCTCTGTCCGACATACAAAGAATTTTCGATGGATCCGTCAAACGACGAATGAAACGTGCCGCCATCCATCACAATCTGTAATACAAGTCTATGAGAAAAAAACGGATCCTGCAGCATCAATTGCAGGATCCGTTTTTTTCAAAAAACGACGGATTGTGACTGATGGCAAAAAAACTGATGTGTGAAAGAGGCCTTACCTTTTCAAGAACTATTTTCACATTAAAGTTCAAAAATGTCCAATAGATGAAACCTCTGCCAATTCCAACTTGAAGTTTTTCAATTTCAGGATTGTTTGTCTCTACATCTGCCAATAATTGAATCATCTTCAAACATGATTCTTTGCAGCAGATCCAGATCTATTTTACACCATCTCCATCTAATAGAAAATGATCTGTTCTTGGTTTTATTTTAGAGAATACTTTCAATGTATTACTCAATTGTCCTGGTTCCAGGGTTGCGCCTTGCTTCCTCCTTACCTTACTGTTGGCTTCCTCTGTGCTATTGTGAATTGGGATGCTATAGTATCCAGCGCGGCTGCTAATGTAATCATCTAAGGCCCTTTTAGTCTTGCTCAGATGGCTCAGCCCCACCTGAGTATACACGAAAGCTACATGCAGTCTTATCGTATGGTATGTATAGGCTGTTCATCCAAAAAAGATGTCAAAAAGCTGAATTTCACTATTGGTTACAGGCTGAGTACATCGTTGTTCTTTGTTGCAGGCTGCAGCCATGTTATGTTATTTGCACTACTTATATCTGTCATGGTATTTGTCCCTATTTCATTCTGCAAAGTGCCAAGATATTATTCCTTTTGTGATATACTGCAGGTCTCCCCACATGCTGGCCATTTTTTGTCTCTCTAATGTGTTTTACCACAATATTTATGATGAACTGAGCATATAGGAAGCCTTTGTCTTTCTCTCCTTACATCAATACTGCCTGTCCGGTGGTACAGATTTAGCAGCAACTAACTTGACAATGCTACAGTGATAATTCTGGGGTCACAATCTTTATAAACTGCCGGCCTATACATTATCTACCAGGTCCAGACCATCTGTGCTCGTTAGGGCTATTTCACCTCAATTAACAATAAAACGTTTGTATTGTACCTTCCGCATCACTGGGTACCAATATAAGATCCATATACAAAGTAATCTCTGTATTTTACTAACTCCAGGTCTGTTGGAGATTTGAAGAAGTGACATCCAGTCTGTGGGAGTTTCTGTCCACTTTCAGTGCTGTAGTATTCATTGAGGCTACTCTCACAGTTGCTGTGATTCTCTTTAAAGGTAACCTGCAGGACTATATTTGCCACTAGGCACTGGAGGTCCGGTGCCTAGGGTGGTGGGTTGCAACTGCAAGAAGTGGCACTTATATATTTTTTCTTAAATCTCCTTCCTTCACACCTTTTAAGAAAACCGACATCTTTCTGGACGAGGGAGAGTGAGCTGCGCATTCATTTGTATTTTTATTTAATACGCAAATACAAAATATCCTCCATGCACATCGGCACTTCTGGGGGTCAGTGGAGCTCCAAACAGCTCCCTTCCCGGACATGTGGAGACATCAATGTAGAGTGTCATGGAGGAGGAGAAGCCGGATCCTGGAGCAAGTAAGCACTCACAGAGCCAAAGATGCGTTCTGTGGCCGCTGCTCTCCTGTGACTTCTCATATCTCCCCGCTCCCGTATATGATTCGCCCCGCCCGCCCTCGGCTGTTGCCTGGAAGCTTCAGATCTCAGGGCCGCGCCTGTGTGGACTCCTGCATTATCACTGCTGCGCAGGCACGTAGTGCGGGAAGATCAGGGAGGAGGACGAGCCACAAGTGCAGGCGGCAGAGTCCCAGGTCAGGTGCAGGAGCATGCATCATGGGGTGAGTGACCCTGTAGAGCGGGGAGGCCAGACCTGACTGCAGGTTCGGCCACCAAACTTTCTAGTTGTAGAGTGAGAGGAGCCCCTGAAGAGGGGCAGGTGTGCAGGTATGGGGTAGATACACCGTGGTTACCCCGCTGTCTGCACCCTGATCTAGAGGTGGTATGGAGAGATGGTAAATGGGGACCCCGCTCCCAAAAGTATGGCAGTATGGACTTATGGTAGGGTCTGTACTGAGGGGGCGTCCTTCTGTCAAGTATATGCACAGGGATGGTATCTGCAGTATGCACACAAGAAAATGGATGGATGGGGTCTCCTGCTTTCTGCATTTGGGGGTCTCCTTGCTCTATTTTTTTTCTCTCTTCAGCCAGAGCTGACTTGTTTTGCATCTTTGCACTATGCAGTAACTGTCGTGTGTGAACCCCCTTAACCCTAAGAGGTCTGACATTGGAGCGTCTTGGCTGAAGCTGGGCACCTTGCAGCATGGTGGGTGTTTAGATTTGGAGTCTAAACCTGCAAGTGATGAGACGTGTGAGCTCTCATGCACATGTGCTGGCTGCACCTGGGGGGCTGTAATCACCCACTTATATCACATCATAAAAATGAAAACTAGTGTCTGTCTCAAATTAATTAATTTATCATCTTGAAAATAAAATCCCATATTATAGAATATTTTATAGGTCATTTTATTACTTTTAAAACTTTTATTGGACGCATCTCGTCACTTCCAGATCCCTGATGATGATGTCTTTAACTGTCCTTTTGTGCATTGTGTACCTGAACCTGTCGGCCTGATAAGATGGATATAACCCTTGTTGCTTCCAGTCCCCGTTGCATATTTTGCATCCTTTTAAGGGATGAGCTAGCAAGGTGCAGGGACAGGTAGTGATGGCTACTTGCGAACATGTGCGGCACTTGCGGTGAGCCAAAAAACCACTGCTAGCAGTGTTTTTTTTCTGTTGCTGCAAGTACCGCATTTTCCGGATTGCGGCAAAACCGTAAGTGCCACACATGTCCGCAAGTCCCATAGAGGATGAATGAGGCCAAACACAGTGATCCGTTACACGGCAGATGCAGAAAAACTGCTGGATCTGCTGCGATTGGCAAAAATCGCTGATGTGAAAGTAGCCTAAGTCACTGCTGACAGTGTCTGCATTAGTCATACTCACCAATGGGGGAGGAGGCACTATAAGTGCCTAGGGCAGGATAAAATCTAAATACGGCCCTGGGGAACGATATGGAGAACAAAGGTGGGAGCATGGTATGGAGAACATGAGGGGGGAGCACGGTATGGAGAAAATGAAGAGGGTAGCATGATTTGAAGAACATGTGGGGAAGCGCGATATGGAGAACATAGGGGCAAGCACAATATGGAGAACATTGTGAAAGCACGGTATGGAGAACATGAGGAAAGGGAGCATGGTATGTAGAACATATTGGGGGAACAATATGGAGAACATGGGGGGAGTATGGTATGGAGACCATGAAGAGGGAAGCATGGTATGGAGAACATGAGGGCAGCCTCCGTATGTTTTAAAATGTAACCTATATTTGTTATTTGTTAAGAATACCAAAATTATTGTTAAAAAAACACACAAGGGGGATCACCATCACCATTAAAGGAAAAGAGAGGAATGAGGGAATGTGCCTGAGCCTATCAGGTTGCTAGACTTGTCTTGCCTTGCCGTAGAGGTGGGTACCCTAGGACCTGCGATTTGGCACCCCCCCTCATCAATTGTTAACCCTTTTACACTTATAAAACTCTGTCAGAATGAAAGGGTGAAAGAAGAAATAGTAGTAGGGTCAAAGCAAGCATAGCCTGTGATGTGGCATAATTACTGCACAAGATACCAAAGTTGGGTTAATATATAGACAACCAAGGGTTGCACTGAATATATTGCACTCAATAGTTTATTAAAGTGCAAAAGTGCTTTGGAAATTAGGCTGTGGAGGAGGGCAGGCTCTCCCTTCGTATATCCTGCTTGTCAGCGGAGGTTGGCACCCTAGATTTTAGCACAAATGGCGCTCCCGCTCCGGATAACTGCCCCTTCTGTCCCTGTTGGTACCGTGACAGACCACAGTTGGTGACCACAGGTGACCTGACAAAAACTCTTAGGTGATGTATGGGAGAGAAGGGATGATGCTTTGTGGGGTATATAGCAACCTCAATAACTTATAATGAGCAACAGTGTATTAGCCATGCCACCAATAAATAACAGATGAACACTATGTGTTTATGTTTGCCTAGAACAATATCTTCTTTTGGTATTGGCGCTTTCTAAATGTGTCCCCACCTTGGGGGTGATATCGGCACTATGGACCAACTCATCTCGAATAGATCTTCCCTTCCTGAAAGTTCACAAACAATTGCGGAGACCATAGTACATGCAAGGTACAGGAATAGTAGATCATTTTTATCTTATGTATCTCCCGTGCATGCATATGTAGGAACTTACCGGGACCAACTGTACAGAATACAGAAAAATATCACACACAAAACAGCCAAATAGTCCCATAAAATACAAATTTTATTAAATAGCACAAAGGTTAAAAAGATTGAAAATGGATGTAGAGATACAATGGCAAAATTGGGGGAAAAGGAACACTGCTATATATACACATATCAGCACATCCAAATGGTCAAAAACTCCTCTAGGTGTGGGATATAAAATCCAGCAAGAAGGCATCCATAGGAACTGCTTCCACCCAAGGTATATACCTCTATCAATGAACATAATAAATGGTCAGTGCCATAGGGGCAGAAAAAACAGAATAGGAGCCATAAATAGCTGTATATCCCATATAGCAAACAAACAAGGCTTAGTTATAATCACAGTTGTAATAAATGGTCAATGCCATAGGGGCAAGAAGAACTGAATAGGAGACATAGATAGCTGTATATCCCATATGGCAGACATATGGCAGACAAGCAAGGCCTAATTAGAGTCACAGTTGTAATTACAATGCATAGTGTATTTACCCAGCAATTGCAGGAGCAGGAGACCAGCAGGCGTACCCCGACGCGCGTTTCGGAGCACTCAGCTTCTTCCTCAAGGGGCGTGTAGTTATAGATGGTAAGTAAGGTAGGAAATCACAGACATCTGTATCCGCCTTTAGTATACCGCAGTGTCATTATAACTTCATGGGAACAGTTATCAAAGTTGCTGTGACGGATTACACAGGGGAAGGGGTGTGTCGACTTCGCTCACCTCTAGGGAGTGGAGAGAAAGACCCAGCAGAAATCGGCTCTCTGGCGCCACAACTTGCCCCTGGTCAGTCAGGGAACTGCACCGAGGGCAAATATTCGCCGGAAAGGCTTCCCTTATAGGTACGAGTTATTGAGGCGTTCCCAGTTAAGGGGATATATATCACCAGTCCAGGCTGGGGATATACAGTGGGTACGGAAAGTATTCTGAGCCCTTTAAATTTTTCACTCTTTGTTTCATTGCAGCCATTTGATAAATTCAAAAAAGTTAATATATTTCTCATTATTGTACACTCTGCACCCCATCTTGACTGAAAAAAACAGAAATAAAGAATTTTTTGCAAATTCATCAAAAAGAAAAATTTAAATATCACATGGTCATAAGACCCTTTGCTCAGTATTGAGTAGAAGCACCCCTTTGAGCTAGTATAGCCATGAGTCTTCTTGGGAATGATGCAAAAAGTTTTCACACCTGGATTTAGGAATCCAGGGGTTCCAGCTAGCTGTGGAATGCATACTGTGCTTCAGTACCATTTCCCTATCAATATCGGTGACACACACGTGCTATCCAGGTGTTATGTATGAGCAATTATACAGACCTTAAATATGCGCACATTTGGAATGAGGGCATGCATTGCATCATCCTGCACCCATACTAGGTGAACCAACAGTAAGACCACTGTTAGCTAACTACAAGAAAAAAAGTAGCACACTGTAGCGCTATAGCTTGCAAAAACGAAATATGAAAAATAAATTGCATCACTGCCTTAGAAATATGAAAAATTAAGAAGTCTTAGCGCATAAGATGGCCAAATTATGTGTACCTGATAGCCACGTTAAGGCTCTTCTCGTATATCAGGTCCTAACTAATGCCAATCCTCACTTAGAAAAGTCTGTCTGCATGGGAACATATGAATCCTCTCTTCAGACTTAAATCTACATCTCTGTGGAGGGGTAATGAACCTGGTGTAATTAAAAAGCCTGATTCTACAATTTTCATAGTCATGAAAATACAGAAAAATCTTTGAATGAGACGGTGTGTCCAAACTTTTGGTCTGTACTGTATATACCTTTGAATAAGTGGTTTATCATTGTGATATGTGGTTTATTGCAATGTTAAGTCTCTAACATTTTATAATCGCCATCACAAATGAATATTATTATTATTATTATTATTGTTATTTATTTTTTTAAGAAACCTTAACTCCAGTGTGCTGTACATGTGAAAAAGGGGTTACGTATATATTTATAAAAAGATTTTTGAAAATATGAGTTTTCAGGTTCTGCTTGAAGGTCCTAAATGTGTGAGACAATCGGACGTGTTGAGGCACTGTGTTCCAGAGGATGGACGATGTCTGGGTGAGTCTTGAAGGTGATTAGGTGAGGATTGTACGAGAGAAAAGGATAGAAGGAGGTCTTGTGAGGACCGGAGATTATGTATAGGGAGATATCTGGAGATTAGTTTGGAGATGTATGGGGAGACATTTTATGGACAGCCTTGTAAGTTGTTGATAGTAGTTTAAGCTGGATTCGCTCGGGGATTGGAAGACAGTAATGGGTTTGGCAAAGGGGAAATGCAGAAGCGTAGCAGGGGGGAGGGATGACTTAGTCAGGAAGCAGAGTTAAAAACAGAGGTGTAAGAGTGTTAAGCCCCAGTCTCACACAGCGATCTCGCTAGCGAGATCGCTGCTGAGTCACTAGTTTTGTGACGCAGCAGCGAGCTCACCAGCGATATCGCTGTGTGTGACATTCAGCGACGATCAGCCCCCTGCCGGGTATCGCTGATCGTCGCTGAAAGGCCAGGACATTTTTTTGATCGCTGGTCTCCCGCTGACAGGTACGCATCGCTGCGTGTGACAGGCGGGAGACCAGCGATCCGCTGGTAATCAAGGTACACAGCGGGTTTCCAGGAGCGGGGCTGTGCCTAGAAACCCGCTGTGTACCTTGGATACCAGCTCCCTGAAGCAGGGAACTGGTAACCAAGGTACACAGCGGGTTTCCAGGCGCGGGGCTGTGCCTAGAAACCCGCTGTGTACCTTGGATACCAGCTCCCTGAAGCAGCGAGCTGGTAACCAAGGTACACAGCGGGTTTCCAGGCACCGCGCAGCGCCTGGAAACCCGCTGTGTACCTTGGTTACCAGCTCCCTGCATCAGGGAGCTGGTATCCAAGGTACACTGCGGGTAACTAAGCGATGTTACCCCAGTGTCGCTTGTACTGATCGCTGCCTGAGCTGCCTGTTTGGCAGCTCAGCAGCGATAATGTAACGATACACCAGCGATCCTGATCGTTGTCGGGATCGCTGGTGTATCGCTATGTGAGACCCAGCCTTTAGTCGTTAGGACACAGAGGAGGATATTGCAGTAGTGAAGATAAGAGAGCTGCACAGAGGCCACAGTCTTGCGCTACAGGGGAAAGACTTATGTAATTTATAGTGATAGATATAGTGGGGCTGATTGAGATGGAGGAAAGATGATGAGTTTGGTTTTATCCACATTGAACTTTAGAAAACGTGATGAGAAAAAGGAGGATGTGACTCATAGACACTCCGGTATTTTGTGATGCAGAGAGGTGACATATGGGCTGGAGAGGTAGATTTGAGTGTCATCAACATATAGGTGGTACTGAAAGCCATGGGACTTTATGAATTGTCCAAATCCAAAAATATAGATGAAGAAGAGTATGGGTCTCAGGTCAGAGTCTTGAGGTACACCAACAGAGAGAGGGCATAGTATGTGAATGGGATGCATTAAAATTACGGTTAGTAAGGTATGAAGAGAACCATGAGGGGGAAAGATCTTTGATGTCAAGCTAAGAGAGGATCTTTAGTAGGAGGAAGTGATCAGCTGTGTTAAAGGTAAAGGTCCAGTCTAGAAGGAATATTACTGTTAGCGTTGGTAGTTAGTAAGCTGATTGTAACATTGATAAAGATGGTTTTATTTGAGTGGTGGGGATGAAAGTCAGATTGTAGGTTTGCTACACATCTGGCCTTCTGGCTGTTTCAGTCTGATCCTTGGACCAAGACAGACAAAGGGCTAAAACAGTGGTCAATGGGCCACACCATGCCCTCACCTGCCGTCCATCCACCACTGCCCGATGTCACCACTATCTGTATCCTCTGGATGCAGATAGCAAGGATGGTCATCTTCCACCAATCAGCGTGTGAGACCCCAGTTGCAATTACACCATTTCATTGCATCAGTTTTGCACTGCGGAGAGTAAGTGCATCAAAGAGAGGAGAGCATCAGGGAATGGGAGCGATGTGAGTATGTGTTGTTTTTTTCGTGTGTATGGGATGTTTGTATGTATATAGGAGGCTATGTGGGGCTCATACTGTACATAGAAGGCTATATGGGGGCTCATACTATATATGGGAGACTATGTGGGAGCTCAAACTGTGTACAGGGGGCTATGTGAGGGCTCATATTGTATATAGAGAGGTTATGTGGGGGGCTAATGCTGTAAATAGGGGGCTTTGTTAGGGATCATATTATATAGAGAGATGCTATGTGGGGTCTCATACTGTATACAGGGGGCCATGTGTGGTCTTATACTGTTTATAAGGGGCTATGTGGGGGCTCATACTGTAAATTGGTTTCAGTGGGGGTTCATATTGTACATATTACTATATATAGAGAGGGTATGGGACTGCTTATACTGTGTGTAGGAACATAATTGGGGCTCATACTGTATATAAAGGGCTTTGTGGGGGTTCATACTCTATAGAAAGGGCTGTGTGTGGGCTCATACTGTATATAGGGGTTGTGTGCTAGAACATACTATATACAGTTATATGACAAAGTTTGGGCATCCCTATTAATCTTAAGCTTAATGTTTTATAAAAAATTGGTGTTTTTGCAACAGCTATTTCAGTTTGATATTTATAATGACTATTGGACACAGTAATGTTTCTGCCTTGAAATGAGGTTTATTGTACTAGCAGAACATGTGCAATCTGCATTCAAACAATATTTGACAGGTGCATAAGTATAGCCACCCTTATCATTTTCTTGTTTTAAATACTCCTACCTACTTTTTACTGACTTACTAAAGCACTTTTTTTGGTTTTGTAACCTCATTGAGCTTTGAACTTCATAGCCAGGTGTATGCAATCATGAGAAAAGCTACTTAAAGTGGCCACTTGCAAGTTGTTCTCCTGTTTGAATCTCCTCTGAAGAGTGGCATCATGGGCTCCTCAAAACTACTGTCAAATGATCTGAAAACAAAGATTATTCAACATAGTTGTTCAGGGGAAGGATACAAAAAGCTGTCTCAGAGATTTAACCTGTCAGGTTCCACTGTGAGGAACATAGTAAGGAAATGGAAGAACACAGGGACAGTTCTTGTTAAGGCCAGAAGTGGCAGGCCAAGAAAAACATCAGAAAGGCAGAGAAGAAGAATGGTGAGATCAGTCAAGTACAATCCTCAGACCACCTTCAGAGAGCTGCAGCATCAACTTGCTGCAGATGGTGTCACTGTGCATCGATCAACTATACAAAGCACTTTGCACAAGGAGAAGCTGTATGGGAGAGTGATGCGAAAGAAGCCGTTTCTGCAAGCACGCCACAAACAGAGTCAGCTGAGGTGTGCAAAAGCACATTTGGAGAAGCCAATTTCTTTTTGGAAGAAGGTCCTGTGGACTGATGAAACCAAGATTGAGTTGTTTGGTCATACAAAAAGGCGTAAAAAAAAACACAGCATTCCAAGAAAAACACTTGCTACCCACAGTAAAATTTGGTGGAGGTTCCATCATGCTTTGGGGCTGTGTGTCCAATGCCGGCACCGGGAATCTTGTTAAAGTTGAGGGACGCATGGATTCCACTCAGTATCAGCAGATTCTTGGCAATAATGTTCAAGAATCAGTGACAAAGTTGAAGTTTCGCAGGGGATGGATCTTTCAGCAAGACAATGATCCAAATCTACTCAGGCATTCATGCAGAGGAACAATTACAATGTTCTGGAATGGCCATCCCAGTCCCCAGACCTGAATATCATTGAACATCTGTGCGATCATTTGAAGAGGGCTGTCCATGCTCGGCGACCAACAAACTTAACTGAACTGGAATTGTTTTGTAAAGAGGAATGGTCAAAAATACCTTCATCCAGGATCCAGGAACTCATTAAAAGCTACAGGAAGCGACTAGAAGCTGTTATTTTTGCAAACGGATGATCTACTAAACATTAATGTCACTTTTCTGGTGAGGTGCCCATACTTATGCACCTGTCAAATTTTGTTTGGATGCAGATTGCACATTTTCTGTTAGTACAATACACCTCATTTCAAGGCAGAAACATTACTGTGTCCAATAGTTATTAGATATATCAAACTGAAATAGCTGTTGCAAAACACCAATTTTTATCAAACATTAAGCTTAAGATTAATAGGGGTGCCCAAACTTTTTCATATAACTGTATAGGGGATGTCAGCATACTTAATTCTGCTCAATATTAAGTGATACAATTGATATTAATATAACATAATTATAATTAATATGTTAATATTAATAATGAGCAGAGTTAATTTCAGCTTAGTGGTTTGGTCCTCCACAGAAGTCACGGTTTCTCTTGTGGCCACCACTGGGATGAAGAAATATTAGTACGTATTAGTTGTGAAGGTCCAAATTGGGAGATATACTGCATAACCAGCAGTGAGAAGAAGCAAAATGAGGGAGAGGATGTGTGAGGAGAGAGCATGGCTTGTTCTCTGTTTTAAAAAGAGAGATTTAGGGTTTGGTAGTAGTAGTGACATGAGGTCACTGCGCTTAAATGGAGCTGTACTCATAGACCATCCCTTAGTTAAACTGGAAAAGTAGTTTCTAAACTAGTATCTACTAGTATCAAATCACTTTTCCCATTATGATTATTTTCTGATCAGAAAAGATTAAGATAGATTATATTGGTACCTCTTTCACTAAAAACTGAGACAGTGTACACAATATTTTTCACTTCCATTCATGAGAAAAAATGATGAAAAATTTACTTCATGTAAATAGATTTTGCAAAACATTTGTAATTTAAGTAAAGATTTTCAGCACTTTAATTTTTCCTGATGCCTTTGAAAATCTTTTAGCATTAAAGCAAATTTGTATGACAAATTAGGTAGGATGTTGACAAGGCAATTTTTTGTTCCTAGTAGGCGTATAAAAAATATTCTATAAATGGCTATTCTGTTATTGCCATAATTGTGTGCATGTGCTTTTCTCCATGTGCTGTTCTAATTTTTCTGTAAAAAGAATTGAATGCAATAACACATTTAAATTATTTAACTTAAAAAACGCTTGTGTGATAAAAGTTTGAGTAGTCTCCAATCCTGTTTAAGTTGAAGTTGTTATTTAATACATATTTGGACAAATTTTAGAAGAATGTTGTAATAAATCTATATTGCACTATTGTATATATTGTATTGTACTGCCCAGTGACAGGACATTGCGCAATAAGGTGCTTTGTAGTGACAATATACAATGTTGATTCGGTGTGACTCCTTCAGAGGTAATATGAGAAATGATGCGCACTCTGTCAGATAGGTGAGGTGCTGGCTGAACTTGGATCAAGTCCAAAATAAGTAAAAAAAGAAAAAAGAGCCGCACTCAAAATAATGATATGATTGAATGCAAGTGAAAACATGATTTAAATTCACCACAGAAGGTATGACGAGATAACTCAGGCCTGAGTGTGCACAGTTTAACTAATCAAAGTCCTCTAGTGTTGATGCTGAACCATCAGGCTATGTGCACACGTTGCGGAATTGCCATGGAAATTTCCGCGGCAATTCCGCACCTCCCTGCCGCGGGAAATCCGCATATTATAGGTATGCGTATTCCCGCTAAACACTAGCGTTTTGCAAGCGGAATTAGCTTGCAGAATGCTAGCGTTTTACAAGCTATCTGACAGGGTGGTCACACGAGTCAAACAGGCGTTTGACTCGTGTGACCAACTTTTTACTATTGATGCCGCCTATGTCGCATCAATAGTAAAAAGATCTAATGTAAAAATAATAAAAAAAATAATAAATAATGATATTCTCACCTTCCGGCGGCCCCTGCAGGTTTCCCGCCTCTCAGCGACGCTCCCGGCAAGTTCCGTTCCCAGGAGTCCTTTGCGGCAATCATCCCAATGACGTAGCATCTCGCGAGACCGCTACGTCATCTGGGTGATCTCGCAATGCACTCCTGGGAACGCGATTGGCGGGAGCGTCGCTGAGAGGCGGGAAAGCTGCGTGGGACGCCGGAAGGTGAGAATATCATTATTTTTTATTTTAATTATTGTTTTTACATGGATATGGTACCCAGGGCTTGGAGGAGAGTCTCCTCACCTCCAGACCCCGGGTACCATCCGCACATGAACCGCTTACTTTCCGCATGGTGGGCACAGCCACATGCAGAAAGTAAGCGGTTCAATGCATTCCTATGGCAGCGGAATCGCCGCGGTTCCGCAAAAAAGAATGAGCATGCTGCGGATTCTCCCGCGATGCGATTCCGCCGCGGAAAAACCCGCAGCATGTGCACAGCATTGCGGAATCTCATAAGCCTTAATGAGTTGTATTGTGTAAGCGGTTTTGCGGCAAAACTGCTAAAAAACCGCAACGTGTGCACATAGCCTCACACTAACAGACCTTCTAAGGGTTAACCCTGTGCTTTGCTGTTTGTATCAGATACATTCTGCATTTAGCCTAGTGACAGGTTTTTTTTCATCCAAACAGTTTAACGTGGATAGTCTTACATTACAATAATATATAAAACTCAAAAAAAAGTTCAAAAATTTTTCCAAGGCTGTTACCAAAGCAACCTGGGCTTCGATAACGCCTCAGCAGTGCCACAGGCTGATCACCTCCATGCCACGCCGCATTGATGCAGTAATTGATGCAAAAGGAGCCCCGACCAAATATTAAGTGCATTTACTGAACATACATTTCAGTAGGCCAACATTTCGGATTTTAAAGTCATATCGCAAGCTGGTGTTATAAAGTATTCTAATTTACTGAGATAATTTGGGTTTTTATTGGCTGTAAGCCATAATTATCAACATTAACAGGAATAAACACTTGAAATAGATCACTGTTTGTAATGACTCTATATAATTTGAGTATCACTTTTTGTATTAAAGAACTGAAATAAATTAACTTTTTGATGATATTCTAATTTTGTGAGAAGCACCTGTATGTATATTAATGGTGTGGTCCATGTTTGTATTCAGGGGAGCAGATTCAGGAACTTTTTATTCATGAGACCAACATATATATGCAGTATTTTTTACATTGTTTTTTATAGGGATGTGGTGATCAGTGTGGCAAGACGAGTCATGAGTGGAAGATGTTGATGTGAAGGTCTGACCAGATGGAGAAGAAACAACCGAAAACAGCTCTAATTAGATGAGACAGTCATTGGCAAGTCAGTGGATGTAAATATTCATTCTCTATCTATACTGTATGACTTGGAGTAATACATTTGTTTGTAAAATATCTTCCCTTAGGCTACATTCACACATTTGCGAGAAATATACCAGTGCTGCCGGATTTTATTATCGCACTGCACAAGCATTAAGAGATTCATAGATTCATTCACACATTCGTGAAAATCACGGATCCGAGAACTAGAGCTGCGAGACTCAGGGTATGTCCATTTCTGATCCGATTTTGAGGATTACAATAGGGCATACTCAATGTGTCTGTGTGCTGTCCAAGAGAAAAACTGGGCAGCACCCCAACAACTTCACATGGATACAGAAATGTAGCCTTATTAGTAGGGATGAGCGAATGTGCATGGTGATACTCAAATATCACTCGAGTATCTGGGTGCTCAGATGTGCTCATTACTCTGTGAGCATTGGGTGGTGCTTGATTTAAAACTTGAATCTCCCTCATTTTTGTTTGGTGCCTGTTACACAGTCAATAAGCATGCAGGGATTGCTTGCGCTTTACTGTAATGTCGTAGCCATCTTGGTTGTGG
Source organism: Oophaga sylvatica (assembly GCA_033576555.1). Lineage (NCBI taxonomy): Eukaryota > Metazoa > Chordata > Amphibia > Anura > Dendrobatidae > Oophaga > Oophaga sylvatica. The sequence continues at coordinate 199,272,494 of JARQOD010000004.1, read as the reverse complement.
CATTTCTGTGATTGGCTGGCTGTGTGACATCATCATGGGTTATAAAATAACAGGTGCTTCCCGGCTCGGCACACTGATGCCATTGCACAGCTCTGTGACACTTTGTTTTAGAGAGAAAGAATGCTTGTCCAGGCCGGTGTGTGCAATGTATAACATATCAGAGTCCTGTAGTGTTGATACAGGTGCTGAAGATGAGCCATCATGTAAGAGCCCTTCTAATGGCTAATCATTTGCTTTGCTGTTTGTACCACATACAGTCTGCTTTTAGCCTAGGGAGGGAGAGAGAGTTGCAGGAGCAGGGACAGTGGCAGAATACAATCTGTAGTATATTGTGTGATTACATTTTTTATTTACATTAAGAAAATCTTGATTTCAAGAGACATAGCAATTAGTAAATGCAGAAGGAGTGCGGTAAGGGATGGGGAAGTGGAAGTGCTGATAATAGTGCACCCAGACACCAAGGACGTGGGGCAGGTGCAACTACGCCTGTTGCTGGCACATAAGAAACACGCCCATCCACGACACATAGCTTTCTGTCATACTTTGAAGGAAAGCATTGTTAGGGGTCAATATCCCGCTTCTACACAAATGGAATCTCGAACCATCCCCACTGCGGTCTCCCATCCATCTCTGACCGCAGTGGAGTCTGCTCAGCAGAGACGTCAGTCCCAGCGTCTCGCCCAGTCTAATACTGTGCAGTGGATTACTGCTGCCTCTCCAGGTTCTGCTATTGTAGCCAGTACTGGTCAGCGACGAGCAGACGTCTTTGGGACTAAGTCTTGCGTTTCCCCTTCTGAGCATGCCCAGGGTAAGATCTCTCATTGGAGATCAGGGGTCACATGCTCCGGTACTGCAGCAACTGCCATTGGTCCACCAGGAAGGTCCTGAAACTGCTTGTGTGCTGGAACAGTTTCTCATTGGTCCTTTTCTGAAAGGTCTTGTAGTTGCTGCTATAAAAGGGTTGCATGGCCACACGGCCATGCGCTAGTAGCAATTCTGTTGCGTGCTTTGCGCCAGTGTGATCATGCACACATGCGGTTAGTGCTCGGCTGAAATAAGCCCCTAGAATACCGGCACCTCCAATGAGGAGTTTTGTATGCATGTGTTCAGGGCTTGGCTGAAATAGCCTCTAGAATACCGGCTTCTCCGGTGACTAGTTGGTTGTTTGCATTACTGACTGCATGACCACAGACTGCTATCCGCACAGCAGTTATCTGTGTACCCCTGTGGTGTTAACAGGACACAGTCTCTATCTCTGCATCTCTACCACAGCGACTCTGTGGTGTAACAGAGTTCGCTCATACTGCCATATAGTGCCACAACGTCTATGTCTGCGACTCTGTGAAGTAACAGAGCTCGCTTATACCGCCATATTGTGCCATCTTACTAGCAGCAGGCTCTGCCTGCACGGTGGACCCCGGGCTGCAAACGCACCTATTATCTATATTTATTTGGTGCGTTCTGTCAGCCCTAACAAGCATGGCACATCACTTCTGAAGACAGAGCAGTGCGAACAGGTGGTTAGTTGGATACCAGATAATGCTTCAAGCATGCTTGGCAGCACCACCAAGTCTTCCACATAGTCCAGTCACATGAGCCAACAGTCTTGACTGTTATGTTTCGGTAGCTGAGGAGAAATAGCAAAAATAGCCAAAGTAGCAATACACCAGAGAGGCTGGAAACTACTGGGTTGCAGAACCCTAAACTAACCGCAACACTAGAAGTAGCCGTGGAGCGTACCTATGGTGATCCTAGATGCCTCGTCACAGCCGGAGAGATAGCTACACCTAAAGACAGAAAGATGAAAGCTATCTGCCCCGTAGCAGAAGCCCCAAAGAAATAGGAAGCCCCCAAACATGTAATGGCAGTTAGACAAGAAGAAAATACGAACACAGACAGAAAATAGAATGAGCAAACGCTGGGGCCCAATACTGTCTAGATAGAAAAGTATAGGAAAGAATTCTGACTGCAACCCAAAAAACCCTGACAAAAATACCAACACTTCTGATTAACAAAAAACCTGAGGTCACACGATCTCTACCACCTAAATCAGATCTCTAGTGTAACACACAGCAATTCAGCAAATAAAAAGTGACACAGGAACAGAGCAAAAGTGCAAACAAAACTGAGCACAAATGCAGCGCCAGGCCCCAAAAGGGGACCAGGCTGAAGTCCACTGCTAGGCAGCAAACCAGCAAGGAAACTCCAGCCAGAGGAAAAAAAACACAGCAAGTCACTTATCTGAATGGAAGCAGGAATGCAAGCTGAGCTCCAACCAAGACCTGGAAGAACAATTGATTACCGGCAAGGCTGATGGGAGTTCAGGTCACTTATATCAGACCATTCGGACCCAGCTGAAAGCCATTCAGCAATTGGTTCATTACCCTCAGCAACCACCGGAGGGAGCCCCAGCTCCGAAGTTGCCTCCAACGTGTTCATAACACTTGACCACTTCCTCCCTCTGGTTCTTGTTCACAGGCTCATCCTGGGTTCTATTCCCATTTCTTTTCAACACTTTATTAATCTAATTATATCTTATAAGTTATATGTTTGGTTCCCTTTTCTGCATTGCCTTTCCCTCATCTACCTATGGGGCTCCTCCGTCAATTGTTGCTTTTCTGATTTCTATTCACTGGCCCATCCCAGATTCTAATCCAAATTATCCTACATTCCAATTACTTCTCCTCAACAATTTGCTTATGTGATATAATTTATATTTATAATTCCCTTATTTCCGTTTCCCCTCATCTTGACTGCATGGCTTCTCTGTTAAATGTTATCTCTCTGGCCTCTATTCACTGGTCCATCCAAGGTTCTTATCCCACTTCTCCTATATTTTAGCTATTTGTCTTCTATTCATCTGTTTACATTTTATCAATAAGAATGTTTTTTTTCCCACCCCAACTTTATTTAATTTGTAATTGCCAGTTGAACTTCCCTTTGTTTAAGTGTTCCTATTGGTGTTCCCTATGTGATTGGCATTCATTTTGGGCCTCTTGTCATGTTTTGCAAATTTGTTTTTTTCACTTGAAAAAGACACGGTACAGTGTTGTGAAGAAAAAAGCCTTTTCCTCATCATCTTTTCTGAGAAATGTATTCACTCCTGCAGCGCAGCCCACCCACGTGTTTATCCAACTGGATCCAATATCTCCTGAAGGATTTATCCACCAGCCAAGGGGCAGCAGCAGCTATTCTTTTTCATGCCTACATAATGGTGCCTGTACCAACTCCATCAGGTGAGCATAACCAACACTCTCCTACTCTCCCTCCATAGGGTATCACCCTATTGTGTTCTCTGATTCCCCTTCTAGGTTTGAATAGGTTTATATATTTCACTGACGGCACACCAGGTGAACATGTGCTCCTGATGCCGAGGATTGCTGGCCCGACTTCTATCTGGGATTCCTCCACCTAATACATCAGTTTCTACACCTTCTCCTGCTCCTCCTCCTCATCCTCTATCTTTGATGTGCTATCTCAGAGAACATCTTCCACATCAGCCTGAAGCTGAAAGCTCTGCATCACTGCCTCAGTGAAGCGGCCACAGGCTCTGCTGAAGCTAATTTGTCTAGGAGGCAAAGTGCACACCATGGCAGAGTTAGTTAAAGGAATAACAGACTGGACAGATCTGTGGCTTTTGCCTCTGAAAATCAAACCAAGCATGGTCGTGTGTGATAATGGCCGTAACCTGGTGGCAGCTATGAAGCTTTGCAAGCTCACACGCTTACCATGCTTGGCACACGTGCTCAACTTGATTGTTTAACAGTTTCTTAAAACCTACTCAGATTTGCCAGAGCTTCTGTTAAAGGTATGCCACGTCAGTGCCCATTTCTGAGCATCTTGTCTGAGCTGGCTTTTAGTGCAACCGGAGGGTTCATAACAGAAAGGCGCTTTCACTTGTCAACAGAGAATGCTGACAGGCTTACTCTGATAAAAATGAACAAATTCCCCACTTTACACACCAGATTACAGCAGCACTTAAAGTGTTTTTAATGTTCAATATTTGAATTAGGCCCTCTAGTTGTTGCTTTCAAGGGTCTATGCATGACCCTCTTTATAATGTCTTCCTGGCTCTGCACTTTCTGCAAAGCTTTCGAGTGTAGAATTACATCAACTACACTTTCAAAATATTTATAGTAAATACATTTTTCTGGATTCAATTAGTCAGCCATAAAGTTAAATGTGATTATTGTTACATTTCGGTGGTACCTGACCCTCAAAAAATTGTTCAAAAATGTATCCAATATAGCTTATCCATAGTTTTACATGATTTTTGTTTAGATTTCAGTGGTATATAACCCTCAAAACAAGTTGTCTTAATTTATCCATACACTGTAAAGCAGTTCGTACTGCTTTTCAATGGTATATTAACTCATTTCCGAGGTTGGGCGTAATAGTATACCCACGTCGGAATCACTCCCTTTGATGTGAGCTCCGGCGCTGAGCCCACATTTTTCCGAGAACATGTCAGCTGTTTTGAACAGCTGAAATGTACCTCTAACAGCCGCGTGTGGAATCGCGATCCACCCGCGGCTGTTAACCTTTTAAACACCGCTGTCAATCTCTGACAGCAGCATTTAACTTGCACTTTCGGGAAGTACGCCAGAAATCCCACCCATCGGTGAACCCATCATGTGATTGTGGGTCACTGATAGGTTACGCCGTAAAGGTTTACAATACTGCAGTGCCCGCAAGTTTCCCCTGCTCAAGAAAGCACAAGTGCAGGCCCATCTGAAGTTTGCCAATGAACACCTGGATGATTCTGTGAGTGATTTGGAGAAGGTGCTGTGGTCAGATGAGACAAAAATTGAGCTGTTTGGCATTAACTCAACTCGCTTAGTTTGGAGGAAGAGAAATGCTGTCTATGACCAAAAGAACACCGTCCCCATTGTCAAGCATGGAGATGGAAACATTATGTTTTGGGGTGTTCCTCTGCTAAGGGCACAGGACTACTTCACCACATTAATGGGACAAAAGATGGAGCCATGTACCGTAAAACCCTGAGTGGCAACCTCCATCCCTCCACCAGGACATTAAAAATGGGTCATGGCTGGGTCTTCCAGCCAAACAATGACCCAAAACATACAGCAAAGGCAACAAAGGAAAGGCTCAAAAAGAAACACATTAAGGTCATGGAGTGGCCTAGCCAGTCTCCAGACCTTAATCCCATAGAAAACTTATGGAGGGAGTTGAAGCTCCGAGTTGCCAAGCAACAGCCTCAAAATCTTAATGATTTAGAGATGATTTGCAGAGAGGAGTGGACCAAAATTCCTCCTGACATGTGCGCAAATTTCATCATCAACTACAAAAAAATCTGACTGCTGTGCTTGCCAACAAGGGTTTTGCCACCAAGTATTAAGTCTTGTTTGACAGAGGGATCAAATACTTATTTCTCACTGCAGAATGCAAATAAATTTGTATAATTTATACAATGTGATTTTCTGGATATTAATTTTTATATTCTGTCTCTCAATGTTAAAATTAACCTACCCTTAAAATTATAGATTGTTCATGTCTTTGTCAGTGGGCAAACTTACAAAATCAGCAAGGGATCAAATACTTATTTCCTACACTGCACATATAGAGCCTGTAAACTAGTACCGTATATACCCGAGTATAAGCCGACCCGAGTATATAAGCCGACCCCCCTAATTTTGCCACAAAAAAATGGGAAAACTTATCGACTCGAGTATAAGGCTAGGGTGGAAAATGAGATTATGCCCCATATGTTGCCTCATGTATTATGCCCCACAAGATGCTCCATAGATTGTGCCCCATAGATGCTCCATAGATTGTGCCCCCATAGATGCTCCATAGATTGTGCTCCCATTGATGCTCCTTAGATTATGCCCCATAGATGCCCCATGTATTATGCCCCCATAGATTATGCCCCTATAGATGCTCCATAGATTGTGTCCCCATAGATTATGCCCCTATAGATGCTTCATAGATTGTGCCCCCATGTATTATGCCCCCATAGATTATGCCCCTATAGATGCTCTATAGATTGTGCCAACATACAGTCAGGGCCAGAAATATTTGGACAGTGACACAATTTTCGCGAGTTGGGCTCTGCATGCCACCACATTGGATTTGAAATGAAACCTCTACAACAGAATTCAAGTGCAGATTGTAACGTTTAATTTGAAGGGTTGAACAAAAATATGTGTTAGAAAATGTAGGAATTGTACACATTTCTTTACAAACACTCCACATTTTAGGAGGTCAAAAGTAATTGGACAAATAAACATAACCCAAACAAAATATTTTTATTTTCAATATTTTGTGGCGAATCCTTTGGAGGCAATCACTGCCTTAAGTCTGGAACCCATGGACATCACCAAACGCTGGGTTTCCTCCTTCTTAATGCTTTGCCAGGCCTTTACAGCCGCAGCCTTCAGGTCTTGCTTGTTTGTGGGTCTTTCCCTCTTAAGTCTGGATTTGAGCAAGTGAAATGCATGCTCAATTGGGTTAAGATCTGGTGATTGACTTGGCCATTGAAGAATGTTCCACTTTTTTGCACTCATGAACTCCTGTGTAGCTTTGGCTGTATGCTTGGGGTCATTATCCATCTGTACTATGAAGCGCCGTCCAATCAAGTTTGCAGCATTTGGCTGAATCTGGGCTGAAAGTATATCCCGGTACACTTCAGAATTCATCCGGCTACTCTTGTCTGCTGTTATGTCATCAATAAACACAAGTGACCCAGTGCCATTGAAAGCCATGCATGGCCATGCCATCACGTTGCCTCCACCATGTTTTACAGAGGATGTGGTGTGCCTTGGATCATGTGCCGTTCCCTTTCTTCTCCAAACTTTTGGCTTCCCATCATTCTGGTACAGGTTGATCTTTGTCTCATCTGTCCATAGAATACTTTTCCAGAACTGAGCTGGCTTCTGGAGGTGTTTTTCAGCAAATTTAACTCTGGACTGTCTATTTTTGGAATTGATGAATGGTTTGCATCTAGATGTGAACCCTTTGTATTTACTTTCATGGAGTCTTCTCTTTACTGTTGACTTAGAGACAGATACACCTACTTCACTGAGAGTGTTCTGGACTTCAGTTGATGTTGTGAACGGGTTCTTCTTCACCAAAGAAAGTATGCGGCGATCATCCACCACTGTTGTCTTCCGTGGGCTCCCAGGTCTTTTTGGATTGATGAGTTCACCAGTGCTTTCTTTCTTTCACAGGATGTACCAAATTGTAGATTTTGCCACTTCTAATGTTGTAGCAATTTCTTGGATGGGTTTTTTTCTGTTCTTGCAGCTTAAGGATGGCTTGTTTCACCTGCATGGAGAGCTCCTGTGACCACATGTTTCCTTCACAGCAAAACCTTCCAAATGCAAACACCACACCTCAAATCAACTCCGGCCCTTTCATCTGCTTAATTGAGAATGACATAACAAAGGGCTTGCCCACACCTGTCCATGAAATAGCCTTGGAGTCATTTGTCCAATTACTTTTGGACCCTTTAAAAACAGGGTGGCACATGTTAAGGAGCTGAAACTCCTAAACCCTTCATCCAATTTTAATGTGGATACCCTCAAATGAAAGCTGAAAGTCTGAACTTCAACTGCATCTGATTTGTTTTGTTTCAAATTCATTGTGGTAATGTCTAGAACCAAAATTAGATAAATGTTGTCTCTGTCCAAATATTTATGGACCTAACTGTAGATTGTGCCCCCATAGATTATGACCCCATAGATGCTCCATAGATTGTGCCCCCATAGATTATGCCCCCATAGATGCTCCATAGTATAGGTCCCTTATGCTGCCGCAGCTGCTGCAACAAAAAAAATGACATACTCACCTCTCATCGCTGGGGGCCAGGTGCCGGTGTCCTGAGCAGGCGGGGACACCGGCGCACTATGGGGGACAGGTGCCGGTGTCACCGCTCGCTCAGGGCCCCGGCACCTGTGATATTTACCTGTCACCGGGTCCACCGCTGAGTGCCGCTGTCTTCCGGGTCCTCCACCAGTGAATGATCAGGCAGAGGGCGCGGCGCGCAGTAACCACATCATCATGCCATCTGCCTGAACATCGCAGCAAGAGTACGCGAGGACACAGTGGTGAGCAGTGGTGGAACGAGACAGGTAAATATCGCTTATACTCACCCTTCTGCCGGCGCGTCTCTGCCCTGCTCATCTTCCGCAGTCTCCGGTGCCAGTGTTCAGTGGTCACGTGGTACCGCTCATTAAAGTCTTGAATATGTGCATATTCATAACTTTAATGAGCGGTACCACCTGACCGCTGAACACAGGCGCCGGAGACTGCAGGAGAAGAGCAGGGGGGCTGCAGAGACCGCACCGGCGGAGGGGTCAGTATATAAAACAGCTGCGCTCCGCCTCCCCCCTGAATATGACTCGAGTATAAGCCGAGAGGGGGACTTTCAGCCCTAAAAAATGGGCTGAAAATCTCGGCTTATACATGAGTATATACGGTAATTACCTAATATTGATGATGAAAATATATGCTGCAGTTTTACACTAACAATGCAATATTTCATCATAATGAACATCTAAGACAGTAAGGGTTAATATTCAATAAACAAAGTGCTGAGTGCTTAATACATATACATGATGCTGGAAGATGCTGGAGACTGTCCCAGGTGTGTGGTGCAGACCAGATGGCTTGGATATTAGAAATAGGGCTGTAATAACATGATTCCAAACCACCTGACAGACCAGCTGCATCGAAAAAAATATGGTTTACTAAGCAGATATCTAAGCAACACTAAACATAGGCATACAGACAGGCACATTTACCAGAGCTCTAACCTGTAACAGTGGACCCCCTTAACGTGCGTTTCAGTAGTTCTTCCTCAGAAGGGGTGCATTGTTGTCATAGCCAGATTGATGATCTGATCATCGCCTGTATGTAGCAGAACCGATAAGACAACTGCAGCTTCTAGTCAACCATGGAGATTACTGAAGTATGCAAAAAGTAAAAAAAAGTAATTTAAAAGTTTAAATCACTTCCCTTTCGCTCCATTTAAAATAAAACAATAAAAAATCAAACATTCACATATTTGGAATTGCCACAATCAGAATCACTCAATCTAGCAATATAAAAAATAATTAACCCAATCGGAAAACGGTGTAATGAGAAAAAATTTAAAAACGACAGAATTACGTTTTATTGGTAGCCACTACATTGCAATAAAATGCAATAATGGGCTATCTAAAGATCATATATACATCAAAATAATATCAATAAAAACATCAGCCTGGTGCACAAAAAATAAGCCCTTACCCAGCCCCAAATCACGAAAAATGGAGATGCCACGGGCCTCGGAAAATGGCATCTTTTTTAGGGATTTTTTTTCACTAATTAAATAAAAAAGAACCTAGACATGTTTGGTGTCTATGAACTCATAATGACCTGGAGAATCACAATGGCAGCTCAGTTGTAGCATTTAGTGAACAGGGTAAAAAAAAACGAAAAAACAAATGTGGAATTGCACTTTTTTTGAAATTTCACCGCACTTGGAATTTGTTTTCTCTTTTTCTGGTACATGATATGGTAAAACCAATTATGTCGTTCAAAACCACAACTTGTACCGGAAAAAAAAATTCCTCACATGGCCATTTTAACTAAAAAATTAAAAAGTTATGGTTTTGGGAAGAAAGGGAGCAAAAAACGAAAACGCAAAAAGGAAAATACCTCCGTCATTAGGGGGTTAAACTACAATAAAAGCTACCATAACATTTTATGAATTCAATTATTCATCCATACGATTTAACATGCTTTGTGTAAAATTATGATAGATTTAAACTTTTAAAAACTGCTTGGCCTATTAAAGTTCACAAAATATTTTTGGTCAAAATGACCATTGTCATATATACTGTAAAACCTGCTTTGTGTGAAATTTTGTTGGCTTGAAATAAAAAAAAAAAAACTGGCAGTGCAGTTGCTGCCTGTATTGTTGACCATGCTTGTAATTTTTGGCAGGCTTTGCACTGCGCTTTAGAGTGTAGGAGTACCACAACTACACTTTGTTCAAAATATTTGATTGCGGCACTACAGTTGGTGCTTTCAAGGGTGTATCGATGACCCTGCTTTTAATTTTTGGAAGGATTTACACCTTTATGAGTCTAGGAGTACCACTACATGACAATTTCAACAGACTGTGTATGAGGCCATTTTTAATGTCTAACACAAGGTGTATCTAAGTCCCAAATTTTTGGCACATCTTGCTTCCTTCATTAAATACACTGAAATTTCCAATTTTTTAATAAAAAATTTCCATTTTACTTTAGTTAAATTATATATTTTTTAAAATTCTTTTAAAATTTACCTTGATATGCAGGTCATTATACAGGATAAAATGTTTTTTAGCATCTTTTTCCTGTAAACTGCAATTTCTCTTCGCTTTTAAATGTTTTATTGTCAGTCCTTAAAGTGGATCTAAAGTGTGATACCATTGTTCTCAGCAGTAGTGTTGAGCGATACTGCTCGATATCTAAAAATATCGGATCGGAATGGTATCGCCGATATCACTAAATATCGGCGATATCCGATTCCGATACCGGAAGTCCCATGTAAGTCTATGGGAACAAAATATCGCAACTAAAAAAACACTTTCTTTCCTTGTAAAAATATACACACTTAGAATACATATATATATATATATATATATATATATATATATATATATACATGTCATTGTGACATATATATACATATATTTATAGTTTATTCACTTCTACATAGTAAAATAGCCTCTGATTCAATTGCCGGGTAAAGCCGGCATTTGTGAAAAGACAGAAGCACCCGAGGGTCCAGTCGCCACAGAGATGTTGCATCGCACCCAGCGAACAGGATTCAGAAGCTCGCTATAAGCGAGTCGTGTGTGCCTTAATTGAACTGTTTTTTTGCTTGAGAATTGCAAAAATCATCATAGACTGTATTTGCCATTTTTCCGTCATATCTGCGCCACGAGGCACAGGTGAAGAATAAGGGCGTGCTCTCGTGGGCGTACACTCACTCCGTGGCGCGAAAACGATGTCCGCACACTCTAAATGTTACTGCAATGTAAGATCGTGCCCCACAGCTCTGGAGTTCCGCCTCCTCATCATCCTCAGTGGGCGTAAACGAACGCGAAGGTCCCGCCTCCCTACAAAAGATGTCGCCTCTCCTGATGCTAATGACACATGTGACTTTGCTGAGATGGCGAATGGACGTGAGCAGAAGTGGGAAGGGATGGAGGAGTCAGAGCTCTCCCCCCACGGAAGCGACCCGATCGCCACGGAGCCACCGTTTGGCACCCGGCCTGGAAACCCTCCTACGCTGGAAGAAGCGGAGGATACCCTGAGAGACCTGGCCCGGCACCGGGAGGAGGTCGCCAGGATGGAAGCGCGCTGGCGGGCTCTAAAACTACAATTGGAGCGGCGCCAATCCCTCTTACCCCCTGAAGTGTCTGTACCGGAAGGTGAGGCACCCGTTCCAGTAGAGGAGGCCGTGCGGGCATCCCAGCCCTTGCAATCTGAACCGGTTGCCAGTATCTCAGTGGAGGCACCCGTTCCAGTACAGGAGGCCGTGCGGGCATCCCAGCCCTTGCAATCTGAACCGGTTGCCAGTATCTCAGTGGAGGCACCCGTTCCAGTACAGGAGGCCGTGCGGGCATCCCAGCCCTTGCAATCTGAACCGGTTGCCAGTATCTCAGTGGAGGCACCCGTTCCAGTACAGGAGGCCGTGCGGGCATCCCAGCCCTTGCAATCTGAACCGGTTGCCAGTATCACAGTGGAGGCACCCGTTCCTGCAGAAAACGCCGCACCAGCACCCCAGATCCCGCTGTCTGCCCCCGTCGCTGAGGCAGAAGAAGCGACACCCGTCCTCATGGAGGAGGCCGCGCAGGCACCAGAGCTCTACCTGCCTGTACCGGAGCCCCGACCATCATCTGTTCCAGAGCCGGCTGCTTCCGCCGCAGGTGAGCGCCGCCAGGACTGGCGGGCGCCAGGAGAGCTGCCGCAAACCGTACATCGTAAGCTGGCGTTTGATGGTGGAGACATGGAGATGCTGGTGGAGGAGAATTACAACCGGCGTCAGGAGGAAGAGTGGAGACGTCGGGAGCGGGAAGCAGAGCGACAAAGGGAGCAGCGAGAATCCCAAAAGCTTCGGCAACGTCACCTGGAGAAGGACCTGGCAGAGAAGGCACGTATGAGAAAGGATAAAAGTACGGTGAGGGAGCCGCGGCGTAAGGGTGCAGTACGGAACTTTAAGTTAAAAGGTGGTTGGGGCTTCATCCAGGAGCCTGGACTTTATTTAGAAGTTTTTGTAACCCGGCGGGATGTGGAGGCTCACCTCCCAGAAGGACACCCGGGGAGGGACCTGTTGCCAGGAGACTTGGTGACTTACACCCGACACTGGGGTTACAATGGATGGTACGCCCTAAATGTTACCAGGTGCGACCCCTACTCCCCAGAGTGTCAGGAAACTGACAGACCCTACGAGCCTTCAGCCTCCCCCAACCAGGCCTCTGCACAAGTGCCCACCCCACGCCGTAAATCTCCCCAGCCTCCCTCAGTGGTCTCCTCAGCAGCCCCAGCTATGGACATGATAATGATAGCTGGCCCGTACCCGGCGCCTGTTAGCCCCCCTGGGGTTCGTTCAGTCCGGGACATAGGGGTCCAGACCCGGAGGGAGATGAAAGAGGTGGCCACACAGACCCAGATAGCGGGTCACGACGTCACTGTACAGGCCACACGACGTCATCAGGTCTGGGTGGACCCTCCTGTCACGGATGTTTGGCAAGCTCCAGAAGAGTACCAGTGGTACCTGGAAGAGGCCAGCCAAAGAAGTCTAAATAACCCGGACAGGGTCTCTGTATGTAAATAGTTAAATTATTGATGTACCCGGACGGGTGAATGTTCATAAAAAGAAGTTTATTGTTGCCTTAATATACCCAGGTTGGGTAATGGTTTGATGTACCCGGACGGGTGAATGTTCAGAAGAACAAGTTTATTGTTGCCTTAATATACCCAGGTTGGGTAATGGTGTTTCACTGTAATGAAAATGTTGAACTTTGAAGCCATGAACTGTACTGGCTCACAAACTTTTCTGTAAATAGTTGGCACTTCGGTGCTCCATCTTGGTTTTACAAAAAACTTTACTGTGCACTATTTTCAACTACCTCAGAAACTAAAAACCCGTTTGGTGTGGCCGAAAGTGAGGTCTGCTCAAGGAAAGTCTTGCAGCCCACCCAAGACCACAGTTGGAGGTTTGGAGCGGGTCCTCCACAAGCACAAGTAAAGGACACTGTGAAGTTACCCCGGTGGGGGTAGTCCTAAGAAGTCTCCACGAACTTCGGCACTAATGCTATTTGCACTTTTGTTGAATATGTATTTATTAACAGACATGTATAACACATATCAAGGGTATGAACAGTAACAAAACATGTCACATAATATAAGCCATTTGCACTTTTGTAATGTTATTATTAAAAATTTTATTATGCAACGTTTAACTTGAAGTGTTTCCTGCTTTCTTACTACGTCGCATAGTCCACTCTGCTACATCACTTTGCACCATTGCTCTATCTCACATCTATCTGCCCTGGAAGGATAGCGTGTTACCTGTAGAAGACTTTTCACCTACCTGCACTACACCATCCCTTCCAGAGGACCTGCACAGCAGCGCTGGACACCCTGACCAGGTACTACAGGTGGCGTCACGACAAACTACACGAACATTCTATCATCCCCTGGAAATATCCCACATTCCAGTGATCGCCCAGGTCACGGACCGAGCTGTGCTACTCGTGACATCCCCCATAGAAGTCGACGTGATCGGTGCCGAGTACCCCCAAAACCCCTGTCTCTGTGCGACTCAACTTCCCTCACTGTGCTGGCACTTTACATTTACAAATGCCTCTGGGTTTTTTTTTTTGGGGGGTGGGGAACATTCAGACTTTTGCTATGGGGCCCCATGATTTATATGTACGCCCCTGCTGCTGAGGCATGGTATTTAAGGCTGTTAAGGAGCCAACATACATGTACCTTGCCAGCAGCGTCGGACTGGAGTACCTTGGGCCCACCAGAGAAAATATATTCTTGCGGCCCAACATCATACTTCCCAACCTTTGAATAAGGGAAAGAGGGACAAAGGCTGTGGCACGCTGTGCATGCTGCAGAAAATTTTAGGCCATGCCACGTTGCACCACAGACTGTCCAGGAGTTGGTGGATGCTTTAGTCCAGGTGTGGGAGGAGATCCCTCACGAGACCATCCGTCGCGCTCATCAGGAGCATGGCCAGAAGTTGTAGGGAGGTCATACAGCATACCTCCCAAATTTGGAAGACAGGAAAGAGGATTAAAGGCTGCGGCGCGTGTTGCGCGCCGCTGAAAATTTTAGCCCACGCCCCGACAACACCCATTTCACAGCTAATCACACCCATATCCTCGCCCCAAGCGTAACCATTTAGCACTGCTGATCACACTGACTGGTAATGAGGGCACAGTGGCTGGTACTGAGGAAAAGAAAGAAAGAGCAGCGAGAGAGAAAGAACAAACAGAGAAAGAAAGAGAGGAAAGAAAGAAAAGAGAGAAAGAAAGAACAGAGAGCGAGAAGGAAAGAAAAGAGAGCGAGAAAGAAAGACTAGAGAGAGAGCCATAGGCGTAGCTAGGGTTTTGGTTTAGTGGGGGCAAAACTTCTGAGTGGGCCCATCATCAGAGAACCTCAGCAAATGACCGCGCTGTTGGCCAAAATAATCTATATATAAAAAGACCAATATTGATATTACCGCCATATGGTCTGTGTTAAATAATACCAGTCCTACAGAACATATAGATTACAGCACAGGTACAGATAATGACTTACCGCTGATGTTCTTTCTAATGGAATTGTTCACTTTTCATGTCTTTTCCATCTGGCCCACACCGACATGACGACTTCTCCAGCCAGGACTCGACTGCACCCCCATTAAAAAAAAAATAAAAAAAAAACTCACCTCCCGGCTCCTGTGCTGCTCACTGTTCTCCCTCTCAGCGTCTGACAGCGGGCGCCGGCAGGTGATGTTATTGCGCCCGCTGTAATACGCTGAGAGGGAGATTATGGGAGAGAAGGAGCGCTCGCTCCTTCTCTCTCCATGCGGTCAGCTTTATCGGCTGGATGCCGATACAGCTGACTCTCCGATGACGGGTGGGGGGCCCATTGCTGGCACCGGGCCCCCCAACGCCTGTTCAGGCCCCATAGCTTCCGGGCGGCAGAGCAGGGAGAGCGATTCTCCCTGCTCTGCCGCAGAATGTAACTGTATCGTAGCTCCGGGTGGGCCCCCTCAGAGCGCGGGCCCCGGGGCCACCGCCCCCTCTGCCCCGCGACCTATCCTTTCAAATCAGGGCCCACCACGCAGGAGCTGGGGCCCACCGTAGGTTTCTCCGGTGTCCCGGTGCCTCAGTCCGACCCTGCTTGCCAGCCTGATAATACCAGGCCACAGCAGTCTGCATATCTTGGCTGGTTAACAAAAATAGGGGATCGCCTCGAAAAAAATTTGGCGTGGGGTCCCCCCTATTTTTGTTAACCAGCCAGATGAAGCAGACTGCTGAGGCCTGGTTTTTCAGGCTGGTAAGGATCCAATATCCATGGACCTTGCCAGCCTGATAATACCAGGCCACAGCAGTCTGCATATCTTGGCTGGTTAACAAAAATAGGGGATCCCCTCGAAAAAAAAACGGCGTAGGGGTCCCCCTATTTTTGTTAACCAGCCAAGTAAAATGCAGACTGCTGCGGCCTGATATTAAAAGACTGTCAAGGCCCATGGATTTTGGCCCTCAACAGCCTGATAATACCAGGCTACAGCAGCCCCACATTTGGCGCATCAAAAGATGTGCCAATTGTGGCACTTTACCCGGCTCTTCCCACTGCCCTGTAGCGGTGGCAAGTGGGGTAATAAGGGGTTAATGTCACCGTTGATTGCACGGTGACAATAAGCCCGGTTAATAATGGAGAGGTGTCAATAAGACACCGATCCATTATTAATCCCAAAGTTTTTAAATGTATAAAAAAAAAGACACAGCAAGAAAAAAGTATTTTAATGAAATAAAAGAGACAATACAGTTTTCATTTCTTTTATTATACTCTCATTCCTGCGACGCCATCGATCTCCTGTAAAAAAAGAAAAAAAACAAACCAACAGTATACCACCTGTCCGACGCAGTCCATAGTAACGAGGGTCCCACGACGATCCAGCTCTGCTACATCGCAATGACAGGCAGAGCCTGTCATCTCGACGCAGCACAGCTGATTACCTGCTTCCCCGGCGGTGACGTCATCGGACTGACTGCTTTATGGCCGGGATTACCCAGCAGTCACTGCAGTTATCGCGAGAAACTGCATGTGACCGCCGGGGAAAGATGATGGCGGCCATCAAGCAGTCCAGCCCGTGACCGCCGGAGATCTTCTGCCAGGTAAGTGCCGCTGACTCCTGACAGACCCGACCGACGGACACTGACAGTGACAGTGACAAATCCGATTCCGGTATCCGATAAGACGAAAATATCGGAACTAAGTATCGAAAGTCCGATAGAGCTAATATCGGCCGATACCCGATACTTGCGGTATCGTATCGCTCAACACTACTCAGCAGCGATCAGGGAGTCAGAGATGCTTCCAGGGGTCTTCCCCATGCTGTTTTCCTTCAATTCAGCACTTTTCCCATCCATTTGAACATTTTTATTGCCCCCCCAGACTTCTTTGTATGGTCTTCCGGAAAACCGCTCAGATTTCCCATTGACTTCCATTATACTCATTACTCGAAACGAGCATTAGGAATCGCTTGGTTTGAATAAAGAGCATCAAATCATTTTAGTGCTCGCTAATCTCTACTTATGTATAGAACAGTCCCTTAATATAAAGTGTAATACATTGCTATATACAGAGCCATCCTTTATTTCCTATCTAGCTATGTATGGTGCGGTCGCTTATTATTTAGCTGTTATGTACAGCACCATCCCATTAAATAGTATTATCTCTTGTTATATACATCACCGTCCCTTACATAACATATTCTCATTATTTTTGTTATTCACAGAGCATTCTTTTTTACATAGAATCCTCTCCTTTTAGTTATAAAATGTCTTCTGATGGAGCACCGTTGGACCAGAAGACCAGTCCATCAGCCTCCTCCATTAAAAAATAAGATTTGTAATTTCCTTTTATAACTAACAAGAGACAGTATGAAAAAGCAAGGGTGCTATAAACAACAAAAATAACATATGTAAGGGACAATGCTTTACCAGACTGACTGTCTCCTGAGAGGAGACTATGTTGTGTTGGCGTATGTATGTATGTACAGTGGGTACGGAAAGTATTAAGACCCCTTTACATTTTTTGCTCTTTGTTTCATTGCAGCCATTTGGTAAATTCAAAAAAGTTCATTTTTATCTCATTAATGTACACTATGCACCCCATCTTGACTGAAAAAGCCAGAAATGTAGAAATTTTTGCAAATTTATTAAAAAAGAAAAACTGAAATATCACATGATCATAAGTATTCAGACCCTTTGCTCAGTATTGAGTAGAAACACCCTTTTGATCTAGTACAGCCATGAGTCTTCTTGGGAATAATGCAACAAGTTTTTCACACCTGGATTTGGGGGTTCTCTGGCCATTCTTCCTTGCAGATCATCTCCAGTTCAGTCAGGTTGGATGGTGAACGTTGGTGGACAGCCATTTTCACGTCTCTCCAGAGATGCTCTATTAGGTTTAGGTAAGGACTCTGGCTGGACCAGCCAAGAATGGTCACAGAGTTGTTCTGAAGCCACTCCTTTGCTATTTTAGCTATGTGCTCAGAGTCATTGTCTTGTTGGAAGGTGACCCTTCAGCCAAGTCTGAGGTCCAGAGCACTCTGGAAGAGGTTTTCATCCAGGATATCTCTCTGTACTTGGCCGCATTCATGTTTCCTTAAATTGCAACCAGTCATCCTGTCCTTGCAGCTGAAAAACACCCCCATAGCATGATGCTGCCACCACCATGTTTCACAGTTGGGATTGTATTGGGCAGGTGATGAGCAGTGCCTGGTTTTCTCCACACAAACCGCTTAGAATTATCACCAAAAAGTTCTATCTTCATCTCATCGGACCAGAGAATCTTATTTTTCATAGTCTGGGAGTCCTTCATTTGTTTTTTAGCAAACTCTATGTTGGCTTTCATATGTCTTGCACCAAGGAGAGGCTTCCGTCGGGCCACTCTGCCATAAAGGCCCAACTGGCGGAGGGCTGCAGTAATAGTTGACTTTGTGGAACTTTCTTCCATCTCCTTACTGCATCTATGGAGCTCAGCCACAGTAATCTTGGGGTTCTTCTTTACCTCTCTCACCAAGGCTTTTCTCCCATGATTGCTCAGTTTGGCTGGACTGCCAGGTCCAGGAAGACTTCTGGTGGTCCCAAACTTCTATTTAAGGATTATGGAGGCCACTGTGATCTTAAGAACCTCGAGTACTTCAGAAATTCTTTTGTAACCTTGGCCAGATGTGTGCCTTGCCAAAATTCTGTCTCTGTGCTCCTTGGCCAGTTCCTTTGACCTCATGATTCTCATTTGGTCTGACATGCACTGTGAGCTGTGAGGTCTTATATAGACAGATGTGTGCCTTTACAACTCAAGTCCTATTAGTTTAATTAAACACAGCTGGACTCCAATGAAGGAGTAGAACCATCTCAAGGAGGATCACAAGGAAATGGACAGCATGTGACTTAAATATGAGGGTCTGAGCAAAGGGTCTGAATTTCTTATGACCATGTGATATTTCAGTTTTTCTTTTTCATAAATTTGCAAAAATTTCTACATTTTTGTTTTTCAGTCAAGATTGGGTGTAGAGTGTACATTTATGAGAAAAAAATGAACTTTTTTGAATTTACCAAATAGCTGCAATGAAATAATGAGCGGAAAATTTAAAGGGGTCTGAATACTTTCCGTATCCACTTTATGTTTGTTCATATATATATATACACATCTGTATATATACAGTGGGCAAAATAAGCATTTGATTCACTGCCGATTTTGCAAGTTTCCCCACCTACAAAGAATGTTGAGGTCTGTAATT
>JARQOD010000004.1:199096977-199253359 GCA_033576555.1 Oophaga sylvatica | reverse complement strand
TTAGGCACATCAGGGGCCCTCCAAACGCGACATGGCGTCCGTTCGCAATTCCAGCCAATTTTGGTTTGGAAAAGTCAAACGGCGCTCCTTCCCTTTCAAGCCCTGCCGTGCGCCCAAACAGTGGTTCCCCCCCACATATGGGGTATCAGCGTACTCAGGACATGTTGGACAACAACTTTTGTGGTCCAATTTCTCCTCTTACCCTTGGGAAAATAAAAATTTGGGGACTAAAACATCATGTTTGTGGAAAAAATATGATTTTTTTTCTTCACGGCTCTACATTACAAACTTGCGTGAAGCACTTGAGGGTTCAAAGTGCTCACCACACATCTAGATAAGTTCCTTAGGGGGTCTAGTTTCCAAAATGGGGTCACATGTGGGGGGTTTCCACTGTTTAGGCACATCAGGGGCCCTCCAAACGCGACATGGCGTCCGTTCGCAATTCCAGCCAATTTTGGTTTGGAAAAGTCAAACGGCGCTCCTTCCCTTTCAAGCCCTGCCGTGCGCCCAAACAGTGGTTCCCCCCCACATATGGGGTATCAGCGTACTCAGGACATGTTGGACAACAACTTTTGTGGTCCAATTTCTTCTCTTACCCTTGGGAAAATAAAAATTTGGGGACTAAAACATCATGTTTGTGGAAAAAATATGATTTTTTTCTTCACGGCTCTACATTACAAACTTGTGTGAAGCACTTGAGGGTTCAAAGTGCTCACCACACATCTAGATAAGTTCCTTAGGGGGTCTAGTTTCCAAAATGGGGTCACATGTGGGGGGTTTCCACTGTTTAGGCACATCAGGGGCCCTCCAAACGCGACATGGCGTCCGTTCGCAATTCCAGCCAATTTTGGTTTGGAAAAGTCAAACGGCGCTCCTTCCCTTTCAAGCCCTGCCGTGCACCCAAACAGTGGTTCCCCCCCAATATGGGGTATCAGCGTACTCAGGACAAGTTGGACAACAACTTTTGTGGTTCAATTTCTCCTCTTACCCTTGGGAAAATAAAAATTTGGGGACTAAAACATCATGCTTGTGGAAAAAATATGATTTTTTTTCTTCACGGCTCTACATTACAAACTTGCGTGAAGCACTTGAGGGTTCAAACTACTCACCACACGACTAGATAAGTTCCTTAGGGGTTTAGTTTCCAAAATGGGGTCACATGTGGGGGGTTTCCACTGTTTAGGCACATCGGGGCCTCTCCAAACGCGACATGGCGTCTGTTCTCAATTCCAGCCAATTTTGGTTTGGAAAAGTCAAACTGCGCTCCTTCCATTCCGAGCTCTGCCGTGTGCCCAAACAGTGGTTTTCCCTCACATATGGGGTATCGACGTACTCAGGAGAAATTGCACAACAACTTTATCAGTCCATTTTCTCCTTTTTCCCTTGTGAAAATAAAAAAAATGTTTGTAAAAGATCATTTTTGTGACTAAAAAGTAAAATGTTAATTTTTTCCTTCCACGTTGCTTCAGCTCCTGTGAAGCACCTGAAGGGTTAATAAACTTCTTGAATGTGGTTTTGAGTACCTTGAGGGGTGTAGTTTTTAGAATGGTGTCACTTTTGGGTATTTTCTGCTATATAGACCCCTCAAAGTGACTTCAAATATGAGGTGGTCCCGAAAAAAATGGCTTTGTAAATTTTGTTGTAAAAATGAGAAATCGCTGGTCAACTTTTAACCCTTATAATTTCCTAACAAAAAAAAATTTTGCTTCCAAAATTGTGCTGATGTAAAGTAGACATGTGGGAAATATTATTTCTTAACTATTTTGTGTGACATATTTCTCTGTTTTAAGGGAATAAAAATTCAAAGTTTGAAAATTGCAAAATTTTCAAAATTTTTGCCATATTTGCATTTTTTTCATAAATAAATGCAAGTTATATGGAAGAAATTTTACCACTATCATGAAGTACAATATGTCACGAGAAAACAATCTCAGAATCGCGAAGATCCGTTGAAGCGTTCCAGAGTTATAACCTCATAAAGAGACAGTGGTCAGAATTGTAAAAATTGGCCCGGTCATTAACGTGCAAACCACCCTTGGGGGTGAAGGGGTTAAAGAAAAACTAACATGATTGTGAGAGCCAGATTTCTTCCTGGCTGGTAAGTGATCAAATACGTATTTCATGTAATAAAATGCAACTTATTTATTTAAAAATTGTGCTATGTGATTTTCTGTTTTTTCTATTTAGATTCTCTCTCTCACAGTTGAAGTTTACCTACGATAAAAATTACAGACCTCTCCATTCTTTGTAGGTTGAAAAACTGGCAGTGTATATTAGTGGTATGTTGACTCACTCAGCTGCTTTCATACGTTGACACAGGTCAAGCGCCTGCTGGTTTATTAAACACGACATAAACCATGGCAGGATTTAACAAAATAAACATGGCCTTTCTGGCATAACGGCAAAACAAAAGATAACTTACAGCACAGTCCAAATAGCTACGTGATTCATCGGCTCAGGATCCTGTACACTTCAGCTCCCACTGGAGCTACCACCGACTTTCCTGTCACCAAACACACAGCAGAAAAAAACATAGTATCTGGACATTTACAGTAACTTCAACAAACCAAACCCTTGAGGTAGAGATATGGGGAGTGAGCATCCAGCCCAGCTTTTACACCTACCCAAACAACTTAAACCTTTGTAATTGCCGATTAACCCCTCAGTACCTAACATGCTGGAGAGAAAAATCTGGGTCTCACATCACAGAAGATAGCAACCTTCGTGACACAACTCCCCTCATATACAGTGCCAGTGACCCTGTCACATATCACCCGCCTCTGTCTAAAGCCAGGGTGTTGGCAGCTTCAGACACCAAACAGGGAATTCGGGAGAGAGCATCCACGTTACCGTGTAACTTCCCGGGTCTATGCTCTAGGTAGAATCTGATGTCCTGGAGGCCTAAGAACCACCTAGAAAAATGGGCATTCTTACTTTTCCCTTAACCATCTCAGAGGGGTATGGTCTGACACTATTTTAAACCTCTGGCCTAGTAGGTAATACTTCAGCGTATCCACGATCACGGCCCATTTTATGGCTAAACACTCTCTCGACAATGGCAGATATAGGATGGGCTGTTCTTCCCCATTTATGTCTTAAGACAACATTGCTTCCAAGCTGACTTTTGAAGAATCCATCTGGACCACAAATTCTTTGCTGAATTCCGGTGCGACCAGGACCAGATGTTTTCACAGAGCCCGCTTCAGCTCCTGGAATGCCATCTCTGTCTCGGAAGTCTATTTAACCATCGTCGATTTGGTACCTTTAACGAGATCCGTCAATGGTGCGGTAATTATGGTAAAACTTGGGATAAACTGTTGGTAATATCCCACAATTCAAAAAAATGCCATCACCTGCTTCTATGACTGCAGTTGTGGCTACTTGTGAATAGCCTTGACCTTATTTGTCTGTGGTTGATTTCACCTCTCCCAATGATATAGCCTAAGTACTTGGCTACATTTTTTCAGATTAACAGTAAGCCCTGCTTTTCTCAAAGCATCCAGAATCACCTGTACCCTTGGAGATGACTACCCCAGTAAGGGCTGAAGACCACAATTTCATCAAGGTAGGCTGCGGCATGCTTCTCATGTGGAACTAGGATCTGATCCACAGCCCTTTGGAAGGTAACTGGGGCCCCCTGCACTCCAAAGGGCATTCTGATGTATTGAAAACGCCCATCAGGTGTTGAGAAGGCCATCTTCTCTTTGTCGCTCTGAGACATGGGGATCTGCCAGTAGCCCTTTGTCAGGTCGACTGTTGTAATGTACCTAGCGGATCCAAGTCTCTCAACGAGTTCATCAATGCGGGGCATGGGATACACATCAAAACTGGACATCTATTCAGCCTGTGGTAGTTCTTACAAAACCGCCACTCATCATTGGGCTTCGGCACAAGGACGATGGGACTCGACTCCTCCATCACGCTGATGTCTAGCATTCTCTTCACCTCTTTTGATATTACCTCCTGGAGTGCTTCGGGAATACTATAGGGATTAAGATTCACCCTTACATACCGCTCTGTCAAAACGTCATGCTCCACCATATGCGTTTGCTCTGGCAACTCAGAGAACAGGTCACATTTCCACTGCAGCAGTTCCCAACACCGTTGCCTCTGGGCCGGCGTTAGTCTCCGCAATCATGACATCCTCCACTTTGTCTTTGGGCTGGTCTCCCAGGCATGGAGCTTCCATCGATTCCTGATCTTGCCATGGCTTGAGCAACTTCACGTGGTATACTTGATGCAGCTTCCTTTGACCCAGCTAGTGTACCTTGTAATAAAACCTCTCCCAGTTTTTCCAGCACCTCGTATAGACCTTGCTACTTGGCTAGGAACTTGCTCTCTACCATGCGGATAAGCAACAGCATGCAGTCCCCAGGCTGGAACTGCCACAGCCTCGCTGATTGGCTATACTCCCTTGCCTGTGCCTCAGAAAGATGCGCCTTCACAATAGCATCAATTTCTCTGTTCTCTCTTGCAACTGGGCAACACGATCTATGATGCTCCAGTTACTAGGTCCATAGGAATTCTCTCAAATGGGACCTCTGTTAAAGGTATCTGGACTAGGGAAGTGAGAAGTGGGAAGTGGCTGGTGGTGCAGGACATACAATCATTTAGGATCTCTAGATAACATACTAGCCAATTGAACTTCCACATTATTCTCTCCTGAGTTTTCTCTGCACCCAGATTTGCCCCCAAAACATGCAAATGGGCCATGTCTAAAACCCTCCATCTGTAGGGTCCTGGAACCAACAGCTGCTCCACTATCTCGCCTCCCCTCAGTTTGGTCTCCCGATACAATAATTCCCCATTGACTGTCAAGTGTGGGAACCTGATGTTGGCCCCCGGCTCTTCAGCAACCCTGTTACAGACAGTGACATTGTCAAACGCCCCCTCTAAGGTAAGGCCCCAATTTGAGCAGTACCAAAGTTCTTTTCGGAAACTTCTAACTCGGGAAGGTTGGGCTCCTTGGTCACCATCTCGTCCTCCTCTACAGTAAAGGTACTGCCACACTTAGCGTTCTCGTTAGCGATCACGATAACGACGCAAGCTAACGAGATCATTGGTGTGATCTCTTTTAGGTCGCTAGTAGCTGCCAAACAGGAGATCTCATAAACGACACATCAGCGGTCAGCGATCTCTTTAGCGACTTTGGCGGTCGTTAGGATGTCATTAGCATGTACTGAGCGCTTCTGATTCATAGGAATTTCCAGCATCGCTCCTGCTCTCTGCGTCCTGCTAGCCTGCTTTGCAACTTCTGCGATCCTCTCTGTGACGCAAAAGAGAACTTACAGATATTGCGATCCACTCCGTGACGCTAAATCCCTAGTCCCGCCTGCACCGCTGTCATATGCGTCACAAACGAGGTCGCTCGTAGTTCGCAAAAGGTGCCAAACACAGCGATATAGGCTCACCAGCGGGACGCCAACAATCAAAAAACGGTCCAGAACGCTAGTGAACGATCAGCGACATCACAGCTGGGGCCACATCGTTGCTACATGCCACACACAACGAGGTCGCTAACGAGATCGCTAAATAGTGACGTTTTAGTGATCTCGTTAGCGATCTCGTTAGCGATCTCGTTTAGTGTGGCATACCCTTAAGGACAAACTGAGGAAACTCCTCCGCCTTTGATTTCGATGGAGTTTCTTCCAGAGGGATTTCCAAGAAACTATAGCAGAGATCAGCGCAAATAGGGTCTTATCTAAGAAACACAGTAAGTTTGCATTCAGATTAAACTCACCTGTTCAATCTGTGAAAAACTCATATAATGTAGAAAATCAGCTGCAGCGGATCCAAGGGTCAGCAAGCGACCATCAGACTGTGAAGGGAGTTAGTGGACAAATTCTGTGCTGCCAACAAAATTGAGACATATATGGTGCAGAAAGGTGGTGGTTTATTTCAACGCTTTTTTGAAGTATATAACTTCTTCAGGAAAAACCACACACCAGTACATAACTTTTTTTCCTGAAGAAGTTATATGCTTCGAAACGCTTTGAAATAAACCACCACCTTACTGCACCATACTGGGATATACGTCTCAATTTTGTCGGCAGCATGGAATTTGTCCACTAACTCCCTTCACAGTCTGATTTCGTAGGGATATGACTTTTGCCAGAGACATTTTGTACTGCTCCCTTTTGCCACAAGTACCAAAATAAGAAAAAATTCCGCCCCAATATGATGGTATGTCTCAAGTCTTTACTACCCCAACATCATGGGACTTGGTACCGCAGTCTGTTCCCATGGTCACTCTGACCACAGGGTAGTCTTTGGCATCTCCATGTATACAGCGGACACCCACAACTTGTCAGGGATCACATGGTGGGGAAGCGCAGCACTGATCAGGGTCACCAGACTTCCAGAGTCCAAAAGTCCAAGTACCAGTACCACATTGACCGACATGATACATGCCTATGGCCCCTCGCTGGGTTGACAGTTCACACTACAGGCCGGATAGGCATTATAGGAATGCCGCCGGCCTAGGCTGCAGTCCATAGGTTCAGGGGACATAGGACATTGGGTATCCAGAATTCACATCGCCAACAGACCACATTCTTAACAGCCTTTGGGGAACCCTCAGCAGGATTGGGATAACCTCAGTTTGTGGATCTACACTCCCTACATGGTGAGCCCAACCCCCTTTGAGTATTCCAGAACGGGGAAGTGACATTTAGTTTCTCGAGGGATTTCTTTATAACCTGGTACCACTTGTGAGACAGTGAGAGTATGTGTGTTGAATGGGTGTACATTTCACCTAGATACTTTGCTGACTGGTATAAGGGAAATGTATGGCTTTGTAAACCTAGTGGTAGAGAAAGGTCACTACACCTTACATTCAGTACACACTTGCAGCTCAGGCCTGAAACCACTCAGCTGTTAATTAGGAGACCAGAAGTAGGTGTCTGCGAACACAGTCAGAGAGCTCGCTTAGTCTGGACAAGGAGTCCAGGCACAAGAAGGAGTCTCCAGGAGTATGAGCTGTCTCAGTCTGGGTGCTCGATGTACCTCGGACACAGGAGTAGTCTCTGTGAGAATCCATGCGGATAGCTGCTGAATAGGAGGGGAGCACTCTCAAGTCTGGACGTTGGATATGCCTTCAGACACAAAG
This sequence comes from Oophaga sylvatica, assembly GCA_033576555.1. Taxonomy (NCBI): domain Eukaryota; kingdom Metazoa; phylum Chordata; class Amphibia; order Anura; family Dendrobatidae; genus Oophaga; species Oophaga sylvatica. Next base: position 199,246,251 of record JARQOD010000004.1, on the reverse strand, counting down.
AGGAGACTCTGTGAAACTCCATGCTGGTAAATGCTGAACATATGTGTTGTTTTGGGGACAGGCTGTTAGAGTCTGGACCCGGGTAGAGAGGGAAATCTATCTAAGTGTAGTAAGTGGCTGGACAAGCCCAGGGCTTATGTTTATGATTTGGTTTTGATTATGTTCTGTTTGCTGTGGACTTTAATAAAGCTGGTTGCGGCCAGTTTTTACCAGAACTGCTGTCTGTGAATGAGCTGTTTCCGTGCCACTCCGTCTACCCGGACGGCGATCCCAGAGCTATATCCCCTGAAAAGCTTACAATTGGTGCTGGAATGTGCGTGCAGCACAGTGGCGAGAGACAGCAATAAAAGGTGAAGTCTGTTGAAGCAGCAGCAGAGAAAGAAAAAAAAAAAAAAAAGTGTGTCAATAAAGGAGAAACGTCTGTTGGAGCAGTCTTAAAGAGACAGTGGCCCTAATAGAGTTTGCAGAGAAAAAAAAAAAAAAAGAGTGTCTGCACAGCAAAGCTGAATTTTCTGTGGAAAAGACTGTGGAGTGTGTATGTCTTGAGTGAAGACTGCCGTTGTTGAGACAGAGAAGTCTGACAGCATGGAGGCGCTGTTTGAACAAATGGCGCAAGTTAATGTGCAACATAAGACTGCCGTGGTTGAGACAGATAAGTCCGGCAGTATGGAGGAGCTCGTTGAGTACCTGGTCCAGGCCCAGCGGAGCATGCAGCAGAGCATGGAGCGGCAGCGCCTGCAGCACCAGCAGCGCATGCAGCAGGCCCAGCAGCAATTCCTGCAGCAGCAGCAGGAGAATAACCGGTTGTTTTTTGAGCAGGTTGCAGCACTACAAAAGACTTGCAGCGCATCGTCCCAAAGTAATGTTGCAAAGTCACCTGCATTGTCCGCTGTAAAGAAGGCGGTAAGACGGTCCCTGAAAAAGATGACACCTCGTGACGATGTGGAGGTATATCTCACTAGGTTTGAGGGACTGGCAGAGAAGGAGAATCTTCCCCTATCTGAATGGGCCATGATGGTCGCACCCTATCTGATTGGAGAACCCCAAAGGGCCTATGCAGACCTGAGCGAGCAGGACAGCCAAGACTATGCCAAGCTGAAAGCGGAGATTCTTACCCGGCTGGGTGTTACGGTGACAGCCTGTGCCAGGGGAGTTCATGACTGGAGATGCAGTTGGGAGTCTGCAGTCAGCAAACCTGATTATGGAGTTGAAAAGGTGATAGTGGACCGCTACACCCAAGCACGTCCTCCTGAGGTACAGCCAGAGGTCGGACAAGGAGACCACCAGGACGCCAATCGTCTGGTCAGCCTGATGGAGAGGGCCTTCGCCACCAAAGACTGCCTCCGTGAGCAGCCGTCTGAGAAGTCGTCACTTCAGAGTTCCTGGACGCCGAACTCTCCCGGTAGAGCGTTCCAGCTGTTGGGGTCGTGTGGGTGGGAGAGTGTGATGGACAGTGTTGGAGATGTCGTGAAATTGCAGCCAACTGTCCAATAGAGGGGGAGCCTATGTGTTGTGATGTTGGCGGATCCCTCTTTCCCTGCGCAGAGCCTGTGTGTGTGTCCACCTCAGCCGAAGAGACTGGACCACAGGGGTCCCCCGTGGTTGTAAATGACTGCCCAGCACAGGCCCTCTTGGACTCAGAGAGTCCAGTGACTTCCGTATGGGACAGCCTGATTGATAGGGACTTTATCCCTGATAAACACCTGAGTGTGGTGTGCGTCCATGGAGACACCAAAGTCTACCCAGAGACTGCCGTGGACTTGATCCCCAAACGCGGGGAGGTTTCATGTGAAGTGGGGGTAGTGAAGAACCTGGTGCACCCCGTCATATTGGGTAATGACTTTCCCCGGTCTAAGGATCTCTGGGGGAAAAATGTTTCTGATGGACAGTGTGATGAAGCTCCTACTGAGGGTGCGCAGTCCCGAGGGGCGGAACACAATGCTAGTGGGCCGTTAAACTTATGTGATAATGATGATGATGATGATGATAATGATAATGATGATGATGATCATGATAATGATGATGACCATGATAATGATGCTGATGCTGATAATGATAATGATGATGACTGTGATAGAGATGAAATTCCTTTGCAGGTGATGTGGGAGACGAGGATGGTGGTTCTCGGGAACCGAGTGTCCCTGACTTACCTGTGTCCTGTGACAATTTTGAGAGTGAACAATGGCGAGACCCCACTCTTAAAACGGCACAGGAAAATATAATTGTTCTAAATGAGGTTTCCCAAGAGCCTGGCTCTGAGGAGAGGTTTCCTCATGTTGCCATAAACACTCACCTGTTGTATAGGGACACTGAAGTCCAGGGAGAGGTCGTGAGCCAGCTCCTAGTACCTGAGCTATATAGAAGTATAGTGCTGGGGTTGTCACATAGTCACATACTTGAGGGACCAGATGGTGAAGTTAATGTTGTGGATGACATGTTAACTAAGGTTCCAGATCAGGATGTGAATGAGAATGAATTGTATACCCCTGAAAGTGAGCAGGATGAGAATGAGAATGAATTGTATAACCCTGAAAGAGAGCCGGATGTGGCTGAGAAAAAGGGGTCAGACAGGGATAGTGGTAGTGATAGTGAATCATCTCTTGACAATCAAGCAACCAGTGCAAATGAGGAAGGCATGGTAGCAGAGGAGGTTGAGAGTCCTGAGAGGAAGGCTGATGCTGACCTTGCAGCCGGACAGAAGATGGCATCTGAAGATGTTTTACAGTTGGCCGGTTCCCTGGCGAAGACTAGGGTGAAAGGAGGAGAGCTGAGCTTTAAAGGCAGGACTCTGAAACTGAACACAGCACAAGTGGATGCTGTTGAAGATGAGAAGTTATCAATGTATGGTATGGAGCTGCATCATGCCCAGGACTCTGAAGGTAATGCTGCAGAGGTGGAAAAAGCCATGGAAGTGGTGGTCACCAAGCCAGATGCCTCATCAGAAGCTGAGGTCTCAAGTGAAGCTGTGAGGAACAAGACTGAAGATATGTGTAATGCATGTAGTACAGTTCATATAGCGTCTTGTGCTTGGGTGCGATGAAAATACATGAGACACAGGTTTGATATAGAAAGTCTTGTATTACTTCATACAAGTTGGCAAAAATAGTCACACAGTTTGCAGACACAGAAGCAGGAGACACAGCAGGCCAGAGTAATCTAAGCTCAGCAATCACTCTCCACAACAGGTTCAGGATCTTCTTCTCTGTTACCGTAAGTCCATGCAAACGTGGGTCTTTCAAAGAGCAGGGTTCAGAGTCCACAAGTGCTTCAGAGTTCCTCAGTAGGAATAGCTGGAGTACAAGGTCCAAGGCTTTAGGAGTCAGGTCACAGGTTCACTGCAGGCTAGATTCTGAAGCACTGATTGCTCAGCTGTGGCTGCTTAAGAAGCAAAAGGAGAGAATCAGGGCGGGAACATGCAAGCTGGAAACTTCATTTTGACTGAGGGCAAGATAGCTGCAGCAAGACAGAAAGTAAAATGGCTGACGAACAAACTGAGTTTCAGGATCATGTACACAGAACCTTACATTACTCCCCCCTTAGGGACAACCTCCGGATGACCTCAGGCCAGGCTTGTGTGGGTACCTCTGATGAAACTGACGGAGCAAGCGAGGAGCATTAACGTTATTGACTGGTTCCCATGAGTTGTCCTCCACTGGGTAGCCCTGCCATTTAATCAGATATTGTAACTGATTTCTATACAACCTGGAATCTAAAATCCTTTCCACCACAAATTCTTCCTGACCATCGACTAGCACTGGGTCAGGGCAAGGAGAAGAACGTCCAGGAAACGTATTGGGTGTCGCAGCCTTTAGTAGGGATACATGAAAGACAGGGTGAATTCTCATAGTTCTGGGCAGTTGAAGACGACAAGCAACGGCACTTATAATTTTACTGATTTTATAGGGTCCAATGTACTTATGTCCCAACTTAGACGATGGAATCCATAACTTAAGATTTCTGGTTGACAGCCAGACCAAGTCTCCTACCTTGAAAGCTGGTGCAGGTTTACGAAATTTATCTGCTGCTTTCTTGTACCTTTCCTGAGCCGATTCCAGATTCTCCTTTAGAAGATCCATATTCTTCTGTAAAGACGTGATTCTTTCAGCCACTGCTGGTAAAGGCATTTCTATGGGAAATCGTGGTAGAATGTTAGGATGATAACCTAGATTAGAGTAAAAAGGAGACTGCTTAGTGGAGGCACTCTGAGAGTTGTTATACGAGAACTCAGCTAATGGAAGTAGATCCACCCAATCATCCTGTAGGTGGCAGATAAAGCAGCGGAGATACTGCTCCAGGGTTTGATTGGTTCGTTCGGTCTGTCCATTAGTCTGGGGATGAAAAGCAGAAGAAAGGTTTACTTTAATGTCCAATGCTGCACAGAAATTTTGCCAAAACCTAGAAGTGAATTGCACCCCTCGATCCGAAATAACCTCATCCGGTACTCCATGTAAGCGAAACACATCTTTAATCATCAAATCTGATGTCTGTTTTGCAGTGGGTAAGCCGACACAAGGGATAAAATGAGCTGCCTTTGTTAGACGGTCAACCACCACTAGAATGGTGTTCTTCCCTTGAGAGGTTGGTAACTCCACAATGAAGTCCATAGAAATGGATCCCCACGGGCGGGACGGGGTGGGAAGAGGCTGTAACAGACCAGTTGATGAGGAGCGAGGTGTTTTGCATCTTGCACAGACTTCACATGAAGTGACATAGTTTAAAACATCCTTCCTGCAAGTGGCCACCAAAAGAAACGAGAGAGAAATTCCTGTGTCTTTAGAATTCCTCTATGCCCAGCTATCTTGGAATCGTGAATGAGTTGCAATACTCTCAATCTGACTGTTTCAGGAATATACAGGCGTTGTCCCTGAATCCACACACCATTCTTAAAGACAAGACTTACGTCCCTTGGGGTTGTGCCAAAAAGGAATCCACATGGTATGCTTCCTTGATGTCCTTAAGTAGGTCTTGATTATGAATTACTCCTAGGAATCTAGACTCAGGAAGAATAGTCTTAGGAGGAGTAATTGGACGTATCTCTGCTGAGTAAATCCTGGAGAGTGCATCAGCCTTTCTATTGCGCGATCCTGGTCTATAAGAAATGATAAAATTAAATTGGTTTAAGAAAAGATTCCAGCGAGCCTGGCGAGGAGTCAGGCACTTAGCCGACCTGATACACTCAAGGTTACGATGATCTGTCAGGACGACTATTTGCTGTGCAGCTCCCTGAAGAAGGTGTCTCCATTCTTTGAAGGCGGCAATAATGGCCAACAACTCTCTATTGCCCACATCGTAGTTCCTCTCAGCCGAAGACAACTGCTGGGAAAAGAAGGCACAGGGATGCAAGACATTCTTCTCACCTGTTCTCTGAGAGAGTATATCTCCAACGGCACAGTCTGAAGCATCCACCTCTATTATGAAGGCAAGCTCGGGGTTGGGATGTACTAGGATAGGTGCAGTGGTAAATTTATCTTTTAGACGGGAAAATGCTTCCTGGGCTTGGGGAGTCCAGGAGAACCTAGACTCTTTCCGGGTAAGTTGGGTGATAGGTGACACTACCTCAGAGAAATTTCTAATGAAACGTCTATAGAAGTTGGCAAACCCGATGACGCTCTGTACCTCCTTCACATTTCTAGGACTTGGCCAATCCTTGATGGCTTGGGTTTTGCTTCCATCCATACTAATTCCTTGTGTAGACAGTACATACCCCAGAAATTGAATTTCGGTCCTATGGAATTCACACTTTTCAAGTTTGATGTAAAGATGATTTTGTCTTAGACGTTCCAAGACCATTCTCACATGTCCATGATGTTCCTCTGTGGAGTTAGAAAAAATTAGAATATCATCCAAATAAATTACCACGAATGTATCTAGGAGATCCCTGAAGATGTCATTCACCAAGTGTTGGAAAGTGGCTGGGGCGGTACTCAGACCAAAAGGCATAACTAGATATTCAAAGTGTCCATAGCGTGACCTGAATGCAGTCTTCCATTCATCCCCAGGTCTAATACGGACTAAGTTATAGGCCCCACGAAGATCTAGTTTAGAGAAAATTTTGGCATGTCGCACTCTCTCCAATAACTCAGGGATTAAAGGCAATGGATAACGGTTTCTAATAGTAACCTTATTGAGTTCCCTATAGTCTACGCATGGTCTCAGAGATCCATCTTTCTTCTTTACAAAGAAGATGGGTGCACCTGCAGGAGATGAAGAGGGGCGTATGAAGCCCTTGGCTAGATTTTCGTCTATGTTATCCTTTAAAGCCTTTAGCTCGGGCCCCGCCAGGGGTAGATCTTACCAAAAGGTATCTCTGCTCCAGGCAATAATTCAATTGGACAATCATATGGACGGTGAGGAGGAAGCTGGTCAGCGTTCTTCTTGTCACATAAATCCACATAGTCCTGGTATACAGCTGGTATTTCAGGGACTGACATGGTTCCTTTAGGAACAGAGCAAGCTGAAACTTTTGGACTCATCTGTTTCTCTGGAAAGTGTAATTCCTTGGTCTCCCAGTTAATGGTAGGATTCTGAGCCTGCAGCCATGGTAGCCCTAGAATAATGGGAAAGTGGGGAGAAGAGATAAGCATAAAGGACAGTTTCTCTTGATGATCTTTACCCATAAGAACCCTCAAAGGCTCTGTTTCCTGATCCACTGGTCCAGAGGTCAGCAGGGAGCCATCCACAGTTTCCATCTGTACTGGAGTAGCCTTCTTCACTGAACGTATCCCCTGTTTCAGAGCAAAGGAGACATCCATAAAATTTCCACTTGCCCCTGAGTCGATCATAGCAGAGCTAGACACCCAAGCTGAGTCAACCCAGAGTTTGATGGAAAGAAAGCAATGAGAATTGTTTTTCTTACAACTCAGCTGGGACACCGCTGAGGAAACTTGAAAAATGGCAGCGTTTACACAGTCAACGTCCTCAGAGGTAACGGAGTTTAAGTCCGAGAAATCAAGATCTGTTGCTGCAGATCTCTCTGGAGCCTGAGGCTCGGACCTGACAGATCCCCTCTCGCAACACTCACAATGAATGAGTGCTGCAGTAGTCTTACGAGAACGGCTGGGGCAGTTTATAATGAAGTGCCCTGACTTACCACAATAGAAACATAGATTTTCCTTAAAACGATGTTCCTTGCGTGCATCACTAACCCGTCGTTGTAAAGAGTCTACCTGCATGGGTTCAGGTTCAGGTTCCCGTGTAATCCTACTCAAAGGTTCCTTAGCTGGAGAGGAAGGTAGGAAAAGGTTAGTGCGATTGCTTTCGAACCATCTCTCTTGCCTGCGTTCAGTCAGACGAGTATCAATACGGATGCAGTAGTTAATAAAGTCACCTAACGCAGTGGGAGGGTCGGCACGAGCAAGTTCATCCTTAATCAGTGGAGATAACCCCTTTCGAAAAATAGATTTTTTGGCGGAACTGTCCCAGGTGGTATCAAGGGCCCATCTCCTGAAATCCAAGGCATATTCAGCTACCGAGTGCTTACCTTGGCGCAAAGCTAACATGGCTGCTTCAGCTGTTGCACCTCGATTGGGGTCATCAAACACCTGCCCCATGGCTGAAATAAAAGCATCAAGGTGATTCAAACAATCATCCTCAGTCTCAATCAGAGGGTTTGCCCACATCAAAGCCTTGTTGGTAAGCAACATAATTATAGAAAGCACCTTAGATCGTTCAGTGGGAAATTGTGAAGAATGTGCAGAAAAAAAAAGATTGCATTGATTAATAAATCCCCTGAATTTCTCACGTTCACCGCCAAAACGAAAAGGGGGCAACTTGGGAATCCCAGAACTCGGGCTACGGCAGGAGCCTGGACTCGCTCTTCTAGAACCTCAATCCTGGCTCGCAAATCCTGGGCAGTCTGTCCAAACACTTGCAAATTGTGATTAGTGAGGTCCTGTAGGCTTGAAAAACGGGTCTTTATATTCTGCAAATCTGCAAGGATATTATCAGTCACTCCGCAAAGTTCCTTTATGCGGGCCTCCATTTTCCAGATCTTTTAAGACAGGAGTACTGGAAGAAGAGGAGAGGAGAAAAAAAAAAACAATAGTGTTTACCTGTGGTAACACTGCAGAGAGAAAAAAAAATTAAGGGAACTGCTCACCTGGAATGGTTGTGAGAAGTCACAACCACTATCATCACAGAAAGTACAACCGGACATCCGATATCCACAGTTACAGCAGACACAGCCTTTCCAGACCCAGCAGACACTAACGTTTTGGCTTCAGAATCTTGTAATGTATGTAGTACAGTTCATATAGCGTCTTGTGCTTGGGTGCGATGAAAATACATGAGACACAGGTTTGATATAGAAAGTCTTGTATTACTTCATACAAGTTGGCAAAAATAGTCACACAGTTTGCAGACACAGAAGCAGGAGACACAGCAGGCCAGAGTAATCTAAGCTCAGCAATCACTCTCCACAACAGGTTCAGGATCTTCTTCTCTGTTACCGTAAGTCCATGCAAACGTGGGTCTTTCAAAGAGCAGGGTTCAGAGTCCACAAGTGCTTCAGAGTTCCTCAGTAGGAATAGCTGGAGTACAAGGTCCAAGGCTTTAGGAGTCAGGTCACAGGTTCACTGCAGGCTAGATTCTGAAGCACTGATTGCTCAGCTGTGGCTGCTTAAGAAGCAAAAGGAGAGAATCAGGGCGGGAACATGCAAGCTGGAAACTCCATTTTGACTGAGGGCAAGATAGCTGCAGCAAGACAGAAAGTAAAATGGCTGACGAACAAACTGAGTTTCAGGATCATGTACACAGAACCTTACAATATGGGGACTGACTCTGTCCAGGAATCTGTTTCTGCCGAAGACAGCGGCGTGGACGGGTTACGGTCCGGATCAGTAGCTGCAACTCGTGAAGCTCAGGCTGGAAGTTCGGCGCCCGGAGCCCCAGCAGTGTTCCCGAGTGACACCAAGGATCTGGATAAATCACAAGATGAGATTTTGAGACATCAGGCTGGCATTGGTGAGCTCAAGCGCACTTTCATGGAGTCTACATCGGAGCCACGTCCCAACAAATGGGAAAAGCGGTGTGTCACTCCGTTGCCGCTGCAGACACACGGGAGCTCAGATGGGATGCAGAACGTGGTGGAAGAGAAGAATCCGGCGGGTTCTGAGTATACAGATGCAGCTATCAAGGAGAACTTGAGAGCTGGAATAAATGGAGATATTGGAGACCATAATGATGTGACTGAAGAGGTAGAATGTAAGACTGACGGTAGGGCTTCTGAGCATGTTCTACCAGAAGAGCCTGAAGAAGGGGCCGAAGACATAAAGGACGTCCAATAAGTACCAGATGAATTGATTACTTCTCAGAAAAAACTCCAGGCTGTGATGGAGTGTGATGAAAGCCATGAGCATCTTCGTGAGAAAGTCAATGAAGTAAAAGGAAGAATACAGGGAATCTCTTCGTTACAAGAGCAAATGCTGCTCAATAAGTCTAAGGCTCTATATAAGAATGCTGTTGTTACGGTAGAACATTACAATTCAGCTGGAGACTTAGCGGATGAATTATGTGTACTGCAAAAGAAAAACGTTCTGCTCCTTCTACAGTCCCAATCATTTGAACAGAGTAGCTTAAAATTGTCAGAGACCATGGCAGAGGAGCTTAAGGTCTGTGAAATAGACTTTATGAGTCAACCGATATTCAAGAAAATAGATGTGCTAAAGAGGGTTCAAGGGGAACTAGAGAAAAGTAAAAAACCCCCTATACCTTCTGTGATAGTTGGTGACACATGGTCAGTGCAACAAGGACAGGAGGTACGTGAGTTTCTGAGGAAGAGTCAGCAGAAGTATTCTGATGTGCCGGGTCGTACTTCTCTGGCCAGGCACTATATCGAAACTGAGCCCGGCCCTAAGGTCAAGATGAAACCGTGCAGGATACCCGAGGCCCGCAGAGAGCATAGGCCTGGGAGGGTACAGGGTAGTGCGGATGCTTCAGATGAAGAGAAAGCTGATGTTGGCTATGGCTCAGGTGAAGATACAGATGACAGTAGTGAAGATGAAGCTGATGAAGGCCATGACTGGTCCAGAGTTCACTGTCTCTTTTGGATTGTTGACCAGCCCTCCGGTCTGGATGACCAGCCCTCCGGTCTGGAGAAGAGGGGGGGATATGTGAGACAGTGAGAGTATGTGTGTTGAATGGGGTGTACATTTCACCTAGATACTTTGCTGACTGGTATAAGGGAAATGTATGGCTTTGTAAACCTAGTGGTAGAGAAAGGTCACTACACCTTACATTCAGTACACACTTGCAGCTCAGGCCTGAAACCACTCAGCTGTTAATTAGGAGACCAGAAGTAGGTGTCTGCGAACACAGTCAGAGAGCTCGCTTAGTCTGGACAAGGAGTCCAGGCACAAGAAGGAGTCTCCAGGAGTATGAGCTGTCTCAGTCTGGGTGCTCGATGTACCCCGGACACAGGAGTAGTCTCTGTGAGAATCCATGCGGATAGCTGCTGAATAGGAGGGGAGCTCTCTCAAGTCTGGACGTTGGATATGCCTTCAGACACAAAGAGGAGACTCTGTGAAACTCCATGCTGGTAAATGCTGAACATATGTGTTGTTTTGGGGACAGGCTGTTAGAGTCTGGACCCGGATAGAGAGGGAAATCTATCTAAGTGTAGTAAGTGGCTGGACAATCCCAGGGCTTATGTTTATGATTTGGTTTTGATTATGTTCTGTTTGCTGTGGACTTTAATAAAGCTGGTTGCGGCCAGTTTTTACCAGAACTGCTGTCTGTGAATGAGCTGTTTCCGTGCCACTCCGTCTACCCGGACGGCGATCCCAGAGCTATATCCCCTGAAAAGCTTACACACTCTACTAGGCTAATCAGGTCATCCGCATTCCAAGGGATGCCATAGGCAACCCAGGTATGTATTGATTTGGAAAATAGTGGATGTATCTGTCCATCACAAAAAGCTCAACCATCTGGGCAGGAGAGGAACACTCTGGCTGCAATCACTTTTGGACTAGATGTAACAAGTCAAACATTTGCAAGCAAGCGGATTTGTCAACAGCATACACCCAGTGGTGGACTCGTTGGGTTCTAACAGACATAGTTATTCCCAGGTGTGCCAAGGTCTAGGTCTTTAACTTGGTGGATTCCTTGGCATCTTGGAGTGCTAAGTCATAATAATAAGCTTTTTAGGGTTTGCCAGTCAAACATGGCACCATCATCTCTATCCACTGCCCTGGCGGAAGTTTCCTCCATTGAGCCACCCTCTCAAACAATAAGAAATTCCTCCACATTATGCTCGGGAGTCATCTACTGCATGGCCAGTCTTACTACCTTCCAGATGTTGGAGTAATCACCTGTACCAGAAGCTGGGGAGGTCGACCTGCCCTGGATGTCGCTTTCCAGAAGCTGCTGCTCCTGCTGCTGCTGTTGTATCTTCTGTAGCAGTAGCTTGATTGTCTCCTGTTGCTGCTGCTTCTGCATCTGGACCAGGTGTTTAATTTTCTTCTCAATGCTGCCAGACGTGTCCTGCTGGATGACGACTTTCACCCAGGACATATAACATTCTCTATAGCAGCTACACGTGTTCCGGGAATGCTGCCCACATTCAAAACACCAATTGTGTGAGGTTGACTCTCTCAGCTGCTTTCAGAGGTAGACCAAGGAACGCTTCTTGGGTCAATCGCTTGCTGGTTTATTAAATACGACGTATACCTTGGCAGGATTTACCAAAATAAACATGGCCTTTCTTGCATAATGGCAAAAGATAATTTATAGCCCAGTCCAAATATATACGGGATTCACCCACTCAGGATCCAGTACACTTCAGCTCCCACTGGGTTTCATATCACAGAAGATGGCAACCTTCATGACACATATCTCCCCTCACATACAGCGCCCGTGACTCTGTCACAATATACATATACAAACATATTTATATATATTTATTACATAGGGTATATATAAAATCTGTAGCTTTGGCTTTGTCGCAATAAAAGGAGGGGTGCCTACACACACTTCTTGCACAGGAACCCCAATCTGTCAATATCTGCACCTGATTATTATGTTACATTTATTTTTTGATCAGTACATATTGAGTGAAAAATCGAATGTACTTTTTTAGCCGCCCTATGGATGACTTATTTAAAGGGAACCTGTCAGCAGGGTTGTGCACAGTAACCTACACACAGTGTCAGGTCGGCGCCGGTATACTGAATAAAATGATACCTTTGTTTTGATGAAATCCGTCTTCTGCTTCTTTTTTAATCCTTTTTTTTTAGTTTTTAGCTAATGATATGCTCGTGTCCTAAGGCAGGGTTCATGTATGTGGTGCTCTGATTATATATTCATAATGCAAACTGCTGACAGGTCACTGATCCCTCATTGACCTGCCCTTTTGTTTGCATAATGAATATACTAGTATGTGTAGTTGAAAAAAACATGTCACTTCATCAAAATGGCGGCGCCTGCGCACTATCACTTGCGAGTAATAGGATGAGACAGTGTAGGTATGTATCCAATAATAAATATCGCTATGTATATACCTACACTGTCTCACCCTATTACTATCTCACTATGCAGGCATCCAGGTTAGTAATATTCATTTTATCAATGATCGCGTTGTTCCGTGGTCTCCATGGAGACCCCCAGCTCCAAGATGGCCTCGGGGTCCTTCTGGGTCCTTCAATGAGGTGGCTTGTGAGCGCCTGCAGAGAGCAGGTGCCAGCAAGCTTCCTTCACTGCCAGTCAGATTGCTGATTTGACACTGTGTTGTGCAAAGTGTCAGATCAGCGATCTGACTTTATATAATAATGTCCCATAATGGGACAATGTGAAAGAGTAAAAAAAAATATTATAAAGTGTAAAAATATATTTTTTTAAATTCCTAAATAAAGAAAATACATAATTTCCCAATAAATATATTTATGTAAATAAAAAACAATAAAAGTACACATATTTGGTATCGCCGCATCCGTAAAGACACGCTCTATAAAACTGTCCCACTAGTTAACCCCTTCAGTGAACACCGTAAAAAAAAAAAAAAAAAACGAGGCAAAAAACAATGTTTTATCATCATACCGCCAAACAAAAAGTGCAATAAAACGCAATAAAAATGTGGACATAAATTAAAATGGTACTGTTGAAAACGTCTTCTTGTCCAGAAAAAAACAAGACCTAACTTGACTCTGTTGGCAAAAGTATGGAAAAATTATAGCTCTCAAAGTGTGGTGATGCAAAAACTATTTTTTACAATAAAAAATGTCTTTTATCATGTGACAGCTGCCAAAAAAAAAAAACTGACTATAAAACCCCACTATAAACAGTAAATCAAACCCCTCCTTTATCACCCCCTTAGTTAGGAAAAAATAAAATAAAAAAATGTATTTATTTCCATTTTCCCATTAGGGTTAGGGCTAAAGTCAGTGTTAGGGTTGGGGATAAAGTTAAGGTTAGGGTTGGGGCTAAAAAGTTAGGGTTAGGGTTGGGGCTAAAGTTAGGGCTAGGGCTAGAGTAGGGGTTAGGTTTTTGATTAGGGTTAGGGTTTGGATTAGGGTTAGGGTTGGGATTAGGGCTAGGGTTAGGATTAGGGTTAGGGGTGTGTTAGGATCTGGTTTGTGGTTAGGCTTATGGTTAGGGCTGGGATTAGGGTTAGGGGTGAGTTGGGGTTAGGGTTGAAGTTAGTATTGGGGGGTTTCCACTGTTTAGGCTAAGCAGGGACTCTCCAAACACAACATGGCATCCGATCTCAATTCCAGCCAGTTCTGCATTGAAAAAGTCAAACGGTGCTCCTTCCCTTCCGAGCTCTGTTGTGCACCCTAACAGTCATTTACCCCCACATATAAGGTATTGGCGAACTCAGGATAAAATTGAATAACAACTTTTGGGGTCCAATTTCTCCTGTTACCCTTGTGAAAACAATAATTGGGGCAAAAATTGAATTTTTGTAAAAAAATATGATTTTTTATTTTCACGGCTCTACATTATAAATTTCTGTGTAGTACTTGGAGGTTCAAAGTGCTCACCACACATCTATATAAGTTCCTTAGGGGGTCTTGTTTCCAATATGGTGTCACTTGTTGGGGGGTTTTCACTGCTTAGGCACATCAGGGGCTCTCCAAATGCGACATTGTGTCCGCTAATTACGCCAGCATATTTTACATTCAAAAAGTCAGATAGAACTCCTTCCCTTCCGAGTCCTGCCGTGTGCCCAAACAGTAGATTCCCCCCCCCCAATTTGGGTATTAGCATGCTCAGGATAAATTACAAAACAAAATATTTGGTCTATTTTCTCTTGTTACCCTTGCAAAAAAAAAAAAATTAAGTCTAAATGAAAATTTTTGTGAAAGAAAAGTAAATGTTTATTTTTTCCTTCCACGTTCCAAAAATTCCTGTGAAGCACCTGAAGGGTTAATAAACTACTTAAATGTGGTTTGAGTACCTTGAGGGGTGCAGTTTTTAGCATGGTCTCACTTTTGGGCATTTTCTGTCATATAGGCCCCTCAAAGTCACTTCAAGTGTGAAGTGGTCCCTAAAAAAAATGGTTTTGCAAATTTTCCTGTAAAAATGAGAAATCGCTGGTCAACTTTTAACCCTTATAACTTCCTAACAAGAAAAATTATGTTTCCAAAATTGTGCTGACGTAAAACAGACATGTGGGAAATGTTATTTATTAACTACTTTTTGTGATATGACTCTCTAATTAAAGGGCATAAAAACTAAAAGTTTGAAAATTGCAAATTTTTCAAAATTTTTGCCATATTTCCATTTTTTTTTACAATTAAATGCAAGTCATATCGAAGAAATTTTACCACTATCATAAATTACAATATTTCACGAGAAAATATTCTCAGAATCACCAGGATCCATTGAAGCATTTCAGAGTTATGACCTCATAAAGTGAGTCTGGTCAGAATTGTAAAAATTGGCCTGGTCATTAAGGTGACAAATGGCTTCGTCTCAAAGGGGTTAAAGATACAGATAATTTTATTCCTGAGAAAGCAGCAAAATATTTCAATATGTTCAATATCATTCTATATTATTATATTTGCATTTATGTATGAGAGATTATTTTGTACATAAATCATAGTATTTAATTTTCATAATTTTTTTACAATGTTATGCACAGGAAACAAACCAATTTATTGATGATGATGTTTACTATGGGTAGAAATAATGTGCTAACTTTATTCTGTGGGTCATTATTACATTTATGGGGGTTGCCAAATATTTATTTTGTTAGGTTTTATTGTCTGTATTAACTAAAAGCTAAACAACTGAGATCTAATCTCAGCTGTCACTGTAGGAGGCTGACGCCAACAGTAGCTGTCACCTAATGGGTGATTGTTAAGGTACAGATTTTGTGTTCTCCTCATTACGCTAATATACTTTGTACTGGTTCTTATTCATAGGCTTTATGGTTCATAAATGTAAACTACATTTAGTTAATAATATAATGCAGTGCAGTGTAACCCATATGCAATATTAAATTAAGACACAGCTGGAATGGGGCAAATTATTTTTCACGACGCTCGATATTAAACCTGTACATTAATTTATTACTTGAAGTTCTAGGTGATGGAAAATGGCTTAGTATGTGTCTTTGATAATATAAATTTTCACGTACCCTTTATAACCTATGGTACTGTTCACATGTACATGTTTTTTCACGGCCTGTATGTCTGCAAAACACATTGAGACATGTTAATTTTTTCCATCAGCATGGATAAAAAGGGCCAATACAAGAGTGTGGGTCTGTGAAAAAAACATACAGCACAGGGATGGCATCAATATACTGTCCTTCTTTAACCCCTTCATGACCCAGCCTACTTTGACCTGAAAGACCTTGCCATTTTTTGCAATTCTGACCAGTGTCCCTTTATGAGGTAATAACTCAGGAACGCTTCAACGGATCCTAGCGATTCTGAGATTATTTTTTCGTGACATATTGGGCTTCATGCTAGTGGTAAATTTAGGTCGATCATTTTTGCGTTTATTTGTGAAAAAAATTGAAATTTGGGGAAAATTTTTAAAATTTTGCAATTTTCAAATTTTGAATTTTTATTCAGTTAAACCAGAGCGTTATGTGACAAAAAATAGTTAGTAAAACACATTTTCCACATGTCTACTTTACAGCAGCATAATTTTGGAAACAAAATTTTTTTTGTTTAGGAAGTTACAAGGGTTTAAAGTTGACCAGCGATTTCTCATTTTTACAACAAAATTTACAAAACCAGTTTTTTTACGGACCACCTCACATTTGAAGTCACTTTGAGGGGTCTATATGGCAGAAAATACCCAATAGTGACACCATTATAAAAACTGCACCACTCAAGCTACTCAAAACTACATTCAAGAAGATTATTAACCCTTCAGGTGCTTCACAGGAACTAAAGCAACTTAGAAGGAAAAAATGGACATTTTAATTTTTCCAACAAAAATTTTCTCTTACCATCAATTTTTTTCATTTTTATATGGGCAACAGGATACAATGGATCCTAAAATTTGTTGGGCAACTTCTCCTGAGTACACAGATACCTCATATGTGGTCATAAACCACTGTTTGGGCGCACGGCATGGCTCAGAAGGGAAGGAGCACCATTTGACTTTTTGAATGGAAAATGGAATGCCATCTCTGTCTCGGAAGTCTATTTAACCATCGTCGATTTGGTCCCTTTAACGAGATCCGTCAATGGTGCGGTAATTATGGTAAAACTTGGGATAAACTGTTGGTAATATCCCACAATTCAAAAAAATGCCATCACCTGCTTCTATGACTGCATTTATGGCTACTTGTGAATAGCCTTGACCTTATTTGTATGTGGTTGATTTCACCTCTCCCAATGATATAGCCTAAGTACTTGGCTACATTTTTTCAGATTAACAGTAAGCCCTGCTTTTCTCAAAGCATCCAGAATCACCTGTACCCTTGGAGATGACTACCCCAGTAAGGGCTGAAGACCACAATTTCATCAAGGTAGGCTGCGGCATGCTTCTTATGCGGAACTAGGATCTGATCCACAGCCCTTTGGAAGGTAACTGGGGCCCCCTGCACTCCAAAGGGCATTCTGATGTATTGAAAACGCCCATCAGGTGTTGAGAATGCCGTCTTCTCTTTGTCGCTCTGAGACATGGGGATCTGCCAGTAGCCCTTTGTCAGGTCGACTGTTGTAATGTACCTAGCGGATCCAAGTTTCTCAGCGAGTTCATCAATGCGGGGCATGGGATACACATCAAAACTGGACATCTATTTAGCCTGTGGTAGTCCTTACAAAACCGCCACTCATCATTGGGCTTCGGCACAAGGACGATGGGACTCGACTCCTCCATCACGCTGATGTCTAGCATTCTCTTCACCTCTTTTGATATTACCTCCTGGAGTGCTTCGGGAATACTATAGGGATTAAGATTCACCCTTACATACCGCTCTGTCAAAACGTCATGCTCCACCATATGCGTTTGCTCTGGCAACTCAGAGAACAGGTCACATTTCCACTGCAGCAGGTCCCAACACCGTTGCCTCTGGGCCGGCGTTAGTCTCCGCAATCATGACATCCTCCACTTTGTCTTTGGGTTGGTCTCCCAGGCATGGAGCCTCCATCGATTCCTGATCTTGCCATGGCTTGAGCAACTTCACGTGGTACACTGGTGTAGCTTCCTTTGACGGTTCTAGGTGATGGAAAATGGCTTAGTATGTGTCTTTGATAATATAAATTTTCACGTACCCTTTATAACCTATGGTACTGTTCACATGTACATGTTTTTTCACGGCCTGTATGTCTGCAAAACACATTGAGACATGTTAATTTTTTCCATCAGCATGGATAAAAAGGGCCAATACAAGAGTGTGGGTCCGCGAAAAACACTTGCAGCACAGGGATGGCATCAATATACTGTCCTTCTTTAACCCCTTCATGACCCAGCCTACTTTGACCTGAAAGACCTTGCCATTTTTTGCAATTCTGACCAGTGTCCCTTTATGAGGTAATAACTCAGGAACGCTTCAACGGATCCTAGTGATTCTGAGACTATTTTTTCGTGACATACTGGGCTTCATGCTAGTGGTAAATTTAGGTCGATCATTTTTGCGTTTATTTGTGAAAAAAATTGAAATTTGGGGAAAATTTTTAAAATTTTGCAATTTTCAAATTTTTAATTTTTATTCAGTTAAACCAGAGCGTTATGTGACACAAAATAGTTAGTAAAATACATTTCCCACATGTCTACTTTACAGTAGCATAATTTTGGAAACAAAATTTTTTTTTGTTAGGAAATTACAAGGGTTTAAAGTTGACCAGCGATTTCTCATTTTTACAACAAAATTTACAAAACCAGTTTTTTTACGGACCACGTCACATTTGAAGTCACTTTGAGGGGTCTATATGCAGAAAATACCCAAAAGTGACACCATTATAAAAACTGCACCCCTCAAGCTACTCAAAACTACATTTAAGAAGATTATTAACCCTTCAGGTGCTTCACAGGAACTAAAGCAACTTAGAAGGAAAAAATGGACTTTTTAATTTTTCCAACAAAAATTTTCTCTTACCATCAATTTGACTTTTTGAATGGAAAATATGCTGGAATATTTAGCGGTTGCCATGTCACATTTGGAGAGTCCCTGTGTGCCTAAACATTGGAGCTCCCCCACAAGTGACCCCATTTTGGGAACTAGACTCCCCAAGGAACTTATCTAGATGCATAGTGAGCACTTTGAACTCCCAGGTGCTTCACAAATTGATCCGTAAAAAAAAGAAAGTACTTTGTTTTCACAAAAAAAAATTTTTAGCCTCAGTTTTTTCATTTTCACATGGGCAACAGGATAAAATGGATCCTAAAATTTGTTGGGCAATTTAACCTGAGTACACAGATACCTCATATGTGGTCATAAACCACTGTTTGGGCACACGGCAGGGCCCAGAAGGGAAGGAGCGCCATTTGACTTTTTGAATGGAAAATTAGCTCCAATCGTTAGCGGACACCATGACGCGTTTGGAGAGCCCCTGTGTTAGGGTTCGATTTCCCGCTGCTGCACAAGGGGAGTCTCGAACCCGTCCCGCTGCGGTCTCCCATTCATCTCCGGCCACAGTGGAGCCTGCTCAGCAGAGACGTCGGTCCAAGCGTCTTGCCCACTCCACTACTGTGCAGTGATTTGCTGCTGCCTTTCCTGGATCTGCTATTATAGCCAGTGCTGGAGCAGACGTCTTTGGGACAAAGTCCTGCGTTTTCCCTTCTGAGCATGCCCAGAGTGAGATCTCTCATTGGAGATCAGGGGTCACATGTTCAGGTGCTGCAGCGGCTCCTATTGGTCCGCCAGGAAGGTCATGTAGCTACATGTGTTTGTAACAGTTTCTCATTGGTCCTTGTTCCTGGAAGGTCCTGTAGCTGTTGCTATAAAAGGGTAGCATGGCTGGGCCGCCATGCGCTAATATCAACCATTGTATGCTATGCGCCAGTGTGGTCATGTGTATGTGTGGATAGGGACCCGGCTGAAATAAGCCACTAGAATAACGACTTAATCGGTGAGGAGTTTGGTATGGTAGCTGGTCAGGGTCGGTGTCCTAGATGCCCTAGATTACCGGCATAACCAGTGAGGAGTTTTGATTGCCGTATTCAGGGTCTGGCGTTCAGACGCCATAGATTGCGGGTAACTCCCGCGAGGACATTAGCACATGATCACGCTTTATGTACGTTTAGCACTTAACTGTGTACCTGAGAGCCTTACAGGACACAGTGCTTTTTCTCAGCGGCCCTGTGACGTAACAGGGTTCGCTTTCAACGCTAGTCAGCGCCTTAGCGTGTTTTCTTTGCCACTCAGTTGTGTCTAGTGAGTGCGCACACATCGCCATATAGCGCTGCGGCTCTCCTTCTAGCGGCTCTGTGGAGTAACAGAGTTCGCACTCATTGCCACAGCGCATTACGGCGTTTATGTTGGCGACTCTGCGGGATAACAGAGTTTGCTTCTCGCGCCATTTTTAATAGCAGCAGGCTCCGCTTGCACGGTGGACCCCGGGCTGCGAACGCACCTTTCTACATTATATATTTGGTGTGTTCCGCAGACCCATAACATAATATTAGCGCCAGGGTCTGGCTAGTAAAATGGCGGATGAACAGCGATTACAGCTGTACATCCAGCAGCTGGAGGGTAGGTTGGCGGCTCTTGAGCGCACAACCTCAGCTGTGGATGTTACCGCAGTCGCTGTTCAGGCTGCTAGTGTAGCTGCAGCCAGTTTGTCCTCTGCCACCTCTGTCCCTACATTGTCCCACCTCCCGCTTCCAGACAAGTTTGCTGGTGACAGCAAGCAATGTCGTGGATTCGTAAGTCAGTGCTCCATACACCTCGAGCTTCTGGCTGCACGTTTCCCCACGGATCGGGCACAAGTGGGCTTTGTGATAGCTCTTCTGTCGGGCAGAGGGTTGGAGTGGGCAACGCCGCTGTGAGAGCGCGACGACCGTGTGGTGCAGAGCGCTTCTCGTTTTCTGGAGGCTCTGAAAAAGGTTTTTCTAGGACCTCAGGTCACCCACGATGCGGCGCTCAAACTGCTGGCAAGTACCCAGGGTTCGGCTTTGGTCAGCCATTTTGCTGTCCAATTTCGGACTCTGGCCTCGGAATTAGAGTGGCCAGATAAAGTCCTCATTCCCGTGTTCTGGAGAGGACTGGCGGGTCATGTGAAAGACGCCTTGGCTACCAGGGAGATTCCTGCCACACTGGAGAAGCTTATCGCTATTTCCACCCGCGTCGACCTCCGTTTCCACGAGCGGAGGCTGGAATGTGCCCAGTGTAGGCAGAGTGTAAGGTTCTTTGTCTCTGTTGACATGTTCCTTGAAACTCAGTTTTCCGTCGGCCATTTTGCTTTCTGTCTTTCTGCAGCTCTTGCCCTCAGTTAATATGGAGTTTCCAGTTTTCATGTTCCCGCCCTGATTCTTCCCTCTTGCTTCTTAAGCAGCCTCAGCTGAACAATCAGTGCTCCTGAATCAAGCCTCAGTCAGTCTGTGACCTGACTCCTGGAAGCCTTGGACTTGTAATCCAGCTATTCCCCACTGAGGAACCTTGGAACACTTTTGGACTCTGGAAACCTGCTGTTTGGTGAATCCATGTTTGCAGAGGAATTACGGTACAGAGAAGAGATCCTGAACCTGCTTTGGAGAGTTATTGTAGAGCTTGAAGTTACTCTGGCCTGCTGTGTCTCCTGTTGCTGTTCCTGCAAACTGTGTGAACTTTTCAGCATGCTTGTATGAAGTAATACAAGTCATTTCATTTCAACCTATGTCTCCTGTGTTTTCCTCGCACCCAAGCACAAGACGCTATAGGAACTGTACACTATACATGACAAGATTCAGGAGCCAATGTTTAGTGTCTGCTGGGTCTGGGAAAGCCGTGTCTGCTGTGACTGTGGATATCAGATGTCCGTTTAATACCTTATGTGATGACAGTGGTTGTGACTTCTCACAACCATTCCAGGTGAGCGCATTCCCTTAAAATTTTACTCTGGAGTGTTACCACAGGTAAACACTATTGTTTTTTTTTTTTCCTTTCCTTTTCTCCTTCCAGCACCTCTGCCTTAAAAGATCTGGAAGATGGAGGCCCGCATAAAGAAACTTTGCGGAGTGACTGATACAATCCTTTCAGATGTACAGACTTTAAAAACCCGTTTTGCAAGCCTACAGGACCTCACTAATCATAATTTGCAAGTGTTTGGACAGAATACCCAGGAATTGCGAGCCAGGATTGAGGCTCTAGAGGAACGAGCCCAGGCTCCTGCCATAACCCCAAGTTCTGGGATCCCCAAATTACCTCCTTTTCGTTTTGGCGGTGAACGTGAGAAATTCAGGGATTTATTAATCAATGCAATTTATTTTTCTCTGCACATGCTTCACAATTTCCCACTGAACGATCCAAAGTGCTTACTATAATCATGTTGCTTACCAATAAGGCTTTGATGTGGGCAAACCCTCTGATTGAGACTGAGGATGATTGTTTGAATCACCTTGATGCTTTTATTTCAGCCATGGGGCAGGTGTTTGATGACCCCAATCGAGGTGCAACAGCTGAAGCAGCCATGTTAACTTTGCGCCAAGGTAAGCGTTCAGTAGCCGAATATGCCCTGGATTTCAGGAGATGGGCTCTTGATACCACTTGGGACACTTCCGCTAAAAAAATCTATTTTTCGGAAAGGGTTGTCTCCACTGATTAAGGATGAACTTGCTCGTGCCGACCCTCCCACTGCGTTAGGTGACTTTATTAACTATTGTATCCGTATTGATGCTCGTCTGACTGAACGCAGACAAGAGAGATGGTTCGAAAATAATCGCACTAACCTTTTACTACCTCCCTCCTCAGCTAAGGAACCTTTGAGTAGGATCACAAGGGAACCAGAACCTGAACCCATGCAGGTGGACTCTTTACAAAGACGGGTTAGTGATGCACGCAAAGAACATCGTATAAAGGAAAATCTATGTTTCTACTGTGGTAAGTCAGGGCACTTCATTATAAACTGCCCCAGCCGTTCTCGTAAGACTACTGCAGCAGTCATTCACTGTGAGTGTTGCGAGAGGAGCTCTGTCATGTCCGAGCCTCAGGCTCCAGAGAGATCTGCTGCAAGAGATCTTGATTTCTCGGACTTAAACTCTGTTAGTTCTGGGGACGATGACGGTATAAACGCTGCAATTTTTCAAGTTTCCTCAGCGGTGTCCCAGCTGAGTTGTAAAAGAAACAATTCTCATTGCTTCCTTTCCATCAAACTCTGGGTTGACTCAGTCTGGGTGTCTAGCTCTGCTATGATCGACTCAGGAGCAAGTGGAAATTTTATGGATATCTCCTTTGCTCTGAAACAGGGGATACGTTCAGTGAAGAAGGCTACTCCAGTACAGATGGAGACTGTGGATGGCTCTCTACTGACTTCTGGACCAGTGGATCAAGAAACAGAGCCTTTGAGGGTCCTTATGGGTAAAGATCATCAGGAGAAAATGTCTTTTTTGCTTATCTCTTCTCCCCACTTTCCCATCATTCTAGGGCTACCATGGCTGCAGGCGCAGAATCCTACGATTAACTGGAGACCAAGGAATTACACTTTCCGGAGAAACAGATGAGTCAAGGAGTTTCAGCTTGCTCTGTTCCTAAAGGAACCATGTCAGTCCCTGAACTACCAGCTGTATACCAGGACTATGACGATTTATGTGACAAGAAGAACGCTGATCAGCTTCCTCCTCACCGTCCATATGATTGTCCAATTGAATTATTACCCGGAGCCGAGATACCTTTTGGTAAGATCTACCCCCTAGCGGGGCCCTAGCTAAAAGCTTTGAAGGATTATATAGACGAAAATTTAGCCAAGGGCTTCATACGCCCCTCTTCATCTCCCGCAGGTGCACCCATCTTCTTTGTGAAGAAGAAAGATGGATCTCTGAGACCCTGCATAGACTATAGGGAACTCAATAAGGTTACTATTAGAAACCGTTATCCATTGCCTTTAATCCCTGAGTTGTTGGAGAGAGTGCGGCATGCCAAAATTTTCTCTAAACTGGATCTCCGTGGGGCCTATAACTTGGTCCGTATCAGACCTGGGGATGAATGGAAGACTGCTTTCAGGTCACGCTATGGACACTTTGAATATCTAGTTATGCCTTTTGGTCTGAGTACCGCCCCAGCCACTTTCCAACACTTCGTGAATGATATCTTCAGGGATCTCCTAGATACATTTGTGGTGATTTATCTGGATGATATTCTAATTTTTTCTAACTCCACAGAGGAACATCATGGACATGTGAGAATGGTCTTAGAACGCCTAAGACAAAACCATCTCTACATCAAGCTTGAAAAATGTGAATTCCATAGGACCGAAATTAAATTTCTGGGGTATGTACTATCTACGCAAGGGATTAGTATGGATGGAAGCAAGACCCAAGCCATCAAGGATTGGCCAATTCCTAGAAATGTGAAGGAGGTGCAGCGTTTCATCGGGTTTGCCAACTTCTATAGACATTTCATTAAGAATTTTTCTGAGGTAGTGTCACCTATCACCCAACTTACCCGGAAACAGTCTAGGTTCTCCTGGACCCCGCAAGCTCAGGAAGCATTTTCCTGTTTAAAGGATAAATTTACCACCGCACCTATCTTAGTACATCCCAACCCCGAGCTTGCCTTCATAATAGAGGTGGATGCTTCAGACTGTGCCGTTGGAGCTATACTCTCTCAGAGAACAGGTGAGAAGAATGTCTTGCATCCCTGTGCCTTCTTTTCCCAGCAGTTGTCTTCGGCTGAGAGGAACTACGATGTGGGCAATAGAGAATTGTTGGCCATTATTGCCGCCTTCAAGGAATGGAGACACCTTCTTCAGGGAGCTGCACAGCAAATAGTCGTCCTGACAGACCATCGTAACCTTGAATTTATCAGGTCGGCTAAGTGCCTGACTCCTCGCCAGGCTCGCTGGAATCTTTTCCTAAACCAATTTAATTTTGTCATTTCTTATAGACCAGGATCGCGCAATGGAAAGGCTGATGCACTCTCTAGGATTCATTCAGCAGAGACACGTCCACTTACTCCTCCTAAGACTATTCTTCCTGACTCTAGATTCCTGGGAGTGATTCATAATCAAGACCTACTTAAGGACATCAAGGAAGCATACCATGCGGATTCTTTGTTGGCTCAACCCCCAAGGGACGTAAGTCTTGTCTTTAAGAATGGTGTGTGGATTCAGGGACAACGTCTGTATATACCTGAAACAGTCAGATTGAGAGTATTGCAACTCATCCACGATTACAAGATAGCCGGGCATAGGGGAATTCTAAAGACACAAGAATTTCTTTCTCGTTTCTTTTGGTGGCCCACTTACAGGAAAGATGTCTTAAACTATGTCACTTCATGTGAAGTCTGTGCAAGATGCAAAACACCTCGCTCCTCACCAACTGGTCTGTTGCAACCTCTTCCCACCCCGTCCCGCCCGTGGGGATCCATTTCTATGGACTTCATTGTGGAGTTACCAACCTCTCAAGGGAAGAACACCATTCTAGTGGTGGTTGACCGTCCAATCTAGGTTATCATCCTAACATTCTTCCTCGATTTCCCATAGATACGCCCTTGCCGGCAGTGGCTGAAAGAATCACTTCTTTACAAAACAATATGGATCTTCTAAAGGAAAATCTAGAATTGGCTCAGGAAAGGTACAAGAAAGCAGCAGATAAATTTCGTAAACCTGCACCAGCTTTCAAGGTAGGAGATTTGGTCTGGCTGTCAACCAGAAATCTTAAATTAAAGATTCCATCGTCTAAATTGGGACATAAGTACATTGGACCTTATAAGATCAATAAGATTATAAGTGCTGTTGCTTGTCGTCTTCAACTACCCAGAACTATGAGAATCCACCCTGTCTTTCATGTATCCCTACTAAAGGCTGCAACACCCAATACGTTTCCTAGACGTTCTTCTCCTTGCCCTGACCCAGTGCTGGTCGATGGTCAGGAAGAATTTATGGTGGAAAGGATTCTAGATTCCAGGTTGTACAGAAATCAGTTGCAATATTTGATTAAATGGCAGGGCTACCCAGTGGAGGACAACTCATGGGAACCAGTCAATAATGTAAATGCTCCTCGCCTGCTCCGCCAGTTTCATCAGAGGTACCCTGACAAGCCTGGTCTGAGGTCATCCGGAGGTTGTCCCTAAGGGGGGAGTAATGTAAGGTTCTTTGTCTCTGTTGACATGTTCCTTGAAACTCAGTTTTCCGTCGGTCATTTTGCTTTCTGTCTTTCTGCAGCTCTTGCCCTCAGTTAATATGGAGTTTCCAGTTTTCATGTTCCCGCCCTGATTCTTCCCTCTTGCTTCTTAAGCAGCCTCAGCTGAACAATCAGTGCTCCTGAATCAAGCCTCAGTCAGTCTGTGACCTGACTCCTGGAAGCCTTGGACTTGTACTCCAGCTATTCCCTACTGAGGAACCTTGGAACACTTTTGGACTCTGGAAACCTGCTGTTTGGTGAATCCATGTTTGCAGAGGAATTACGGTACAGAGAATAGATCCTGAACCTGCTTTGGAGAGTTATTGTAGAGCTTGAAGTTACTCTGGCCTGCTGTGTCTCCTGTTGCTGTTCCTGCAAACTGTGTGAACTTTTCAGCATGCTTGTATGAAGTAATACAAGTCATTTCATTTCAACCTATGTCTCCTGTGTTTTCCTCGCACCCAAGCACAAGACACTATAGGAACTGTACACTATACATGACACAGAGTGTCCGGTTGGCTCCTACCTTCGCCACCCCTCTGGAGTTGCCTGTTCAGGCGCCCGACCTTCAGGAGGTTGCTCCTGCAGGATCTAAATCTCGGGTCACTCGTCCATCCCCGATTTGTTATATTTGCCAGCAGCAGGGACATTTTGCCAACCGATGTCCACAGCGGCTGAATAAGCGGTCGCACCCAGTAACCGTAGGAACAGGGTCACTGGACGCCATGAGTTTTGCCCCTAAAGTGCTCCTCAAGGGGATAATTACCAACGGTTCTACCACCCTACCCGTCAAGCTGTGTGTGGATTCTGGGGCAGAGGGAAATTTTATGTCATCCTCCTTTGCTTCTCGCCACACCATGCCTTTGGTGTTGCTGGCTGAACCAGTATCGGTTCGGGTGTTGAACGGAGCAATTCTGCCCTCACAAATCACCCATCAGTCTGTCCCACTCACCTTGTCTATGTCTCCTTCCCATCAGGAGAATATATCATTTTTTATCCTCCCTGAGGGTATAGATGAGGTTTTGTTGGGATTACCCTGGATCCGCCACCACTCTCCCCATATTGAGTGGGCTTCAGGGAGAATTCTGGGTTGGGGTAATTTATGTATAGGCAGATGCATTAGGGACAGCGTGCAGGTCAACACCACTGAGATACCCATAGACCTCTCTCCTCTTCCCAAGGTCTATTGGTCTTATGCCGACGTATTCTCAAAGAAGGCTGCGGAGACTCTTCCGCCTCATCGCCCCTATGACTGTCCTATCGACCTCTTGCCTGGAGCTGAGCCTCCTAGAGGAAGGGTCTATCCCCTCTCTC
Organism: Oophaga sylvatica; assembly: GCA_033576555.1. Taxonomy (NCBI): domain Eukaryota; kingdom Metazoa; phylum Chordata; class Amphibia; order Anura; family Dendrobatidae; genus Oophaga; species Oophaga sylvatica. The sequence continues at coordinate 199,219,281 of JARQOD010000004.1, read as the reverse complement.
TTCCTGAGACAGAGGCCATGTCCCAATATATTCAGGAGAACTTGACAAGGGATTCATTAGGAAGTCGGTGTCACCAGCAGGAGCGGGGTTCTTCTTTGTGCAGAAGAAGAACGGAGAACTACGTCCGTGCATTGATTATAGGGGTCTCAACGCTATCACCGTGAAAAATAAGTATCCTTTGCCGCTAATCTCTGAGCTTTTTGACAGGCTTCGGGGAGCAAGGGTATTTACTAAGCTAGACCTGCGGGGTGCGTATAAGCTGATTCGCATCCGTGAGGGGGACGAGTGGAAGACGGCATTTAACACCAGGGATGGGCATTATGAATATCTGGTAATGCCCTTTGGGCTCTGTAATGCTCCAGCTGTCTTCCAAGACTTTGTAAACGACATCTTCCGGGATATGTTGACCACCTCGGTGGTAGTCTATCTGGATGACATTCTCATCTTTTCTCCAGATATGGCCTCCCGCCGGAGAGATGTCTGCAAGGTCTTCGACCTCTTTCGAGCGAAGTTGGAGAAGTGCATGTTTGAGCAGGAGTCTCTACCTTTTCTGGGCTATATCATCTCCACCCAGGGATTGGCTATGGATCCTACCAAACTTCAGGCTGTGATGGATTGGCAAGAACCCCACTCCCTTTAGGCGGTGCAGCGCTTTATGGGGTTCATTAACTACTATCGCCAATTCATTCCCCACTTCTCCACTTTGGTAGCTCCCTTGGTAGCCCTCACCAAGAAGGGAGCTAATCCCAAGTTGTGGTCAGAGGAGGTCACCAAGGCGTTCTCCTCCATCAAGTCGCATTTCGCCAGTGCTCCCATCTTACATCGCCCCGATGTCGATAAACCGTTTATCTTAGAGGTGGATGCCTCTTCTGTTGGTGCTGGAGCAGTCCTTTTTCAAAAGGATGCCCAGGGTCGGAAGCATCCCTGCTTCTTCTTTTCCAAAACCTTTACACCAGCAGAGAGGAATTATTCCATCGGGGACAGGGAGTTACTGGCTATGAAGTTGGCCTTCTCCGAGTGGCGACATCTTCTGGAGGGGGCTCGCTTCCCCTTCCAAGTGTTCACAGACCACAAGAACTTGGTGTATTTGCAGACAGCCCAGCGGCTAAATTCCCGTCAGGCCAGATGGTCCTTGTTTTTCTCCCGGTTCCATTTCACCCTCCATTTCCTCTCCGGTGAGAAGAACATTCGCGCAGATGCTCTATCCCGCTCCGTGGTGTCCTCTGAGGAGGTGGAGGAGGAGCCTCGGCTGATTGTCCCCACAGAAAGCCTAAGAACGGTGGCTCCGGTTTCGCTTGAGTCTGTGCCTTCGGGCAAGACTTTTGTGCCCACCAATTTGCGACCGGAAGTACTCTCTTGGGCACATTCGTCCAGGGTGGGTGGACATTTTGGGACCAAAAGGACTTCTGAGTTGCTGGCGAGGACATACTGGTGGCCGCAGATGGCCCGTGACGTCAGGGAATACGTTCAGGCGTGCGTCTCCTGCGCCAAGAATAAGTCCCCTCGACAACGGCCAGCTGGGTTACTTTTTCCTTTACCGGTGGCAGACAGGCCTTGGGAGATGGTCGGGATGGATTTTGTGGTGGGCTTACCCAAGTCTCGGGGCTGCACCATCATCTGGGTGATAACCGACCACTTCTTCAAAATGGTGCACTTAGTGCCGTTACCACGGTTACCGTCTGCACGGGCCTTGGCAGCATTATTCATTAGGCATATTTTCCGCCTACACGGTATGCCAGACAAAATTGTCAGTGATCGAGGTCCCCAGTTTGCGTCTCAGTTCTGGAGAGAGTTGTGTCGTCTACTCAGCATTGAGTTGAATCTCTCCTCTGCATACCATCCCGAGACGAATGGGTTGGTAGAGAGGGCCAACCAGACCTTGGTCACATACTTGCGACATTTTGTCTCTGCCAGGCAGGATGACTGGGCATCCTTGCTACCGTGGGCTGAGTTCGCTCTAAATAATGCTGTGGCTGACTCCACCGGACAGACCCCATTCCTCCTGAACTACGGTCAGCATCCGCGGGTACCAGTGCCTATGCCCGTGTCTTCCGCCGATTCCAGGGTGGCAGACTGGGCTGTGGAGGCACGGGATATTTGGGACCGCACTCAGGATGCCATTCAGGCCTCCAAAGAGAGGATGAGGTCTTCGGCCGATGCCCATCGGCGCCCCGCTCCTACATTTGCTCCGGGTGACCTAGTGTGGCTTTCTGCCCGAAACATCAGGCTGCGGGTAGAGTCCACCAAGTTGGCACCTCGCTTTTTGGGTCCCTTTAAAGTTCTTGAGCAGGTGAACCCGGTGGTTTACCGCCTAGCCCTTCCACCTCGCCTTGGTATCACTGACACCTTTCACGTGTCCCTCTTGAAACCCGTGGCCATTTCCCGGTTTTCCGAGTCATCTGCCGGGACGTCGGGTTCATCTACCGACGAACATGAGGTGAACGCCATTGTTGGGTGCAAGGTGGTACGAGGCAAAAAATTTTATTTGGTGGATTGGAGGGGTTATGGGCCTGAGGATAGATCCTGGGAGCCTGCTGAGCATGTTCACGCTCTGCAGCTCATCGCTGCCTTTGAGCGCAGCGAGGCCCAAAGAAGGGGGGCCCTAGGAGGGAGGGTAATGTTAGGGTTCGATTTCCCGCTGCTGCACAAGGGGAGTCTCGAACCCGTCCCGCTGCGGTCTCCCATCCATCTCCGGCCGCAGTGGAGCCTGCTCAGCAGAGACGTCGGTCCAAGCGTCTTGCCCACTCCACTACTGTGCAGTGACTTGCTGCTTTCTTTCCTGGATCTGCTATTATAGCCAGTGCTGGAGCAGACGTCTTTGGGACAAAGTCCTGCGTTTTCCCTTCTGAGCATGCCCAGAGTGAGATCTCTCATTGGAGATCAGGGGTCACATGTTCAGGTGCTGCAGCGGCTCCTATTGGTCCGCCAGGAAGGTCATGTAGCTACATGTGTTTGTAACAGTTTCTCATTGGTCCTTGTTCCTGGAAGGTCCTGTAGCTGTTGCTATAAAAGGGTAGCATGGCTGGGCCGCCATGCGCTAATATCAACCATTGTATGCTATGCGCCAGTGTGGTCATGTGTATGTGTGGATAGGGACCCGGCTGAAATAAGCCACTAGAATACCGACTTAATCGGTGAGGAGTTTGGTATGGTAGCTGGTCAGGGTCGGTGTCCTAGATGCCCTAGATTACTGGCATAACCGGTGAGGAGTTTTGATTGCCGTATTCAGGGTCTGGCGTTCAGATGCCATAGATTGCGGGTGACTCCCGCGAGGACATTAGCACATGATCACGCTTTATGTACGCTTAGCACTTAACTGTGTACCTGAGAGCCTTACAGGACACAGTGCTTTTTCTCAGCGGCCCTGTGACGTAACAGGGTTCGCTTTCAACGCTAGTCAGCGCCCTAGCGTGTTTTCTTTGCCACTCAGTTGTGTCTAGTGAGTGCGCACACATCGCCATATAGCGCTGCGGCTCTCCTCCTAGCGGCTCTGTGGAGTAACAGAGTTCGCACTCATTGCCACAGCGCATTACGGCGTTTATGTTGGCGACTCTGCGGGATAACAGAGTTTGCTTCTCCCGCCATTTTTACTAGCAGCAGGCTCCGCTTGCACGGTGGACCCCGGGCTGCGAACGCACCTTCCTACATTATATATTTGGTGTGTTCCGCAGACCCATAACACCCTGATTGCCTAAACAGTGAAAAAAAACCCACATGTGACACCATTTTGGAAACTAGAACCCTTATGGAACTTATCTAGATGTGTTGTGAGCACTCAGAACCCCCAAGTGCTTCACAGAAGTTTATAACGCAGAGCAGTGAAAATAAAAAAATATTTTTTTTCCTCAAAAATAATTTTTTAGCCCGCTATTTTTTATTTTCACAAAGGTAACAGGAAAAATTGGACCACAAAAGTTGTTGTGTAATTTGTCCTGAGTACACTAATACCCCATATGTAGGGGGAACCACTGTTTTGGCGCATGGGAGAGCTCAGAAAGGAAGGAGCGCTATTTTGGAATACAGACTTGATGGAATGTTCTGCGGGCGTCATGTTGCGTTTGCAGAGCACCTGATGTGCCTAAACAGTAGAAATCCACCACAAAGTGACCCCATTTTGAAAACTAGACCCCCCAAGGAGCTTATCTAGATGTGTAGCGAGCACTTTGAACCCCCAAGTGCTTCATAGAAGTTTATAAACGCAGAGCAGTGAAAATAAAAAAATCATTTTTGTTCCTCAAAAATCATTTTTTAGCCTGCTATTTTTTATTTTCCCAAGAATAACAGGATAAATTGGACCCCAAAAGTTGTTGTCCAGTTTTTCCTGAGTATGCTGGTGCCCCATATGTTGGGGGAACCACTGTTTGGGCGCACAGCAGGGCTCAGAAGGGAAGGAGCGCCATTTGACTTTTTTAATGGAAAATTAGCTCCAATCGTTAGCGGACACAATGTTGTGTTTGGAGAGCCCCTGTGTGCCTAAACTTTGGAGCTCCCCGACAAATGACCCCATTTTGGAAACTAGACCCCTTAAGGAACTTATCTAGATGCACAGTGAGCACTTTGAACCTCCAGGTGCTTCACAGAAGTTTATAACGCAGAGCGGTGAAAATAAAAATTTTTTTTTCTCAAAATCTGATTTTTTTAACCCGCTATTTTTTATATTTTCACAATGGTTACAGGAGAAATTGGACCCCAAAAGTTGTTGTCCAGTTTGTCCTGAGTACGCTGGCACCCCATATGTGGGGGGAACCACTGTTTGGGCACACGTCAGGGATCGGAAGTGATGTAGTGACACTTTGAAATGCCGAATTGATGGAATGGTCTGCGGGCATCTTGTTACGTTTGCAGAGCCCATGATGTGCCTAAACAGTAGAAACCCCCCACAAGTGACCCCGTTTTGGAAACTAGACCCCCCAAGAAAGTTATCTAGATGTGAGGTGAGCACCTTGAACCCCCACGTGCTTCACAGAAGTTTATAATGCCCAGGCATGAAAATAAAAAAATCATATTTTTTCCACAAACATGATCTTTTAGTCCCAAATTTTTTTATTTTCCCAAGGGTAACAGAAGAAATTGGACCCCAAAAGTTGTTGTCCAATTTGTCCTGAGTACGCTGATATCCCATATGTGGGAGAAAAGTACTGTATGGGCACACGTCGGGGCTCGGAAGGGAAGTAGTGACATTTTGAAATGCCGACTTGATGGAATGGTCTGCGGGCATCATGTTACATTTGAAGAGCCCCTGATATGCCTAAACTGTGGAAACCCCCCCAAGTGACCCCATTTTGGAAACTAGACCACCCAAGTAACTTACCTAGATGTGTAGTGAGCAAGCATTTTGAACCCCAAAGTGCTTCTCAGAAGTTTATAACCCAGAGCCATGAAAATAAAAAATCAATTTTTTTCCACAAACATGATCTTTTAGTCCCCATTTTTTTCCCCAAGGCTAACAGGAGAAATGAAACCCCCAAAGTTGTTGTGCAATTTTTTCTGAGTACGCTGATACCACATATGGGGGGTAAACCACTGTTTGGGCACACGTCGGGGCTCAGAATAAAGGGAGCACTGTTTGACTTTTTGAACGTAAAATTTGCAGGAATCAATGGTGGCGCCTTGTCGCGTTTGGAGACCCCCTGATGTGCCTAAATAGTGGGAACCCCTCAATGCTAACTCCAACCCTAACCCCAACACACCCCTAACCACAACCCTAACCCCTACACACCCCTAATCCAAACCCTAACCATAACCCTAACCTTAACCCCAACACACCCCTAACCCTAATCCCAACCCTAAACATAACCCTAACCACAAGCCTAACGCTAATCCCAACCCTAACCCTAAAACACCCCTAATAGTAATCCTAATTCTAACCCTAACCACAAGCCTAACCCTAATCCCAACCCTAACCCTAATTCCAGCCCTAACCCTAATTCTAACCGTAACCCTAATTCCAACCCTAACCCAAATTCCAACTCTAAACCAAATTCCAACCCTAACCCTAATTCTAACCGTAACCCTAATTCTAACTCTAACCCTAATTCTAGTGCACATAAATCTCCCTTAAAAATTCTTAAATTTTATTCAATCTATTATTAAAAAACACCAATCCCAGTGTATATGGTTTTAAAATTGATAAACCAGAAAAAATAGGTATATGATATTCAGACCAATCCTTCCTGTCAAGACCCTACAATATGCGTAATCTCACCCTTCCTTGCTGTGGAGGTTGGCACCCTAAGAAACGATTTTTTGGCGCCCCCACTCAACGTTGACTATCCCTCCCTTCCCTGATAATACCCTATCAATATAGGTGGGAAAACAATATAGTGGAGGGGAGTAATGAAACGGATTTAATAATAGATTGAATAAAATTTAAGAATTTTTAAGGGAGATTTATGTGCACTATTTGATGTTTTTTCCCTCAATATATTTTCGTTAGAATGAGTCCCTAACCCTAATTCTAACCCTAATGCTAAGGCTAGGTTCATATTACGTTTTACCAACATATAGCGTTGACGGGCTGGTAACGGTATAGCATAATGCGATTGCGTTATGCTATACCCGCTAGCGCAGATGAATCAGCAGAAGATTCATCTATGCTAGCGGTGACGGAGCCCAGATGTTGCAGCCCGCATCCGAGGCTCCGTCACTGAATGACGTCATGTCGCGAACGCATGCCACTTTACGGCATGCGTCGCCATGCGCCTGCAAATAGGGGTGAATGGCAGCGTTAACGGACTGCTTTACACCGCGCTCTACCGTGGTGTAACACAGTCCTTCTAACGGACTGCCATAACGCAATATGAACCCAGCCTAACCCTAAGGCTAACCCTAACCCTAAGGCTAACCCTAGTCCTAACCCTAACCCCAATCCTAGTCCTAACCCTAACCCTAACCTAACCCTAACTGTAATTCTAACCCTAATTTAAAAAATAAAAATAAAAATATTTTCTTTATTTTATTATTGTTCCCTACCTATTGGAGTGATGAAGGGGGGTTATTTACTATTTTTTATTTTGATCACTGTGATAGGGTCTATCACAGTGATCAAAATGTACTTTCATTCATTTATTGAATCTGCCTGCCGGCAGATTCGGCGGGCGCACTGTGCATGCGCCTGCCATTTTGGAAGATGGCGGCGCCCATGGACCGGGCAGGAGAAACGCCGGGAGAAAGACGGCGACTCCGGCAGTAACTGGGGGGATCGGAGACCTGAGGGGGGGATCAGAGCCCTGGGGGGGATCGGAGACCTTGGGGGTAGGATCGGAGGCCTGGGGGGACCAGAAAAAAGAGGAGGGGAGCAGATAGTGACGGCGGTGACCGATCGCCGCCATCAATCGGTGTGGGGGGGTTGAATCTCTGTCTCCAGCCATGGCAGATTCTATTGCAGCATCGGCCATGGCTGGATTGTAATATTCACCAAATTTCATTGGTGAAATATTACAAATCGCTGTGATTGGCTGTTTTACTTTTAACAGCCAATCACAGCGATCGTAGCCACGTGGAGGTTAAGCCAACCCCTCTGTGGTGAAGCACAAAGGGTCTTGTGCCTGCGGGTCGGGTGACCTTTCAGTGACCCCGGTTACACAACCCGCAGGAACGCGATCTCCCCATGACGCCACATAGGCGTCAGAGGTCGGATTGGCATCGACTTTCATGACACCTACGTTGCATCACAGGTCGGGAAGGGGTTAACATTGCATTGTAATTTATTTCTTTATCCATCTGTGTAAAATACTGACACATGAAAGGTAAACACTGATGGTAAAAAAGGACACACAGACCGCACACTGATAAAACATTGACACCAATACCATTTTTTGCGTACGTGTAAAAAAAATTACGATATGTGAGTGAGACCTCAGACTGATTATTAGACTAAGGCCGGGGTCACACTTGCGACTGCAATGCAAGAAACTCACGCGAGTCTCAATACCCACCACTACCGGAGTGTGCGGCTGCATGTATTTCTATGCACCTAAATGCTCCGTTCTGAGTGTCGGCGGCAGTGCCAGGTATTGAGGCGACAGACTCGCGCTAGTTTCTCGCATTGCAGTTGCAAGTGTGACCCCGGCCTAAGATCACTTTAAGCTCAGGCTAAAAAAGGAGTAGGACTCTTCTCTCATTTTTGTTCTGCTTTTATCTGTCTATTTTACTTTCGTGTTTTATAGATCTATATTTCTTCACATCAAAACCAGTGACCTCATTCTTTATAATAAACTTTTGTTATTTAAAATATCCTTAAAGCTCATTGCACTATAAAGCTTATGAAATATAAATTCCCGAGTATCATAAGTAATGTAGAGAGCTGATTGAATCTGTCATGATATGAATTAGACATATTGCACTGATTTTACAGGGAAGTTTGATTCACATTGACATAATTTGCCTAAAATTGATTGTTCCTTGACCCCAGAACAAAATAAACATGAGAACTAATAAAAAGAGAAATAAAATACTCACCTCACTGCTTACCTGTCTTGCTGTACCCAGAGTGCATTAATTGGCCAATGCCTTTTCTTCTTGCTTTCTCTGGTCAGATGCATATACCTTGGCATTCTTCACTGTGGGCTGGGACTTCTGGCTCAACTAGGCCTCTGATGTCACTGCATGCCACACCAGCACAGTGCACCTCGTGACATCACGATGATATGACGTATGTCGCTTGGTATGATGTATGTTGCCTAGTCAGCACCTCTGGGTACGCACATCGATGATGACTTGTGTCATACATAGCGTGTAGTGATTTTAGAGACTTCATTGAGCTGGAATTCCTAGCTCAAAGTGATAAATTCTATTAACGATGTGTACGAACAGGGGAAGGTGAAAAGAGGTGCAGAGGACCAAACAACAGGGCGCAGAGATGGGAAGACAGGTTTGCAGTGAGGTGAGTATTATTCTTTTTTATTATTTAACCTTTTGACAGCCCACTGCGACTAAGCCTAATGGTATTCTGGAGAATATGAATTTGCTTTCAAATTCAAAGAGAATTAAATTCCAATGGAATAAATTATCTGAGCTCTAGAGCTGACAGTGGACAGTATGTAACTATTAAATATTTTAACATTTGTTGAAATTTTGTATCTCCTTTTAAATGCTTAAAACCTATGGACACTTTTCCTAGTTTTCTGTATGTAATGTTTAGTTACATTGAACAGATGCAATTGTTCTCTCCATAATACAGTACATTTTCTGCAGAAATGAGTGGATCAATCCACAGAATAATGAGTTTGAGTCGAATTTACTGAAATTTGCGGTTTCACACAAATTCAGTAAATTTGCAATTGACAAAAAAAATCAGATAGCTAGACAATGATTTTTCGCACTGCTGCATGGGCTTTCCAAATAATACTCTGCAGATTTGTCATCTTAAAGATTATTATACCTTGTACAGTGGGAGTCAGTACATGGGCATCACAGATCAAGGGTTCTCGGTGGAGCACAGTTTGTACAGTAGTGTCGTTTTGCATCTACAAATTCACTGGATAAGTCTCTCTGCATTCTCAGTATGCAAATACTGTTAAGAAGTGGAACAGAGAGCCATCAGTCTGCAGCTTTGCCACAGGCTGCTTCCGGTCTGTGACCTGCAACAGCCAAGTACCATACAGGGGATATTGGGCTGGTCCGTTCATTGTAGTGACACCATTGCGCCACCTGCGCTAGCCCAGGAGACTGCAGTGAAGTGTGACTGAGTGCACACTGCCACTCGGCATGGGAGCGGGGTGAGGAGTGCATTAGTCTATCTTTATTTTTTGTCAGACACAGTCTGGGAAATATTGCAGGTGTTCATGGGAGCGCAATTGGGGCATTATTATAAAGCACAATTTGCATCCTTGTAATAAAGAGGCAAAAAGCAATATGACATAGATGACTGTGTTTTGCATTATGCAGAGATGAATCATGAATGGAATGAGGAATAAATATGATCAGCGAGAATGTCACAGTTGAGTCACTGGATTTATTTGCACACTGTGTACATACAGAGGGTACGGGAAGTATTCAGACCCCTTTAAATTTTTCACTCTTTCTTTCATTGCAGCCATTTGGTAAATTCAAAAAAGTTAATTTTTTTTTCTAATTAAGGTACACCCTGCACCCTATATTGACTGAAAAAAACAGAAATGTACAATTTTTTGCAAATTTATTTAAAAAAGTAAAACTGAAATATCACATGGTCATAAGTATTCAGACCCTTTGCTCAGACATTTATATTTAAGTCACATGCTGTCCATTTCCTTTTGATCCTCCTTGAGATGGTTCTACTCCTTCATTGAGTTCCAGCTGTGTTTAAATAAACTGATAGGACTTGATTTGTAAAGGCACAAACCTGTCTATATAAAACCTCACAGCTCACAGTACATGTCAGACCAAATAAGAATCATGAGGTCAAAGGAACTGGCCAAGGAGCTCAGAGACAGAATTGGTGGCAAGGCACACATCTGGCCAAGGTTACAAAAGAATTTCTGCAGTACTGAAGGTTCCTAAGAGCACAGTAATCTCCGTAATCCTTAAATGGAAGAAGTTTGGCATCACTAGAAGTCTTCCTAGACCTGGCTATCCAGCCAAACTGAGCAATCCTGGGAGAAGAGCCTTGGGGAGAGAGGCAAAGAAGAACCCCAAGATCACTGTGGTTGAGCTCCACAGATGCAGTAGGAAGATGGGAGAAAGTAAGTCAACTATCACTGCAGCCCTCCACCAGTTGGGTCTTTATGGCAAAGTTGCCTCTCCTCAGTGCAAGACATATTAAAGCCTGCATAGAGTTTGCTAAAATACATATGAAGGACTCCCAGACTATGAGAAATAAGATTCTCTGGTCTGATGAGATGAAGATAGAACTTTTTGGTGATAATTCTAAGCAATATGTGTGGAGAAAACCAGGCACTACTCATCACCTGCCCAATGCAATCCCAACAGTGAAACATGGTGGTGGCAACATCATGCTATGGGGGTGTTTTTCAGCTACAGGGACAGGATGACTGGTTGCAATTTAAGGAAACATGAATGTGGCCAAGGACAGAGATATCCTGGAGAAAATCTCTTCCAGGGTGCTCTGAACCTCAGACTTGGCCGAAGGTTCACCTTCCAACAAGACAATGACTCTAAGCACACAGCTAAAATAACAAAGGAGTGGCTTCATAACAACTCTGTGACCATTCTTGACTGGCCCAGCCAGAGCCCTGACCTAAATCCAATTGCGCATCTATGGAGGGACCTGAAAATGGCTGGAGAGGATCTGCAAGGAAGAATGACAGACGATCCCCAAACCCAGGTATGAAAAACTTGTTGCACCATTCCCAAGAAGACTCATGGCTGTACTAGCTCAAAAGGGTGCTTCTACTCAATACTGAGCAAAGGGTCTGAATAAGTATGACCATGTGATATTTCAGTTTTTCTTTTTTAATAAATTTGCAAAAATTTCTATATTTCTGTTTTTTTCAGTCAAGATGGGGTGCAGAGTGTACATTAATGAGAAAATACATGAACTTTTTTGAATTTACCAAATGGTTGCAATGAAAGAAAGCATGAAAAATTTAAAGGGGTCTGAATACTTTCCGAACCCACAGTACACATTTTCTCTGGGCCACCATAAGATTAATTATTTCCTTGCTGAAAAAGAATTTGAAAAAGTCTATTTTAGTGATCATGTAACGTCAGATTAGATTCCTGAGCTGTCCATGAAATCTGGAATAGGAGGCTGAAGTCCATATGGGATCGATTGCTATAGGGGTTGCTTGGGCTCTAGGGTGCCTTGTTAGGGGTCCCTCCTCACTAAATGAGGAGGTGGAAGAGGAATAGAGGAATGTGGGATCTTCCTCTCTTGCTGAACCTGTGTCTGAGGCAAGGAAAGTGTATGCCTCCTCTCGTGAATAGCGTCTTCTAGACAAATGGGACATTTTTATTTTATTCTTCAAAACACTGGACATGTGCGTGTAAGTGGTGCTTTTACACATGTATTGTGTGGGGCTTTTGTAAAGGGTACTATTTATTATACAAAGTAGAAAAAAAAGTAGAGAAATAAAAAGTAGTGAAAAAAAGCAAAAAATGAAAAATTTAAAAGAAAAACAGAAAATAAAAATCAGTACAGTGAAATTTCCTTCCACTGATGCCTTACTAATAAAGTTATTTGGTGCTAGCTATTCTTTCTTAATGCAAAAATGACTTCACTAATACTGCGACGTACGCTCCTCTAATGCACTAGCTACAAATTAACCCGGGGCTAACCATATTTTTTGCAAAACAAAAACAGACAGCATTAACACTGCGACTTGCACTCCCCTAATGCACTTGCTATAAATTTATCTGGGGCTAACCATTTTTTTTGTAAAAAAAAAACAGACATCATTAACACTGCGACCTATGCTGCCCTAATTCACTAGCAACAAATTAATTCAGTGCTATTCTTTTTGTTGCTAAAAGAAAACAGACGTCATAAACACTACAACGTACGCTCCCCTAATACACTAGCTAAAAATTTACCCGGCAATAACAATTATTTTTTTTTTTTCAAAAGAAAAACGCTACCTATAAAGCTACTCTATACTATTTTTTTCTCTAAAAGAAATTGGACGGCACTAACACTGTGATGTTCATTCCTCTAATGTGCTACCTCCCAAACTATAAAGCTACTCTGTGCTATTTTTTTTCTCTAAAAAAATCAGATGTCATTAACACTGCGATGTCCACTAATCTAGTGCACAACCTCCCTACCTACAAAGCTATCGTTTACTAATATATATATATTTTTTTTTAATAGGACCTCACTTACACACTAAGTAGCTAAAAAAAGAAAAGGTCCAGACTCTGATCAACAGCAATACTGATCAGAGTGCTGCAGCCATGGGAAGAGCATGAGTGCTCAGCGCAGGATGCCGCAAACACGTAAAAAGCACAAAGTGAGCCAAAAATACTATTGTGATCGGGGGAATTGGGGTGGGTGGATGGTGGGGTACTGGAGCCGGGATTGGGGAACTGCTACTGTGATCATAAATAGGCCAAACAGCAGACAGCACAGGGGATCTGCACACATCACAGTAGAGAGATCGCAGGAGACACAGAAGGCAGGAAATTGCAAAGGAATTGCACTGGCAACCAATGAATTTCTCTATCTCAGGTAACACAGGGGAATATACAACCATTCTGTAAGCCAACTCTGAGGTGAAGATGGCAGAGTGCTGATCGCTTTTTTAGAATAACCCCTGTGGCGCTGAATGGTTAGTAACTATTATTCAGTCAATCAATGGCAAAGGGATTAATCAACCGAGATGACATCACAATCACTCCATCCATTGTCAATGCAGCAATCACAGCATGTCACATTATTTATTTATTTTTTTCAAACTTTGTGACATTGCTCTGATTGGCTTGTCAGAATTGGTCAGCCAATTACAGTGTTCGCGGACACAAGGGTGGACGGTACAGCACCCCGGGGCGACGTGCAGGGATGGCCTGCTGCTTAACTCTGTCACCACGTGATGCAGTGCAGTGACCGGAAACAGCGGCACCGAATATATACTTTGCTTTGCAGGAACGCAGATATATATGGCGCCTGTCGGGAAGGGGTTACATTAAATTTGTCTTCCTGATGTAAAATATGCTTTAAAAAGAATAGTGTAGATGCATGGAAATCCTACTGATAGAAAGGATATTTATTCAATCTATTAACAAGAATGAATTAGGTATTGAAAATAGGGCAAATTAAATGAGAGAAGCGTTCAGTAGAATTAATATTATTAATCAGGTTTAGCATGTTTCATAATAACAGGGAGTTTCTACAGCATATTATAGTAGTCAAAGAACTAATGTTCCTTTGTGTAGAAGCCATCTGCAAATTTTAAAAATTGAAATAATTTTGATTTGTCTGTTAATTAGATTTTCTGCCATCCAATAAGCCTGCAAGTTATCTATGTATTGTTTAAAAATCCAAATGATTTTTATTCTATTTGAAAATAAGAAATGAACAGATAGCTGCTTTATAAAGTTTAGCAAAATTCTAATTAAGTAGATTTGTAATATTACATAAAAAATATGACTATGCACTTCCGTTAACCTCTCACACCTTTATATAAACGTTTAATTTCTCTATAATGATGTAAGTTGTAGAAAGCAATAATATCCCCATTGAGATTTAGATGGCATTTATATTAGGTTCTTGGTGCTAAAGTTGGGTTGGCAAGTGGAAAACAAAAAGCTTCATGGGCCAATCCTCTAGCAGTATCTGTGCTGACACAGACCTAAAGTGCATAATGACCAGAGCCAGGTAGCAAGTTAACTGAGTTTAGTTAAAATACCTGTAAATAATCAGAATATCCTAAGGAAACCTGCCTGTTTGAGCATGACAACTGCCAAATCATCCTTATTATTATTATTATTTATTATTATTTACTAATATAGCACCATTGATTCCATGGTGCTGTACATGAGAAGGGGTTACATACAAATTACAGATATCACTTACAGTGAACAAACTAACAATGACAGACTGATACAGAGGGGAGAAGACCCTGCCCTTTCGGGCTTACATTCTACAGGTTGGTGGGGAAGGAGACAGCAGGTTGGTGTGTTGCAGCAGTTCTGGTGTTGGTTGAGGCGATATCTCCGGTACTGGTGAGGAGGTAGCAGGGTCATTGCATGCTGTAAGCTTTCCTGAAGGGGTGGGTTTCAGGTTCAGTCTGAGGGATCCGAATGTAGTTGATAGTGGGACGTGTTGGGGCAAAGAATTCCAGAGGATGGGGGATATTCGGGAGAAGTCTTGCAGGCGGTTGGGTGAGGATCGAATAAGTGTGGAGGAGAGAAGGCAGTCTTGGGAGGATTGGGGATTACATGAGGGAAGGTATAGGGAGATTACTTCAGAGACATATGGGGGAGACAGGTTATAGATGGCCTTGTAGGTCAGTATTAGTAATTTGAACTGGATACGCTGAGGGAATGGGAGCCAGTGAAGAGATTTGCAGAGGGGAGAAGCGGAGAAGTAGCGAGGAGAGAGATGAATTAGTCGGGCAGCAGACTTAAGGATGAACTGGAGAGGTGCGAGGGTGTTAGCAGGGAGGCCACAGAAAAGGATGTTGCAGTAGTCGAGGTGGGAGATGATGAGGGCATGCACAATCATTTTAGTAGATTGAGGGTTGAGGATAGGATGGATTCTGGAAATATTTTTGAGCTGAAGGCGACAGGAGGTAGAAAGAGCTTGGATGTGCTGTTTGAAGGACAGGGCAGAGTCAAGGGTTATTCCAAGGCAACGGACTTCCGGCACGGGGGAAAACGTGATGTCGTTAATTGTGATAGATAGGTCAAGTAAGGAAGATCTGTGAGATGGAGAAAGATGATGAGTTCAGATTTGTCCACATTGAGTTTGAGGAAGCGGGAGGAGAAGAAGGAGAATATGGTTGATAGACACTCCAGGATTCTGGACAGCAGAGAGGTGACGTCTGGGCCAGAGAGGTAGATCTGACTGTCATCAGCATAAAGGTGGTACTGTAATCAGTGGGACTTTATGAGTTGCCCAGGCCAAGTGTATAGATTGATAAGAGTAGGGGTCCTAGAACAGAGCCTTGGGAGACTCCAACAGAGAGAGGGTGGGACGAGGAGGTAGTGTGGGAGTGGGAGATGCTGAATGTGCAGTTAGAAAGGTATGAGGAGATCCAGGATAGGGCGAGATCCTTGATGCCAAAGGTGGAGAGAATCTGTAGTAGAAGGCAGTGGTCAACTGTGTCAAAAGCAGAGGACAGGTCTAGAAGCATGAGTATAGAGTATTGTCCGTTCGCTTTGGCTGTAAGTAGCTCCTTAGTAATTTTGGTCAGGGCTGTCTCAGTGGAGTGATGGGGGCGGAAACCAGATTGTAGATTGTCAAAGAGCAAGTTAGATGAGAGGTGGTAGGAAAGTTCAGCGTGGGAGCAGCGATATTGGGCGATAGCTGGACCTAGCGGTTGGGTCGAGGGTTGGCTTTTTAAGGATAGGTGTGATTGTGGCATGTTTGAAAGCAGAAGGGAAGGTACGAGAAGTTAGTGATAGGTTGAAGAGGTGGGTGTCACGGGGCAGTTGAAGGAATACAGGGGACAAGGAACCTGGGCCCCTGAACTGCCCCTAAAGCTAAGGGGGACCTGTCTTTCCTTAACTTGGGGGTACGCTTAAAGGTAGCGAGACCCAAATCACTGACCTGTCCCTGTCTCCTGTTTAGCCCTGAGCTAAACCCACCAACTTCCTCCCCAGGAGGTGAGACAGGGAATAATGTGAACAACACCCAAAAACAACAAAAGGGAAGACAGATACCTAGGGGTTAAAACAACTAAACAATAAACACTTAGCTTTCTCTGCTGTTAAGCTCTGCACAGCGGAGTAAGGCCTCAGATGAGGGAAGCAACTGAAGTACAACTGCTCTCAGCAGCACCGGGCTCCAGCTTGGTTGGTTTCCAAAGGAAGCAATATTACCAACACTAGCTGAGGCCTAATGTGGCCTTTTAAAGGATCGTGGGAGTGGACTCCACCTTCTCCTGACAAGTCAAGCAATGCAATTACACCAGCGGTCACCGGGGCAAAGACTGAGATTAACCCCCGCTGGCCAGACAGGAAAAAGGTTTCAACATGCAAAGAGAAATCTGCCACAGATCCAAATGTGGATCGTGACAGTACCCCCCCCTTTAATGTGGGGCCTCTGGACCCTAAACATCGCACCTCATATACCACCTACGGTGAGGATGCCTCGATCCACCAGGGTTCACCCCAGCAGTCACCTGACTCTCAGGTCTATGGCAAACGCAGACAGATGGAAGTGGCCATAACGTATGCTCCGGAGGTACCACAAATCTCCAGAGCGCCGACCTGGGGAATGAGTTATGTACGGGCATAACTGGGGATAACTCCAGCTGGTAAGTCCCTGGGCCGAGAATGGCCGACACCTGATACGGCCCCATCACCCGAGAACTCCAGACTCCAGCAGAACACTTCCAGCGGATGTTTTTGGTCGACACCCATACATACTCGTTCACACACAGGTCCGGACCTGAACTTTCATTGTCACACACGCATTTGCCACAAGATAGTGAACTCTTGAAGGAACTGACAACAGAGGCATCCCCCTGTAAGGTTCTTTGTCTCTGTTGACATGTTCCTTGAAACTCAGTTTTCCGTCGGCCATTTTGCTTTCTGTCTTTCTGCAGCTCTTGCCCTCAGTTAATATGGAGTTTCCAGTTTTCATGTTCCCGCCCTGATTCTTCCCTCTTGCTTCTTAAGCAGCCTCAGCTGAACAATCAGTGCTCCTGAATCAAGCTTCAGTCAGTCTGTGACCTGACTCCTGGAAGCCTTGGACTCGTACTCCAGCTATTCCCTACTGAGGAACCTTGGAACACTTTTGGACTCTGGAAACCTGCTGTTTGGTGAATCCATGTTTGCAGAGGAATTACGGTACAGAGAAGAGATCCTGAACCTGCTTTGGAGATTTATTGTAGTGCTTGAAGTTACTCTGGCCTGCTGTGTCTCCTGTCGCTGTTCCTGCAAACTGTGTGAACTTTTCAGCATGCTTGTATGAAGTAATACAAGTCATTTCATTTCAACCTATGTCTCCTGTGTTTTCCTCGCACCCAAGCACAAGACGCTATAGGAACTGTACACTATACATGACAAGATTCAGGAGCCAATGTTTAGTGTCTGCTGGTTCTGGGAAAGCCGTGTCTGCTGTGACTGTGGATATCAGATGTCCGTTTAATACCTTATGTGATGACAGTGGTTGTGACTTCTCACAACCATTCCAGGTGAGCGCATTCCCTTAAAATTTTACTCTGGAGTGTTACCACAGGTAAACACTATTGTTTTTTTTTTTTTTTTCCTTTCCTCTTCTCCTTCCAGCACCTCTGCCTTAAAAGATCTGGAAGATGGAGGCCCGCATAAAGGAACTTTGCGGAGTGACTGATACAATCCTTTCAGATGTACAGACTTTAAAAACACGTTTTGCAAGCCTACAGGACCTCACTAATCATAATTTGCAAGTGTTTGGACAGACTACCCAGGAATTGCGAGCCAGGATTGAGGCTCTAGAGGAACGAGCCCAGGCTCCTGCCATAACCCCAAGTTCTGGGATCCCCAAATTACCTCCTTTTCGTTTTGGCGGTGAACGTGAGAAATTCAGGGGATTTATTAATCAATGCAATTTATTTTTCTCTGCACATGCTTCACAATTTCCCACTGAACGATACAAAGTGATTACTATAATCATGTTGCTTACCAATAAGGCTTTGATGTGGGCAAACCCTCTGATTGAGACTGAGGATGATTGTTTGAATCACCTTGATGCTTTTATTTCAGCCATGGGGCAGGTGTTTGATGACCCCAATCGAGGTGCAACAGCTGAAGCAGCCATGTTAACTTTGCGCCAAGGTAAGCGTTCAGTAGCCGAATATGCCCTGGATTTCAGGAGATGGGCTCTTGATACCACTTGGGACACTTCCGCTAAAAAATCTATTTTTCGGAAAGGGTTGTCTCCACTGATTAAGGATGAACTTGCTTGTGCCGACCCTCCCACTGCGTTAGGTGACTTTATTAACTATTGTATCCGTATTGATGCTCGTCTGACTGAACGCAGACAAGAGAGATGGTTCGAAAATAATCGCACTAACCTTTTACTACCTCCCTCCTCAGCTAAGGAACCTTTGAGTAGGATCACAAGGGAACCAGAACCTGAACCCATGCAGGTGGACTCTTTACAAAGACGGGTTAGTGATGCACACAAAGAACATCGTATAAAGGAAAATCTATGTTTCTACTGTGGTAAATCAGGGCACTTCATTATAAACTGCCCCAGCCGTTCTCGTAAGACTACTGCAGCAGTCATTCACTGTGAGTGTTGCGAGAGGAGCTCTGTCATGTCCGAGCCTCAGGCTCCAGAGAGATCTGCTGCAAGAGATCTTGATTTCTCAGACTTAAACTCTGTTAGTTCTGGGGACGATGACGGTATAAACGCTGCAATTTTTCAAGTTTCCTCAGCGGTGTCCCAGCTGAGTTGTAAAAGAAACAATTCTCATTGCTTCGTTTCCATCAAACTCTGGGTTGACTCAGTCTGGGTGTCTAGCTCTGCTATGATCAACTCAGGAGCAAGTGGAAATTTTATGGATATCTCCTTTGCTCTGAAACAGGGGATACGTTCAGTGAAGAAGGCTACTCCAGTACAGATGGAGACTGTGGATGGCTCTCTACTGACTTCTGGACCAGTGGATCAAGAAACAGAGCCTTTGAGGGTCCTTATGGGTAAAGATCATCAGGAGAAAATGTCTTTTTTGCTTATCTCTTCTCCCCACTTTCCCATCATTCTAGGGCTACCATGGCTGCAGGCGCAGAATCCTACGATTAACTGGGAGACCAAGGAATTACACTTTCTGGAGAAACAGATGAGTCAAGGAATTTCAGCTTGCTCTGTTCCTAAAGGAACCATGTCAGTCCCTGAACTACCAGCTGTATACCAGGACTATGTGGATTTATGTGACAAGAAGAACGCTGATCAGCTTCCTCCTCACCGTCCATATGATTGTCCAATTGAATTATTGCCCGGAGCCGAGATACCTTTTGGTAAGATCTACCCCCTAGCGGGGCCCGAGCTAACAGCTTTGAAGGATTATATAGACGAAAATTTAGCCAAGGGCTTCATACGCCCCTCTTCATCTCCCGCAGGTGCACCCATCTTCTTTGTGAAGAAGAAAGATGGATCTCTGAGACCCTGCATAGACTATAGGGAACTCAATAAGGTTACTATTAGAAACCGTTATCCATTGCCTTTAATCCCTGAGTTGTTGGAGAGAGTGCGGCATGCCAAAATTTTCTCTAAACTGGATCTCCGTGGGGCCTATAACTTGGTCCGTATTAGACCTGGGGATGAATGGAAGACTGCTTTCAGGTCACGCTATGGACACTTTGAATATCTAGTTATGCCTTTTGGTCTGAGTACCGCCCCAGCCACTTTCCAACACTTCGTGAATGATATCTTCAGGGATCTCCTAGATACATTTGTGGTGATTTATCTGGATGATATTCTAATTTTTTCTAACTCCACAGAGGAACATCATGGACATGTGAGAATGGTCTTAGAACGCCTAAGACAAAACCATCTCTACATCAAGCTTGAAAAATGTGAATTCCATAGGACCGAAATTCAATTTCTGGGGTATGTACTATCTACGCAAGGGATTAGTATGGATGGAAGCAAGACCCAAGCCATCAAGGATTGGCCAATTCCTAGAAATGTGAAGGAGGTGCAGCGTTTCATCGGGTTTGCCAACTTCTATAGACGTTTCATTAAGAATTTTTCTGAGGTAGTGTCACCTATCACCCAACTTACCCGGAAACAGTCTAGGTTCTCCTGGACCCCGCAAGCTCAGGAAGCATTTTACTGTTTAAAGGATAAATTTACCACCGCACCTATCTTAGTACATCCCAACCCCGAGCTTGCCTTCATAATAGAGGTGGATGCTTCAGACTGTGCCGTTGTAGCTATACTCTCTCAGAGAACAGGTGAGAAGAATGTCTTGCATCCCTGTGCCTTCTTTTTCCAGCAGTTGTCTTCGACTGAGAGGAACTACGATGTGGGCAATAGAGAATTGTTGGCCATTATTGCCGCCTTCAAGGAATGGAGACACCTTCTTCAGGGTGCTGCACAGCAAATAGTCGTCCTGACAGACCATCGTAACCTTGAATTTATCAGGTCGGCTAAGTGCCTGACTCCTCGCCAGGCTCGCTGGAATCTTTTCCTAAACCAATTTAATTTTGTCATTTCTTATAGACCAGGATCGCGCAATGGAAAGGCTGATGCACTCTCTAGGATTCATTCAGCAGAGACACGTCCACTTACTCCTCCTAAGACTATTCTTCCTGACTCTAGATTCCTGGGAGTGATTCATAATCAAGACCTACTTAAGGACATCAAGGAAGCATACCATGCGGATTCTTTGTTGGCTCAACCCCCAAGGGACGTAAGTCTTGTCTTTAAGAATGGTGTGTGGATTCAGGGACAACGCCTGTATATACCTGAAACAGTCAGATTGAGAGTATTGCAACTCATCCACGATTACAAGATAGCCGGGCATAGGGGAATTCTAAAGACACAAGAATTTCTTTCTCGTTTCTTTTGGTGGCCCACTTACAGGAAAGATGTCTTAAACTATGTCACTTCATGTGAAGTCTGTGCAAGATGCAAAACACCTCGCTCCTCACCAACTGGTCTGTTGCAACCTCTTCCCACCCCGTCCCGCCCGTGAGGATCCATTTCTATGGACTTCATTGTGGAGTTACCAACCTCTCAAGGGAAGAACACCATTCTAGTGGTGGTTGACCGTCTAACAAAGGCAGCTCATTTTATCCCTTGTGTCGGCTTACCCACTGCAAAACAGACATCAGACTTGATGATTAAGAATGTGTTTCGCTTACATGGAGTACCGGATGAGGTCATTTCGGATCGAGGGGTGCAATTCACTTCAAGGTTTTGGCAAAATTTCTGTGCAGCATTGGACATTAAAGTAAACCTTTCTTCTGCTTTTCATCCCCAGACTAATGGACAGACAGAACGAACCAATCAGACCCTGGAGCAGTATCTCCGCTGTTTTATCTGCCACCTACAGGATGATTGGGTGGATCTACTTCCACTGGCTGAGTTCTCTTATAACAACTCTCAGAGCGCCTCCACTAAGCAGTCTCCTTTTTACTCCAATCTAGGTTATCATCCTAACATTCTTCCTCGATTTCCCATAGATACGCCCTTGCCGGCAGTGGCTGAAAGAATCACTTCTTTACAAAACAATATGGATCTTCTAAAGGAAAATCTAGAATTGGCTCAGGAAAGGTACAAGAAAGCAGCAGATAAATTTCGTAAACCTGCACCAGCTTTCAAGGTAGGAGATTTGGTCTGGCTGTCAACCAGAAATCTTAAATGAAAGATTCCATCGTCTAAATTGGGACATAAGTACATTGGACCTTATAAGATCAATAAGATTATAAGTGCTGTTGCTTGTCGTTTTCAACTGCCCAGAACTATGAGAATCCACCCTGTCTTTCATGTATCCCTACTAAAGGCTGCAACACCCAATACGTTTCCTGGACATTCTTCTCCTTGCCCTGACCCAGTGCTGGTCGATGGTCAGGAAGAATTTATGGTGGAAAGGATTCTAGATTCCAGGTTGTACAGAAATCAGTTGCAATATTTGATTAAATGGCAGGGCTACCCAGTGGAGGACAACTCATGGGAACCAGTCAATAATGTAAATGCTCCTCGCCTGCTCCGCCAGTTTCATCAGAGGTACCCTGACAAGCCTGGTCTGAGGTCATCCGAAGGTTGTCCCTAAGGGGGGAGTAATGTAAGGTTCTTTGTCTCTGTTGACATGTTCCTTGAAACTCAGTTTTCCGTCGGCCATTTTGCTTTCTGTCTTTCTGCAGCTCTTGCCCTCAGTTAATATGGAGTTTCCAGTTTTCATGTTCCCGCCCTGATTCTTCCCTCTTGCTTCTTAAGCAGCCTCAGCTGAACAATCAGTGCTCCTGAATCAAGCCTCAGTCAGTCTGTGACCTGACTCCTGGAAGCCTTGGACTTGTACTCCAGCTATTCCCTACTGAGGAACCTTGGAACACTTTTGGACTCTGGAAACCTGCTGTTTGGTGAATCCATGTTTGCAGAGGAATTACGGTACAGAGAAGAGATCCTGAACCTGCTCTGGAGATTTATTGTAGTGCTTGAAGTTACTCTGGCCTGCTGTGTCTCCTGTCGCTGTTCCTGCAAACTGTGTGAACTTTTCAGCATGCTTGTATGAAGTAATACAAGTCATTTCATTTCAACCTATGTCTCCTGTGTTTTCCTCGCACCCAAGCACAAGACGCTATAGGAACTGTACACTATACATGACACCCCCTGTGTCACCACACTCACACATTTCTCAGATGAAACCACCACCCTACCCTGACCCCTCCTTCCAAGAGGGTTCCGACTCACAGGGTAGGCTAGTGGTGAGGGTTGGGACTTGCCCCTACTTCTTGGCAGCACCTCTGCTGCCCCCACTGGAGAAGAAGGAGAAGGTTGCAAAAAGACTGCAGAGACAGTAGCCCCGGGCAGCAGCCCTCACATGACTGATCCCAGCTGACCATTTCCCTGGAACGCCAATCTATGACTGGGTTGTGTTTTGTCAGCCAAGGGAGGCCTAAAATGATGGGTACTGGCATACTCTCCAAGACGTAGCATGACAGGGACTCTTCATGACGAGTCCCTATACGCAGGCGTATATCATGCACGACCTGGGTCACACTCCCCTGGCTGAGTGGGACAGAGTCAATGGTCTGGACGCATAGAGGTTTCGCTAGCATCCTACACATCAGGCCATTGGTCCAGACAAAGTGAGCATCCACCAAACTGACTCCTGCTCCACTGTCCACAAGCACCAGTATCCCCTTAGATACCCTGCCAATCACCACTCGCAGTCAGGGTACACTGAGAGGAAGAAATGGAGGAAATATACACTCTGTGGTCGCCTCCCTCCACACGACCAGGGGGATGCGGCTTGTTAGATGGCACAGATGTTTTGGTGCGAGCTAGGCAGACCTCAATAAAATGACCAGTCTGCTCACAGAAAAAACATGCCCCCACACCACGTTGAACCGCAGGCAACCCCGTTTGGGAAACAACTGCTCCCACCTGCATAGGTTCGTCTGACTGCTCAACTGCATCCTCCTCCCTAACTAGGAGAACAGGGGGCAGTTTTGGTGTACGCCTCTCCTGAGGTGTCTATCCACCCGGATGGCAAGGGACATGGCAGCCTCCAATGACCTGAGGGCGGTGTACTGCACCAGAGTATCCTGCAACCTTGGGGACAGACCCTGCACAAAATGACTCCTAAGGGCTGGATGATTCCACTGTGTGTCAGTGGCCCATCTCCTGAACTCGGAGCAGTACTCCTCAACTGGCCGGTCCCCCTGCTTGATTTTATGGAGTCGGGTTTCCGCCAGGGAGACGCCATCAGGATCTCTATACACCAGCACCAGAGCCGCATAATACCCGTCCACCGACCGTAAAGATGGTGAATCGGCCGGCAGGGAGAAGGCCCAGGATTGGGGATCACCCCTAAGAAGGGAGACAATAATCCCCACACGCTGTTCCTCACTCCCTGATGAATGAGGGCGGAGCCTGAAATACAATTTACAGGCCTTCTGAAAAAACAGAAATTTATCTCTCCCTCCAGAAAACTTGTCAGGGAGAGATATCTTAGGTTCTGGTTGAACCTGCATATGAGCCAAGGCCCAGAAACCCACCAACTGCTGTAGATGCTGCACCACCTCACTCCGCAGCAACTTAAGCTCATCTGTGAGAGTCTGCAGCAATTGGGCAAAGGTCGGCATTTGGGCCATGATTCACAAGAAAGGGAAAGGAGAAAAAAAAAACTGTATTGGTTTGTAATAATGTCACGGGGCTGTTGAAAGAATACGGGGATGAGGAACCTGGGCCCCAGAACTGCCCCTAAAGCTAAGGGGGACCTGTCTTTCCTTAACTTGGGGGTATGCTTAAAGGTAGCGAGGCTCAAGTCACTGACCTGTCCCTGTCTCCTGTTTAGCCCTGAGCTAAACCCACCAACCCACTCCCCAGGAGGTGAGACAGGGAATAATGTGAACAACACCCAAAAACAGCAAAAGGGAAAACAGACACCTAGGGGTTAAAACAGCTAAACAATAAACACTTAGCTTTCTCTGCTGTTAAGCTCTGCACAGCGGAGTAAGGCATCAGATGAGGGAAGAAACTGAAGTACAACTGCTCTCAGCAGCACCTGGCTCTAGCTTGGTTGGTTTCCAAAGGAAGCAATATTACCAACACCAGCTGAGGCCTAATGTGGCCTTTTAAAAGATCGTGGGAGTGGACTCCACCTTCTCCTGACAAGTCAAGCAATGCAATTACACCAGCAGCCACCAGGGGCAAAGACTGAGATTAACCCCCGTTAGCCAGACAGGAAAAAGGTTTCAACATGCAGAGAGAGATCTGCCACAGATCCAAATGTGGATCGTGACAGTGGGTTAGGGATGGGATAATAGTGGTGGTGAGGTTGGGGAGGAGGTGGAATGGGATGGGGTGAAGTGCACAGGTTGTGAGGTGCTATTTGGAGAGGAGACAATTAAGCTCCCCTTCGGTGATGTTGGAGAGTGAGATTATGGAGTTTGGGCATTGGTCTGGTATACAAAGGGGTTGTGGTGGTTGAACAATGAAGACTTTACTTGTTTGGTCGATCTTATTTTTGAAATGTGTGGCAAAGTCCTCAGCAGAGATGAGGAAGGTAGGAGGGGCAGTGGTGGGCGGAGGAAGGAGTCAAAAGTTTTGAATAACTGTTTGGGGTTGTAGCATAGGGAAGATACGAGGGTTGTGAAGTAGGCCTGTTTAGCAGAGGTGGGGGCAGATTTGAAAGAGAGTGTTGCTTGTTTGAATGCAGTGAAGTCGTCTTGCGAATTTGTTTTCTTCCAACGCTGCTCTGCAATCCTGGACACTTGCCGGAGCTTTTTAGTTGTGTTATTGTGCCAGGGTTGTCTGTTGGTACGTCGCACTCTGCCATGAACGAGAGGGACGACCGTGTCAATAGCCGATGCGAGAGTGGCATTGTAGAAAGCAGTGGCACTGTCTGTGTCGTGAAGTGAAGATATGGATGCCAGTGGTAGAATTGAGTCAGAGAGTGTGTAGGTGTCTAGGTGTGCAAGGTTTCTGCGGGGGTGCGCGTGTTGCTGGACATGGGTGACAGGTGAGGAGGACAGGGATGAGAAAGTGAGTAGATGGTGGTCGGATACAGGGAGAGGGGAGGTGGTGAAGTTAGATAGAGAGCAGAGGTGGGTGAAGACCTGGTCTAATGTATGTCAGTCTGTGTGGGTGGCTGAGGACATCCACTGAGTAAGTCCCAAGGTTGAAGTAAGGGACAGGAGGCTGCTGACTGAAGGGTATCAGTGGGGATGTTGAAGTCACCTATGATGATAGTGGGGATGTCAGTGGAAAGAAAGAGAAGAAGCCAGGTAGAGAATTGGTCAATGAAGGCAGTAGTCGGGCCTGAAGGTCAGTATATGACGGCCACTTACAGAAAATGATACAGTTCCTGGCCCTTCAAGAAATTGAATGCATAGTTTGTGTTTCATGTTTGAAGGACCTGTAGTCACATGGCTAAATATGCAGGTTTTCAAGTCACTAAAGATTGCTGCTTATATATTGGGAGTAAACTATTGTACCTCAGATTCAGGAGCAGTTAACCAGTTAGTATATGTTTGGCTGTCTGTGGTTAACATATAGCACATATATCACATGATACATTCTCCCAACACCCCTGATGAAGCTTGATGCAAAACATGCATCATGTGTGTTTTTATTGATATAGTGTAGTCCATGGCGCTGTGCATTATTATCGTTATGTGAACTTTCTTGTGATATCACTCTATCCATGTTTACTGGTATGTATCATAAAGAATCTTAACTTAGACGGAACTTGCTATTTTGGCTCCTACGTTTTGAGTATCTGTCCTTAATACTATGATTGCAGACAATATAACACTATTTCTTTGTAGTATTCACACAAGGAAATTTTGTTATCACATACCTACCTATAAGATTTTATAAGTCAGACTTTTGTATGACTACTTTTATGTTTTTAATTATTATTTTTTTTACTGAAGAATATATTTTTATTGATTTTGAGATTTCTATATTTCTATAAGTGCTCTTCATATAGTACATCTGTTTAAGTTGTTGTAGTGAGAGAATGAAAGGTTTGAAATGTGTCTGACTTAGCATACCACAGATCATGTGATCAAATTAAATGATAGCATACCTTGTGTTATGTTCTGAACTGCTTGTATGTAGTGGATTTGGGGCAGAAAATTCTCCTAGTTAGCAGTGGCCCTGAAAATATTGAGATTTATAGACTGCATCCTGACAGCTACAGTTATTGTGGGAGAAGCACCCTGACAGATTTGTCACTCAAACTGACCTGCAAATTGTATCATTAAATTCTGGTGGGGGTCTGAGATACTGAGTAAAATGTTGCTGGCTTCAGGTTTGAGTGGGCCCCAGGCAAAAGAATCTCAGTGGGGTCCTTTAACACATACCACATTTCATGATGCATAATTAAGAAATATAGGTATAGTACAATGCCAAATATTTCACTTACTTCTTACATTACATGAGTGATATCTATTGTAAATTCTACAATAGGTCAGAAACCGGCAAATCCTCACAGTGCACAGTGTGTACACTGAGGGCATTCAAAAATCTGCAGTCACACAGAGTGAGTGCAGACTTTTCATTTTAGATTGGACAGTATTGTCCTCCATACAGCATTATAGGCACCACATTGCCCTCCATACAGTATTATGTGCACCACATAGTCCTCCATACAGTATTATTGGCACCACATAGTCCTCTATACAGTTTTATGGGCACCATATATTGCTCCATACACTATTATGGGCCCTATGTGTTGCTCCATACAGTGTAACAGGCCCCATATACTGTTCCATGCAGAGTACTGGGCCCCATGGGCCCGACTCATGGTGCCCATAACGTACTTGTGTCCCCAATGGCAAGTGGGCGCCCCTGTTCATCCAGGGCCCTGCCACTTGCCTGGATGCGCTTGGTGGTGACGTCGACCTTAGAGCTGTGTCAAGTAAATTTGGTTGGGAGCCTAGTTATTTGATACTTACAGCTTGTGGCAAATGCCTGCTGTAAAGACTGTTCCTGCTTTTGAAAGTAACACCTCAAGATCTGTGTCTAGGTTCTAAAGTGTAACCACCACGCTTTGAGCCTCAGTCACAAACTTTGGCCAACTTGCCTTTTATTGCCTTTTTTGTGTAGCCACCAAGCTCTGTGATACAGTATTACAAATAATGATAGGAAAGGGAAAGACAATACAAAAGACAATGTGCACATCTATATAAAATGTATATTTTATTTATATGCAAGTGAACATAAAAAATTCCACAATTTAAAAGCATTTAAAATAGATATATACATATCTCAAAACCCATGACATAATGATATTATGCTCCATAAAATGTATGGAGCTGTAAGCAGGTTGCGGGATGCAGTGACGCAAGGCAGACAGGGCAAGGCTTAACAATTTAACAGTTTAATTAACAGGGGTTAACTCCTCGCAGGGAGAAAGATGATTGATGGGTTAGTGCAAAAAGGAGCAAATGCAGAATAGTAGCAGTCCAGTTATGAACTTATCGTGTCCTTTATGTTCCTCCTCCGCAGATGATCCCGCAGGAATTGTAGCACCAGCAATGGCAGGAGAGATGTCCACAGATGGGGCCCGTTAAACGATGGTCTGTCTTCTGGCGGCAGTGGTCGGTCTCCGGTACCTTCCGCTGAGCCCCTAGTCATTTAACTGGGGAGCAAAAGAGTAAAGTTCTCCGCAAGGTTCCTTGTGGCACGTGTCTTTCTGAGCAGCTGCAGTCACCTGAATGGCTGCTCTGCACAGCTCTGCTCAGCGTGCACTCCTCTGTGTGTCAGCCTAAGTGAGGATCGCTGCAGAAGTCTCTGTCTCACATGGGAGCCGCTGTGCGTCTGTAAGAAATTGGGGACGCACCTCAAGGTTTTGCACCTGGCCCCTCCGCTTGAGCTCATCACTCTGTCTAGCCAGGCGCATGGCGCTCTGCGCTCTCACTGTCTCAGGGGCCCATATGCAAAAGCTCTGCCGCAGTTCCACCCCACTCTGTCTTTCATACTGCGGAGCATGCCGCACGCCTGCCTCTGCACTCTGCTGGTGGGAAATTCACTGTCTCTTTGCACGCTTTCTCCTCACTGCCTGGCTTAGTCACGCCCCCTCTTCACGGATCATGGGGCCTGTCCAGTCCATTATTCTTTCCCCCAGGCAACATGGGATGCAGCCTCAGCAGTTCTGGACCTAGCATGATGCATGGCACCTGAAGCCCGGTCTTCCTCCTTACAAAGCAATGCAAATAAATGAAAAAAATATACAGCTCTGGCAATAAATAAGATACCACTGCACAGTTTTATAAAAATCAGCTTCTCTACATGTCTGACAGCCATTCCATTCCAGTGTCAGTTGAATTCCAACCAGAGTACACCTCATTCTACTTAATGTGCTTCTCATTAGGTGATCACCTGAACCAAATCTTATTTAATGAAGGAAAGTATAAAAAACGCTGCTGTGGTGTTCACAATCCTCTTGCAATAGGACAAGCTGGATGACAAAATAAGTGCTAGTAATATCCCGAAAGTAATAGGAATGAAAAAATAACTTTTAACCATGCCAAAGGAGTTGAAAAGAAAAGTATTGAGTGAGGAAAAGAACGACTCAATTCTGGCTTTACCAGCAAAGG
The DNA here is from genome assembly GCA_033576555.1 of Oophaga sylvatica. Lineage (NCBI taxonomy): Eukaryota > Metazoa > Chordata > Amphibia > Anura > Dendrobatidae > Oophaga > Oophaga sylvatica. The sequence goes on along the minus strand of JARQOD010000004.1, from coordinate 199,189,971 downwards.
GATACAGTGAGCATCATGTTGCCTCCATCTTTAACATTTCTAAGACGGCAGTCCATTACAACAAGGTCAAGCAGCAGACATTGGGGACAACAAAGCTACAGACCAACAGAGGGCAAAAACTACTCTCCATGGACTGGAATGATGGTCATCTTATTTGAATGTCACTCAGCAACTGCAGGATGACATCAAGTGACCTACAAAAGGAATGGCAATTGGCAGCTGGGGTGAAGCGCATGGCAAGAACAGTTCGTAACAGGCTCCTAGAGGCAGGGCTCAAGTAAAGCAAGAAAAAAGAATTTAATCAATGAGAAGCAAAGGAGAGCCAGGCTGAAGTTGCCAAAGACCATAAGGATTTGACCATAGAGGACTAGAGTAAGGTAATCTTCTCTGATGAGTCTAATTTTCAGCTTTGCCCAACACCTGGCCATCTAATGGTTAGACGGAGACCTGGAGAGGAGTACAAGCCACAGTGTCTTACACCCACTGTGAAATTTGGTGGAGGAACGGTGATGATCTGGGGATGCTCCAGCAAGGCTGGAATTGGGCAGGTTAATCTTTGTGAAGGACGTATGAATCAAGCCACATACAAGGTTATCCTAGAAAAACAGTTGATTCCTTCTGCTTAGGTAATGTTCTCCAACTCTGAGGACTGTTTTTTCCATTTTTCGAGCAGGACAATGCACAATGCCACACAGCTAGGTCAATCAATGTGTGGATGAAGGACCACCACATCAAATCCCTGTCATGGCCAGCCCAATCTCCAGACCTGAACCCCATTGAAAACCTCTGGAATGTAATCAAGAGGAAGATGGATTGTCACAAGTCATTAAACAAAGAAGAACTGCTTAAATTGTTTTACCAGGAGTGGCATAAGGTCACCCAAAAGCAGTGTGAAAAACTGATGGAAAGCATGCCAAGACGCAAGAAAGCTGTGATTAAAAATCATGGTTATTCCACAAATATTGATTTCTGAACTCTTCTTGAGTTAAAACATTAGTATTGTTGTTTATGATTTTGAACTTGTTTTCTAAGCATTATTTGAGGTCTACAAGCACAGCATTTTTTGTTATTTTGACCATTTCTCATTTTCTGAAAATAAATACAAAATTTGTTGTTAGGGTCTGCGGAACGCACCAAATATATAAAGTGGAGAGGTGCGTTCGCAGCCCGGGGTCCACCGTGCAAGCAAAGCCTGCTGCTAGTAAGATGACGAAAGTAGCGAACTCTGTTATCCCGCAGAGTCGCTAAAATAAACGCCGTAGCGCATTGTGGCAGTAAGTGCAGACACTGTTAATTCACAGAGCCGCTAACGGGATGCCACAGTGCTATATGGCGATATGTGCGAACTCACTTAGCTTCAGTGAGCCGCAAAGTAAAACGCTAGGGCGCTGTCTAGCGTCGAGAGCGAACCCTGTTACGTCACAGAGCCGCTGAGAACAAACGCCGTGTCCTGTCAGGCTCTCAGGCACACGGTTAATTGCTAAGCGAGCATAATACGTGGTCATGCGCTAATGTCCTCGCGGGAGTCACCCGCAATCTATGGCGTCTGAACGCCAGACCCTGAATACGGCAATCAAACTCCTCACCGGTTATGGCGGTAATCTAGGGCGTCTAGGACACCGACCCTGACCAGCTAGCACACTAAACTCCTCACCGATTAAGTCGGTATTCTAGTGGCTTATTTCAGCCGGGTCCCTAACCACACACACGCATGACCACACTGGCGCATAGCATACAATGGTTGATATTAGCGCATGGCGGCCCAGCCATGCTACCCTTTTATAGCAACAGCCACAGGACCTTCCAGGAACAAGGACCAATGAGAACCTGTTCAGAAGACTAGTAGTAACAGGGCCTTCCTGGCGGGCCAATAGGAGCCGCTGCAGTACCTGAGCATGTGACCCCTGATCTCCAATGAGAGATCTCACTCTGGGCACGCTCAGAAGGGAAAATGCAGGACTTTATCCCAAAGACGTCTGCTCCAGAACTGGCTACAATAGCAGATCCAGGAAAGGCAGCAGCAAGTCACTGCCCAGTAGTGGAGTGGGCAAGACGCCTGGAACGACGTCTCTGCTGAGCAGGCTCCACTGCGGCCGGAGACGAATGGGAGACCGCAGCGGCACTGGTTCGAGACTCCCCTTGTGCAGGAGCGGGAACTCGAACCCTAATATTACCCCCCCTCCTAGGGCCCCCCCTTCTCTGGGCCTCGCTGCGTTCAAAGGCAGCGATGAGCTGCGGAGCGTGAACATGCTCGGCAGGCTCCCAAGACCTATCCTCAGGCCCATAGCCCCTCCAGTCCACCAAATAAAACTTTTTGCCCCGTACCACCTTACACCCCACGATGGCGTTCACCTCATGGTCATCCGCAGATGAACCCGATGTCCCGGCAGATGACTAAGAAAACCGGGACATGAGCACGGGTTTCAGGAGGGACACGTGAAAGGTGTCGGAGATACCCAGGCGTGGTGGAAGAGCTAAACGGTATACCACAGGGTTAACCTGCTCGAGGACCTTGAAAGGACCCAGGTAGCGGGGTGCCAACTTAGTGGACTCAACTCGCAGCCTGATGTTACGGGCGGAGAGCCACACCAAATCCCCAGGAGCAAATGTAGGAGCGGGGCGCCGATGGGCATCGGCCGAAGACCTCATCCTCTCTTTGGAGGCCTGAATGGCATCCTGCGTGCGGTCCCAAATGTCCCGTGCCTCCACAGCCCAGTCTGCCACCCTGGAATCGGCGGAAGACACGGGCATAGGCACTGGTACCCGCGGATGCTGACCGTAGTTCAGGAGGAATGGGGTCTGTCCGGTGGAATCAGCCACAGCATTGTTTAATGCAAACTCAGCCCATGGTAGCAAGGATGCCCAGTCATCCTGCCTGGCTGAGAAAAAATGTCGTAGATAGGTGACCAAGGTCTGGTTGGCCCTCTCTACCAACCCATTCGTCTCAGGATGGTACGCTGAAGAGAGATTTAACTCAATACTGAGTAGACGACAAAGCTCTCTCCAGAACCGAGACGCAAACTGGGGACCTCGGTCACTGACAATCTTGTCCGGCATGCCGTGTAAACGGAAGATGTGCCTAACAAACAACGCTGCCAGAGCCCGTGCAGAAGGTAACCGTGGTAGTGGCACCAGATGCACCATTTTAGAGAAATGGTCGGTGATTACCCAAATGATGGTGCAACCCCGAGACTTGGGCAAGCCCACCACAAAGTCCATCCCAACCATCTCCCAGGGCCTGTCTGCCACCGGCAAAGGGTAAAGTAACCCAGCTGGCCGTTGTCGTGGAGACTTATTTTTGGCGCAGGAGACACACGCCCGAACATAGTCCCCAACATCACGGACCATATGCGGCCACCAATATGTCCTCGCCAGCAACTCAGATGTCCTCTTTGCCCCAAAGTGTCCACCCACCCTGGACGAATGTGCCCAAGAGAGTACCTCCGGTCGCAAATTAGTAGGCACAAAAGTCTTGCCCGGGGGCACAGACTCTAGCGAAACCGGGGCCACTGTTCTCAGGCTCTCTGTGGGGACGATAAGCCGAGGCTCCTCCACCTCCTCCTCCGAGGACACCACAGAGCGAGAGAGAGCGTCGGCACGAATGTTCTTCTCTCCCGAGAGGAAATGCAGTGTGAAATGAAACCGGGAGAAGAACAAGGACCATCTGGCTTGGCGAGAATTAAGCCGCTGGGCTGTCTGAAGATATACCAGGTTTTTGTGATCCGTGAAGACTTGGAAGGGAAAGCGAGCTCCCTCCAACAGATGTCTCCACTCCGAGAAGGCCAACTTCATTGCTAGCAACTCCCTGTCCCCGATGGAATAATTCCTCTCTGCTGGTGTGAAGGTCTTGGAGAAAAAGAAGCATGGATGCTTCCGACCTTGAGCATCCTTTTGGAAGAGGACTGCTCCAGCACCAACGGACGAGGCATCCACCTCCAATATAAATGGCTTATCAACATCGGGGCGATGTAAGATGGGAGCTCTAGCGAAATGAGACTTAATAGACGTGAAGGCCTTGGAGACCTCTTCAGACCACAATTTGGGATTAGCTCCCTTTTTGGTAAGGGCAACCACGGGAGCTACCAAAGTTGAGAAGTGGGGAATGAACTGACGGTAGTAATTAATGAACCCCATAAAGCGCTGCACCGCCTTTAGAGAGTGGGGTTCTTGCCAGTCCATCACCGCCTGTAGTTTGGCAGGATCCATAGCCAATCCCTGGGCGGAGATGATATAGCCCAGGAAAGGTAAGGACTCCTGCTCAAACACACATTTCTCCAACTTTGCGTAAAGGGAATTTGCCCGTAGGAGGTCGAAGACCCTGCCAACATCCCTCCGGTGGGAGTCAATATCTGGAGAGAAGATGAGTATATCATCCAGATAGACTACGACCGAGGTGGAGAGCATATCCCGGAAGATGTCATTGACAAAGTCTTGGAAAACGGCTGGAGCATTACAGAGCCCAAAGGGCATCACCAGATATTCGTAATGCCCATCCCTGGTATTAAAAGCCGTCTTCCATTCGTCCCCCTCACGGATGCGAATCAGGTTATAAGCACCGCGCAGATCTAGTTTAGTGAATACCCTTGCTCCCCGAAGCCTATCAAATAGCTCAGAGATCAGGGGCAACGGGTACTTGTTTTTAACGGTGATGGCGTTAAGACCCCTGTAATCAATACACGGACGCAATTCTCCGTTTTTCTTCTGCACGAAGAAAAATCCCGCCCCTGCCGGTGACACCGACTTTCTAATAAACCCTCTTGCCAGGTTCTCCTGAATATATTGCGACATGGCCTCTGTCTCAGGAAGAGAGAGGGGATAGACCCTTCCCCGAGGAGGTTCTGCGCCAGGCAAGAGGTCGATAGGACAGTCATAGGGGCGATGAGGCGGAAGAGTCTCCGCAGCCTTCTTGGAGAACACGTCTGCATATGACCAGTAGTGCTTGGGAAGTGGAGTAAGATCTGCGGGTAACTCAGTAGTGGTAACCTGAACGCAACTTCTGAAACATCTGCCTGTACATGCATCACTCCAACCCAGTATCCTACCCGAAGTCCACTCTATATGTGGGGAGTGGAAACGGAGCCAAGGTATACCTAGTAGGATCTCGTCTATTCCCTCGGGAAGGACGAGTAGGGAAATAAATTCCTGATGGGAAGGAGATACAGACAATGCAAGTGGGACAGTCTGGTGAGTAATTTGTGAGGGCAATGACGACCCATTCACTACCCGAACAGTCACTGATTTGTCAAGCGCCACCAGAGGTATTGCATGACGGCGAGCAAAGCTAGAGGACATGAAATTCCCCTCTGCTCCTGAGTCCACACAAAGGTCGGCGGTGAGAATGGAAGTACCAACAGTGATTGTCCCTTTAAATGTTATCTTGGAGGAAAATGCCGCTGTCTCTAGTGAACCTCCTCCCAGGGCCACTAGACGCGATCGCTTCCCCGATCGCTGTGGACATCTGTTGGCATAGTGTCCTGTCTGCTGACAATGGTTACAAACCACGGATACTCGGATGGACCGAGACTTAGGTCCTGCATGAGGAACTTCTGTGGCCTTTTGAGGTTCGGACGCGAGATCGGGGAATTCGAGAGGTTTGGCAAAGGTAGGAGCCAACCGAAACCTCTGCCTACACTGGGCCCGCTCCAACCTCCGCTCGTGAAAACGGAGGTCAATGCGGGTAGAAATGGAGATAAGCTTCTCCAGTGTGGCGGGAATCTCCCTGGTAGCCAAAGCGTCTTTAACATGGTCAGCCAGTCCCCGCCAGTAGATAGGAATAAGAACTTTATCAGACCAATCTAGCTCAGCAGCCAGAGTCCGAAACTGGACGGAAAACTGACTGACCAAAGACAAACCCTGTGTCAATGCCAGCAGTTGTAGCGCCGTATCGTGGGTGACCTGGGGTCCTAAAAAGACCTTTTTAAGAGCCTCCAAGAAACGAGGAGCACTCTGCACCACACGATCATCGCGCTCCCACAGCGGCGTTGCCCACTCCAACGCTCTGCCCGAGAGTAGAGAAAGTACAAAACCCACTTGTGCCCGATCCGTGGGAAAACGTGCAGCCAGAAGCTCAAGATGTATAGAGCACTGACTCACGAATCCCCGACATTGCTTGCTATCACCGGCAAACTTGTCAGGAAGCGGGAGGTGGGATAATGTAGGGGCAGAGGTGGCAGAGGACAAACTGGCTGCAGCCACGCTAGCAGCCTGAACAGCGACTGCGGTAACATCCACAGCTGAGGTTGTGCTCTCAAGAGCCTCCAACCTACCCTTCAGCTGCTGGATGTACTGCAATAGACGCTGTTCGTCCGCCATTTTACTAGTCAGACCCTGGCGCTAATATTATGTTAGGGTCTGTGGAACGCACCAAATATATAAAGTGGAGAGGTGCGTTCGCAGCCCGGGGTCCACCGTGCAAGCAAAGCCTGCTGCTAGTAAGATGATGAAAGTAGCGAACTCTGTTATCCCGCAGAGTCGCTAAAATAAACGCCGTAGCGCGTTGTGGCAGTAAGTGCAGACACTGTTAATTCACAGAGCCGCTAACGGGATGCCACAGTGCTATATGGCGATATGTGCGAACTCACTTAGCTTCAGTGAGCCGCAAAGTAAAACGCTAGGGCGCTGTCTAGCGTCGAGAGCGAACCCTGTTACGTAACAGAGCCGCTGAGAACAAACGCCGTGTCCTGTCAGGCTCTCAGGCACACGGTTAATTGCTAAGCGAGCATAATACGTGGTCATGCGCTAATGTCCTCGCGGGAGTCACCCGCAATCTATGGCGTCTGAACGCCAGACCCTGAATACGGCAATCAAACTCCTCACCGGTTATGCCGGTAATCTAGGGCATCTAGGACACCGACCCTGACCAGCTAGCACACTAAACTCCTCACCGATTAAGTCGGTATTCTAGTGGCTTATTTCAGCCGGGTCCCTAACCACACACACGCATGACCACACTGGCGCATAGCATACAATGGTTGATATTAGCGCATGGCGGCCCAGCCATGCTACCCTTTTATAGCAACAGCCACAGGACCTTCCAGGAACAAGGACCAATGAGAACCTGTTCAGAAGACTAGTAGTAACAGGGCCTTCCTGGCGGGCCAATAGGAGCCGCTGCAGTACCTGAGCATGTGACCCCTGATCTCCAATGAGAGATCTCACTCTGGGCACGCTCAGAAGGGAAAATGCAGGACTTTATCCCAAAGACGTCTGCTCCAGAACTGGCTACAATAGCAGATCCAGGAAAGGCAGCAGCAAGTCACTGCCCAGTAGTGGAGTGGGCAAGACGCCTGGAACGACGTCTCTGCTGAGCAGGCTCCACTGCGGCCGGAGACGAATGGGAGACCGCAGCGGCACTGGTTCGAGACTCCCCTTGTGCAGGAGCGGGAACTCGAACCCTAACATTTGTTGCTTGGAAATTTGGAGACATGTTGTCAGTAGTTTATAGAATAAAAGAGCAATTTACATTTTACTCAAAAATATACCTATAAAGAGAATCAGAAAACTGAAAATTTTGCAATGGTCTCTTAATTTTTGCCAGAGCTGTATATACATGCATGAGATGTGTCCAGAAATAGGATGACTGCCGCATTAATATTCCAAATATAATATAACTTGATGAAGATTTAAGAATAAAGCAATGAATACACAGGATTTTCCAGGTAAAATATATACATTATCATTAAATGTTATTGTTCATAGAACTTAATACAACTGAACGAAATTCTTAAACAGATAATCAAAATATGAGGCTACTGGGGTGTATATAGAGGGTGCTGCAGCTGCTGGGGTGTATATAGAGGCTGCTGGGGTATATATAGAGGCTGCTGGGGTGTATAAAGAGGCTTCTGGGGTGTATATAGAGGCTTCTGGGCTGTATACAGAGGCTACTGGGGTGTATATAGAGGCTGTTGTTTTTATTACAGGAAATGGTTTTAGCAGGAAAATAAAAGATGGTCAAAAACTTTGCTTATTTCATTAAAATGATTTGTTATTAAAGTGTGTGTGTTTCATTTTTCTTTCATACAATAGGATTAATAATTGATAGTTGTCTAATTGACAGCTCTCAATTATTAACCTGGCTTAAAGTCACCTTTCAATTGCAAGGTGGCTTTAACCCCTTACTAACCCATTCGCCACCGCTACAGGGCAATGGGAATAGACGGGCAAAGTGCCAGAAAGGGCTAATCTAATTATAGATTTGCCTTTTCTGGGGTGTCTGGGGGCAGATGTTAGTAGCCAGGGGGGGCACAAAATAAATGCACCCTCCCTGGGCTATTATTATTTGCCCCCACTCGCTTGCTTTGTCTGTCTGGTGGAGAAAATACAGCGGGAACCCACGCATTTTTTTCAACAAATTTACACCTTTACTTAACCCCTACATGTCTGCAATTTTGCACACATACACTCATGTAATTGTAAGTTAAAACCATATATCAAACTACATGAAATGACATGGTTAACTGTCTGTAAACCATGTGTCATTTCATGTCGGGTCTGTAGTTTCATAAAAGCCGGCAATTGAATTAGCGGCTATTACAGTATGTAGAAGTGAAACAAATGGAGACAATCGCTATAAAATGGCAGACCAAAGTCCAAAATCTCCTCCATCTGGAAGCCATCTAGCATAGACTAATGTGATTAACCCATCGTCCAGTATGAACATGCAGAGGAATAGTGCCAAGAGTGGCAGAAAAATCAATGGCATGTGCCAAGCTATTACCTCACAGTGGAGTGTGTGCTCAGGGCCGGGATCAGCGCGTCTGCCCCGACGCGCGTTTCAGAGAAATCCTCCATCAGGAGGCGTGCTGAATGCTATAACCGGAGGGTTTAAAAAGTGATGCGACCGGAAATCATCTGCTGCGGACCGTGGATTTCCGGTCGAATCACTTTTTAAACCCTCCGGTTATAGCATTCAGCACGCCCCCTGACAAAGGATTTCTCTGAAACGCGCGTCGGGGCAGACGCGCTGATCCCGGCCCTGAGCACACACTCCACTGTGAGGTAATAGCTTGGCACATGCCATTGATTTTTCTGCCACTCTTGGCACAATACTTTGGGTTAGTTGCCTCCTGTGTTGATATTTCATTCACCTGGGGATTTGTGAATACTTTGATCTCACCACTCCATGGACTGTGGGTTATTAACCCCTCAGTGGTTATGTATCTTGCTAAGTGATGCTCTGGAGTTAATTTTTGATTTAAACACATCTCCCCTCTTTACAATTTATGAGGTATTAACTAATTACTCAGGTGCTGGGATCGGTCTGTCTTTCGCGCTCTTAGGTGGTGCAATTGTTTATGCCATTCATTTGCTATAAACTGTCCTTTTCTTTTTATACTGTGTCCACACTTGTTTGTGAAATTCTTAATAAAGATTTACATGTTTTATTGATTCAGTACCCTTTATCGTTTTTTTTGTGATGGTCACATCACTATTCCTCAGTATGTAGAAGAGTATGAACTATAAATATATGTATATATATATGTCACAATGACATGTATATATATATATATGTGTGTTCTATGTGTATATATCTATTCTTTCTTTTGTGATTTAAATACTATTAATTTGTATCCATTATATGTCGGTTTTGCAAGCCTGCGAGAAAATCTCGCAAGTCGGATGTAAATCGGATGTTACAACTACGGTCAGATGCGACTAAATCGCATCTTTCCAGGAAAATCGGATGCCAGACGGATGACTGTTCATGATATTTTGCTGCGATAAACTACCAACTAAAACGGTCCGATTTTTTGTCGTTGTGTGTGACTCCGGCCTTACGGTCAAATCCATACTGAGTGAGCGTCTGTGTGTGACTCCAAAAATATATACGGAGATTTAAATTTTCCCCTTCACCGTATACAGCTGTCCGCTTCTGATACAGTACCGTATATCTGCTCTTTGTATTACGGTCAAATCCATACTGAGAGAGCGTCTATGTGTGACCCGGAATATATATGGAGATTTAAATTTTTCCCTACACCGTATACAGCTGTACACTCGTCATACAGTACCATATATCTGCTGGTATTTTTGGTACATTTTCCCAAACATGAGGAAGTATGGTGGAAGAGGCCGCGGACGTGTGCGGGGGGGCCAGCTGGTACTGATGGTGGTGGTGGTACATCTGCTGGTAGTGCCAAAAGCACAGTAGCACCTAAGGCAGGAGGTGTTGAGCCTGCGTCATTGTCTGGCTTCAGAAGGCCTGGAAGGCTCCCTTTTCTGGGAGTAGGTAAACCGCTTTTAAAGTCGGAGAATCAGGAACAGGTTTCGGCTTACATTGCCGAAACAGCTTCCAGCTCTATCGCCTCCTCTTCTGAAGTTTCAAAAAATGCAAGAACTGAGTCGTCAGTGCAGGCTCCTGGTCAAGAACAACACCTTTCCTTGTGTTTTTCACCCCCACGAAAACTGAAGGATGCGGCAGGCCACACTTCAGATTACTCCCTGGAGCTCTTTTCACATACCATGCCTGGGTTATCAAGTCAAATCCTGAATTCCCCAGTCCAAGATGAATATGACATGGAGTGCACTGATGCACAGCCACTGCTATATGATTCCGATGGTACATTCACCCAGAGCACTGCATTGCCCTTGCAGTCTACTGAGCCAGATTCTGACCCTGATGAAACTCAGGTGCCCCTTCCCGCATACTATACCACCTTACACGGTGACACAGAGGAAGGTGCAGATGAAATTGAAGAGGAGGTGATGGATGACCCTGTTGTTGACCCAGATTGGCATGCATTGGGGGAAGAGGGTGCCGCTGGCAATAGCTCAGAAGAGGAGGAGGATCCGCAGCAGGCATCGACATCGCAGCTGCGGTTATCTAGCAGGCCCGTAGCAGTCCAAAAACGTGTTAAAAAAAACAAAAAAAAACAAAAAGAGTTGTAGGACAGCTTGGCACGACGGCCAAAATAGCACAGCGTGCAAGCCCTGAAAATTTATCTTAAAATCCTGTAAGAAGTGCGGAAGGACCTTAAGCCGAGGGAAAATTCTACGAAATTTGAATACCAGTTGCATGCTTAGAAATTTAAACACCATGCACTTGCAAGCGTGGACGACTACAAAATCTCAGGTAGCACATGTGCACCTGCTCCGACTGAAGGTAGCCAGCAATGCTACATCGCTTTCCCCACTTTAAGCCCACCAGTTAGCACACCACAGCAAGAAATGTTGAGGTGTCGTCGCAAGGCCAAAGCAGTCAGGGAATCCCAATGTTTTTCCAACAAAAGACTGAATTTAGGCCATCACCATCACCATCACCAACCCCCTCTCAGTCCGCCATGTCCAACCCTAGATCCCCCATATGCAGCTTTCAAGTCCAGCTCACCCTAGCAGACACTCTAAGTAGGACAAGGAAGTACTCATCCTCTCATCCGCGTACAGTGGCTTTGAACGCCTGCATTACCAAACTGATCTCATTAGAGATGATGCCCTTCCGTTTGGTTGAAAGCGCAGCGTTCCGAGAGCTCATGGCCTATGCTGTCCCATGCTATGACCTACCCAGTCGTCACGTCTATTCTAGAAAAGCCATCCCTGCCATCCACCTGCATGTGAAAGACCGCATTGTCCATGCACTCAAACAATCAGTGAGTGGAAATGTCATGGTCTGCTGAGTTTGTGGGAAAAGGTAGGTTAACGGTTAATTTGGATGGCCTCACTCTGGGATTCTGGGAGGCTTCTTATAGCCTCATTGTGGGGCCATTCCTTGTCGCTTATACTTTGACCCTGTGTTTTGTGCTTGTGATTTTTTATGCTTGCTTGGTTTTGACTTGGTTCTGTTCCCGTTACGAGTTCTGCCTACCCCTCCTGTACTGCTTTGCTATCTCGTGTATGACTCCTGGCTTATGTTCTGACTATTCTCTGCTCGCCCCTTCTGTACTGCGCTGTCCTCTCCGTGTATGACCCCCCTTTGTCTGACCTGAGTTTCCCTATTCACTAATCCAGGGTTCCTGTAGAGTCCTGCACTCACCTCCAGTAGCAGGACGCTAAACCCCGCCCCCTGTGATCACATGATCGCAGGTCCTTTTGCCTACTGCTACCTTCAGTGCCTCCTCTCACCACGCTGCTCTGCTCCCATCTGCCTGAGCCTCCCCTACGGCATCTGACCCGGGCCCTTCCTCCGCAGTGTGGGTGAGTCACCCTGCTCAGCCATAGCAGTTCGCTGGCGCTGACAGGGTCATTACATTATAAGCGACCTTATATTATTCTGTGTTGGGGAAGCTAAGTATCTTTCCTAAAGGAAAAAAAAAAAAAAAAAGTGTCTAGTATCATGGATCCCATGCAAGCTTTGGCAGATCAGGTTAAAAACCTGACACTAATGTTCCAGAAACTTAATGTCGAACAGCGCACAATGGCTCAGACCCAACAACAGTTGGTGGACACTGTGCAGGGGGCTATTGCTGCAGGGTCTCCTAGCTCGGGTGGTAGAGATGTTTCGCTGGTGCCCCCCGAGTCGCCGGTCAAACTGCCAGACTTCTTCTCTGGGGACAAAAAGGAGTTCATGGTCTTTAAGGAGGGGTGCAAGCTTTTTTTTTCTCTCTGAGGCCTCGTTCCTCCGGGGATGAATTCCAGAAAGTAGGGGTAGTTATTTCTCTACTTCGGGGTGCACCGCAAGCGTGGGCTTTTTCTCTGTCTCCCTCTGCCCCTGAAAGGATGACTGTCAATTAGTGTTGAGCGATACTTTCCGATATCCAAAAGTATCGGAATCGGAATGGTATCGCCGATACCCAAAAAATATCGGCGATACTCGATACCGATACCGGAAATCCAATGTAAGTCTATGGGAACAAAATATCGTAATTAAAAAAAAAACATTCTTGCCTTGTTGGTTAATTGTACATGAAGGAAAACAACAAAGAGTAATGTAGAATGTATTGGGGAAGGTTGAGGAGACATTAAAGGCATAGATGTTTAACCCAATCAAATGGAATAGCATAAATATATTTTTTTTAAAGATGTTCGGATTGACGAAGAAATTGACAATGTTGTTAACGTTTTTTCTATTTTGGCAAATATGTATATTTCACAACTTCCATGCTCTTCACCTTTTTAACTTTTGACACACTTTCTCCTTCATAATCTTCAGCAGCATCATCTTTTTCATCAAATTATTATTCATCTTCACCTTCTTTCTCTTCTTCTTAAACTTCTTGCTATTCATCTTTTTGTTAACATTACTCATTCTTCTTTTTAAACTATTATTCTTATTCATATTCTACTTCATCTTCTTCATCATATTCTTATTTTGGACAGAGATTCCTGTACTTGTAATCTGTCAAAGTATGAATTTTTCATCCTTCCGTTCTTGCTGTCACAAAAGATTTAAATTACAACAGTATTTGTCCGCGTTCAGTTTAGCCTGCAGCAGCAGGCATTTTCCAGGGGCACCACGAGGAGGAACGGACTCACCCCATACACTGCTTAGTCTTTTTCTGCTTATAATTTAGAGCATATATTTTGCTCTTCATTTTGGTCTTATACTTCATGTTCTTCTGCTTTTTGATCTTCTGCTTATTGTTCTTAAGTCTCTTGTTCTGTATCTTGTAGTTTGTCTTAACCTTCTTAGTCCTGTTTGGTAATCTTTTATTTCTTCTTTGTGATCGTGTTTAGGCTGGTTGGCTTGATGCTCGTCGTCCTTGTGGTGGTCATCTTCTTCGGGGTGGTCATCAGGGTCGTCGTCTTCATTGTTGGAGATCCAGAGTGATTTCCCAAAAAAACATTGAAAAAATCTTCAATTTGTAAATGTAGCACAAGGTACAAGAGCAAGTAACGAGGACCAGCTGACTGTGCTGGAACCCGGAGGGGCAGCAGAAGGAAAAGAGCCAATGGCACAACCGAGGACCAGCTGACGTTACTGGGACACGGTTACTAAGCAGGAGGTACCTGTGCTCCAAAGCACTACCAAGGACCAGCAGACGTTGCTGGAACTCGGATACCGAGATGGAGGCACTTAGGCCAAAGGCACTGCGGAGAACCAGCTGACGGTACTGGAACCCGGACGGGTAGCAGAAGGTACAAGAGCCAATGCAAGTGACGAGGACCAGCTGACTGTGCTGGAACCCGGAGGGGCATCAGAAGGAAAAGAGCCAATGGCACAACCGAGGACCAGCTGACGTTACTGGGACACGGTTACTAAGCAGGAGGTACCTGTGCTCCAAAGCACTACCAAGGACCAGCAGACGTTGCTGGAACTCGGATACCGAGATGGAGGCACCTAGGCCAAAGGCACTGCGGAGAACCAGCTGACGGTACTGGAACCCGGACGGGTAGCAGAAGGTACAAGAGCCAATGCAAGTGACGAGGACCAGCTGACTGTGCTGGAACCCGGAGGGGCAGCAGAAGGAAAAGAGCCAATGGCACAACCGAGGACCAGCTGACGTTACTGGGACACGGTTACTAAGCAGGAGGTACCTGTGCTCCAAAGCACTACCAAGGACCAGCAGACGTTGCTGGAACTCGGATACCGAGATGGAGGCACCTAGGCCAAAGGCACTGTGGAGAACCAGCTGACGGTACTGGAACCCGGACGGGTAGCAGAAGGTACAAGAGCCAATGCAAGTGACGAGGACCAGCTGACTGTGCTGGAACCCGGAGGGGCAGCAGAAGGAAAAGAGCCAATGGCACAACCGAGGACCAGCTGACGTTACTGGGACACGGTTACTAAGCAGGAGGTACCTGTGCTCCAAAGCACTACCAAGGACCAGCAGACGTTGCTGGAACTCGGATACCGAGATGGAGGCACCTAGGCCAAAGGCACTGCGGAGAACCAGCTGACGGTACTGGAACCCGGACGGGTAGCAGAAGGTACCCATGGAAATTTAAGTTGACAGGCGCGAGCCGGCCGCAGTTACCGAATCCCACAGTACTACAGTGGGTGATTGTCCTATTGTCACAACGGAAACAGCCTTTATTTGCATATCCCGCAGCACACATAGGAAGCACCTAAACTCCAGGCACCATAGAGTCGGCTAACCCGACCGCAACACGACAGGACAACTTATTGGAGGCTAAGTGACGTTTACACTGACAGGAAACAGATGGCGTGCTGTAACCAGTCTGGGCAGGAGTGAGTACCCGTGCCAATGACACTTCCGAGCAACAACTGTCGGTGTTGGAGCCCAGGGATGAGAAGAGAACCGGTTGGAGGCAGCAGGACTTTTTGCCGTTCACACAGCAGGGGAACAGCTGACATTACTGAACCCCAATAACACAGGAGCAAGTGTTCACTGTGCTAACAGCACTTCCGAGCAACAACTGGCGGTGTTGTAGCCCAGGATGAGAAGACAACAGGGTGGAGGCAGCAGGACTGTTTGCCGTACACACAGCAGGGGAACAGCTGACATTACTGAACCCCAGTAACACAGGAGCAAGTGTTCACTGTGCTAACAGCACTTCCGAGCAACAACTGGCGGTGTTGTAGCCCAGGCATGAGAAGACAACAGGGTGGAGGCAGCAGGACTTTTTGCCGTACACACAGCAGGGGAACAGCTGACATTACTGAACCCCAATAACACAGGAGCAAGTGTTCACTGTGCTAACAGCACTTCCGAGCAACAACTGGCGGTGTTGTAGCCCAGGCATGAGAAGACAACAGGGTGGAGGCAGCAGGACTGTTTGCCGTACACACAGCAGGGGAACAGCTGACATTACTGAACCCCAGTAACACAGGAGCAAGTGTTCACTGTGCTAACAGCACTTCCGAGCAACAACTGGCGGTGTTGTAGCCCAGGCATGAGAAGACAACAGGGTGGAGGCAGCAGGACTGTTTGCCGTACACACAGCAGGGGAACAGCTGACATTACTGAACCCCAGTAACACAGGAGCAAGTGTTCACTGTGCTAACAGCACTTCCGAGCAACAACTGGCGGTGTTGTAGCCCAGGCATGAGAAGACAACAGGGTGGAGGCAGCAGGACTTTTTGCCGTACACACAGCAGGGGAACAGCTGACATTACTGAACCCCAATAACACAGGAGCAAGTGTTCACTGTGCTAACAGCACTTCCGAGCAACAACTGGCGGTGTTGTAGCCCAGGCATGAGAAGACAACAGGGTGGAGGCAGCAGGACTGTTTGCCGTACACACAGCAGGGGAACAGCTGACATTACTGAACCCCAGTAACACAGGAGCAAGTGTTCACTGTGCTAACAGCACTTCCGAGCAACAACTGGCGGTGTTGTAGCCCAGGGATGAGAAGACAACAGGGTGGAGGCAGCAGGACTGTTTGCCGTACACACAGCAGGGGAACAGCTGACATTACTGAACCCCAGTAACACAGGAGCAAGTGTTCACTGTGCTAACAGCACTTCCGAGCAACAACTGGCGGTGTTGTAGCCCAGGCATGAGAAGACAACAGGGTGGAGGCAGCAGGACTTTTTGCCGTCACACAGCAGGGGAACAGCTGACATTACTGAACCCCAATAACACAGGAGCAAGTGTTCACTGTGCTAACAGCACTTCCGAGCAACAACTGGCGGTGTTGTAGCCCAGGCATGAGAAGACAACAGGGTGGAGGCAGCAGGACTGTTTGCCGTACACACAGCAGGGGAACAGCTGACATTACTGAACCCCAGTAACACAGGAGCAAGTGTTCACTGTGCTAACAGCACTTCCGAGCAACAACTGGCGGTGTTGTAGCCCAGGCATGAGAAGACAACAGGGTGGAGGCAGCAGGACTGTTTGCCGTACACACAGCAGGGGAACAGCTGACATTACTGAACCCCAGTAACACAGGAGCAAGTGTTCACTGTGCTAACAGCACTTCCGAGCAACAACTGGCGGTGTTGTAGCCCAGGCATGAGAAGACAACAGGGTGGAGGCAGCAGGACTGTTTGCCGTACACACAGCAGGGGAACAGCTGACATTACTGAACCCCAGTAACACAGGAGCAAGTGTTCACTGTGCTAACAGCACTTCCGAGCAACAACTGGCGGTGTTGTAGCCCAGGCATGAGAAGACAACAGGGTGGAGGCAGCAGGACTTTTTGCCGTACACACAGCAGGGGAACAGCTGACATTACTGAACCCCAATAACACAGGAGCAAGTGTTCACTGTGCTAACAGCACTTCCGAGCAACAACTGGCGGTGTTGTAGCCCAGGCATGAGAAGACAACAGGGTGGAGGCAGCAGGACTGTTTGCCGTACACACAGCAGGGGAACAGCTGACATTACTGAACCCCAGTAACACAGGAGCAAGTGTTCACTGTGCTAACAGCACTTCCGAGCAACAACTGGCGGTGTTGTAGCCCAGGCATGAGAAGACAACAGGGTGGAGGCAGCAGGACTGTTTGCCGTACACACAGCAGGGGAACAGCTGACATTACTGAACCCCAGTAACACAGGAGCAAGTGTTCTCTGTGCTAACAGCACTTCCGAGCAACAACTGGCGGTGTTGTAGCCCAGGCATGAGAAGACAACAGGGTGGAGGCAGCAGGACTGTTTGCCGTACACACAGCAGGGGAACAGCTGACATTACTGAACCCCAATAACACAGGAGCAAGTGTTCACTGTGCTAACAGCACTTCCGAGCAACAACTGGCGGTGTTGGAGCCCAGGGTCAAGGAGGATGTTTAAATACTAGATCAAGTATTTTCCTTGTTACGTGTCAATTAAAAATGTCTATACTCCAAACAAGAGAAATATAACCTTTAGTACCATAAGATGATGATTTTACTTAAAAAAATATATGTAAATTAATAATTTACAAACATAAACGCATACATTAACATGTTGAAAAGCAATGCAAACCACAATTAAAATAGGTTAAATAATATGCTATACGGTTTAAAATAAAAGCATACAAGTACATATCAGAATCCATTAATGATGGCTAAGTAACAGTATGTACACCATTTCTATTGTGTAGACAATGAATGGCTGACTTAAAAACATAATCAGCATTACAAGTTATCTTTGACATTCATAAAAGTTTACATTTGGTGAATAATATCACTAAAAAGTTTTTAAAAATATCTAAAATTTCCATCATGTAATACTGATATGTGCCAATCATTTATATTAACAAACAAAAACTTTAAAAAGTGCATAGTGCATAGTCAAAACAGCTATTTATGCCTGACTGTGGACTTGCAAGCATGACAACGGATAGATAAGGTATATATAGATGAGACTGCATAGCCACAGATGTTGAATGGCGATGTAATACTGTACCTCAATAAAGTGTGCGTTACTACTACATCCTTTTTTTTATAGCTTTATAAAAGGTTACGTGCATGTATGGTTGCGCCTTTGTTTGGACGCACAGACTGGCTTCCTGCTGTGACGCGTTGGGTATTGGAGCGTCTGTGCGTCTTATGACGCAGACTAACATTCACGGTGCGCATCGTTCATCATCGCAAGCGTACCGACAACACAAAGGCGTTGTCATGACTGCTTTACTCAGTAAACATGCACCTATGATGAAACATACACGCATGTGCCCTATTACATAACAAGCTACAAAAAAAACGAGTGTGAGGTGTGACACAGCTGTTTTGTTAAGGTACAGTATTATATCGACATTGTACAGGTGTCGCTATTCAGTCTGATAAATAGATATCATTCACCTATTCTATCAGTTGTCGTTCTTTCAGCACCACTTACAGGTATATATTTTGCTATTGTGACTATGCACTATTGACTTTAACAAGGTAATGCATTATTTTTGTTAGCGATTATCATGTTTACATGAAGGACCTTTATGATATGGGCTGTTAACTTTCTAATTAAATATGTATTTTTTAAAATGACACAAATATAATTAATGTTGAAGAGGACTATTCCTACATGCATTGTTTGCACAATATTACAGGTGTACATCACGTCCCTTAATCAACATTGGATTATTATATTTACTTGTATGCTTTTATTTAAAAGCCAAGAACACTGAAGTCTAACCTTCGCACTGCAGCTGTTGTCAAAGTTCAACCCACATTATGCACTTCCAACATTGCAGCATTTGAGTCATGATGTGAGTTGGATTTGTCTAAGCTATGGAGTGACAAGGTTGACCATCAGTATCCTATAGCATAAGTAGGCTTTTGTGTTAGCATTTGTTTTCGACATGTGCATATCTGAAATAATATGTCACAATTATTTTGTTACAGATTTGTGACAAAGACTAATCATTTTATGGTTTTAAAGCTGACGTTTCAAATGTTTACAGCTTAGAAATCAGGGTGTAGCCTCATATCTATGTGTAGCACTAGACACTTTGACATGTCATGCTTTTTTCACCATGTGTAGGTAGCTAGCAGTAATTTTTGCCAGACACACAGCAGGGGAACAGCAGGCGTTACTGAACCCCACAAACACATCAGCGATTGTTTTCATCTGTGCATCTAACACTTCTGAGAAGCAACTGGCGGTGTTGAAGCACAGGGTCAAGGAGGGTGTAGGCAGAGGCCTTGTATGAGATGTTTGAAGTTGAAGTTGTAGATAGCAGCAGTAATTTTTGCCAGACACACAGCAGGGGAACAGCAGGCGTTACTGAACCCCACAAACACATCAGCGATTGTTTTCATCTGTGCATCTAACACTTCTGAGCAGCAACTGGCGGTGTTGAAGCCCAGGGTCAAGGAGGGTGTAGGCAGAGGCCTTGTATGAGATGTTTGAAGTTGAAGTTGTAGTTAGCAGCAGTAATTTTTGCCAGACACACAGCAGGGGAACAGCAGGCGTTACTGAACCCCACAAACACATCAGCGATTGTTTTCATCTGTGCATCTAACACTTCTGAGCAGCAACTGGTGGTGTTGAAGCCCAGGGTCAAGGAGGGTGTAGGCATAAAATATTGAGTTATTGCCTTGTTACGTGGCCATTGCAAATGTATGTACTTCAAACAAGAATAAATGAAGTTTTACTAGGACAATAAAATGATGAATTTCAATTCCAAGAATATAAAAATATTTAGACTTGAGAGTCCTCAGTGGTTGATACCGTTTAATGGCTAACTGAAAAGATGGTAACAAATTCCAAGCTTTCGAGACTACTCAGGTCTCTTCATCAGGCTAAGACTAAAACAAAAAATGAAGAATCACATATTTCTACACACAACAGGACACAGGAATAGGTAAGACAAGTGAGGGAGGGACAAGTGAGGGGAGACCGGCCAAAAAATGAGAACAAGGATGAATTATCAGCGCCACACAATAAGAGAAAAAATAATGGATTTACCTGTGGCAAAACACTTTTGTATGCCCGGTCATAGCATGATGGATATGGAATTACTGGTATTAAAATATAACTTCAAATATGAGAAAGATACAAAGGTTTCAGAATATAAGCTCATCATGACCTTTGACACTCTTAGTGATGGAATGAATAGATCACAGGGATTTATGTCATTCTATATCAATTAAGGAATCTGCGTCTCTGCCCTTCCAGGGGCATGAAAACAGAAAACCAGACCCCAATCAGAGGGCAATAAAATTTCTATCCTTATCTAGGAACTGTTCCAATATTTATGTTCATCCCTCTGTCATAATGACAGTTCTGCTACACGTGACTTACTTGTCTTACCTATTGCACTATTCCTGTGTCCTGTTGTGTATAGAAATATGTGATGCTTCATTTTTTGTTTTAGTCTTTGCCTGATGAAGAGACGTGAGTAGCCTCGAAAGCTTGCAATTTGTTACCATCTTTTCAGTTATCCATTAAAAGGTATCAACCACTGCGGACTCTCAAGTCTAAATATTTGTCTATCTACTGGCTAACACGGTACGAAGATACACATGTTTCCTTACTTCAAGAATAAAAATAAAGACCCTGCAAATATAAACGCATATATGCACATGCCAACAAGAAATGGAACAACACACCACTAGTGTTGAGCATTCCGATACCGCAAGTATCGGGTATCGGCCGATATTCGCGTTATCGGAATTCCGATACTTAATTCCGATACTTTTTCAATATCGTATACCGGAATCGGAAGTTCCCATAATTCTTTGAGAGGCAATGTGATTTTAGTCAGCCAATGAGGAATCCTACGAAGTGTGGGCACATCCTGTAATGCTGCGGTCATCTTAACTAATGGCATGGCTGTGATTGGCTGCTGAAATGATGTCAGAATGCACTATAAAAGGCGCCGCCGCCATTTTAGCGTCACTGTGCTGTGAATTCAGATAGGGACAGAACGCTACTCTGCTGACTCTGAGGGACAGTTAGAGATTGCGATTTAGTGTACTGTGCTGTAGGCAGGCTAGCACCAACCGCTGTGTAAAGCTTCCTTTTGCCTGCAGTGTTGTTTTAACAGCTCTGCAAGGTGTGTGTGAGTGCAGGTGACGCTGCAGTTTGCTCTGCATCCAACGCTGTCTGTAGGCATCTGCACGTGTCACTCACAGACTCTTTTTTTTTTCTTCAGTGTAATTCTTGCAGCTCCATGCAATTTAACTATTAGTGTGACGCGCTTCCATCCGTATCCAATACATTGGTTGCAAACACTATAGAAGTAGACAAAGGAGTAGCCTTTCACAGATTGTGGACAGTTGTGTTTCAGTGTTCACTTCAGTCTGTGTTTTTTATTTTTGGAGTGCATATCACGCTCCAGTTACTTGTTCAAGCACTGCTGCTTGTACTCTGCTGAGCGTGTCTCAGTGGCTCATCCTTTTCATTTTTCTCCAATTGGTGCTTCTCCATTATATTTGAAAAAAATCTAATCTATTAGTGTGACGCGCTTCCATCCGTATCCAATACATTGGTTGCAAACACTATAGAAGTAGACAAAGGAGTAGCCTTTCACAGATTGTGGACAGTTGTGTTTCAGTGTTCACTTCAGTCTGTGTTTTTTATTTTTGGAGTGCATATCACGCTCCAGTTACTTGTTCAAGCACTGCTGCTTGTACTCTGCTGAGCGTGTCTCAGTGGCTCATCCTTTTCATTTTTCTCCAATTGGTGCTTCTCCATTATATTTGAAAAAAATCTAATCTATTAGTGTGACGCGCTTCCATCCGTATCCAATACATTGGTTGCAAACACTATAGAAGTAGACAAAGGAGTAGCCTTTCACAGATTGTGGACAGTTGTGTTTCAGTGTTCACTTCAGTCTGTGTTTTTTATTTTTGGAGTGCATATCACGCTCCAGTTACTTGTTCAAGCACTGCTGCTTGTACTCTGCTGAGCGTGTCTCAGTGGCTCATCCTTTTCATTTTTCTCCAATTGGTGCTTCTCCATTATATTTGAAAAAAATCTAATCTATTAGTGTGACGCGCTTCCATCCGTATCCAATACATTGGTTGCAAACACTATAGAAGTAGACAAAGGAGTAGCCTTTCACAGATTGTGGACAGTTGTGTTTCAGTGTTCACTTCAGTCTGTGTTTTTTATTTTTGGAGTGCATATCACGCTCCAGTTACTTGTTCAAGCACTGCTGCTTGTACTCTGCTGAGCGTGTCTCAGTGGCTCATCCTTTTCATTTTTCTCCAATTGGTGCTTCTCCATTATATTTGAAAAAAATCTAATCTATTAGTGTGACGCGCTTCCATCCGTATCCAATACATTGGTTGCAAACACTATAGAAGTAGACAAAGGAGTAGCCTTTCACAGATTGTGGACAGTTGTGTTTCAGTGTTCACTTCAGTCTGTGTTTTTTATTTTTGGAGTGCATATCACGCTCCAGTTACTTGTTCAAGCACTGCTGCTTGTACTCTGCTGAGCGTGTCTCAGTGGCTCATCCTTTTCATTTTTCTCCAATTGGTGCTTCTCCATTATATTTGAAAAAAATCTAATCTATTAGTGTGACGCGCTTCCATCCGTATCCAATACATTGGTTGCAAACACTATAGAAGTAGACAAAGGAGTAGCCTTTCACAGATTGTGGACAGTTGTGTTTCAGTGTTCACTTCAGTCTGTGTTTTTTATTTTTGGAGTGCATATCACGCTCCAGTTACTTGTTCAAGCACTGCTGCTTGTACTCTGCTGAGCGTGTCTCAGTGGCTCATCCTTTTCATTTTTCTCCAATTGGTGCTTCTCCATTATATTTGAAAAAAATCTAATCTATTAGTGTGACGCGCTTCCATCCGTATCCAATACATTGGTTGCAAACACTATAGAAGTAGACAAAGGAGTAGCCTTTCACAGATTGTGGACAGTTGTGTTTCAGTGTTCACTTCAGTCTGTGTTTTTTATTTTTGGAGTGCATATCACGCTCCAGTTACTTGTTCAAGCACTGCTGCTTGTACTCTGCTGAGCGTGTCTCAGTGGCTCATCCTTTTCATTTTTCTCCAATTGGTGCTTCTCCATTATATTTGAAAAAAATCTAATCTATTAGTGTGACGCGCTTCCATCCGTATCCAATACATTGGTTGCAAACACTATAGAAGTAGACAAAGGAGTAGCCTTTCACAGATTGTGGACAGTTGTGTTTCAGTGTTCACTTCAGTCTGTGTTTTTTATTTTTGGAGTGCATATCACGCTCCAGTTACTTGTTCAAGCACTGCTGCTTGTACTCTGCTGAGCGTGTCTCAGTGGCTCATCCTTTTCATTTTTCTCCAATTGGTGCTTCTCCATTATATTTGAAAAAAATCTAATCTATTAGTGTGACGCGCTTCCATCCGTATACAATACATTGGTTGCAAACACTATAGAAGTAGACAAAGGAGTAGCCTTTCACAGATTGTGGACAGTTGTGTTTCAGTGTTCACTTCAGTCTGTGTTTTTTATTTTTGGAGTGCATATCACGCTCCAGTTACTTGTTCAAGCACTGCTGCTTGTACTCTGCTGAGCGTGTCTCAGTGGCTCATCCTTTTCATTTTTCTCCAACTGGTGCTTCTCCATTATATTTGAAAAAAATCTAATCTATTACTGTGACGCGCTTCCATCCGTATACAATACATTGGTTGCAAACACTATAGAAGTAGACAAAGGAGTAGCCTTTCACAGATTGTGAATAGTTGTGTTTCAGTGTTCACTGCAGTCTGTGAGGTATTTTTTTTTTTTTTTTTTTTTAAATGCAGATCACGCTCCATTTACTTCTTCAACCACCGCTGCGTGTACTCTGCTGAGTGTCTGTCACTGGCTCATCCTTGTCATTTTTCTAAAATTGGTGCTGCTTTATTCTATTTAAAATAATTCAAATCTATTACAGTGACGTGCTTCCATCCGTATACAATACATTGGTTGCAAACAATATAGAAGTACACAAACGGGCCTTTCACAGCTACTGAACATGGGTTTTTAATTTTTAACTAAAATATGTATTTTTTCAAATGACACAAATATAAGTAATGTTGAAGAGGAATACTCCTACATCCATTGTTTGCACAATATTACAGGTGTACATCATGTCCCTTAATCAACAATGTATTATTATATTTACTTGTATGCTTTTATTTAAAAGCCAAGAACACAGAAGGATAACCTTCGCACTGCAGCTGTTATCAAAGTTCAACCCACATTATGCACTTCCAACATTGCAGCATTTGAGGCATGATGTGAGTTGGATTTGTCAAAGTTATGGAGTGAGAAGGTTCACCATCAGTACCCTATAGCATAAGTATGCTTTTGTGTTAGCATTTGTGTTAGACATGTGGATATCTGCCATAATATGTCACAATTATTTAGTTACAGATTTGTTACCAACACTAATCATTGAATGGTTTTAAATTTGACGTTTCACTTGTTTACAGCTTAGAAATAAGGGTGTAGCCTGATATCTATGTGTAGCACTAGCCACTTTAACATGTCATGTTTTTTTCAACATGTGTAGCTAGGTAGCAGTAATTTTTGCCGGACACACAGCAGGGGAACAGCAGGCGTTACTGAACCCCACAAACACATCATCGATTGTTTTGATCTGTGCATCCAACACTTCTGAGCCCAGGGTCAAGGAGGGTGTAGCCTGAAGGCCTAGTATGAGATGTTTGAACTTTAATTTGAACTTTAATTTGGAGTTAGCAGCATTAATTTTTGTCAGACACGCAGCAGGGGAACAGCAGGCGTTACCGAACCCCACTATCACTATAGCTTGTGTATTGGTCTGTGGACACGACACTTCTGAGCAGCAACTGGCAGTGTTGTAGCCCAGGGAGTATAGCTCAGGTGGTAGAAAGATGAACATAACAGGAGACATGGAAAACGTTGCCAACCAGTTAGTTAATCTGAAACCGGACAGGCAAATTCAGGCGAGATCCATGCCTAGTTAATTTTCAGAAAAGTAAGCCGTTCTACATTATCGGAGGATAGTCGCATGCAACGGTCTGTTAGTACACCACCTGCAGCAGTAAAGACGCGCTCCGATAATACACTGGCAGCAGGGCAAGCCAGCACCTCCAATGCATACTGGCTAAGCTCTGGCCATGTATCCAGCTTAGAGACACAAAACTTGAATGGGGAAGAGCCATCTGGGAGTACACTGAGAGGGCAAGACATGTAGTCTGTCACCATCTTACGGAAATGTTGCCTCCTGCTGACTGGAGCCGTCTCGGATGGTGTAGACATTGGTGGCGCTGCCACAAAACTTCACACATTTGGAACATACTGTTCTTGCCCTGTGCAGAGGCGCTGCTTGTGCTCCCTCTTGTTGCAGAGCTGTCTCCACTGCCTCGACGCACAGAGCTGCTTTGTAAAGCAGTAGCAGCAGCGCTCTCGGCTGGAATGGAGAACATTATGGATTGCACCAGTGTGTCTTGGTACTTCCGCATTTTACACTCCCGGTTCAACGGTGTGATGAGGCTTTGTAAGTTGTCCCGGTAGCGAGGGTCTAGGAGGGTGTACACCCAATAATCAGACGTGGTGTGAATGTGTTCGATGCGGCGGTCGTTTCTCAGCCACTGCAGCATGAAATCAACCATGTGCTGCAGACTCCCAACTGGCCAAGAAACGTTGTCCCCTGCAAGAGGCGTCATCTCTGCCTGCTGTGCATCACCCCACCCTTGGTCTACATACTGACTAGAGCATTGTCTACCTCCCTCTGGAGCGATGTCTTCCTCCTCCATTGACTCCTCCTCATCCTCCTCACAAAGTCCTTCAAATACATATAAATTTACAAAATTTAAAACTCAAAATTTAAAAACTTTGTATCATAATTCTGTAACATCAGTTTATGGAAACACAATAGCATTACAAAAGGATAGACAAAAAATGTACATTATGTGCTTTGTAAATACATTAAAAGTTTGTAATGGTTATGAAAATATAGACAGCGACTCTGGAGGTTCAATTGTTGATACAGCATGGTACTTTGAAAGTCCTCCAGCCCTTTGTGAGGAACCACGTTGCGCTGACTGTCCAGAAGGTGATGGAATTTGTGACTCCTCATCCTCCACCTCTTCCAAAACCTCATGCCTTAGTGCTTGCAGTGTTTTTTGAAGCAGGCAGATAAGGGGGACAGTCAGGCTGACTAGTGCATCATCTGCACTCGCCATCCGCGTTGACTCATCAAACGCACGCAAAACGTGGCAGATATCCTTCATAGAGTTATTCGCCACTCATTACACTGGCAGTGGCTGCCCATTCATTATAGGATCCAATTCTAATTACTGGTTCTCACCAACAAAGCTCTCCACAGCGCAGCACCCCCCTACATCTCCTCCCTTATTTATATTTATCGGCCTAACCGACTGCTGCACTCTGCAAACGACCTTCGACTAACCTCTGCACTAATCCGTACCTCCCACTCCCAACTCCAAGACTTCTCCCGCGCTGCGCCAATCCTCTGGAATGCTCTACCCCAAGAAATTAGGACTATCCGCAATTTGGATGGTTTCAGGCGCTCCCTCAAAACACATTTGTTCACAGTGGCCTATCACATTCACTAATCAAAGTCATTCTATGTGTAATTCTGTGTGTGTAGCCCATTCACTATCTCCATGCATCCCTCACTCCCTTAAAATGGCTGGACCATCATTGTAAAAACACCATTGTATATAAACACCTGTACTTTGTATCTCCCCCACCTCATTGTAGATTGTAAGCTTTCACCAGCAGGGGCGGCTGATTTTGCTTTAATTATTGTATTGTTAACGTTGTTACTTATGACTTGTGTTTTGAAACTGTTAAACTGTAAAGCACTGCGGAATATTATGGCGCTATATAAATAAATAATATTATTATTCTTATTATAGAGGCCCACTCAGTAGTGGTGAAGTGTGAACGGCGTAAATTGCGAGTTGACTGCGCCTGATGCAGCTGATACTCCATTACTGTTGGCTGCTGCTCACACAACCGCTCCAACATATGTAACGAGGAATTCCACCTGGTGGGTACGTCACATATGATGCGATGTTCATGAAGGTGAAATCTGCGTTGCAGAGCTGCAATCAGCGATCTGGCCATGCTGGAACGTCGCAAGTGAGCGAACTCTAGGCGGACCTTGTGCAGCAGTGCATCAAGATCCGGATAGTCCCTCAAAAAACTCTGCACGACCAAGTTGAGCACATATGACAGACATGGTATGTGAGTGAGGTTGCCAAGGCCCAGAGCTGACACCAGATTTCGGCCATTGTCACACACTACCAAGCCTGCCTGTAGATTCTCTTCCAAAAACCACACGTCGCTCTCCTGCTTTATGGCATTACAGAGCTCCTGCGCTGTGTGGCTAAGATTTCCCATGGAAATTAATTTCAGGACGGCCTGTTGACATTTGGACACGGCTGTGCTCATATCGGTCGCAACAGGTAAACGTTCACGGGTCCATGTGGAGGTAGACCGTGACGGCTCCTGCAGCGATGATTCTGAGGAACTGGAGTAGGAGGAGGAATCAATGTGTACAGACTTGATTCCTGCAATCCTTGGAGTTGGCAGAACACGTACAGCGCCACTCGCAAGATCAGTACCCGGCTGCACAACATTGACCCAATGGGCAGTGAGGGAAAGGTATTGTCCCTGGCCATGGGTGTTAGAACCCTCTTGTTAGGTTTTGTTTCAGTTTGCTGGTCACATGACCTTTTTTCCCTATTTAGTCTGGCTCCGCCCTTCTGGCTTTGCTTGACTTCATTGTATTATCTACTGTTAAGCTAGCCGGGTGCTTAGGTGCCTTAATCTGTGAGTTTTGCTTGATGTTAGGATCACAAAGTATTTATTTTTCTGTTTAATTATCCATGCTACAATTTATGTTAGGAGGTGTCCACCTTTTCTCCCAGTCACTAGATCTTGTAGGGATTACTCCCTCGCAACTATAGGTCTTCGTTCACACTAGATGAGGACTTTAGCGGGTCTGGTCGCAGGATCAGGTTCCCCGTTACATCGTAGGGATTCAGCTTAGTTGTATTGTAGGGACAGAATTCCCTTCTTTCCTTACTGGTTGTAGCAGATCATAACAATGGGTAGTGGTCCACGCATCGGTGGTCAGGTGGACCTTGCTACTGAGGGCTTATAGTAGCGCATGTTTAATTTTTCCCTCAACATGCTTTTGCAGACCAGGGACGGCTTGCCTGCTGAAATGAAATCGGCTTGGCACATTGTATTGTGGGACTGACAATGATATTCAGTTACGGAAACTGTCTGTCTCCACCAGCCTGAATCACAGCATTTCAAGGGACAGGAGTTTTGCAATGCCAGCATTCAGAGCCTGTGCTCGTGCATGGTTTGCGGAGTATGGCCGTCTTTTATCCCATGCCTGTGCTACCGATGGCTGTTTTGTGGCCTGGGAGTGTGAGGATGACAGGGAACTTGCTGCTGTGTGTGGAATAACAGTTTGTCTCTGGACAACAGTGGCCGAGGTTCTTCCATGGCGATCCTGTGAGGAAGCAGAACCAGCTGTGTGTGAGCTCGATGAAGAGGCTTCAACACAACCTGAAGATGTAGGTGCTGCTGTAGGTTGGCCTACATCTCCAGTGTGTCTTTGTAACTCAACTACGTGCTTTGTCCGCACATGTTTCCACATATTTGTGGTATTGAGGTGACTGACACTTTTAGCTATTTTTAATTTTTGATTACACAGCTTGCATTTCACATAGCAAATATCATGTGCAAGTGTGTGAAAAAAGGACCACGCAGTGCAAGTCCTGGGAGCGCACGTTTTGACTTTTGGAAGACAACTGCTCCGAACAGGTGCCAAACTGGAGGCTACAGGCAACCGAGTCTGCAGCCTAACTCTCCCTCCTGTTTGTACCGTTGGGGCAATGTCTTCCTCTATCTTCCTTCTATCACTAACCATTTCTCTAGGCCTCTCCCAGCTTTCAACCAAAGTACTGGTTCTCAGCCACAAAGCTATCCACAGTGCAGCACCCCTCCTACATCTCCTCCCTCATTTCTATCTATCGGCCTAACCGACTGCTGCGCTCTGCAAACGACTTTCGACTAACCTCTGCACTAATACGTACCTCCCACTCCCGACTCCAAGACTTCTCCTGCTCTACGCCAATCCTCTGGAATGCTGTACCCCAAGAAATTAGGACTATCCACAATTTGCATGGTTTCAGGCGCTCCCTCAAAACACATTTGTTCAGAGCGGCCTATCACATTCACTAATCAAAGTCATTCTATGTATTCTGTGTAACTGTGTGTGTGTCTCTAGCCCATTCACTATCTCCATCCCTCAGTCCCTTAAGATGGCTGGAACATCATTGTAAATGCACCATTGTATATAAACACCTATACTTTGTATCTCCCCCATCTCATTGTACATTGTAAGCTGTCACGAGCAGGGGCGACTTATTTAGCTTAAATTATTGTATTGTTAACGTTGTTACTTATGACTTGTGTTCTGAAACTGCTAAACTGTAAAGCGCTGCGGAATATGATGGCGCTATATAAATAAATATTATTATTATTCCTCTGAGCTGCTCCCACCACCTTCCTGTTCCTCATGCCATGTTGGGTCTTGGACCTCATCATCTCCACTACCCTCTTCCAACACCTGCTGTTGGGTGGTCTGGCCAGCACCATGCTCAACAGAAACTGGCACCTGGGTCTCATCATCATCAGATGCGTTCTGCGGTGTGCTGACCATCGGCACTGTCTCACCCGCCTCTTCAGATTCAGAGAGACACAGCTGTTGCGCATCACTGCATACTCCCTCTTCACATTACAGAATGCTGCTTGGCTGGGCCCCTGTTTGCAAGCCAATAGATTCTGAGAACAGAAGCAGACACTCAGCTGGCTCCTGTACAGAACTCTCTGACTGCCTGGGCAATTTGCCAGGCGGTGAAGAGACAGATGGTTGCCCAACAGTGCTGTGGTCCTGAGAGGAGGTGGAAGCAATTGAAGTCGATGCATTGGCTGACATCCAAACAACAACGGCTTCAATTTGTTCTTCCCGCAGCAGGGGGGTACTCCGAGCTCCTACAAAAGTGCGCATAAAGGAACGCTCACGGGGAAAACTGGTGGATGCTGTGTCACTGGGGGCCGCAGCAGCCACAGAATCCCCACGTCCTCTCCCTGAAGAAACTCCACGACCACGTGCCTTACTCCCTGCCTTCTTCATCTTGGTAGATTGATAAAGAAAGTCTGAAAAGTTATAAGGTCTAAGTGTGGTTATTCCGCAGAGACTGCAGTGAACACTGCACACAACTGTTCACTACCCAATGCGTCTCAGCAGGAAGGCAGTCTGTGCGTCAAAACAAAGGCACAAGCATACATCCATGTACCCTGTTTATAAAGCTATATAAAAAAAATTATGTAGTAGTGACGCACACTTTATTGAGGTACAGTATTACATCGCCATTCACCATCTGTGGCTATGCAGTCTCATCTATATATACCTTATCTATCTGTTGTCATGCTTCCAAGTCGACAGTCAGCCATAAATAGCAATTTTCACTATGCACTATGCACTTTTGAAAGGTTATGTTTGTTAATAAAAATGATTATTGCCACATATTATGAGTATTACATGATGGAAATTGTATAATTTTGTATAAAATATTTAGTGACATTATTCAGCAAATGGAACATTTTAGTAATATCACAGATAACTTGTAATGCTGATGATGTTTTGAAGTCAGACATTCATTGTCTATACAATAAAAATGGTGTACATACTGTTACTTATCCATCATTAATGGATTCAGATATATACTTGTATGCTTTTATGTACAACCGTATAGCAGATTCCTTAACTAATTTATTTTGTGGTTTGCATTGCTGTTCAACATGTTAACCCCTTCATGACCCAGCCTATTTTGACCTTAAAGACCTTGCCATTTTTTGCAATTCTGACCAGTGTCCCTTTATGAGGTAATAACTCAGGAACGCTTCAACGGATCCTAGCGATTCTGAGATTGTTTTTTCGTGACATATTGGGCTTCATGTTAGTGGTAAATTAAGGTCGATAATTTTTGCGTTTATTTGTGAAAAAAATGGAAATTTGGCGAAAATTCTGAAAATTTTGTAATTTTCAAATTTTTAATTTTTATTCTGTTAAACAAGAGAGTTATGTGGCACAAAATAGTTAATAAATAACATTTCCCACATGTCTACTTTACATCAGCACAATTTTGGGAACAAAATTTTTTTTTGTTAGGAAGTTATAAGGGTTAAAAGTTGACCAGCGATTTCTCCTTTTTACATCAAAATTTACAAAACCATTTTTTTAGAGACCACCTCACATTTGAAGTCACTTTGAGGGGTCTATATGGCAGAAAATACCCAAAAGTGACACCTTTATAAAAACTGCACCCCTCAAGCTACTCAAAACTACATTCAAGAAGATTATTAACCCTTCAGGTGCTTCACAGGAACTAAAGCAACGTGGAAGGAAAAAATTGACATTTTAATTTTTCCAACAAAAATTTTCTTTTAGCATCAATTTTTTCATTTTTACATGGGCATCAGGATAAAATGGATCCTAAAATTTGTTGGGCAATTTCTCCTGAGTACACAGATACCTCATATGTGGTCATAAACCACTGTATGGGCGCACAGCAGGGCTCAGAAGGGAAGGAGCGCCATTTGACTTTTTGAATAGAAAATATGCTGGAATATTTAGCGGTTGCCATGTCACATTTGGAGAGTCCCTGTGTGCCTAAACATTGGAGCTCCCCCACAAGTGACCCCATTTTGGAAACTAGACCTCCTAAGGAACTTATCTAGATGCATAGTGATCACTTTGAACCCCAAGGTGCTTCACAAATTGATCTGTAAAAAAAAGAAAGTACTTTTTTTTCACAAAAATTTTCTTTTAGCCTCAGTTTTTTTCATTTTCACATGGGCAACAGTATAAATTGGATCCTAAAATTTGTTGGGCAATTTCTCCTGAGTACACAGATACCTCATATGTGGTCATAAACCACTGTTTGGGCGCACGGCAGGGCTCAGAAGGGAAGGAGCGCCATTTGACTTTTTGAATAGAAAATATGCTGGAATATTTAGCGGTTGCCATGTCGCATTTGGAGAGTCCCTGTGTGCCTAAACATTGGAGCTCCCCCACAAGTGACCCCATTTTGGAAACTAGACCCCCTAAGGAACTTATCTAGATGCATAGTGAGCACTTTGAACCCCCAGTTGCTTCACAAATTGATCCGTAAAAAAAAGAAAGTACTTTTTTTCACAAAAATTTTCTTTTAGCTTCAGTTTTTTTCATTTTCACATGGGCAACAGTATAAATTGGATCCTAAAATTTGTTGGTAAATTTCTCCTGAGTACACAGATACCTCATATGTGGTCATAAACCACTGTTTGGGCGCACGGCAGGGCTCAGAAGGGAAGGAGCGCCATTTGACTTTTTGAATGGAAAATATGCTGGAATATTTAGCGGTTGCCATGTCGCATTTGGAGAGTCCCTGTGTGCCTAAACATTGGAGCTCCCCCACAAGTGACCCCATTTTGGAAACTAGACCCCCTAAGGAACTTATCTAGATGCATAGTGAGCACTTTGAACCTCCAGGTGCTTCACAAATTGATCCGTAAAAAAAGAAAGTACTTTTTTTTCACAAAAATTTTCTTTTAGCCTCAGTTTTTTTCATTTTCACATGGGCAACAGTATAAATTGGATCCTAAAATTTGTTGGGCAATTTCTCCTGAGTACATAGATACCTCATATGTGGTCATAAACCACTGTATGGGCGCACGGCAGGGCTCAGAAGGGAAGGAGCGCCATTTGACTTTTTGAATGGAAAATATGCTGGATATATTTAGCGGTTGTCATGTCGCATTTGGAGAGTCCCTGTGTGCCTAAACATTGGAGCTCCCCCACAAGTGAACCCATTTTGGAAACTAGACGCCCTAAGGAACTTATCTAGATGCATAGTGAAAACTTTGAACCCCCAGGTGCTTCACAGAAGTTTATAACGCAGAGCCGTGAAAATAAAAAATCATTTTTTTTCTCAAAAAATGATTTTTTAGCCCACTATTTTTTATTTTCACAATGGTTACAGGAGAAATTGGACCCCAAAAGTTGTTGTCCAGTTTGTCCTGAGTACGCTAGTACCCCATATGTGGGGGGGAACCACTGTTTGGGCACACGTCAGGGCTCGGAAGGGATGTGGAGACGCTTTGAAATGCCGACTTGATGGAATGGTCTGCGGGCATCTTGTTACGTTTGCAGAGCCCCTGATGTGCCTAAACAGTAGAAACTCCCCACAAGTGACCCCATTTAAGAAACTAGACCCCGCAAAGAACTTATCTAGATGTGTGGTGAGCACTTTGAACCCCCAAGGGCTACACAGAAGTTTATAACGCCCGGGCATGAAAATAAAAAAATCATATTTTTTCCACAATCAGGATCTTTTAGTCCCCAATTTTTTTATTTTCCCAAGCGTAACATGAGAAATTAGACCCCAAAAGTTGTTGTCCAATTTGTCCTGAGTATGCTGATATCCCATATGTGGGAGAAAACTACTGTATGGGCACACGTCGGGGCTCGGATGGGAAGTAGTGACGTTTTGAAATGCCCATTTGATGGAATGGTCTTCGGGCGTCATGTTACGTTTGCAGAGTCCCTGATGTGCCTAAACAGTAGAAACTCCCCACAAGTGACCCCATTTTGGAAACTAGATCCCCCAAGGAACTCCTATAGATGTGTGATAAGCACTTTGAATTTCCAAGTCCTTCACAGAAGTTTATAACGCAGAGCTGTGAAAATATAAAATCATTTTTTTTCCACAAAAATAATTTTTTAGCCCCCAATTTTTTTTCCCAATGTTAACAGGAGAAATTAGAACCCCCAAAGTTGTTGTGCAATTTTTCCCGAGTACGCTGATACCTCATATGTGGGGATAAACCACTGTTTGGGCATACGTCGAGGCTTGGAATAAAGGGAGCACTGTTTGACTTTTTGAACGCAAAATTTGCAGGAATCAATGGTGGCGCCATGTCGCGTATGGAGACCCCCTGATGTGCCTAAATAGTGGAAACCCCTCAATTCTAACTCCAACACTAACCCCAACACACCCCTAACCCCAACCCTAACCCCTACACACACCTAACCCTAATACAAACCCTAATCATAACCCTAACCCAACACACCCCTAACCCTAATCCCAACTCTAACCATAAACCTAACTACAAGCCTAACCCCTAATGCTAACCCTAACCCTAGTTCTAACCCTAAGGCTGGGTTCATATTGCGTTTTACCAGCCCGTTCAACACGTAGCGTTGACCGGCTGGTAACGGTATAGCATAAACGCGATTGCGTTATGCTATACCCGCTAGCGCAGATGAATCAGCAGATAATCAGCCACGGATCCGCAGCAAAATCAGTCGCGGATCAGCAACAAAATCCGCCGCGGATCAGCAGCAAGATCCGCCGCGGATCAGCAGCAAAATCCGCCGCGGATCAGCAGCGAAATCAGCCGTGGATCAGCGGCGAAATCCGCCGCGGATCAGCAGCGAATCCGCAGTGGATCAGCAGCGAAATCCATCGCGGATCAGCAGCGAAATCAGCCGCGGATCAGCAGCGAAATCAGCCGGATCAGCAGCGAAATCAGCCGCGGATCAGCAGCGAAATCCCGCGGATCAGCAGCGAAATCCGCCGCGGATCAGCAGCGAAATCAGCGTGGATCAGCGGCGAAATCCGCCGCGGATCAGCAGCGAATCCGCAGTGGATCAGCAGCAAATCCATCGCGGATCAGCAGCGAAATCAGCCGCGGATCAGCAGCGAAATCAGCCGTGGATCACGCGAAACGCCGCGGAAATCACAGCGAATCCGCGGATCAGCAGCGAAATCCCGCGGATCAGCAGCGAAATCAGCCGGGATCAGCAGCGAAATCAGCGCGCCCGCGAACGCGATCAGCAGCGAAATCAGCAGCGAAATCAGCCGCGATCAGCAGCAAAATCCGCCGCGAATCAGCAGCGAAATCCGCCGCGAATCCGCAGCGAATCAGCAGCAAAATCAGTCGCGGATCCGCAGCGAAATCCGCCGCGGATCGCAGCGAAATCGTCGCGGATCCGCAGCGAAATCAGTCGCGGATCGCAGCGAAATCATTGCGGATCCGCAGCGAAATCAGCGGGATCCGCAGCGAAATCCGCCGCGGATCAGCAGCGAAATCCGCCGCGGATCAGCAGCGAAATCCGCCGCGGATCAGCGAAATCCGCCGCGGATCCGCAGCGAATCCACAGCAAAATCAGTGCGGATCAGCAGCGAAATCCGCCGCGGATCAGCAGCGAAATCAGCCGTGGATCGCAGCGAAATCAGCCGCGGATCCGCAGCGAAATCCGCCGCGGATCAGCAGCGAAATCAGCCGCGGATCAGCAGCGAATCCGCCGCGGATCCTCAGCGAAATCCGCCGCGGATCCGCAGCGAAATCCGCCGCGGATCAGCAGCGAAATCCGCCGCGGATCAGCAGCGAAATCAGCCGCGGATCAGCAGCGATATCCGCCGCGGATCCTCAGCGATATCCGCCGCGGATCCGCAGCGAAATCCGCCGCGGATCAGCAGCGAAATCCGCCGCGGATCAGCAGCGAAATCAGCCGCGGATCAGCAGCGATATCCGCCGCGGATCCTCAGCGAAATCCGCCGCGGATCCGCAGCGAAATCCGCCGCGGATCAGCAGCGAAATCAGCCGCGGATCAGCAGCGATATCCGCCGCGGATCCTCAGCGAAATCCGCCGCGGATCAGCAGCAAAATCTGCTAGGAAAAAAAAAATAAATTATTTTTTTTATTATTTGTCCCTACCTATGACGGGGGGGGTTCATTTACTTTTTTTTATTTTGATCACTGTGACAGTTTATCACAGTGATCAAAATAAATTTTTTTACAATGGAGGGCGCACTGCGCATGCGCCGGCCGGCGGGCGCACTGCGCATGCGCCCGCCATTTTCCAAGATGGCGGCGCCCATGAAGAATCCCGGGCAGCCGCCGGGACGGATCCAGGGACATCGGTGGACCGGGAGAGGTGAGTAGGGGACGTCGGAAGGTGAGGGGGGGGGATCGGAAGGTGAGGGGGGTGATCGCAGGAGCAGGGGAGCAGACAGCGACTGCGGTGACCGATCGCTGCCATCTTTCGATGGCGGCGGCCGATCACCGCCGTGACTCGTGTGGGGGGGTCAGATCTTGGTGCCCAGCCATGGCAGATGCTATTGCAGCATCGGCCATGGCTGGATTGTAATATTTCACCAGTTTCATTGGTGAAATATTACAAATCGCTCTGATTGGCAGTTTCACTTTTAACAGCCAATCAGAGCGATCGTGGCCACGTGGGGGTTAAGCCAACCCCCCTGTGGTGATGCAGTAAGGGTCCTGTTACTGCGGGTCGGGTGACCTTTCAGTGACCCCGGACCCCCGACCCGCAGTAACATGATTTATAGCATGACGCCTACGTCGGCGTCATGGGTCGGGATGGCACAGGTTTTCATGACGCCGACGTCGGCGTCATGGGTCGGGAAGGGGTTAATGTATGTGTTTATGTTTGTCAATTCTTTATTTATCTAGATATTAGTTTAAATGAAATCATCATCTAATGGTAGTAAAGGTTATCTTTCTCTTGTTTGAAGTATAGACATTTAAAATTGACAGGTAACAAGGAAATTACTTGATCTAGTATTTAAACATCCTCCTTGACCCTGGGCTCCAACACCGCCAGTTGTTGCTCGGAAGTGCTGTTAGCACAGTCAACACTTGCTCCTGTGTTACTGGGGTTCAGTAACGTCAGCTGGTCCTCGGTTGTGCCATTGGCTCTTTTCCTTCTGCTGCCCCTCCGGGTTCCAGTACCGTCAGCTGGTTCTCCGCAGTGCCTTTGGCCTAGGTGCCTCCATCTCGGTATCCGAGTTCCAGCAACGTCTGCTGGTCCTTGGTAGTGCTTTGGAGCACAGGTACCTCCTGATCAGCAGCGAAATCAGCCGTGGATCAGCGGCGAAATCCGCCGCGGATCAGCAGCGAATCCGCAGTGGATCAGCAGCGAAATCCATCGCGGATCAGCAGCGAAATCAGCCGCGGATCAGCAGCGAAATCAGCCGCGGATCAGCAGCGAAATCAGCAGCGAAATCAGCCGCGGATCAGCAGCAAAATCCGCCGCGAATCAGCAGCGAAATCCGCCGCGGATCCGCAGCGAATCAGCAGCAAAATCAGTCGCGGATCCGCAGCGAAATCCGCCGCGGATCCGCAGCGAAATCAGTCGCGGATCCGCAGCGAAATCAGTCGCGGATCCGCAGCGAAATCAGTTGCGGATCCGCAGCGAAATCAGGAGAGGATCCGCAGCGAAATCCGCCGCGGATCAGCAGCGAAATCCGCCGCGGATCAGCAGCGAAATCCGCCGCGGATCAGCGAAATCCGCCGCGGATCCGCCGCGAATCAGCAGCAAAATCAGTTGCGGATCAGCAGCGAAATCCGCCGCGGATCAGCAGCGAAATCAGCCGTGGATGCGCAGCGAAATCAGCCGCGGATCCGCAGCGAAATCCGCCGCGGATCAGCAGCGAAATCAGCCGCGGATCAGCAGCGATATCCGCCGCGGATCCTCAGCGAAATCCGCCGCGGATCCGCAGCGAAATCCGCCGCGGATCAGCAGCGAAATCCGCCGCGGATCAGCAGCGAAATCAGCCGCGGATCAGCAGCGATATCCGCCGCGGATCCTCAGCGATATCCGCCGCGGATCCGCAGCGAAATCCGCCGCGGATCAGCGGCCGATCACCGCCGTGACTCGGTGTGGGGGGGTCAGATCTTGGTGCCCAGCCATGGCAGATGCTATTGCAGCATCGCCATGGCTGGATTGTAATATTTCACCAGTTTCATTGGTGAAATATTACAAATCGCTCTGATTGGCAGTTTCACTTTTAACAGCCAATCAGAGCGATCGTGGCCACGTGGGGGTTAAGCCAACCCCCCTGTGGTGATGCAGTAAGGGTCCTGTTACTGCGGGTCGGGTGACCTTTCAGTGACCCCGGACCCCCGACCCGCAGTAACATGATTTATAGCATGACGCCTACGTCGGCGTCATGGGTCGGGATGGCACAGGTTTTCATGACGCCGACGTCGGCGTCATGGGTCGGGAAGGGGTTAATGTATGTGTTTATGTTTGTCAATTCTTTATTTATCTAGATATTAGTTTAAATGAAATCATCATCTAATGGTAGTAAAGGTTATCTTTCTCTTGTTTGAAGTATAGACATTTAAAATTGACAGGTAACAAGGAAATTACTTGATCTAGTATTTAAACATCCTCCTTGACCCTGGGCTCCAACACCGCCAGTTGTTGCTCGAAGTGCTGTTAGCACAGTCAACACTTGCTCCTGTGTTACTGGGGTTCAGTAACGTCAGCTGGTCCTCGGTTGTGCCATTGGCTCTTTTCCTTCTGCTGCCCCTCCGGGTTCCAGTACCGTCAGCTGGTTCTCCGCAGTGCCTTTGGCCTAGGTGCCTCCATCTCGGTATCCGAGTTCCAGCAACGTCTGCTGGTCCTTGGTAGTGCTTTGGAGCACAGGTACCTCCTGCTTAGTAACCGTGTCCCAGTAACGTCAGCTGGTCCTCGGTTGTGCCATTGGCTCTTTTCCTTCTGCTGCCCCTCCGGGTTCCAGTACCGTCAGCTGGTTCTCCACAGTGCCTTTGGCCTAGGTGCCTCCATCTCGGTATCCGAGTTCCAGCAACGTCTGCTGGTCCTTGGTAGTGCTTTGGAGCACAGGTACCTCCTGCTTAGTAACCGTGTCCCAGTAACGTCAGCTGGTCCTCGGTTGTGCCATTGGCTCTTTTCCTTCTGCTGCCCCTCCGGGTTCCAGTACCGTCAGCTGGTTCTCCACAGTGCCTTTGGCCTAGGTGCCTCCATCTCGTATCCGAGTTCCAGCAACGTCTGCTGGTCCTTGGTAGTGCTTTGGAGCACAGGTACCTCCTGCTTAGTAACCGTGTCCCAGTAACATCAGCTGGTACAAGATTGTGCTACAAATACAAGATACGGAACAAGAGACACAAGAACAATAAGCAGAAGATCTAAAAGCAGAAGAACATGAAGTATAAGACCAAAATGAAGAGCAAAATATATGCTCTAAATTCTAAGCAGAAGAAGACTAAGCAGTGTATGGGGGTGAGTCCGTTCCTCCTCGTGGTGCCCCTGGAAAATGCCTGCTGCTGCAGGCTAAACTGAACACGGACAAATACTGTTGTAATTTAAATCTTTTGTGACAGCAAGAACGGAAGGATGAAAAATTCATACTTTGACAGATTACAAGTACAGGATTCTCTGTCACAAATAAGAATATGATGAAGAAGATGAAGCAGAATATGAATAAGAATAATAGTTTAATAAGAAGAATATGAGTAATGTTAACAAAGATGAATAGCAAGAAGTTTAAGAAGAAGATAAAGAAGGTGAAGATGAAGAATAATTTGATGAAAAAGATGATGCTGCAGAAGATTATGAAGGAGAAAGTGTGTGAAAAGTTAAAAAGGTGAAGATGAAGAGCATGGAAGTTGTGTAATATACATATTTTCCAAAATAGAAAAAACGTTAACAACATTGTCAATTTCTTCGTCAATCCGAACATCTTTAAAAAAAAAAATATTTATGCTATTCCATTTGATTGGGTTAAACATCTATGCCTTTAATGTCTCCTCAACCTTCCCCAATACATTCTACATTACTCTTTCTTGTTTTCCTTCATGTACAATTAACCAACAAGGCAAGAATGGTTTTTTTTTAATTTCGATATTTTGTTCCCATAGACTTACATGGGACTTCCGGTATCGGTATCGGGTATCGCCGATATTTTAATGTTATCGGCGATACCATTCCGATTCCGATACTTTTGGATATCGGAAAGTATCGCTCAACTCTACACACCACCCAAAAAATTGGTTACAAAATATAGTGTTGTAAATTTAAGAATAAAAGTCCATTTTTGTATTTATGAATAATGCTTAAGGAACGCTATGTTAAACCATAACATAGTGAAGACAATGGATTTTGTAATAGTCACTCATCATCATCATTGCAATTTATATGTGACAGTCACAGACATTTCAATTATTTAAGTTAATAAAATCGTTACTTTGTACAGCATGTATGACATGTCCAGCATGGACTCATCAATGTGATGACGCAATAATGTACGATAAAAAATAACCATTTAAAAAAACATTATGCATTGTCACAATGTAAGTGTGTGCCTGTAAGTGTAGGTGAAACAAAGGCTACGGATAGCAAAGGTATATTCTATGTCTGTATCAGACAGTGGACAGCCTCTGATGGGTAATGGCGATGTTATACTGTACGTCAATAAAGTCTGCGGCTGCAATCATGCATTTTTTGCTTGTACAGTGTTGAAGAGGGTAAAAGCATGTCTGGTTGAGCAAGGCTTTATCCGTCAACACTACCTTCCTACTGTCACGCGTAGGGTAGGGTAGCGTGTGTCAATTAGATGACTCTATAAAATGTGACGTTACGCAGCGTTATTGTGCCCTAGGGACGCCAAAAATACGACAGCAGTAATCACTTACTGTCTAATACTCCACCTATGACCAACAAAAAAAGCCCGTTCCCTCTTTAACAATCTACAAGACTAACAAGCATAATGGTTGACGCTGACTTTATTGAGGTACAGTATTACATCGACATTGTCCATGAGTAACTATGCACTGTGATACCTATATACCATTATTAATTTATATCTGTTGTGCATGTTTCAACAGCACTTGCAGGTATAACTACCTATTGTCAGTATGCATGATGCACTTTCTAGATGTAATAATTTATTATTGCACATTATTACCAGGTTTACATGCTGGCCATTTCATATATGGTGTGTGAAGTTACAGTTGGCATCAGTATGTGTATTTTATAATGTCTGTCATAAATAAAACTCGTGATGATGATGATGAGGATTTTATGATTCGTACATCCATTGACTGCATTATCTTACAGGTACAGATAAAGTTCCTTAAAAAGCATTAATTGATAAGTATGAAATGTACTTTTATGCATTAATTTCAAAAAGTGAACACTATATTTTAGTTTTTGTTACCATTTCTAATAGACATGTGCAGATATGCGCTGTGATGACAAATTATTATTTGTCCATATTTGTTATAAAAATGTATCATTCTAGGCCTGGAAAACTTCACAATTTCCTGTTTTAAGCATAACAATCAGGGTGACGGCTCTTCCCTATTTGGAGCATGTTCCACATGGGTTTTTCGGTGCATGTGTAGGGAACAGGAGACTTCTTGCCGGCCACACAGCAGGGGAACAGCTGGCGTTACTGAACCCCACTAACACTATAGCTTGTGTATTGGTCTGTGGACACGACACTTCTGAGCAGCAACTGGCAGTGTTGTAGCCCAGGGAGTAGAGTTCAGGTGGTAGAAAGATGAACATAACAGGAGACATGGATAACATTGCGAACCAGTTATTTAATCTGAAAACGGACAGACAAATTCTGGCGAGATCCATGCCTTGTTCATTTTCAGAAAAGTAAGCCGGTCTACATTATCGGAGGATAGTCGCATGCGACGGTCTGTTAGTACACCACCTGCAGCACTAAAGACGCGCTCCGATAATACACTGGCAGCA
The DNA here is from genome assembly GCA_033576555.1 of Oophaga sylvatica. Taxonomy (NCBI): domain Eukaryota; kingdom Metazoa; phylum Chordata; class Amphibia; order Anura; family Dendrobatidae; genus Oophaga; species Oophaga sylvatica. The sequence goes on along the minus strand of JARQOD010000004.1, from coordinate 199,148,167 downwards.
GGGCAAGCCAGCACCTCCAATGCATACTGGCTAAGCTCTGGCCATGTATCCAGCTTAGAGACCCAAAACTTGAATGGGGAAGAGCCATCTGGGAGTACACTGAGAGGGAAAGACATGTAGTCTGTCACCATCTTACGGAAACGTTGCCTCCTGCTGACTGGAGCCGTCTCGGATGGTGTAGACATTTGTGGCGCTGCCACAAAACTTCGCCACATTTGGAACATACTGGTCTTGCCCTGTGCAGAGGCGCTGCTTGTGCTCCCTCTTGTTGCAGAGCTGTCTCCACTGCCTCGACGCACAGAGCTGCTTTGTAAAGCAGTAGCAGCAGCAGTGCTCTGGGCTGGAATGGAGAACATTATGGATTGCACCAGTGTGTCTTGGTACTCCCGCATTTTACGCTCCCGGTTCAACGGTGTGATGAGGCTTTGTAAGTTGTCCCGGTAGCGAGGGTCTAGGAGGGTGTACACCCAATAATCAGACGTGGTGAGAATGTGGGCGATGCGGCGGTCGTTTCTCAGGCACTGCAGCATGAAATCAACCATGTGCTGCAGACTGCCAACTGGCCAAGAAACGCTGTCCCCTGCAAGAGGCGTCATCTCTGCCTGCTCTGCATCACCCCACCCTCGCTCTACATACTGACTAGAGCGTTGTGTACCTCCCTCTGGAGCAATGTCTTCCTCCTCCATTGACTCATCCTCCTCATCCTCCTCACAAAGTGAGCCCTGCCCAGCCCTTTGTGAGGAACCACGTTGCGCTGACTGTCCAGAAGGTGATGGAATTTGTGACTCCTCATCCTCCACCTCTTTCAAAACCTCATCCCTTAGTGCTTGCAGTGTTTTTTGAAGCAGGCAGATAAGGGGGACAGTCAGGCTGACTAGTGCATCATCTGCACTCGCCATCCGCGTTGACTCATCAAACGCACGCAAAACGTGGCAGATGTCCTTCATAGAGGCCCACTCAGTAGTGGTGAAGTGTGAACGGAGCAAATTGCGAGTTGATTGCGCCTGATGCAGCTGATACTCCATTACTGCTGGCTGCTGCTCACATAACCGCTCCAACATATATAACGTGGAATTCCACCTGCTGGTAACGTCACATATGATGCGATGTTCAGGAAGGCGAAATCTGTGTTGCAGAGCTGCAATGCGCGATCTGGCCATGCTGGAACGTCGCAAGTGAGCGCACTCTAGGCAGACCTTGTGCAGCAGTGCATCAAGATCCGGATAGTCCCTCAAAAAACTCTGCACGACCAAGTTGAGCACATGTGCCAGACATGGTATGTGAGTGAGGTTGCCAAGGCCCAGAGCTCCCACCAGATTTCGGCCATTGTCACACACTACCAAGCCTGGCTGGAGATTCGCTGGCAAAAACCACACGTCGCTCTCCTGCTTGATGGCATTCCAGAGCTCCTGCGCTGTGTGGCTTCGATTCCCCATGGGAATTAATTTCAGGACGGCCTGTTGACGTTTGGCCACGGCTGTGCTCATATCGGTCGCAACAGGTAAGCGTTCACGGGTCCATGTGGAGGTAGACCATGACGGCTCCTGCAGCGATGATTCTGAGGAACTGGAGTAGGAGGAGGAGTCAATGTGGACAGACTGGATTCCTGCAATCCTTGGAGTTGGCAGAACACGTACAGCGCCACTCGCAAGATCTGTACCCGGCTCCACAAATTGACCCAATGGGCAGTGAGGGAAAGGTATCGTCCCTGGCCATGGGTACTGGTCCACGCATCGGTGGTCAGGTGGACCTTGCTACTGACGGCGTTTAGTAGCGCATGTTTAATTTTTCCCTCAACATGCTTTTGCAGACCAGGGACGGCTTGCCTGCTGAAATAAAATCGGCTGGGCACATTGTATTGTGGGACTGGCAATGCCATTAAGTTACGGAAACTGTCAGTCTCCACCAGCCTGAATGACAGCATTTCAAGGGACAGTAGTTTTGCAATGCCAGCATTCAGAGCCTGTGCTCGTGGATGGTTTGCCGAGTATGGCCATCTTTTATCCCATGCCTGTGCTACCGATGGCTGTTTTGTGGCCTGGGAGTGTGAGGATGACAGGGAACTTGCAGCTGTGGGTGGAATAACACTGGGTCTCTGGACAACAGTGACAGAGGTTCTTCCATGGCGATCCTGTGAGGAAGCCGAACCAGCTGTGTGTGAGCTGGAGGAAGAGGCTCCAACACGAGCTGAAGATGTAGGTGCTGCTGTAGGTTGGCCTACATCTCCAGTGTGTCTTTGTAACTGAACCACGTGCTTTGACCGCACATGTTTCCACATATTTGTGGTATTAAGGTTACTGACACTTTTACCTCTTTTTACTTTTTGATTACACAGCTTGCATTTGACATAGCAAATATCATCTGCAAGTGTGTCAAAAAAGGACCACGCAGTGCAAGTCCTGGTAGCGCCCGTTTTGGCTGTTGGAAGAGAACTGCTACGAACGGGTGCCAAACTGGAGGCTACAGGCAACCGAGTCTGCAGCCTACCTCTCCCTTCTGTTTGTACCGTTGGGGCAATCTCTTCCTCAGAGCTGCTAAAACCACCTTCCTGTTCCTCACACCATGTTGGGTCTTGGACCTCATCATCTCCACTACCCTCTTCCAACACCTGCTGCTGTTGGGTGGTCTGGGCAGCACCATGCTCAACAGAAACTGGCACCTGAGTCTCATCATCATCAGATGCGTTCTGCGGTGTGCTGACCATCGGCACTGGCTCACCCGCCTCTTCACATTCAGAGAGACACAGCTGTTGCGCATCACTGCATACTGCCTATTCTTCACATTCCAGAATGCTGCTTGGCTGGGCCCCTGTTTGCAAGCCAACAGATTCTGAGAACAGAAGCAGAGACTCAGCTGGTTCCTTTACAGAGCTCTCTGAATGCCTGGGCAATTTGGCAGGCGGTGAAGAGACAGATGGTTGTTCAACAGTGCTGTGGTCCTGAGAGGAGGTGGAAGCAATTGAAGTCGATGCATTGGCTGCCATCCAACCAACAACGGCTTCAATTTGTTCTTCCCACAGCAGGGGGGTACGCCGAGCTCCTACAAAAGTGCGCATAAAGGAACGCTCACGGGGAAAACTGGTGGATGCTGTGTCACTGGGTGCGGCAGCAGCCACAGAATCCCCACGTCCTCTCCCTGCTGAAACTCCACGGCCACGACCACGTGCCTTACTCCCTGCCTTCTTCATCTTGGTAGATTGATAAAGAAAGTCAGAAAAGTTATAAGGCCTAAGTGTGGTTATTCCTCAGAGACTGCAGTGAACACTGCAGACAACTGTTCACTATCTGTGAAAGGCCCCTTTCTGTACTTCTATAGTGTTTGTAACCAATGTATTGTATACGGATGGAAGCGCGTCACACTAATAGATTAGATTTTTTTCAAATATAATGGAGCAGCACCAATTTGAGAAAAATGTGAAGGATGAGGCAGTGACACACGCTCAGCAGACTACAACCAGCAGTGGTTGAAGAACTAACTGGAGCGTAATCTGCACTCAAAAAATGAAAAGCTCACAGACTACAGTGAACACTGCACACAACTGTTCACTATCTGTGAAAGGCCCCTTTGTGTAATTCTATAGTGTTTGCAACCAATGTATTGTATACGGATGGAAGCGCGTCACACTAATAGATTAGATTTTTTTCAAATATAATGGAGCAGCACCAATTTGAGAAAAATGTGAAGGATGAGGCAGTGACACACGCTCAGCAGACTACAACCAGCAGTGGTTGAAGAACTAACTGGAGCGTAATCTGCACTCAAAAAATGAAAAGCTCACAGACTACAGTGAACACTGCACACAACTGTTAACTATCTGTGAAAGGCTCCTTTCTGTACTTCTATAGTGTTTGCAACCAATGTATTGTATACGGATGGAAGCACGTCACACTAATAGATTAGATTTTTTTCAAATATAATGGAGCAGCACCAATTTGAGAAAAATGTGAAGGATGAGGCAGTGACACACGCTCAGCAGACTACAACCAGCAGTGGTTGAAGAACTAACTGGAGCGTAATCTGCACTCAAAAAATGAAAAGCTCACAGACTACAGTGAACACTGCACACAACTGTTCACTATCTGTGAAAGGCTCCTTTCTGTACTTCTATAGTGTTTGCAACCAATGTATTGTATACAGATGGAAGCGCGTCACACTAATAGATCACTGTTAATTTCTATTGAATGGAGCTGCACCAATTCCACAAAATAAAATAAAAAAAAGAGTCAGTGAGTGACACGTGCAGATGCCTACAAACAGCTGTGGATGCAGAGCAAACTGCAGCGTTAACTGCACTCTCACACACACACCTTGCACAGAGCTGTTAAAACAACACTGCAAGGCAAAAGGAAGCTTTACACAGCGGTTGGTAAAATAGCCTGCCTAAAGCACAGTACACAAAATCGCAATCTCTAACTGTCCCTCAGAGTCAGCAGAGCAGCATTCTGTCCCTAACTGAGTTCACAGCACAGTGACGCTAAAATGGCGGCGGCGCCTTTTATAGTGCATTCTGACATCATTTCAGCAGCCAATCACAGCCATGCCATTAGTTAACATGACCGCAGCAGTACAGGATGTGCCCACACTTCGTAGGATTCCTCATTGGCTGACTAAAATCACAGTGCCTCTCAAAGAATTATGGGAACTTCCGATTCCGGTATACGATATAGGAAAAATATCGGAACTAAGTATCGGAATTCCGATACAGCGAATATCGGCCGATACCCGATACTTGCGGTATCGGAATGCTCAACACTACTGTCAATGCCTTTTTTGAAGCGCTGGGTCGTATATATGATGAACCCGACAGGGTTCGCATGGCTGAAGACATGGTGATGAATGTGCGCCAGGGTAAACGCTCGGCTGAGTGGATTTGTGCAGAGTTCCGGCGCTAGGCAGCAGAAATCTCATGGGATGATGCAGCCCTTCAGGGCTTATTCCACAGAGGCTTATCTGAACGCCTCCAAGATGCCCTGGCCCTTCACCCTCCACCTGATACCTTGGAGGACGCCATTACCCAGGCCGTACTTATGGAACCACAGGCTACGGGCTAGGGGTGTCATGCAGTCCGAGGAATCCCTATTCTCCGGTAGCAAAGAGACTGGTGTCGCTCCGGAACCCATGGAGATTGGCGCTACTTCGGTCAAAGAGAAGGAGAGGAAAAGCCGCTGTGAGAAACAGCTCTGTTTTTATTGTGGAGAGTCCGGTCATTGGATAAAAGATTGTCCCTCGTGTCCGTCATCCTCCAAGGCGGCGGGAAACGACTAGGTCTAGGTAGTAGTCGAGGAGGCTGCCCAGACCTTCAGGTACTCTCTTCCTCATGCCCTAAGGTTTTGCTAAAGGTTGAACTGTTGGTAGACAAGTATCGTTTTTTCTCCACAGCACTGGTGGACAGTGGTTCATCACTCAACTTGGTCAGCTCTGATGTTGTTTCCCAGCACCAGATAGGGACAGTCAGGCTTCATACCCCACTAAAAGTCGTGGCCATTGACTCTTCTCCTCTGACCCGAACGGGAATTCTTTCAGTTTCTGAAAAATTTATGTTGAAAGTTGGTTCTTCCCACATGGAGGAAATTGAGTGTTTTGTTATGGACAAGTTGCCCACCGGGTTGGTTTTGGGCATGCGATGGCTTCTACGCCACAATCCAGTGATTGACTGGGAATTGGGGGAGATTATCAAGTGGGGGTCCAAATGTGTCGACTGTTACCATAAAACTGTTTTTTGTGTGAAAATTGCAAAACCTGTTTCTGTGTCTTCTATCAGTCTGGAAGGTATTCCGGAATACCTGAAAGACCTTGAGGACGTTTTTTTCAGAAAGTGAGGCTGAGGCGTTACTCCCTCACAGGCCATTTGACTGTGCCATCGACCTAATTCCTGGAGCCAAATTGCCCAAAGCTCGTTTGTTTAACCTATCAGGTCCCGAGCGCCTAGCTATGAAACAATATATTGCTGAGAGTCTCCGTAAGGGGCACATAAGACCTTCAGTTTCCCCTGTAGCAGCGGGGTTTTTCTTTGTTAAGAAAAAAGATGGTGGCCTACGCCCCTGCCTCGACTTTCGAGAACTAAATAAAATCACGGTCAGGAATACATATCCACTGCCGTTGATTCCGGATCTCTGTAATCCGCTTTCTGGGGCCATGTGGTTTTCAAAACTTGACCTTAGGGGGTCTTATAATTTAATAAGATACGGGAGGGAGATGAATGGAAGACGGCTTTCCTCACCTCTGAAGGGTTATTTGAGAACTTGGTAATGCCATTTGGTCTCACCAACGCACCTGCAGTTTTTAAAAATTTTATTAATGTTGTGTTCTCGGACCTCATCGGCCGCTTTGTAGTTGTGTACCTAGATGATATTCTCATATATTCTGCTGACAAACATTCTCATTTGTTACATGTAAAGACTGTACTCCAAAGGCTCAGAGAAAATCAATTGTTCGTCAAGATCGAAAAATGTTCATTTTTTGTTCAAGAGTTGTCGTTTTTAGGGCTGATAATCTCACCTCAGGGGTTTCGCATGGATCCCAAGAAGGTGCAGGCTGTTGTGGAATGTGTCCAACCTCGAGACCTTAAGGGACTTCAGCGCTTCTTGGGATTTGCGAATTATTACCGCAAGTTTATTAAAGGTTTCTCACAGGTAACTAAACCCTTACTGATCTCACTCGTAAAGGGGCAGATGTCAAGAACTGGTCCCCGTTAGCCAAACAGTCTTTTCTAACACTAAAAAACTGTTTTACATCTGCTCCTATCCTGGTTCAACCTGACCCTTCCAAACTGTTTGTGGTCGAGGTTGATGCTTCTGAGGTGGGGGTGGGAGCAGTGTTATCTCAGGGGCCAGCTTCTCTGACAAATCTCAGGCCTTGTGCCTATTTTCTAAAAAATTTTCTCCCGCTGAAAAAAATTATGATGTAGGCAATAGGGAGCTATTGGCTATCAAATTGGCGTTCGAAGAATGGAGACACTTTTTGGAGGGGGCGGCTCACCCTATTACGGTTATCACGGACCATAAAAATCTAGAATATATTAAAACTGCTAAAAGACTGACCCCCAGGCAAGCCCGTTGGTCACTTTTTTTTTCCAGATTTCAGTTTTCTATTACTTTTTCGACCAGGATCTAAAAACGTCAAGGCTGACACGTAGTTTTGAGCCATTGTCTGCCCCCGATCCACCGTCCCCCATTCTTCAACCCAGTGTTGTTATTGCCGAAGTGTCGTCAGAATTGGAGCGGGAGATTGTGGAGGCACAATCTTTAGCGCCAAGGTCCAAACCTGAAAATAAGTTGTTCGTGCCTCAGCATTTGCGCACTAAACTCCTGTGGGAGTTCCATGATTCGAAATTGAGTGCCCACCCTGGTATAGCGGCCACACGAGAAGCAGTGGCAAGACTTTTTTGGTGGCCTTTAATGACTTTGAATATTAAGATGCATGTTGCTGCATGTGGGATATGTGCCCGTTCTAAGAGCTCTCATTGCCGGCCGGCCGGGGAATTGGCGCCTTTACCAATTCCGGGAAGACCGTGGACTCATTTGTCCATGGACTTCATTACCAATCTGCCATCCTCCCGTGGAAATACTGTAATCTGGGTAATTGTGGACAGATTTTCTAAACTAGCACATTTTGTACCCATTGCAAGTTTACCGTCAGCAGAGACTCTCTCCAGACATTTCCTTTCTCAGGTGGTACGTTTACACGGGGTGCCTACTAATATTGTGTCAGATAGAGGGACGCAATTTGTGTCTAAGTTTTGGCGGGCTTTTTGCAAAAAGTTGGGAATATCGTTGTCTTTTTCCTCAGCGTACCACCCAGAGACCAACGGGCAAACTGAACGCACCAACCAGTCGCTTGAACAAATTCTTCGGTGCCTAACTTCTACTCTGCAAAGCGACTAGTCTGAGGCCTTACCATTAGCAGAGTTCGCCTTCAAAACCGGGTAAACCAGTCTACCGGTAGGTCACCATTTTTTTATTAATTATGGGATAAATCCTCATTTTGGCGAGTTCTCGCGTATTGATTCAGGTTGCCCGGGGGCTGAGGACGGGATCAGTCGTCTCAGAAATCTCTGTTTGAAAGTTTGACAAAATATTTCCAGGGCTCAGGAAAAGTATAAACAATTTGCAGATAAAAAAGGGACTCGGTTCAGATTTTGCGATGTGGAGATAAGGTTTGGCTTTCCACACGGAACATAAGTCTCCGAATACCTTCCGCTAAACTAGGGCCTAAATTTATTGGCCCTTACGAAGTCATTGAGGTGGTTAACCCGGTAGCCTATCGCCTTCGCCTCCTTCCCTCTTTGAAACTCCATAATGTATTTCATAGGTCCTTACTTAAACCCCTGGGGTCAGTGAGGGAAGATACAGACGCCGTTCCTTTGCCCGTTATGGTTGATGGGCATATTGAGTTCAAAGTACAACACATTGTGGACTCCAGGCAGGTTCAGGGATCTTTGCAGTATCTGGTACATTGGAAGGGGTATGGTCCGGAGGATCGGTCTTGGGTGCCAGCCACATCGGTTCACGCTAATCGTTTGGTTCGTGCATTCCATGCCCGGCATCCTGATAAGCCTGGGGGTCCGGAGGCCCCCGTTGAAAGGGGGTACTGTCATGGTCTGCTGAGTTTGTGGGAAAAGGTAGGTTAAGGGTTAATTTGGATGGCCTCACTCTGGGATTCTGGGAGGCTTCTTATAGCCTCATTGTGGGGCCATTCCTTGTCGCTTATACTTTGACCCTTGGCCGAGTGTGTGTGACCCTGTGTTTTGTGCTTGTGATTCTTTATGCTTGCTTGGTTTTGACTTGGTTCTGTTCCCGTTACGAGTTCTGCCTACCCCTCCTGTTCTGCATTGCTATCTCGTGTATGACTCCTGGCTTATGTTCTGACTATTCTCTGCTCGCCCCTTCTGTACTGCGCCGTCCTCTCCGTGTATGACCCCCGTTTGTCTGACCTTAGTTTCCCTATTCACTAATCCAGGGTCCCTGTAGAGTCCTGCACTCACCTCCAGTAGCAGGACGCTAAGCCCCGCCCCCTGTGGTCACATGATCGCAGGTCCTTTTGCCTACTGCTACCTTCAGTGCCTCCTCTCACCACGCTGCTCTGGTCCCGTCTACCTGAGCTTCCCCTACAGCATCTGACCACGGGCCCTTCCTCCGCAGTGTGGGTGAGTCACCCTGCTCAGCCGTAGCAGTTTGCTGGCGCTGACAGGGTCGTTACAGGAAAGGTGCACCTCACAACAGATGCATGGGCCAGTAGGCATGGTCAGGGCCATTACGTGTCCATCAGTGTGCACTGGGTTAATGTGGTGGATGCAGGGTCCACAGGGGATAGCGGCGGTGGGACAGTGCTGCCTAACCCATGGTATAGGCAATAGTTGGCTGTAGGCGTTTGACCCTCCTCCTCCAGAAGCAAAAGCTCGTCGACAGAGCACAGTCTCATGAGCACTCGATCCACAGCTGCCAGTGTTGCACACGAGGTGTCCCACTATGGAACAGCTAGTGGTGAGCGTCAGCAGGCTGTTTTAAAGATGATGTCTTTGGCGACAACAGACACACCGCGGAGGTACTGGCCGACTACTTGCAGCGAGAAACTGAGTCATGGCTGGGAAGTATACATTTTGAGCCAGGCAACTTAGTCAGTGATAATGGGCGTAATTTTGTGGCGGCCATAGCCATGGCAAAACTCAGACACATACCTTGCCTGGCTCAGACCTTGAACGTGGTGGTGCAGTGCTTCATAAATAATTATCTGGAGTTACCAGCCCTACTCCATAAGGTGCGAAGACTGTGCTTGCACATCCGTCGCTAGCCCGTAGACTCCAGTCGTATGCAGAGGCTGCAGCGATAGCTCCACCTCCCCAAGTATGGACTAATCATAGACGTTGCAACAAGGTGGAACTCCACCATGCACATGGTTGAGAGGCTGTGCGAACAGAGGCAGGCTGTAATGTATTTGAGGGAGGATACACGGGCAGGCAGTTTGAGGGCAGACATCGAGTTGTCGGGTGTGCAGTGGTCAAAGCTGAAAGACCTCTGTAAAGTCCTTCAGTGTATTGAGGAATGCACACGGCTGGTAAGCACAGACGACGCCATCATAAGCATAAGCATCCCACTTATGCGTCTGCTCATGCAAACTTTGACGCACATTAAGGATCAGGCGTCTGCAACAGAGGAGGAGGAGGAAGAGGAGGAGGGAAGCCTTGATGACAGTCAGGCATTGTCTGCTCAGGGAACTGTCCTGGACGAGGTGGAGGAATAAGAGGAAGAGGAGGAGGAGGATGGGGGATGATTATTTTGGGGAGGAGGATGCTCCTCAGGGGACAAGAGAAAATATTGGCTTGCCAAGGTCAGGTACAGGGTTTGTGCGTGACTGGAGGGATGTGGATTTGGCAGAAAGTGCTCCTCCACCCACCACTGGCAGTGCATCATTGACACTGGAACATTGGCCCACATGTGTGATTTTGTCTTGCGGATCCTAAAAAGGGACCCCCGCATTGCTAAAAATTATGAAGGATGACGACTACTGGTTGGCCAGCATCCTCGATCCACGCTATAAAGGCAAATTACAGAACATCATGCCACAGGAGAACCTAGAGCTAATATTGGTGAACAAACAAGCAACTCTGGTAAACCGTTTGTTAGAGGCATATCCAGCACACAGCAGCGGTGCAGGTTCTACCACGAGCCGTACATGGCAAAATGGAAGAGGTGTTCGTGGTGCACACAGCCAAAGTGGCGTTGGAGACGGGTTTCATGACCATGTTGTGGACTGATTTCTCAAATACCGCTCACATGCCTGGTAATACTGAATCGATTGCAACAGACAGGAGACAGCAGTTGTCAACTATGGTTCAAAATTACCTCTTCTCCCCTATCGATTTTCTGCCTCACAGTTCATTCCCCTTTGACTACTGGGCCTGTAAACTGTACACCTGACCTGAATTGGCACAATATGCCTTACAGGAGCTCGCTTGCTCTGCTGGTAGTGTGCTATCAGAAAGAGTCTTCAGTGCTGCTGGATCAATCCTGACAGTAAGAAGGACCGGCTGTTGACCCAAAATGTAGGTGATCTCACCTTCATTAAAATGAACTATGCCTGGGTTTCAAAGGATTTTGTACCACCTTCCTCTGATGACTCATAGGTTGCCAGCAAAATGGCTCGCTTTGTCCTCCTCTTCCTCCGACTTCTCCAATTTCTCCATTGCAGCTGCTGAACATCCAGCCTACACTTCAACATATGCCAGTTTTTCCACCTCCCTAACTGTGCTGTACTCCCCCCTTGGCCGGCATCAGCACCTGACACACCCGGGCAAGTTTCAAGGCCCTGAACAGGTGGGGGGGCCCACTCGCTGTCAGAGACACCGGCGTACTATGAGGGGCCCTGTGCCATTGCCGGCACCCACGAGTGGGCCCCCCTGCTTGCTCAGGGCCCCAGCACTTGCAATACTTACCTTTCCCTGCTCCACTGCTGTGACGTATTCCGCGTTTCCTGACAGTGACATTCAGGTCAGAGAGCGCGATGATGTCACGTCTGTGCGCCCTCTGCCTGAACAGTCACAGTGCAGAGAGCTGGAAGATGGCAACGCTGAGGAGTCCAGAGTAGAGCAGTGTCCAGCGAGGAGAGGTATTTAATTTTTTTTAATGTTTGGAGCAATATATGGGGGCATTATACACTGGAGAATTATATATGGGGCCCATTATACACTGGAATATCATATATGGGGCCCATTATATACTGGAGCATAGGATGGAACCCATTATATATGGAGCATTATATTATTATTATTTATTTATATAGCACCATTGATTCCATGGTGCTGTACATGAGAAGGGGTTACATACAAATTACAGATATCACTTACAGTAAACAAACTAACAATCACAGACTGATACAGAGGGGGAGGACCCTGCCCTTTCGGGTTTACATTCTATATATGGGGACCATTATATTTGGAGAATTATATGGGGCTCATCATACACTGGAGCATCATATATGGGGCCCATCATATACTAGAGCATCATATGGGGTTCATTATTTATGGGGCATCATATAGGGCCCATTATATATGGAGCATAATATGGAGCACATATGGGGTCTATTCTGTATGGAGCATTATATGGAGCCCATTCTGTATAGAGTAGAGTTAAGCCAAACAGGTCATTCATTTTCAAAAGTCGACGATTTTCGCCAAAGTCGGGTTTCATGAAACGAAACCCGACCGTGGAGTGAGTTTGGTCACGTGTTCGGTGACCATTTTGCTGGAGTCGGTTTTCCCCTACACTTTAAGCGCCTTTTCTCGGCCACTGAGCAAAGACGCAGGCTGTGGGCAACGGGATGACATAGCCAGCGGCCAGCACCATCTTAGAGAAGGGCATTGCAGCGATTAGGTGGCTTTCAGTGGCGTCACAGTGCATATAAAATCCCTCAGCGCCGACCGCCATTTTACATCTGCCGAACTCAGTGTAGGGGAAGATTGCTGGCGGTGCGTCTGAGCAGGGAGAGCTTTAGGCAGGGCCTAAAAAAAAATTACTTTCTGCTGATAGCAATTAGCTGTACAGTGACTGTGCAGTGAGAGGGGATGATTTTGCTGTGTGCAGCAACGCTGGTTCTTAGGCTGCCTGCCTGCCAGTGACAGTGTACAAATTGCTTGTGTGGAGCATCACATTTGATTAGTAGGCTGCCTGACTGTGATAAGGGGCAATTATATTATATTATATTCCCCCTTTTATTCCCCATTGACTTGCAATGGGGTCGGATTTTTGACTCCGACCCGACAATTTCCATTAGTCGGCCGACTTCGCTCGACTCGACTTTTGAGAAAGTCGGGTTTCACGAAACCCGACTTGACCCGAAAAACGGGAAAGTCGCTCATCTCTAGTATGGAGCAATATATGGGGCTCATTATTCTGTATAAAGCAATATATGGGGCTCATTATTATGGGCACCACAGAAGTATGGCGCACTATGTGGTGTCGATAATACTGTATGGAGGACTATACTGTGCAGTTCATGAGCTATTGTAGAATTTATAATAGATATCACTCATGTAATGTAAGAAGTGAAGTATTTGGCATTGTACTATACCTAAATTTCTCTGCCATATTGGAGCATCATGAATTGTGGTATGTGTTAAAGGGGCCCACTGAGACTCTTTCGCCCGGAGCCCAAGAAAACCTGGAGCCAGCCCTGCCCCCCCCACAACTTTAGCCAAATAATCCCCAGTTTTTAATACATTACTATTATTATAAAGTAAATGAAGGTTGACAAGCTTAAGTAATAAGAATTGATGTCGCTGACATTGAAATGGGCACTGTAGGTGTGTTTACTGTCCTCGACTCACTGGCAACTTTTATTCCCCATTGACTTGCATTGGGTCAGGTTTCCGACTCCGACTCGACTTTTTCCGCTAGTCGGCCGACTTCGCTCAACTTGACTTTTGGAAAAGTCGAGCCGACCTAAACCCGACTCGACCCTCCCAGAGGCAAAGTCGCTCATCTCTAGTATCAACCACTGAGGACTCTCAATTGTAAATATTTTTCTATCTACTGGCTAACAGGATACAAAGATATACATCTTTCCAACATTCAGTGCCTATGCATTGACTAATAGATAAGCATCCTGAACTGTCAGACAATGCTTCTAATTTTTTTCCATAAATGTTTTCCTAGATCAGCAAGTCAATTTTGTGATGTTAATTTCAAATTATTACTTTGAGCTTCGAGGATTACATGCCTTTGTAAAGATTTCTGAATACATTGATCAAGCTGTGCTGTGTTATGTTTAGGTAGCTGAGGAGAAAAAACAAAAACGGCAATACACCAGAGAGGCTGGAACCTATTGGATTGCAGTAACCTGAACTAACCACACAACTAGAGGTAGCCGTGGAGCGTTCCTACGTTGATCCTAGACGCCTCGTCACAGCCTGAGAGATAACTACACCTAAAGGCAGAAAGAGGAAAGCTATCTGCCCCGGAGCAGATCCCCAAAGAAAATAAGAAGCCCTCAAACATGTAATGGCGGTTAGACAAGAACAAGCACGGACACAGACAGAAAATAGAATGAGCAAACGCTGGGGCCCAATCTGTCTAGACAGAAAAGTACAGGAAAGGATTCTTACTGCAATCAAAAAAAACCCCTAAAAAATACCAACTCTTCTGATTGCAAAAACACCTGAGATCACACGATCTCCACCACCTAAATCAGAACTCTGGTGTAACAAAACTAGCCGCAGCCACTGAAAAAACAGGAAAAAGCAAATGAACAAATAACAGTGGCTACAGATAAACTGAGAGGAGCACAGGCCCCAGAAGGGGACCTGGCTGACCTCCACAAAAGTGCAGAGAACTATGCAAAAAGCAAGCACAAAAATAATAGCAGAAAATATCTTAAATGAAAGCAGAAGATGCAGGCAGCACTCAGCAAACTTCCAAATGAACCAAGAACCACAACTGAGACAAGAACAGTTGATCACCGGCAACCATCATGGGAGGGAACCTCCCTTATATCAGACCAGTCAGCGATCCCAGATTGCCATTCCTCGCTGAAAGGTTCAGTACTGTCTGTAACCACCAGAGGGAGCCTCTGCTCAGAAACCATCTCTAGCACATTCATAACAGTACCCCCCCTTGAGGAGGGGTCACCGAACCCTCACTAGTGCAACCAGGCCAATCAGGATGAGCTCGATGATAGGCACGGATCAGTCTCCAAGCATGGATGTCCGAAGCAAACATCCAAGAATTGTCCTCCTGACCATAACCTCTCCACTTAATCAAATACTGGAGTTTCTGTCTAGAAAAACGAGAATCCAATATTTTCTCAACCACATACTCCAGATTGCCCTCAACCAAAACAGGGTCAGAAGGCGCAGCCATAGGAACCACTGGCTCGACAAACCTCTTCAATAAGGACTTGTAGAACACGTTATGGATCTTAAATGTCCCTGGAAGAAGCAAACGGAAGGAAACTGGATTAAGAATCTCCATGATCTTATGAGGTTCAATGAACCTAGGCTTAAACTTTGGAGATGCAACCCTCATAGGGATATTTCTTGAGGACAACCAAACCAAGTCCCCACTTTAAACTGAGGACCATCAATCCTATGCCGGTTGGCAAACCGTTGGGCCTTCTCCTGAGAGAGGGACAACCTCTCCACTACCTGGTCCCAAATCTGTTGCATACGCTCCACAACAGAGTCAACACCTGGACAGACAGAAGCCTCCGTCTGTCCCGAAGAAAATCGAGGGTGAAACCCAGAATTACAGAAAAAACGGAGACATCAAAGTGGCAGAGCTAGCCCTATTATTTAGAGCAAACTCAGCCAAAGGCAAAAAAGAGACCCAGTCATCTTGATCAGCAGACACAAAACATCTCAAATAAGTTTCCAAGGTCTGGTTTGTTCTCTTGGTTTGACCATTGGTCTGAGGATGAAAAGCAGAGGAGAAAGATAATTGAACACCAAGTTTAGAACAAAATGTCCTCCAAAATCTGGAAACAAACTGGACTCCTCTGTCAGACACAATGTTCTCCGTAATGCCATGTAACCGAACCACGTGCTGAAGGAACAAAGGCACCAATTCGGAGGAGGAAGGTACCTTATATACCCATGTATAAGCCGAGATTTTCAGCCAATTTTTTAGGGCTGAAAGTCCCCCTTTCGGCTTATACGCGGGTCATATACGGGGGTCGGCGGGGGAGCGGGGGTGTCGGATCATACTCACCCCTCCGTCTCTGCTGCCCCCCTGCTTCTCCCACGATCTCCGGCTCCTTCCTGCAGCGGTCACATGGCACCGCTCATTAAAGTCATGAATATGCACATATTCATGACTTTAAAGGGAATCTGTCACACTAAATTGGCGGGATATTTTAATGATGGCAGTCAGGTCAGATGGGCGGTGTTTTGGGTACTTGCCTTAACATGTTGTTCGCCGCTGTCTCCATTATTTCTGGGAATTGTAGTCGTTGCCCTCTATATAATGCGACTGCGCATTGCAATCTGCGGGCAAAGCATACTGCGCGTGCGCAATTCAAGATTGCAATGTGCAGGCGCGTTATATGGAGGGCAACGATTACAATTCCCAGAAATAATGGAGACAGCGGCGAACAACATGTTAAGGCAAGTACCCAAAACACCGCCCATCTGACCTGACTGCCATCATTTAAATATCCCGCCAATTTAGGGTGACAGACTCCCTTTAATGAGCGGTAGCACGTGACCGCTGCAGGACTGAAGCGCTGCGGAGAGCGCCAGGAGAAGAGGAGAGGCTGCAGGGACGCGCTGGCGGAGGGGTGAGAATAGCGATATTTACCTGTCCCGTTCCACCGCTGCGCTGCTCCCTCGGTCTAACTCCTCTGGCTGTGAATGATCAGGCAGAGGGCGCAATGACGTCGTTAGTGCGTGCCCCGCCCTCTGCCATATCATTCACAGCCAGAGGAGTCAGACCGAGAGAGCAGCGCAGCGGTGGAACGGGACAGGTAAATATCTCAGGTGCCGGGGTCCTGAGCGAGCGGTGACACCGGCACCTGTCCCCCATAGCGCGCCGCTGTCACCGCCTGCTCAGGACATCGGCACCTGGCCCCCAGCGACGAGAGGTGAGTATGTCATTTTTTTTTTTTTGCAGCAGCAGCAGCACCATATGAGGCCTATACTAAGGGGCATAATTGTGCAGCATATGGGGGCATAATCTGGAGCATATGGGGGCATAATATGGAGCATATGGGGGCATAAGCTGTGGAACATATGGGGCATAATCTGGAGCATATGGGTCATAAAATGTGGAACATATGGGGGCATAATATGGAGCATATGGGGGCATAATCTGTGGAACATATGGGGCATAATTTGGAGCATATGGGAGCATATGGGGCATAATCTGTGGTACATATGGGGGCATAATCTGGAGCATATGGGGCATAATCTCTGAAGCATATTGGGCATAATCTGTGGAGCATATTGGGCATAATCTGTGCAGCATATGGGGGCATAATCTGTGGAGCATCATATGGGGGCATAATCATTTTTCACCCTAGGCTTATACGCGAGTCAATAAGTTTTCCCAGTTTTTTGTGGCAAAATTAGGGGTCAGCATATACATGAGTATATACGGTAACTTAGGTAATTGCACAAGATGTATCATCTTGGAAAACCTATCACAGATTACCCAGATAAAGGTCATTCTCTGAGAAACAGGGAGGATATGGGTCCATGGCCTCTTGGGCACAGGTAATGGCATTAACAAACCACTAGAGCGAGAGCAAGGCTTGGAGCGAGAGCAAGTCCCACAGGACTGCACAAATTCCCTGACGTCACGAG
The DNA here is from genome assembly GCA_033576555.1 of Oophaga sylvatica. Taxonomy (NCBI): domain Eukaryota; kingdom Metazoa; phylum Chordata; class Amphibia; order Anura; family Dendrobatidae; genus Oophaga; species Oophaga sylvatica. The sequence goes on along the minus strand of JARQOD010000004.1, from coordinate 199,130,877 downwards.
ACAAATTAGGCCACCAAAAGGACCGACTCACCAAGTCTCTGGTACCAAAAATCCCGGGATGACCAGCCAACGCGGAACAATGAATCTCAGACATCACACTCTTCTTCCACTGGTCTGGGACAAACAATTTCCCAATAGGGCAGCGCTCAGGTTTATCCTCCTGACACCCATCCAGAGCCAGTCTCAAATTGGGCGAGATGGCAGAAAGAACTACATCCTCTTTCAAAATAACAGTAGGATCAGATAACTCAGGAGAGTCCGCAAAGAAACTCCTCGAGAGGGCATCCGCCTTAACATTCTTAGTGCCAGGAAGAAAAGAAACCACAAAATTAAAATTTGTGAAAAACAAGGCCCACCTGGCCTGTCTAGGATTAAGTCGCTTGGCTGATTCGAGATAAACCAGGTTCTTATGGTCCGTGAGGACCACTACCTGATGTTTGGCTCCTTCCACCCAATGTCTCCACTCTTCAAAGGCCCACTTCATGGCCAATAACTCCCGATTACCCACGTCATAATTACGTTCAGTTGGAGAAAATTTTCGAGAGAAAAAGGCACAAGGGTTACTCTTAGAGGTCTCTAGATCTCTTTGGGACAAAACGGCACCTGCCCCAATTTCAGAGGCATCAACCTGCACCTGAAACGGTAAAGAAACATCAGGCTGCTGTAGAACAGGAGCAGAAGTGAATCTCTGCTTAAGTTCCTGAAACGCAGAATCTGCCTCAGGAAGCCAATTCACCACATCAGAACCCTTTTTGGTCAAATCAGTCAATGGTTTAACAATACCGGAGAAATTACCAATAAATTTACGATAAAAATTGGCAAAACCCAAAAATCTCTGAAGAGCCTTTAATGAAGTAGGTTGGACCCAATCACAGATGGCCTGAACCTTGACCGGGTCCATTTCAATAACAGACGGAGACAAAATGAATCCCAGAAATGAGACCTTCTGTATGCCAAAAAGACACTTTGATCCCTTCTAGAGTTGAGCGATACTTTCCGATATCCAAAAGTATCGGAATCGGAATGGTATCGCCGATACCCAAAAAATATCGGCGATACCCGATACCGATACCGGAAGTCCAATGTAAGTCTATGGGAACAAAATATCGAAATTAAAAAAACCCCATTCTTGCCTTGTAGGTTAATTGTACATGAAGGAAAACAACAAAGAGTAATGTAGAATGTATTGGGGGAGGTTGAGGAGACATTAAAGGCATAGATGTTTAACCCAATCCAATGGAATAGCATTATTTTTTTTTTTTAGGAAATACGTTCGGATTGACGAAGAAATTGACAATGTTGTTAACCTTTTTTCTATTTTGGCAAATATGTATGTTTCACAACTTCCATACTCTTCACCTTTTTAACTTTTGCCACACTTTCTCCTTCATAATCTTCAGCAGCATCATCTTTGTCATCAAATTATTCTTCATCTTCACCTTCTTTATCTTCTTCTAAAACTGCTTGCTTTTCATCTTTTTGTTAATATTACTCATATTGTTCTTTTTAAACTATTATTCTTCTTCATATTATAGTCCTTCATCTTCTTCATCATATTCTTATTTGTGACATAGATTCCTGTACTTGTAATCTGTAAAAGTATGATTTTTTCATCGTTCCGTTCTTGCTGCCACAAAAGATTTAAATTACAACAGTATTTGTCCGTGTTCAGTTTAGCCTGCAGCATCAGGCATTTACCAGGGGCACCACGAGGAGGAATGGACTCACCCCCATACACTGCTTAGTCTTCTTCTGCTTATAATTTAGAGCATATATTTTGTTCTTCATTTTGGTCTTATACTTCATGTTCTTCTGCTTTTAGATCTTCTGCTTATTGTTCTTGTGTCTCTTGTTCTGTATCTTGTATTTGTAGCACAACCTTGTACCAGCTGATGTTACTGGGACACGGTTACTAAGCAGGAGGTACCTGTGCTCCAAAGCACTACCAAGGACCAGCAGACGTTGCTGGAACTCGGATACCGAGATGGAGGCACCTAGGCCAAAGGCACTGCGGAGAACCAGTTGACGGCACTGGAACCCCGACGGGTAGCAGAAGGTACAAGAGCCAATGCAAGTAACGAGGACCAGCTGACTGTGCTGGAACCCGGAGGGGCAGCAGAAGGAAAAGAGCCAATGGCACAACCGAGGACCAGCTGACGTTACTGGGACACGGTTACTAAGCAGGAGGTACCTGTGCTCCAAAGCACTACCAAGGACAAGCAGACATTGCAGGAACTCGGATACCGAGATGGAGGCACCTAGGCCAAAGGCACTGTGGAGAACCAGCTGACGGTACTGGAACTCGGACAGGTACCATAAGGCACCCATGAAAATGTAAGTTGACAGGCCGCAAGCCGTCTGCAGTTACCAAATCACACAGTCCTACAGTGGGTGCTTGTCCTATTTTCACAATGGAAAGAGCCTTTATTTACATATCCCACAGCACACATAGGAATCACCTAAACTGCAGGCACCATAGAGTCGGATAACCGGAATGCAACATGACAGGGCAACTTATTGGAGGCTAATTTACGTTGACACTGCCAGGAAATAGCTGTGGTGCTGTAACCAGGGTGGGCATGAGTCAGTACCCGTGCCAATTACTTCCGAGCAACAACTGGCGGTGTTGGAGCCCAGGGATGAGAGGAGGACAGGGTGGAGGCAGCATGACTTTTTTGTCGTACACACAGCAGGGGAACAGCTGCCATTACTCAACCCCAGTAACACAGGAGCAAGTGTTGACTGTGCTAACAGCACTTACAGGCAACAACTGGCGGTGTTGGAGCCCAGGGTCCAATGCATCGACTTCAATTGCTTCCACCTCCTCTCAGGAACACAGCACTGTTGATCAACCATCTGTCTCTTCACCGCCTGCCAAATTGCCCAGTCAGTCAGAGAGTTCTGTACAGGAGCCAGCTGAGTCTCTGCTTCTGTTCTCAGAATCTGTTGGTTTGCAAACAGGGGCACAGCCAAGCAGCATTCTGGAATGTGAAGAAGAGGGAGTATGCAGTGATGCGCAACAGCTGTGTCTCTCTGAATCTGAAGAGGCGGATGAGACAGTGCCGATGGTCAGCACACCGCAGAACGCATCTGATGATGATGAGACTCAGGTGCCAGTTTCTGTTGAGCATGGTGCTGGCCAGACCACCCAACAGCAGCAGGTGTTGGAAGAGGTTAGTGGAGATGATGAGGTCCAAGACCCAACATGGCGTGAGGAACAGGAAGGTGGTGGTAGCAGCTCTGAGGAAGCGATTGCCCCAACGGTACAAACAGGAGGGAGAGTTAGGCTGCATACTCTGTTGCCTGTAGCCTCCATTTTGGCACCTGTTCGGATTTCTCTTACAAAAGTCTAAACGGACGCTCCCAGGACTTGCACTGCGTGGTCCTTTTTTCACACACTTGCAGATGATATTTGCTATGTCAAATGCAAGCTGTGTAATCAAAAAATAAAAAGAGGTAAAGTGTCAGTAACCTCAATACCACAAATATGTGTAAACATGTGCGGAGAAAACACGTAGTTGAGTTACAAAGACACACTGAAGATGTACAGTCTATAGAGAATCACTGCACAAGTTTAACTGCATATGTCATGGTTAAATTTGAAATTTTTATTGCACACTTGATGTGAAAAAAGAAAATAGCTATGAGACTACTGACTGACGTTTTGGGCAACGCAGTGGCCTTTATCAAATAGTCGCTGGAAGAGATAGAAAAATTTACAGTCAATGACAATGTATAATATATACAATATATACATAGGGTGAAGAATATATATACATAGGAATTAGGCAACATGTTAAACATTTGGGTGATACTGTAGAACACGGAGAATTATCCCTCTAGGGTATGCGGGTGGATAATGTAGTTTTTTGTTGATTTTTGGGAGTGTGTAGAAAACAGGGGTGATGGGGTATTGAATATTAAGGAATGTCATAGTCTTACAGTCTATGGTGATCAATTAAAGATGTTTTGTCAGGATACGATCAATTTTTTGACAGATGTAAAATGTAGGGTCACAATTGAGTTGTCTGTAGGTTAGGTTAACTGACAGTTGTCTATGAATTTCGGCAATAGATTGGGTCTTATTCATAATAACGATAGCACCCCCCTTATCTGCTGGTTTAATAATAATGTTGGGGTTATATTTCAGAGATTTTATGGCTTGTTTATGTGTGGGTGTCACGTTGTGGCGTATCGGGTGTAGGCCCAATCTCGGCAAACCATCCACGAGCATAGGCTCTGAATGCTGGCATTGCAAAACTCCTGTCCCTTGAAATGCTGTCATTCAGGCTGGTGGAGACTGACAGTTTACGGAACTTAATGGCATTGGCAGTCCCACAATACAATGTGCCAAGCTGATTTTATTTCAGCAGGCAAGCCGTCCCTGGTCTGCAAAAGCATGTTGTTGAGGTTAAAATTAAACATGCGCTACTAAACTCCGTCAGTAGCAATGTCCACCTGACCACCGCTGCGTGGACCAGTACCCATGGCCAGGGACGATACCTTTCCCTTACTGCCCATTGGGTCAATATTGTGGAGCCGGGTACAGATCTTGCGAGTGGCGCTGTACGTGTTCAGGCAACTACAAGGATTGCGGGAATCAAGTCTGTACACATTGACTCCTCCTTCTCCAGTTCCTCAGAAACATCGTTGCAGGAGCTGTCACGGTCTACCTCCACATGGACCCGTGAATGCTTAATAAGAATCTTTAGTTATATAGCGCCAACAGATTACGCAGCGCTTTACAGTTTAACAGTTTCAGAACACAAGTCATAAGTGACAACGTTAACAATACAATAATTAAAGCAATATAAGCCGCCCCTGCTCGTGAGACCTTACAATCTACAATGAGAGGGGGAGCTACAAAGTACAGTTGTTTATATACAATGGTGCATTTACAATGATGGTCCAGCCATTTTCAGGGAGTGAGGGATGGATGGAGATAGTGAATGGGCTACACACACACACAGTTACACGTAGAATGACTTTGATTAGTGAATGTGATAGGCCGCTCTGAACAAATGTGTTTTGAGTGTGGAAGTAGGGCTGTTAATGGGGATGTTGAAGTCTCCAAGGATAAGGGTTGGTACTTCTGAGGACATGAAAGTGCGGCAGCCAGGCAGAGAAGTGGTCAAGGAACTGTGTGGGCGAGCCTGGGGTCCGATATATTACCGCTACTCTGAGGGAGAGGGGACGAAAGAGCCTGATGGTGTGGACCTAATAATTTGCAAAATCTTAATATAAAATTTACATGTTACATATTTACATCTAGTATAAAACATTTAACCATTAAGCCTACTTACAGAACAAGGAAGTGTAAAAAAACTTGTGCTTAAAAAAAAAAAGTGCAAATAAAATGTGAGAAGGGCAGTGTAACAAATAATTTAGGAAAAAGATAAACTAACATCAAGTGCTGTGTGCTGTGTAAGAGCCAGACACATTAACATGAAATCAGTCTGGAATAGCGGTGATTTTCTCCCCATAACCCAGTAACATTCTGGGGAGAGGGGTGTAGAGTAGAGTTGAGCGATACTTTCCGATATCCAAAAGTATCGGAATCGGAATGGTATCGCCGATACCCAAAAAATATCGGCGATACCCGATACCGATACCGGAAATCCAATGTAAGTCTATGGGAACAAAATATCGGAATTAAAAAAACCCCATTCTTTCCTTGTTGGTTAATTGTACATGAAGGAAAACAACAAAGAGTAATGTAGAATGTATTGGGGAAGGTTGAGGAGACATTAAAGGCATAGATGTTTAACCCAATCAAATGGAATAGCATAAATATTTTTTTTTTTTAAAGATGTTCGGATTGACGAAGAAATTGACAATGTTGTTCACGTTTTTTCTATTTTGGCAAATATGTATATTTCACAACTTCCATGCTCTTCACCTTTTTAACTTTTGACACACTTTCTCCTTCATAATCTTCAGCAGCATCATCTTTTTCATCAAATTATTCTTCATCTTCACCTTCTTTATCTTCTTCTTAAACTTCTTGCTATTCATCTTTTTCTTAACATTACTCATATTCTTCTTATTAAACTATTATTCTTATTCATATTCTACTTCATCTTCTTCATCATATTCTTATTTGTGACAGAGAATCCTGTACTTGTAATCTGTCAAAGTATGAATTTTTCATTCTTCCGTTCTTGCTGTCACAAAAGATTTAAATTACAACAGTATTTGTCCGTGTTCAGTTTAGCCTGCAGCAGCAGCAGGCATTTTCCAGGGGCACCACGAGGAGGAACGGACTCACCCCCATACACTGCTTAGTCTTCATCTGCTTATAATTTAGAGCATATATTTTTAGATCTTCTGCTTATTGTTCTTGTGTCTCTTGTTCTGTATCTTGTATTTGTAGCACAACCTTGTACCAGCTGATGTTACTGGGACACGGTTACTAAGCAGGAGGTACCTGTGCTCCAAAGCACTACCAAGGACCAGCAGACGTTGCAGGAACTCGGATACCGAGATGGAGGCACCTAGGCCAAAGACACTGCGGAGAACCAGTTGACGGTACTGGAACCCGGACGGGTAGCAGAAGGTACAAGAGCCAATGCAAGTAACGAGGACCAGCTGACTGTGCTGGAACCCGGAGGGGCAGCAGAAGGAAAAGAGCCAATGGCACAACCGAGGACCAGCTGACGTTACTGGGACACGGTTACTAAGCAGGAGGTACCTGTGCTCCAAAGCACTACCAAGGACCAGCAGACGTTGCTGGAACTCGGATACCGAGATGGAGGCACCTAGGGCAAAGGCACTGCGGAGAACCAGCTGACGGTACTGGAACCCGGACGGGTAGCAGAAGGTACCCATGGAAATTTAAGTTGACAGGCCGCGAGCCGGCCGCAGTTACCGAATCCCACAGTACTACAGTGGGTGATTGTCCTATTGTCACAACGAAAACAGCCTTTATTTGCATATCCCGCAGCACACATAGGAAGCACCTAAACTCCAAGCACCATAGAGTCGGCTAACCCGACCGCAACACGACAGGACAACTTATTGGAGGCTAAGTGACGTTTACACTGACAGGAAACAGATGGCGTGCTGTATCCAGTCTGGGCAGGAGTGAGTACCCGTGCCAATGACACTTCTGAGCAACAACTGGCGGTGTTGAAGCCCAGGGATGAGAAGACAACAGGGTGGAGGCAGCATGACTTTTTGCCGTTCACACAGCAGGGGAACAGCTGACATTACTGAACGCCAGTAACACTATAGCTTGTGTATTGGTCTGTGGACACGACACTTCTGAGCAGCAACTGCCAGTGTTGTAGCCCAGGGAGTAGAGTTCAGGTGGTAGAAAGATAAAACATAACAGGAGACATGGATAACGTTGCGAACCAGTTATTTAATCTGAAAATGGACAGACAAATTCTGGCGAGATCCATGCCTTGTTCATTTTCAGAAAAGTAAGCCGGTCTACATTATCGGAGGATAGTCGCATGCGACGGTCTGTTAGTACACCACCTGCAGCACTAAAGACGCGCTCCGATAATACACTGGCAGCAGGGCAAGCCAGCACCTCCAATGCATACTGGCTAAGCTCTGGCCATGTATCCAGCTTAGAGACACAAAACTTGAATGGGGAAGAGCCATCTGGGAGTACACTGAGAGGAAAGACATGTAGTCTGTCACCATCTTACGGAAACATTGCCTCCTGCTGACTGGAGCCGTCTCGGATGGTGTAGACATTTGTGGCGCTGCCGCAAAACTTCGCAACATTTGGAACATACTGGTGTTGCCCTGTGCAGAGGCGCTGCTTGTGCTCCCTCTTGTTGCAGAGCTGTCTCCACTGCCTCGACGCACAGAGCTGTTTTGTAAAGCAGTAGCAGCAACGCTCTCGGCTGGAATGGAGAACATTATGGATTGCACCAGTGTGTCTTGGTACTCCCGAATTTTACGCTCCCGGTTCAACGGTGTGATGAGGCTTTGTAAGTTGTCCCGGTAGCGAGGGTCTAGGAGGGTGTACACTAGAGTTGAGCGATACTTTCCGATATCCAAAAGTATCGGAATCGGAATGGTATCGCCGATAACATTAAAATATCGGCGATACCCGATACCGATACCGGAAGTCCCATGTAAGTCTATGGGAACAAAATATCGAAATTAAAAAAACCCCATTCTTGCCTTGTTGGTTAATTGTACATGAAGGAAAACAAGAAAGAGTAATGTAGAATGTATTGGGGAAGGTTGAGGAGACATTAAAGGCATAGATGTTTAACCCAATCAAATGGAATAGCATAAATATTTTTTTTTTTAAAGATGTTCGGATTGACGAAGAAATTGACAATGTTGTTAACGTTTTTTCTATTTTGGAAAATATGTATATTACACAACTTCCATGCTCTTCATCTTCACCTTTTTAACTTTTCACACACTTTCTCCTTCATAATCTTCTGCAGCATCATCTTTTTCATCAAATTATTCTTCATCTTCACCTTCTTTATCTTCTTCTTAAACTTCTTGCTATTCATCTTTGTTAACATTACTCATATTCTTCTTATTAAACTATTATTCTTATTCATATTCTGCTTCATCTTCTTCATCATATTCTTATTTGTGACAGAGAATCCTGTACTTGTAATCTGTCAAAGTATGAATTTTTCATCCTTCCGTTCTTGCTGTCACAAAAGATTTAAATTACAACAGTATTTGTCCGTGTTCAGTTTAGCCTGCAGCAGCAGGCATTTTCCAGGGGCACCACGAGGAGGAACGGACTCACCCCCATACACTGCTTAGTCTTCTTCTGCTTAGAATTTAGAGCATATATTTTGCTCTTCATTTTGGTCTTATACTTCATGTTCTTCTGCTTTTAGATCTTCTGCTTATTGTTCTTGTGTCTCTTGTTCCGTATCTTGTATTTGTAGCACAATCTTGTACCAGCTGATGTTACTGGGACACGGTTACTAAGCAGGAGGTACCTGTGCTCCAAAGCACTACCAAGGACCAGCAGACGTTGCTGGAACTCGGATACCGAGATGGAGGCACCTAGGCCAAAGGCACTGTGGAGAACCAGCTGACGGTACTGGAACCCGGAGGGGCAGCAGAAGGAAAAGAGCCAATGGCACAACCGAGGACCAGCTGACGTTACTGGGACACGGTTACTAAGCAGGAGGTACCTGTGCTCCAAAGCACTACCAAGGACCAGCAGACGTTGCTGGAACTCGGATACCGAGATGGAGGCACCTAGGCCAAAGGCACTGTGGAGAACCAGCTGACGGTACTGGAACCCGGAGGGGCAGCAGAAGGAAAAGAGCCAATGGCACAACCGAGGACCAGCTGACGTTACTGAACCCCAGTAACACAGGAGCAAGTGTTGACTGTGCTAACAGCACTTCCGAGCAACAACTGGCGGTGTTGGAGCCCAGGGTCAAGGAGGATGTTTAAATACTAGATCAAGTAATTTCCTTGTTACCTGTCAATTTTAAATGTCTATACTTCAAACAAGAGAAAGATAACCTTTACTACCATAAGATGATGATTTCATTTAAACTAATATCTAGATAAATAAAGAATTGACAAACATAAACACATACATTAACATGTTGAACAGCAATGCAAACCACAAAATAAATTAGTTAAGGAATCTGCTATACGGTTGTACATAAAAGCATACAAGTATATATCTGAATCCATTAATGATGGATAAGTAACAGTATGTACACCATTTTTATTGTATAGACAATGAATGTCTGACTTCAAAACATCATCAGCATTACAAGTTATCTGTGATATTACTAAAATGTTCCATTTGCTGAATAATGTCACTAAATATTTTATACAAAATTATACAATTTCCATCATGTAATACTCATAATATGTGGCAATAATCATTTTTATTAACAAACATAACCTTTAAAAAGTGCATAGTGCATAGTGAAAATTGCTATTTATGGCTGACTGTCGACTTGGAAGCATGACAACAGATAGATAAGGTATATATAGATGAGACTGCATAGCCACAGATGGTGAATGGCGATGTAATACTGTACCTCAATAAAGTGTGCGTCACTACTACATAATTTTTTTTATATAGCTTTATAAACAGGGTACATGGATGTATGCTTGTGCCTTTGTTTTTACGCACAGACTGCCTTCCTGCTGAGACGCATTGGGTAGTGAACAGTTGTGTGCAGTGTTCACTGCAGTCTCTGCGGAATAACCACACTTAGACCTTATAACTTTTCAGACTTTCTTTATCAATCTACCAAGATGAAGAAGGCAGGGAGTAAGGCACGTGGTCGTGGAGTTTCTTCAGGGAGAGGACGTGGGGATTCTGTGGCTGCTGCGGCCCCCAGTGACACAGCATCCACCAGTTTTCCCCGTGAGCGTTCCTTTATGCGCACTTTTGTAGGAGCTCGGAGTACCCCCCTGCTGCGGGAAGAACAAATTGAAGCCGTGTTGTTTGGATGTCAGCCAATGCATCGACTTCAATTGCTTCCACCTCCTCTCAGGACCACAGCACTGTTGGGCAACCATCTGTCTCTTCACCGCCTGGCAAATTGCCCAGGCAGTCAGAGAGTTCTGTACAGGAGCCAGCTGAGTGTCTGCTTCTGTTCTCAGAATCTATTGGCTTGCAAACAGGGGCCCAGCCAAGCAGCATTCTGTAATGTGAAGAGGGAGTATGCAGTGATGCGCAACAGCTGTGTCTCTCTGAATCTGAAGAGGCGGGTGAGACAGTGCCGATGGTCAGCACACCGCAGAACGCATCTGATGATGATGAGACCCAGGTGCCAGTTTCTGTTGAGCATGGTGCTGGCCAGACCACCCAACAGCAGGTGTTGGAAGAGGGTAGTGGAGATGATGAGGTCCAAGACCCAACATGGCATGAGGAACAGGAAGGTGGTGGGAGCAGCTCAGAGGAATAATAATAATATTTATTTATATAGCGCCATCATATTCCGCAGCGCTTTACAGTTTAGCAGTTTCAGAACACAAGTCATAAGTAACAACGTTAACAATACAATAATTTAAGCTAAATAAGTCGCCCCTGCTCGTGACAGCTTACAATGTACAATGAGATGGGGGAGATACAAAGTATAGGTGTTTATATACAATGGTGCATTTACAATGATGTTCCAGCCATCTTAAGGGACTGAGGGATGGAGATAGTAAATGGGCTAGAGACACACACACAGTTACACAGAATACATAGAATGACTTTGATTAGTGAATGTGATAGGCCGCTCTGAACAAATGTGTTTTGAGGGAGCGCCTGAAACCATGCAAATTGTGGATAGTCCTAATTTCTTGGGGTACAGCATTCCAGAGGATTGGCGTAGAGCAGGAGAAGTCTTGGAGTCGGGAGTGGGAGGTACGTATTAGTGCAGAGGTTAGTCGAAAGTCGTTTGCAGAGCGCAGCAGTCGGTTAGGCCGATAGATAGAAATGAGGGAGGAGATGTAGGAGGGGTGCTGCACTGTGGATAGCTTTGTGGCTGAGAACCAGTACTTTGGTTGAAAGCTGGGAGAGGCCTAGAGAAATGGTTAGTGATAGAAGGAAGATAGAGGAAGACATTGCCCCAACGGTACAAACAGGAGGGAGAGTTAGGCTGCAGACTCGGTTGCCTGTAGCCTCCAGTTTGGCACCTGTTCGGAGCAGTTGTCTTCCAAAAGTCAAAACGTGCGCTCCAGGACTTGCACTGCGTGGTCCTTTTTTCACACACTTGCACATGATATTTGCTATGTGAAATGCAAGCTGTGTAATCAAAAATTAAAAATAGCTAAAAGTGTCAGTCACCTCAATACCACAAATATGTGGAAACATGTGCGGACAAAGCACGTAGTTGAGTTACAAAGACACACTGGAGATGTAGGCCAACCTACAGCAGCACCTACATCTTCAGGTTGTGTTGAAGCCTCTTCATCGAGCTCACACACAGCTGGTTCTGCTTCCTCACAGGATCGCCATGGAAGAACCTCGGCCACTGTTGTCCAGAGACAAACTGTTATTCCACACACAGCAGCAAGTTCCCTGTCATCCTCACACTCCCAGGCCACAAAACAGCCATCGGTAGCACAGGCATGGGATAAAAGACGGCCATACTCCGCAAACCATGCACGAGCACAGGCTCTGAATGCTGGCATTGCAAAACTCCTGTCCCTTGAAATGCTGTGATTCAGGCTGGTGGAGACAGACAGTTTCCATAACTGAATATCATTGTCAGTCCCACAATACAATGTGCCAAGCCGATTTCATTTCAGCAGGCAAGCCGTCCCTGGTCTGCAAAAGCATGTTGAGGGAAAAATTAAACATGCGCTACTAAAAGCCCTCAGTAGCAAGGTCCACCTGACCACCGATGCGTGGACCACTACCCATTGTTATGATCTGCTACAACCAGTAAGGAAAGAAGGGAATTCTGTCCCTACAATACAACTAAGCTGAATCCCTACGATGTAACGGGGAACCTGATCCTGCGACCAGACCCGCTAAAGTCCTCATCTAGTGTGAACGAAGACCTATAGTTGCGAGGGAGTAATCCCTACAAGATCTAGTGACTGGGAGAAAAGGTGGACACCTCCTAACATAAATTGTAGCATGGATAATTAAACAGAAAAATAAATACTTTGTGATCCTAACATCAAGCAAAACTCACAGATTAAGGCACCTAAGCACCCGGCTAGCTTAACAGTAGATAATACAATGAAGTCAAGCAAAGCCAGAAGGGCGGAGCCAGACTAAATAGGGAAAAAAGGTCATGTGACCAGCAAACTGAAACAAAACCTAACAAGAGGGTTCTAACACCCATGGCCAGGGACAATACCTTTCCCTCACTGCCCATTGGGTCAATGTTGTGCAGCCGGGTACTGATCTTGCGAGTGGCACTGTACGTGTTCTGCCAACTCCAAGGATTGCAGGAATCAAGTCTGTACACATTGATTCCTCCTCCTACTCCAGTTCCTCAGAATCATCGCTGCAGGAGCCGTCACGGTCTACCTCCACATGGACCCGTGAACGTTTACCTGTTGCGACCGATATGAGCACAGCCGTGTCCAAATGTCAACAGGCCGTCCTGAAATTAATTTCCATGGGGAATCTTAGCCACACAGCGCAGGAGCTCTGTAATGCCATAAAGCAGGAGAGCGACGTGTGGTTTTTGGAAGAGAATCTACAGGCAGGCTTGGTAGTGTGTGACAATGGCCGAAATCTGGTGTCAGCTCTGGGCCTTGGCAACCTCACTCACATACCATGTCTGTCATATGTGCTCAACTTGGTCGTGCAGAGTTTTTTGAGGGACTATCCGGATCTTGATGCACTGCTGCACAAGGTCCGCCTAGAGTGCGCTCACTTGCGACGTTCCAGCATGGCCAGATCGCTGATTGCAGCTCTGCAACGCAGATTTCACCTTCATGAACATCGCATCATATGTGACGTACCCACCAGGTGGAATTCCTCGTTACATATGTTGGAGCGGTTGTGTGAGCAGCAGCCAACAGTAATGGAGTATCAGCTGCATCAGGCGCAGTCAACTCGCAATTTGCGCCGTTCACACTTCACCACTACTGAGTGGGCCTCTATAATAAGAATAATAATATTATTTATTTATATAGCGCCATAATATTCCGCAGTGCTTTACAGTTTAACAGTTTCAAAACACAAGTCATAAGTAACAACGTTAACAATACAATAATTAAAGCAAAATCAGCCGCCCCTGCTGGTGAAAGCTTACAATCTACAATGAGGTGGGGGAGATACAAAGTACAGGTGTTTATATACAATGGTGTTTTTACAATGATGGTCCAGCCATTTTAAGGGAGTGAGGGATGCATGGAGATAGTGAATGGGCTACACACACAGAATTACACATAGAATGACTTTGATTAGTGAATGTGATAGGCCACTGTGAACAAATGTGTTTTGAGGGAGCGCCTGAAACCATCCAAATTGCGGATAGTCCTAATTTCTTGGGGTAGAGCATTCCAGAGGATTGGTGCAGCGCGGGAGAAGTCTTGGAGTTGGGAGTGGGAGGTACGGATTAGTGCAGAGGTTAGTCGAAGGTCGTTTGCAGAGTGCAGCAGTCGGTTAGGCCGATAAATATAAATAAGGGAGGAGATGTAGGGGGTGCTGCGCTGTGGAGAGCTTTGTTGGTGAGAACCAGTAATTAGAATTGGATCCTATAATGAATGGGCAGCCACTGCCAGTGTAATGAGTGGCGAATAACTCTATGAAGGATATCTGCCACGTTTTGCGTGCGTTTGATGAGTCAACGCGGATGGCGAGTGCAGATGATGCACTAGTCAGCCTGACTGTCCCCCTTATCTGCCTGCTTCAAAAAACACTGCAAGCACTAAGGCATGAGGTTTTGGAAGAGGTGGAGGATGAGGAGTCACAAATTCCATCACCTTCTGGACAGTCAGCGCAACGTGGTTCCTCACAAAGGGCTGGAGGACTTTCAAAGTACCATGCTGTATCAACAATTGAACCTCCAGAGTCGCTGTCTATATTTTCATAACCATTACAAACTTTTAATGTATTTACAAAGCACATAATGTACATTTTTTGTCTATCCTTTTGTAATGCTATTGTGTTTCCATAAACTGATGTTACAGAATTATGATACAAAGTTTTTAAATTTTGAGTTTTAAATTTTGTAAATTTATATGTATTTGAAGGACTTTGTGAGGAGGATGAGGAGGAGTCAATGGAGGAGGAAGACATCGCTCCAGAGGGAGGTAGACAATGCTCTAGTCAGTATGTAGACCAAGGGTGGGGTGATGCACAGCAGGCAGAGATGACGCCTCTTGCAGGGGACAACGTTTCTTGGCCAGTTGGGAGTCTGCAGCACATGGTTGATTTCATGCTGCAGTGGCTGAGAAACGACCGCCGCATCGAACACATTCACACCACGTCTGATTATTGGGTGTACACCCTCCTAGACCCTCGCTACCGGGACAACTTACAAAGCCTCATCACACCGTTGAACCGGGAGTGTAAAATGCGGAAGTACCAAGACACACTGGTGCAATCCATAATGTTCTCCATTCCAGCCGAGAGCGCTGCTGCTACTGCTTTACAAAGCAGCTCTGTGCGTCGAGGCAGTGGAGACAGCTCTGCAACAAGAGGGAGCACAAGCAGCGCCTCTGCACAGGGCAAGAACAGTATGTTCCAAATGTGTCGAAGTTTTGTGGCAGCGCCACCAATGTCTACACCATCCGAGACGGCTCCAGTCAGCAGGAGGCAACATTTCCGTAAGATGGTGACAGACTACATGTCTTGCCCTCTCAGTGTACTCCCAGATGGCTCTTCCCCATTCAAGTTTTGTGTCTCTAAGCTGGATACATGGCCAGAGCTTAGCCAGTATGCATTGGAGGTGCTGGCTTGCCCTGCTGCCAGTGTATTATCGGAGCGCGTCTTTACTGCTGCAGGTGGTGTACTAACAGACCGTTGCATGCGACTATCCTCCGATAATGTAGAACGGCTTACTTTTCTGAAAATTAACTAGGCATGGATCTCGCCTGAATTTGCCTGTCCGGTTTCAGATTAACTAACTGGTTGGCAACGTTTTCCATGTCTCCTGTTATGTTCATCTTTCTACCACCTGAGCTATACTCCCTGGGCTACAACACTGCCAGTTGCTGCTCAGAAGTGTCGTGTCCACAGACCAATACACAAGCTATAGTGATAGTGGGGTTCAGTAACGCCTGCTGTTCCCCTGCTGCGTGTCTGACAAAAATTAATGCTGCTAACTCCAAATTAAAGTTCAAATTAAAGTTCAAACATCTCATACTAGGCCTCAGGCTACACCCTCCTTGACCCTGGGCTCAGAAGTGTTGGATGCACAGATCAAAACAATCGATGATGTGTTTGTGGGGTTCAGTAACGCCTGCTGTTCCCCTGCTGTGTGTCCGGCAAAAATTACTGCTACCTAGCTACACATGTTGAAAAAAACATGACATGTTAAAGTGGCTAGTGCTACACATAGATATCAGGCTACACCCTTATTTCTAAGCTGTAAACAAGTGAAACGTCAAATTTAAAACCATTCAATGATTAGTGTTGGTAACAAATCTGTAACTAAATAATTGTGACATATTATGGCAGATATCCACATGTCTAACACAAATGCTAACACAAAAGCATACTTATGCTATAGGGTACTGATGGTGAACCTTCTCACTCCATAACTTTGACAAATCCAACTCACATCATGCCTCAAATGCTGCAATGTTGGAAGTGCATAATGTGGGTTGAACTTTGACAACAGCTGCAGTGCGAAGGTTATCCTTCTGTGTTCTTGGCTTTTAAATAAAAGCATACAAGTAAATATAATAATACATTGTTGATTAAGGGACATGATGTACACCTGTAATATTGTGCAAACAATGGATGTAGGAGTATTCCTCTTCAACATTACTTATATTTGTGTCATTTGAAAAAATACATATTTTAGTTAAAAATTAAAAACCCATGTTCAGTAGCTGTGAAAGGCCCGTTTGTGTACTTCTATATTGTTTGCAACCAATGTATTGTATACGGATGGAAGCACGTCACTGTAATAGATTTGAATTATTTTAAATAGAATAAAGCAGCACCAATTTTAGAAAAATGACAAGGATGAGCCAGTGACAGACACTCAGCAGAGTACACGCAGCGGTGGTTGAAGAAGTAAATGGAGCGTGATCTGCATTTAAAAAAAAAAAAAAAAAAAAAATACCTCACAGACTGCAGTGAACACTGAAACACAACTATTCACAATCTGTGAAAGGCTACTCCTTTGTCTACTTCTATAGTGTTTGCAACCAATGTATTGTATACGGATGGAAGCGCGTCACAGTAATAGATTAGATTTTTTTCAAATATAATGGAGAAGCACCAGTTGGAGAAAAATGAAAAGGATGAGCCACTGAGACACGCTCAGCAGAGTACAAGCAGCAGTGCTTGAACAAGTAACTGGAGCGTGATATGCACTCCAAAAATAAAAAACACAGACTGAAGTGAACACTGAAACACAACTGTCCACAATCTGTGAAAGGCTACTCCTTTGTCTACTTCTATAGTGTTTGCAACCAATGTATTGTATACGGATGGAAGCGCGTCACACTAATAGATTAGATTTTTTTCAAATATAATGGAGAAGCACCAATTGGAGAAAAATGAAAAGGATGAGCCACTGAGACACGCTCAGCAGAGTACAAGCAGCAGTGCTTGAACAAGTAACTGGAGCGTGATATGCACTCCAAAAATAAAAAACACAGACTGAAGTGAACACTGAAACACAACTGTCCACAATCTGTGAAAGGCTACTCCTTTGTCTACTTCTATAGTGTTTGCAACCAATGTATTGGATACGGATGGAAGCGCGTCACACTAATAGATTAGATTTTTTTCAAATATAATGGAGAAGCACCAATTGGAGAAAAATGAAAAGGATGAGCCACTGAGACACGCTCAGCAGAGTACAAGCAGCAGTGCTTGAACAAGTAACTGGAGCGTGATATGCACTCCAAAAATAAAAAACACAGACTGAAGTGAACACTGAAACACAACTGTCCACAATCTGTGAAAGGCTACTCCTTTGTCTACTTCTATAGTGTTTGCAACCAATGTATTGGATACGGATGGAAGCGCGTCACACTAATAGTTAAATTGCATGGAGCTGCAAGAATTACACTGAAGAAAAAAAAAAGAGTCTGTGAGTGACACATGCAGATGCCTACAGACAGCGTTGGATGCAGAGCAAACTGCAGCGTCACCTGCACTCACACACACCTTGCAGAGCTGTTAAAACAACACTGCAGGCAAAAGGAAGCTTTATACAGCGGTTGGTGCTAGCCTGCCTACAGCACAGTACACTAAATCGCAATCTCTAACTGTCCCTCAGAGTCAGCAGAGTAGCGTTCTGTCCCTATCTGAATTCACAGCACAGTGACGCTAAAATGGCGGCGGCCCCTTTTATAGTGCATTCTGACATCATTTCAGCAGCCAATCACAGCCATGCCATTAGTTAAGATGACCGCAGCATTACAGGATGTGCCCACACTTCGTAGGATTCCTCATTGGCTGACTAAAATCACATTGCCTCTCAAAGAATTATGGGAACTTCCGATTCCGGTATACGATATTGAAAAAGTATCGGAATTAAGTATCGGAATTCCGATAACGCGAATATCGGCCGATACCCGATACTTGCGGTATCGGAATGCTCAACACTAGTGTACACCCAATAATCAGACGTGGTGAGAATGTGGGCGATGCGGCGGTCGTTTCTCAGGCACTGCAGCATGAAATCAACCATGTGCTGCAGACTCCCAACTGGCCAACAAACGCTGTCCCCTGCAAGAGGCGTCATCTCTGCCTGCTCTGCATCACCCCACCCTCGCTCTACATACTGACTAGAGCGTTGTGTACCTCCCTCTGGAGCGATGTCTTCCTCCTCCATTGACTCCTCCTCCTCATCCTCCTCACAAAGTGAGCCCTGCCCAGCCCTTTGTGAGGAACCACGTTGCGCTGACTGTCCAGAAGGTGATGGAATTAATGACTCCTCATCCTCCACCTCTTCCAAAACCTCATCCCTTAGTGTTTGAAATTTTTTTGAAGCAGGCAGATAAGGGGGACAGTCAGGCTGACTAGTGCATCATCTGCACTCGCCATCCGCGTTGACTCATCAAACGGACGCAAAACGTGGCAGATGTCCTTCATAGAGGCCCACTCAGTAGTGGTGAAGTGTGAACGGCGCAAATTGCGAGTTGATTGCGCCTGATGCAGCTGATACTCCATTACTGCTGGCTGCTGCTCACACAACCGCTCCAACATATGTAACGTGGAATTCCACCTGGTGGGTACGTCACATATGATGCGATGTTCAGGAAGGCGAAATCTGCGTTGCAGAGCTGCAATGCGCGATCTGGCCATGCTGGAACGTCGCAAGTGAGTGCACTCTAGGCGGACCTTGTGCAGCAGTGCATCAAGATCCGGATAGTCCCTCAAAAAACTCTGCACGACCAAGTTGAGCACATGTGACAGACATGGTATGTGAGTGAGGTTGCCAAGGCCCAGAGCTGCCACCAGATTTCGGCCATTGTCACACACTACCAAGCCTGGCTGGAGATTCGCTGGCAAAAACCACACGTCGCTCTCCTGCTTGATGGCATTCCAGACCTCCTGCGCTGTGTGGCTTCGATTCCCCATGGAAATTAATTTCAGGACGGCCTGTTGACATTTGGCCACGGCTGTGCTCATATCGGTCGCATCAGGTAAGCGTTCACGGGTCCATGTGGAGGTAGACCGTGACGGCTCCTGCAGTGATGATTCTGAGGAACTGGAGTAGGAGGAGGAGTCAATGTGGACAGACTTGATTCCTGCAATCCTTGGAGTTGGCAGAACCCGTACAGCGCCACTCACAAGATCTGTACCCGGCTCCACAACATTGACCCAATGGGCAGTGAGGGAAAGGTATCGTCCCTGGCCATGGGTACTGGTCCACGCATCGGTGGTCAGGTGGACCTTGCTACTGACGGCGTTTAGCAGCGCATGTTTAATTTTTCCCTCAACATGCTTTTGCAGAGCAGGGACGGCTTGCCTGCTGAAATAAAATCGGCTGGGCACATTGTATTGTGGGACTGCCAATGCCATTAAGTTACGGAAACTGTCAGTCTCCACCAGCCTGAATGACAGCATTTCAAGGGACAGGAGTTTTGCAATGCCAGCATTCAGAGCCTGTGCTCGTGGATGGTTTGCCGAGTATGGCCGTCTTTTATCCCATGCCTGTGCTACCGATGGCTGTTTTGTGGCCTGGGAGTGTGAGGATGACAGGGAACTTGCATCTGTGGGTGGAATAACACTGGGTCTTTGGACAACAGTGACAGAGGTTCTTCCATGGCGATCCTGTGAGGAAGCAGAACCAGCTGTGTGTGAGCTGGAGGAAGAGGCTCCAACACGAGCTGAAGATGTAGGTGCTGCTGTAGGTTGGCCTACATCTCCAGTGTGTCTTTGGAACTCAACCACGTGCTTTGACCGCACATGTTTCCACATATTTGTGGTATTAAGGTTACTGACATTTTTACCTCTTTTTACTTTTTGATTACACAGCTTGCATTTGACATAGCAAATATCATCTGTGTTATGTTTCGGTAGCTGAGGAGTGCAGGTAAAAAAGGCAATACACCAGAGCAGTTGGAATCTATGGGATTGCAGTACCCTGACTAACCACCACAACTAGAGGCAGCCGTGGAGCGTTCCTACGTTGGTCCTAGACGCCTCGTCACAGCCTGAGAAACTAACTACACCTAAAGATAGAAATAGGAAAGCTATCTGCCCCGGAGCAGAACCCCAAAGATAATAGAAAGCCCCCAAACATGTAATGGCGGTTAGACAAGAGGAAATACTGACACAGAAAGAAAATAGAATGAGCAAACGCTGGGGCCCAAACTATCTAAATAGAAAAGGACAGGAAGGGTACTTACTGCAATCCCAGAAAACCCTGAAAAACACCAACTCTACTAATTTCAAAATCACCTGAGATCACACGACCTCTACCACCTAAATTAGCTCTCTGGTGTAACAAAATCAAAACAGCAGCCACTGAAAAAACTGGAAAAAGCAAAAGAACAAAACTCAGTGGCTAAACTAAACTGAGAAGGCAGAAGCCCCCGGAGGGGACCCAGAAGGCCCCCAAAGAAGTGCAGGACAAAATGCAAAAATATAGCAACAACACAAAAGAAGAAAAATTCTTATCTGGTAGCAGGAGATGCAGACACGACACAGCAGGCCACAAGGGAAACTGGAATGAAGGATTCAGACCAGAACAATTGATCACCGGCAACCCTGATGGGAAAATGACTCCCTTATATAAGACCAGTCAGTAACACCTGATTCCCAGTCCTCACAATCTTCACTAGTACCGCTTGTAACCACCAGAGGGAGCCTCTGCTCAGAACTCATCTCAAACCCATTCACAACAATCTGCAAGTGTGTCAAAAAAGGACCACGCAGTGCAAGTCCTGGGAGCGCCCGTTTTTGCTGTTGGAAGAGAACTGCTATGAACGGGTGCCAAACTGGAGGCTACAGGCAACCGAGTCTGCAGCCTAACTCTCCCTACTGTTTGGACCGCTGGGGCAATCTCTTCCTCAGAGCTGCTACCACCACCTTCCTGTTCCTCACGCCATGTTGGGTCTTGGACCTCATCATCTCCACTACCCTCTTCCAACACCTGCTGCTGTTGGGTGGTCTGGCCAGCACCATGCTTAACAGAAAATGGCACCTGAGTCTCATCATCATCAGATGCGTTCTGCAGTGTGCTGACCATCGGCACTGGCTCACCCGCCTCTTCACATTCAGAGAGACACAGCTGTTGCGCATCACTGCATACTGCCTCTTCTTCACATTCCAGAATGCTGCTTGGCTGGGCCCCTGTTTGCAAACCAACAGATTCTGAGAACAGAAGCAGAGACTCAGCTGGCTCCAGTTCAGAACTCTCTGACTGCCTGGGCAATTTGGCAGGCGGTGAAGAGATGGTTGTTCAACAGTGCTGTGGTCCTGAGAGGAGGTGGAAGGAATTGAAGTCGATGCATTGGCTGCCATCCAACCAACAACGGCTTTAATTTGTTCTTCCCGCAGCAGGGGGGTACGCTGAGCTCCTACAAAAGTGCGCATAAAGGAACACTCACGGGGAAAACTGGTGGATGCTGTGTCACTGGGTGCGGCAGCAGCCACAGAATCCCCACGTCCTCTCCCTGATGAAACTCCACGGCCACGACCACGTGCCTTACTCACTGACTTCTTCATCTTGGTAGATTGATAAAGAAAGTAAGAAAAGTTATAAGGCCTAAGTGTGGTTATTCCTCAGAGACTGCAGTGAACACTGAAACACAACTGTCCACAATCTGGGAAAGGCTACTCCTTTGTCTACTTCTATAGTGTTTGCAACCAATGTATTGTATACGGATGGAAGCGCGTCACACTAATAGATTAGATTTTAAATGGAATGGAGCAGAACCAATTGGAGATAAATGAAAAGGATGAGCCACTGAGACACGCTCAGCAGAGTACAAGCAGCAGTGCTTGAACAAGTAACTGGAGCGTGATGTGCACTCAAAAAATAAAAAACACAGACTGAAGTGAACACTGAAACACAACTGTCCACAATCTGTGAAAGGCTACTCCTTTGTCTACTTCTATAGTGTTTGCAACCAATGTATTGTATACGGATGGAAGCGCGTCACACTAATAGATTAGATTTTAAATGGAATGGAGCAGAACCAATTGGAGATAAATGAAAAGGATGAGCCACTGAGACACGCTTAGCAGAGTACAAGCAGCAGTGCTTGAACAAGTAACTGGAGCGTGATATGCACTCAAAAAATAAAAAACACAGACTGAAGTGAACACTGAAACACAACTGTCCACAATCTGTGAAAGGCTACTCCTTTGTCTACTTCTATAGTGTTTTGCAACCAATGTATTGTATACGGATGGAAGCGCGTCACACTAATAGATTAGATTTTAAATGGAATGGAGCAGAACCAATTGGAGAAAAATGAAAAGGATGAGGCACTGAGACACGCTCAGCAGAGTACAAGCAGCAGTGCTTGAACAAGTAACTGGAGCATGATATGCACTCAAAAAATAAAAAACACAGACTGAAGTGAACACTGAAACACAACTGTCCACAATCTGTGAAAGGCTACTCCTTTGTCTACTTCTATAGTGTTTGCAACCAATGTATTGTATACGGATGGAAGCGCGTCACACTAATAGTTAAATTGCATGGAGCAGCAAGAATTACATTGAAGAAAAAAAAATAGAGTCTGTGAGTGACACGTGCAGATGCCTACAGACAGCGTTGCATGCAGAGCAAACTGCAGCGTCACCTGCACTCACACACACCTTGCACAGAGCTGTTAAAACAACACTGGCAAAAGGAAGCTTTACACAGCGGTTGGTAAACTAGCCTGTCTAAAGCCCAGTACACAAAATCGCAATATCTAACTGTCCCTCAGAGTCAGCAGAGCAGCGTTCTGTCCCTAACTGAGTTCACAGCACAGTGACGCTAAAATGGAGGCGGCGCCTTTTATAGTGCATTCTGACATCATTTCAGCAGCCAATCACAGCCATGCCATTAGTTAAGATGACCGCAGCATTACAGGATGTGCCCACACTTCATAAGATTCCTCATTGGCTGACTAAAATCACATTGCCTCTCAAAGAATTATGGGAACTTCCGATTCCGGTATACGATATAGGAAAAATATCGGAACTAAGTATCGGAATTCCGATAACGCGAATATCGGCCGATACCCGATACTTGCGGTATCGGAATGCTCAACACTAGTGTAGAGTCAACGATCAGCAACTAGCTACGGTAGATCAAATACCTGAAAAAAAAAAAAAAAGTTATTTAACATTCATAAGATACATTTTATTTTATAAAAAAAAAAAAATTATTTAACATTCATAAGATACATTGTATTTAAAAAAAAAAAAAAAGAAATTTATTTAACATTCCTAAGATAATTTTTTTTAAAACATAAAAACTATAATACACAGCAGGATCTTTAGTAAAAACCAGACTTACCACTGTAACCTCTTAATCCTTGCAAGCTTCAACACAACGTTGACAAGGTACACAGCAGGGGTGGTCGGTCTCCTAGACAACGAGCAAACTCCTTCATGTTGAGAGAGGCCACCATCTCCTTAGCTTTCTGGTACTTTTCTGTGGGAATGAGCTTGTCTCCAACCAGCCAGGAATATCCATTGAATGGCACACCATGGTTTGGTATTAGCACCCAGTACCAAAAGTGAAGCCAACCACAGTTCCCATTTCTCATGAACTTTATTTGATATACTGGCTGGCCAAACATTAGTTTCTCACAAAGGAGCTGAAGACCCTGAGTGGTAGTAGGTGCAAGTCTCTCCAGCATGACCTGTTTGTTAGATATTTGCCGTCTACACCTAAAGAACATCTCTAGAATCCGCCCTTTTCTCACCATGGAAACAACAAAAACCCTCACTGTAGCATTGATCCACTCCCGCCTGGACTACTGCAATGCTCTATTACTTGGCCTCCCCATTACTCGACTATCCCCTCTCCAGTCCATCCTTAATGCAGCAGCCAGGGTCATCCATCTGGCTAATCGGTACTCGGACGCGTCCGCTCTTCGCCAGTCCTTACACTGGCTGCCCATTCATTATAGGATCCAATTCAAAGTACTGGTTCTCACCCACAAAGCTCTCCACAGTGCAGCACCCCCCTACATCTCCTCCCTCATTTCTATCTATCGGCCTAACCGACTGCTGCGCTCTGCAAATGACTTTCGACTAACCTCTGCAGTAATCTGTACCTCCCACTCCCGACTCCAAGACTTCTCCCGCGCTGCGCAAATCCTCTGGAATGCTCTACCACAAGAAATTAGGACTATCCACAATTTGCCTGGTTTCAGGCGCTCCCTCAAAACACATTTGTTCAGAGTGGCCTATCACATTCAATAACCAAAGTCGTTCTATGTTTAAGTGTGTATGTGGAGCCCATTCACTATCTCCATCCATGCCTCACTCCCTCAAGATGGCTGGACCATCATTGGAAATGCACAATTATATATACACACCTGTACTTTGTATCTCCCCCACCTCATTGTAGATTGTAAGCTCTCATGAGCAGGGTCGGCTTATTTTGCTTTAATTATTGTATTGTTAACGTTGTTACCTATGACTTGTGTTTTGAAACTGTTAAAGTGTAAAGCGATGCGGAATATGTTGGCGCTATATAAATAAAGATTATTATTATTATTATTATATCAAAGGGAGAAGAGGATTGGGCCTTGACAAGGTGCCCGATTGCATCTTAAGTCTTATTGAATGTTGGAGCCAGTCCACCGTATAAAAGCAGCCATAGAGTGTCCGGGTACCTGCTTGGATTTCGATCAAAATGAAGACTACTTTGATGTACATGTACACCAATTCGAGAAAAATGACAAGGATGAGGCAGTAAGACACGCTCAGCAGAGTACAAGCAGCATTGCTTGAAGAAGTAACTTGAGCGTGATCAAAATTGAATAAATTAAAATCTCAGACTACAGTGAACACAACTCTTAGCTGTGAAAGGGCTTTTTGTGTCCTTCTACAGTGTTTTCAACCAATGTATTGGATACGGATGGAAGCACGTCACACTATAATTTCAATTGAATGGAGCAGCAAGAATTACACTAAAGAAAAAAAAAAAAAAAAGAGTGTGAGAGTGACATGTGCAGATGCCTACATACAGCGTTGTATGCCGAGCAAACTGCAGCGCGTCACCTGCACTCACACACACACCTTGCAGAACTGTGAAAAAAACACTGCAAGGCAAAAGGAAGATGTACACAGCGGTTGGTAAAGTAGCCTGCCTAAAGCACAGTACACAAAATCGCAATCTCTAACTGTCCCTCAGAGTCAGCAGAGCAGCGTTCTGTCCCAAACTGAATTAACAGCACAGTGACGCTAAAATGGCGGCTTTATCCGGCAACAATACCTTCCTTGTGTCACGGTTAGGGTAGCGTGTGTCTATTATATGAGTGTCTGTAAAATGTAACGTTACGCAGACTTATTCTGCCCTTGGGACGCAAAAAATAAGACAGCAGTAATCATTTACTGTATAAAACTCCACCTATGCGCAACAAAACAAGCACGTTCCCTCTTACGGTTCCTGCGCTGACATGTGAGTAGGGAGTTTGGAGACGTTCCTGAATTTATCCCAGGTATCCAAGCATATCAGGCCGATAGGAGAGCATTAAAACCACCCACGGTGGTGACTTAAATATGGTGAATCGAACCAGTGAAGAACTGTAGGTCGATGCGAATGAATGTGCGATCACATGACACACGTTTATATATAACCCTTGCTAGACACGAGTAACTTTGTAGACATTTGGACACACCTGAACCCAGATGGCAGTGAATATTCATTCTATTCGGCGCCACATGACTCTTGGTCCAGAATAGATTATATATTGCTAGCACAGGAGCTATTAAGGGGAGTGGAAGAGGCAGATGTGCACAACGTAGCTATATATGACCACGCGCCCGTATCAGTGACCCTGCCAGATATGATGCAGATGGGGCCAAACCAAACTTGGCGCTTCCCGACCTATTTGTTAATGGATGAGAAGTTTCGACATCACGTGAAGCAATGGTGTTTTTAATATGTAAGGGATAATGGAGATACTAGGGATAGGCCGGAACTTTTATGGGCAGCAGGGAAGGGAGTAATGCGCGGGAAACTAATAGGTTATCAGACAACGCTAAAAAAGAAGATCGCGACAAACTACTCGCAGGCTAGCAGGATATTACGCGATAGATACACGGCAAACAAGACAAGTTCATCAACACAGGTTAAAAATAGATGTAAGCAGGCTAAGGCTGACTTACACGTATGGGTATATCGACGAGAGACAAGCAGTAATAACAATTATAGAGCCGATGTATATCGTTATGGTAGCAAATGAGGGAGACTATTAGCACGACTAGCGAAAGGAAATCACATTCGTCATCAACATATTACAGCGTTAACGAATAAACAGGGGATCATGAACACAGACCCTCGAACCATAAATACCATTCTACAAGAATACTACTCAGACTTATATAAGGTGGAACATACGGATAGTGTGGAGGGTAACACCTTTGTAGATGGAATACGGTTACCATCCATCACAAACTATCAGCTTCTCCTTTTAAAAAAACAAATTGAGGTGACGGAAGTGACAGCGGCGATAAATTACTTTAAATACTGGAAAGCTCCAGGACCTGACGGGTTTACAGTCAAATTATTAAAATTATTGAGTGAGGATATCCCGTCCACATTGGTACGCACCTTCAATCATATATTGGAGACAGGAGGGTTGCCCAGCCATTCAAACATGTCACACATGAAGTTGCTACTAAAACCAAACAAACCTTCACATCTGCCTGGATGCTATCGTACATTCTCACTCATTGACCATTATATCAAGATTTTGTCCAGGATCATGGCAGATCTTTTGAGTAGCATTGTTCCTACGCTGATAGGGTGATCACAAGTGACCTTTGTTAGCTACTTTGTTGGCTACTATCAGTCTCACTATGCATAACACATGTGTGCAGTGGGCAGTATTACCTTTGCCTTCGGTGGAGTAAGAAAACACCTCTCCTATCGAAGTGTTAGTTGGGGAGATGGAAGATTTGACACCGGGACCTGAATTGTAATACTTAAATGTGACAGGTGACAAATTTGTTAAGGCGCAACTCCGCGGCCCCTACGTTGAGTCTAGCCCGTGAAAATTTACTGGTTGTCAATGGGAAACCCCAACACCCCGGGGCAGCTACAGTATTTAAACAATTAGAGCTGAACCAAGATTTGCTGTATCAGGTTTATAAAATACATGTTGAAATTTTTTAGCAATTGCTGCTACCGCAGTCATATCGGAGGTTGGTAATGGACTTAGCGCATGCGCATGTACTAGGGTGACATTTGTGCCAAAAGAAAACCCTACACAGAATTATACAACGGTTTTACTGGCTGGGGGTCTATCAAGAAGTTAAACGGTATTGTAACTCTTGTCGCATGCGCCAGGTACACAGTCCTCAGCCTCATTTAGTGAGTCCCTTGGTGCCATTAAAAATTTTAGAGGTCCAGTTTGAGAGAATACCCATGGATCTGGTGGAGCCGGTTAATAAATCAGCAAGGGGTCATCAACAGGGGCAATAAAAGGGGCACTGTGTGGGTCACCAGTTTTGAGCACACCCGAGTTCAAAAGAGAATTCATTGTCCAGACTGATGCGTCAGAGGTAGGTCTGGGTGCCGTGTTGTCTCAGGACTGGAGCTTAACGGGGAGGAGCATCCCATTAGTTTCCTGAGTCGAAAACTTACTCCATCAAAAAACAGAGACAGCATTGTAGAGAGAGAGTGCCTGGCGATAAAGTGGGCGCTGGAGTCGTTGCGCTACTATTTGTTGGGGATAACATTTTGTTTTGTAAATGATCATTCCCCTGTGACTGGCAGTGTTGTAGCCCAGGGAGTAGAGTTCAGGTGGTAGAAAGATGAACATAACAGGAGACTTGGAAAACGTTGGCAAACAGTTATTTAATCTGAAAACGGACAGGCAAATTCAGGTGAGATCCATGCCTTATTCATTTTCAGAAAAATAAGCCGGTCAACATGTCTGAGGATAGTCGCATGCGACGGTCTGTTAGTACACCACCTGCAGCACTAAAGACGCGCTCAGATAATACACTGGCAGCAGGGCAAGCCAGCACCTCCAAGGCATACCACACATCAAATACAAATATAACAGTAATAATAATATTATTAATAAAAAATGAAATTGCATACACAGTACACAGACACAGCTCATATGTGTGTATGAGAGAATGTTTCTGTGTGTAGTTCATGCCTCTAGCCTAGAAGATCAGTCTTGCTAAAATCTTTAACACTGACCCCTGTTCTGTTCTTAAAATGGTGGATGCTGAACTGCTTCTCAGCCCCCTCATACACAATCATTATGTGGCACTGCTGGGCTCAGTCAGAGGCATCAGATTGAACTAGGCTGTCCTGAGTCATTCTCAATAGAACATTTTGTTCAGCAGTTCATCTAGTTCATTTAGTTCAGAGGTCACATGATAGGGTGGAGAAAAACTGAACTAAATGAACTAAATGAACTAATCTTTTGAACTAATCTTTTCAGTGAACTAGTTCATGGTCAACTAATCACCAAAATTAACTAGATTTCCCATCACTATGGTGTACACCTTGGTGGCGCTGTCACAAAACTTCGCCACATTTGTAACATACAGCTCTTGCCCTGTGCAGAGCCGCTGCTTGTGCTCCCTCTTGTTGCAGAGGTGTCTACAATGCCTCGACGCACAGAGCTGCTTTGTAAAGCAGTAGCAGCAGCAGCGCTCTCGGCTGGAATGGAGAACATTATGGATTTCAACAGTGTGTCTTGGTCCTCCAGCATTTTACGGTCCCGGTTCAACGGTGTGATGAGGCTTTGTAAGTTGTCCCGGTAGCGAGGGTCTAGGAGGGTGTACACCCAATAATCTGACGTGGTGAGAATGTGGCCGATGCGGCGGTCGTTTCTCAGGCAGTGCAGCATGAAATCAACCATGTGCTGCAGACTCACAACTGGCCAACAAACGCTGTCCTCTGGAAGAGCGTCACACTAATAGATTTTTGTAAATTTAAAATAGAATAAAGCAGCAGCAATTTTTGAAAAATGACAAGGATGAGCCAGTGACAGACACTCAGCAGAGTACACGCAGCGGTGGTTGAAGTAAGTGGAGCGGGATCTACACTCCTACAAAAAAATTAAACCTCAGACTAGAGTGAACACTGAAACACAACTGTTCACTTGCTGTGAAAGGCCTTTTAGTGGACTTCTATTATGTTTGCAAGCAATGTATTGTATTTTGATGGAAGAGCGTCACACTAATAGATTTTTGTAAATTTAAAATAGAAGAAAGCAGCAGCAATTTTTGAAAAATTACAAGGATGAGCCAGTGACAGACACTCAGCAGAGTACACGCTGTGGTGGTTGAAGTGGAGCGGGATCTACACTCCTACAAAAAAAATTAAACCTCAGACTACAGTGAACACTGAAACACAACTGTTCACTTGCTGTGAAAGGCCTTTTTGTGGACTTCTATTAAGTTTGCAAGCAATGTATTGTATTTTGATGGAAGAGCGTCACACTAATAGAATTTTGTAAATTTAAAATAGAAGAAAGCAGCAGCAATTTTTGAAAAATTACAAGGATGAGCCAGTGACAGACGCTCAGCAGAGTACACGCAGCATTAGTTGAAGTAACTGGAGCGTGATCTGCACTCAAAAAAAAAATAAAAAATCACAGACTGCAGTGAACACTGAAACACAACTGTTCACTTGCTGTGAAAGGCTCCTTTGTGGACTTCTATAGTGTTTGCAACCAAGGTATTGTATACGGATGGAAGCATGTCACACTATTATTTCAATTGCATGGAGCAGCAAGAATTACACTGAAGAAAAAAAAAAGAGTCTGTCAGTGACACATGCAGATGCCTACAGACAGCGTTGCATACAGAGCAAACTGCAGCGTCACCTGCACTCACACACACCTTGCAGAGCTGTTAAAACAACACTGCAGGCAAAAGGAAGCTTTACACAGCCGGTGGTAAACTAGCCTGCCTAAAGCACAGTACTCTAAATCGCAATCTCTAACTGTCCCTCAGAGTCAGCAGAGCAGCGTTCTTTCCCTAACTGAGTTCACAGCACAGTGACGCTAAAATGGCGGCGGCGCCTTTTATAGTGCATTCTGACATCATTTCAGCATCCAATCACAGCCATGCCATTAGTTAACATGACCGCAGCAGTACAAGATGTGCCCACACTTCTTAGGATTCCTCATTTGCTGACTAAAATCACATTGCCTCTCAAAGAATTATGGGAACTTCCGATTCCGGTATACGATATATGGAAAATATCTGAACTAAGTATCGGAATTCCGATACAGCGAATATCGGCCGATACCCGATACTTGCGGTATCGGAATGCTCAACACTAATCCCTTCACATACAGTGCATTCTCTCTCAAAATCTGGAACACAGTTCGAACATGTTTCACATGAGAGTCCCAGTCATTGGAAAAAATCAAGATATCATCCAAATAAACAATCAGAAATTTATCCACAAAATCCCTGAAAATATCATTCATGAAGGATTGGAAGACGGAAGGAGCATTAGAGAGCCCAAAGGGCATCACTAGGTTCTCAAAATGCCCCTCTGGGGTATTAAACGCCGTCTTCCATTCATCCCCGTGCTTAATGCGAATAAGGTTATATGCCCCCCTGAGGTCAAGCTTGGTGAACCAACTAGCACTTTTCACTCTGGAAAACAGGTCAGAAATCAAGGGTAACGGATATTGATACTTCACAGTGATCTTATTCAAAAGACGATCAATACACGGCCTCAATGAACCATCCTTTTTGGCTACAAAGAAAAAACCGGCACCCAAGGGTGAAGAGGATGGTCTGATATGACCCTTCTCCAATGACTCCTTGATATAAGATCGCATAGCATCGTGTTCAGGTACAGACAAGTTAAAAAGGCGACCTTTAGGAAATTTGCCACCAGGCACTAATTCAATAGCGCAATCATAGCTCCTGTGAGGGGGCAAGGATGCGGATTTACTTTCACTAAACACATCCGAAAAATCAGTCAAAAAGTCAGGAACATCCTGAGACTGGGGAGAGGCAGAAAAAACAGGAGTGTCAGCATTAACACATTGGCAGCCCCAACTTGTCACAGACACAGATTTCCAATCCAAAACAGGATTATGAGACTGTAACCAAGGGAAACCTAGTACAATAATGTCATGCAGATTATGCAGCACCAGAAAATTGCAACTCTTCTGATGATCTGGTTCAACCCTCATTATCACCTGAGTAGAAAACTGGGGTTTATTCTCCGCCAAAGGGGTAGAATCAATGCCCAGTAGGGGAATAGAAAAATATTTAGAGTTGAGAGTCCTCAGTGGTTGATACCTTTTAATGGCTAACTGAAAAGATGGTAACAAATTGCAAGCTTTCGAGACTACTCAGGTCTCTTCATCAGGCGTAGACTAATACAAAATCTGAAGAATCACATATTTATACACAAAGCAGCACAGAAAAAATGCAATAGGTAAGACAAGTAACGTGAAGCAGAATAGTCATTATGGCAGAGGGATGAGCATAAATATTGGAACAGTTCATAGATAAGGAGTGTGAAAGTTTTATTGCCCTCTAATTGGGGTCTGGTAATGTTTTGTGATGTTTTCACAGGGTATTTGGAGTAAATTCCTTAATTGATGTAATAGGCCATAAAACCATGTGACAGGTTCATTCCAGCATTAAGAGTGTTAAAGGTCACCATCAATTTGTATTCGCAAATTCTTCTATGTCTCTGAGATGTGAAGCTGCTTCTCAGTACAAGTATTTTCATATCTGACATGCTATGATCAAGGGAGCATAAATGTTTTGCCACAGGTAGATCCATTCTTTTTTCTCTTATTGTGTGGCGATGAGAATTCATCCTTGTTCTCAGTTTTTGCCCGTCTCCCCCCACATACAGACCCCCAGTTGGACATTTACTACATATAATTAGGTACACCACATTAGATGTGATGCAGCTGAAAGTACCTGGCATCTTGTAGTCCTGATGTGAGTTGGGGATAAATGTTGGGGATCCCCAACTCACATCAGGACTACAAGATGCCAGGTACTTTCAGCTGCATCACATCTAATGTGGTGTACCTAATTATATGTACTAAATGTCCAACTGGGGGTCTGTATGTGGGGAGAACGGGCAAAAACTGAGAACAAGGATGAATTCTCATCGCCACACAATAAGAGAAAAAAGAATGGATCTACCTGTGGCAAAACATTTTTGCTCCCCTGATCATAGCATGTCAGATATGAAAATACTTGTACTGAGAAGCAACTTCACATCTCAGAGACATAGAAGAATTTGCGAATACAAATGATGTGACTTTGGACACTCTTATTGCTGGAATGAACCTGTCACATGGTTTTATGGCCTATTACATCAATTAAGGAATTTACTCCAAATACCTGTGAAACATCACAAAACATTACCAGACCCCAATCAGAGGGCAATAAAACTTTCACACTCCTTATCTATGAACTGTTCCAATATTTATGCTCATTCCCTCTGCATAATGACTATCTGCTTCACGTCACTTGTCTTACCTATTGATTTTTTCTGTGCTGCTTTGGTATAAATATGTGATTCTTCAGATTTTGTATAGTCTACGCTGATGAAGAGACCTGAGTAGTCTCGAAAGCTTGCAATTTGTTACCATCTTTTCAGTTAGCCATTAAAGGTATCAACCACTGAGACTCTCAACTCTAAATATTTTCTATCTATGGCTAACACGGTACAAAGATATACATCTTTACTGTATCAGTAGGGGAATAGACTTCCACAGGGGTATCAAGGGAAACCCACAACGTTTGGCAAAGTCAAATCCATCAGGTTAATAGCTGCTCCTGAATCAACAAAAGCACTAGAGCAGAAAATGTGGACAGGAGCAAATCAGGGTAACAGTCAACAGAAATTTAGTCTGAACACTACCCAGACAACTGAGCGTGCAAAACGTCTTCCCGCTTAGGCAGACTGAAATAGCATGAGAGGCGTCACCACAGTAGAAACATAACCCATTGCGCTTTCGAAACTCATGACGCTGTGCCCCAGAAGTCACTCCATCACACTGCATGGGCTCAGAAGTTGGCTCACAAAGGCAACACCATCCCACGCATACCTCTGCGCTCACGCAACGTCTGTCAATTTGAATAGCCAATGACATAGATCATTGAGACAGAGGGAGCAGGGAATCCCCATAACATCCTTTACATTCTCTGACAGCCCCTTCGAAAAGGGCTGCCAAAGCATCATCATTCCATTTGGTTAGGACTGCCACTTTCAGAATTTCTGACAGTACAACTCAGCGTCTTCAAGACCTGATTTAATGCCAACAAGGTTTTTTCAGCTTGATCAGTGACATTAGGTTCATCGTACAATAACCCAGAGCCAGAAAAATACATCAATATCATTCAAACAGGATCCCCAGGTGTCAGGGAGAGAGATGACAATTTGAACCTGCTGTGATGCGCTCCTGAGGACTTAGGCTTTAGGCAAAAAACAACTTACAGTTATTTTTGAAATTCAGAAATTTAGCCGATCCCCAAAAACAAATCTGGTATGGGAATCCTAGGTTCCACAACCGGAAACCAGCAAGATAGGTAGCAATACTCCAAACCTCAGTGGCAAGCTGATCCACACGGCCAGACAACTGTGCAAGCTCATTGAGAGAGAGAAAAAAAATCCTCCTCAGCACCCAGAGAAAAGAGGGAAAAAATGCCACAAACAGGAAAAAAAAAATTGACAACTTGACAATTTTTTT
>JARQOD010000004.1:198978627-199096877 GCA_033576555.1 Oophaga sylvatica | reverse complement strand
GAGTGGAGCTTTCTGTTGGTGATATACATACAGCGCTGAGGTAAGAATACTTATTATATTCTACCTAAAATCTATATCACTGTATAGTGGACTCCCTCCTCCCTGAGCAGTCGGCTTTCCAGGTAATTCACAGGTGTTCCTGGCTCAGGTCCCTTTGAACCAGTAGACCTTCAGATTAATTGTCAGTCCTGCCTTTTCCTCCTTTGAAAAATGACAGTATGGATCCAATGATTGTGTTGTGGTTTTGTCTTGGTGTTGGTGTGATCGGATTGTTTATTTGGTTGGCGTACAAATCTTGGAAAGCGAGCAGTGGAATGGTTCAGAAACCTTTGTGGCCCATTGTCTAAGTGACGGAATTGTCTTTGTGACAGAGTCTTGGTGACAGAATTGTCTAAGTGACAGGAGAATCTCTTCTAGGTGAGGAGATACAAAAATGGGGAACCAAAATACCATGGAAGGTATTGCTGCCAAAGATTTAGTGGTACGCAGAGAGGGAAAGCAAGCGTTGGTAGGCATTGACAAAGTATTGTGTAAAGCAGGCATGAATGAAAACGGAGAATTGAACAGTGATAAATGGAAAAGGTTCTTTAACTCACATCATGGATGGTTGAGAGACAAAGGACTGTTGAAAACAGTGAACCTGTGGATGAGTGCGTGTGATTACTTAGAGGGAAAGACTGAAGAATTAGGAGAAGGACATTACAGACTGACAAAAACAGGGATGACTGATTTACCCTCCTGTTTGCTCCCTATGTTACCTCCACCCCAGTATCAGACCTTCCCACAGACTTCCCACGAACCGAACTGTTGGGTCTGCCCCAGGTGTGGACAGCAGAATCCCCTGACGGTAGATGTCTGTGTAGGTTGCGGTGGACCCAGACCTCCCCCGGCCAATCTATTTCCAATGAGGACAGTAATGGTACCTGGTACCCCGGGTGCTGCGGGAGGCGAGGGGGGCGGACTAGCTCCAGGCGCCCCCCGGACAGCAGTGTTATACAGACCATGGAGCCCTTCAGAGCAGTTGGCTCTAATAACGCAACTCCCGGACCCTTCACAGTCACCAATGGGATTCGCTAGAATGTTAGCTACAATGCAGGATACGTATAAGGCAACTAGACAGGATCTGGAAGCACTTATAAAAGGGAAATTGGCAGATGAAGCCAGATACGATAGACTGATAGATGAGACATACAAGTGTTATGTTGGTAGGACCGGACCTGATAATGCAGAAGTCAATGACGCAGCAGCAGGGGTTCTGTTTACAGAAGCGTTGAAAAAAGCATGTAAAGATAGACAGGCAGAGAAGGAAGTTACACTAGAA
Source organism: Oophaga sylvatica (assembly GCA_033576555.1). Taxonomy (NCBI): domain Eukaryota; kingdom Metazoa; phylum Chordata; class Amphibia; order Anura; family Dendrobatidae; genus Oophaga; species Oophaga sylvatica. Next base: position 199,095,556 of record JARQOD010000004.1, on the reverse strand, counting down.
GACAGAGTTCAGGGAAAGGAAGAGGAGCCAAAAGATTATTTCTGGGCCCTAAGAAAAACTTGGGTAGAAATGGGTTTTGTCCCAGAAAACAAGACTAGTGAGAGGATACTGGCAAGTGCATACATGAATGGGTTAAAAAAGGAAGTGGCAGGAAAGGTGAAAGTAAGTAGACCAGATTGGAGTACAGTTAAAGCAGAGGATCTAGCCAGAATAGCACAGGGGGCACAACATGATTTAGCGCAAGCAAAAAGAGGAGCAAGGGTACATGCTATAGGTACTCCTCCTGCAAACAACAGAGAGGGGAGACGTGTGCCAGGAGATGAACAGAAATTGTGCTACGGATGCAGGAAACCAGGACATTTCAGGAGAGATTGCAGAACTAATCCAGCCTGTCCAACTAATCCATATCCAAATGACTCGCCTGCAAGAGGCCCCCAAGACCAATTAGGGCTGCTCCCATAGGATAATGGTAGCTTGCACATGAACCCCCTTGTCTCCTTACCCCCCACTCCTAATTGCACAGTGTAGGTGAACCTACCAGGGGGAGATGAGGTTGAGTTTCAAGTGGACACGGGGGCAGACAATTCAGTAATTACAGAAGAGGACTGGCCATTTGGGAAAAGTGATTTCTCCCACCATGTTATAGCGACTCCTTACAATTCTCCATCTATCCTGCTCCCCGTCACTAAAAAGATTCCCCTGCAAATTCAAGGAACCACACACACACACAGTTAATGGTATCACCACGGGGTCAATGTAATCTTTTAGGATGTGATGTATTGTCTCAATTGCAAGCACATATTGAGTATCATCCTGATGGCACTGTCACTATGACACCAGGATTGAAGCCGAGCACTCTTTGTAAAATCATGTCACTAGATGTTGCTAGTATAGAGGACACAAATGAATTTCCTTCAATGTTAGAAGGTGTGATACCGCATGATTTCTGGGCTTCAGATAAAACAGATGTGGGCAGATTAAGGGTGCAGCCAGTCATGGTCAAATTAAAGCCAGGTGCAATTCTGCCCCAACAGAGACAGTATCCTCTTAGTTCAGCTCAAGAGTCAGCTATAGCTCAGCAGGTACAGAAACTGGTAGCAAGTGGTGTTTTAGTTAAGACCCAGTCCCCTTTTAACACCCCTCTGTTCCCAGTTAAAAAGAAAACAGCACCGGGGCAGCCAGCAGTGTACAGAATGGTCCATGATCTCCGGCTAGTGAACAAAGCTACAGAGCTCCTCACACCAGTTGTTCCAAATCCTCACACCCTTCTGTCTCAGATCCCGGCTAGTGCTCTTTGTTTTTCAGTGATTGACTTGGCAAATGCATTTTTTAGTGTCCCATTGCACCCTGACTGCCAGTATTTGTTTGCTTTTACATTTCAAGGGAATCAGTATACATGGACCGTTTTGCCCCAGGGTGCCCAGAATTCACCCACTATGTATATTGCCAGTCTGCAAGAGATACTGGAAAGATGGAAAATGCCAAAAGTAGTTGTTCTGCAATATGTTGATGACTTACTGATTTGTGCCCCCTCCAGGAAACAGTGTCACACTGCAACAATATCACTCATGTTGTTTCTGTACCAAGCTGGATGTAAAGCGTCGAAGGATAAACTCCAATTTTGTAAATCTTCAGTTATCTTTTTGGGACATTGCATTACACCAGGGGCGCGACATCTGACCAGGGCTCGCAAAGAAGCTGTACAGAATTTTCCTATTCCTGTTAATGTTGCCGCTCTTAGGACATTTCTTGGACTGGTTTCCTACTGCAGACAGTGGATACATGCTGTGTCAATCCTCATGCAGCCTCTCTATGACTGTATCACCATTGTGCCTTTTAAACTAACTCCTAAAGGTATAGATTATTTTTATTCTCTCAAAAACAGGATTGTCGCAGCTCCAGCGCTAGGAACCCCCAACTACGAACTACCATTTACCCTGTATCTCCACGAACAGTAGGGACACGCGGCAGGAGTATTGACTCAGTTACATGGTGACAATCAAAGGCATGTAGCCTATTTCAGTGGAAGACTAGATGCAGTGGCTAGAGGTGCCCCGTCCTGTGTACGGGCAGTACATGCTGTAGGACTATTGCTCCACAAATCGTCAGACATTGTTCTTGATCACCCACTTACAGTACTTACACCTCATGATGTATATACCATACTGAACCAGGTGCAGGCGGCACATCTTTCAGCTGCACGTCACCTTCGATTGCAATGTGCACTTTTAATGCCTCCAAATGTTTCTTTGCAGAGATGTACCACACTTAATCCTGCCACATTGTTACCTCTCTCGGATCTAAAGGAGGGGTCAGGTACGGTATTGTACAAAGAAGATCCAAGAGAGGAGATTCCTCATGATTGTGTTCAGCTTATGGCACAGGAAACAGCAGGCCTACCCACAGTGTTTGAAACTGAAAGACTTAATGCTGATTTTGAATTTTTTGTAGATGGATCTCGCCACCAAGATGACTCAGGTACCTTCCACACTGGGTATGCCATCGTCTCCCTGAATGCAGTAATCAAAGCAGAACCAATGCTCCCACATCAGTCGGCCCAGGAAGCTGAACTTAAGGCTCTGACCGAGGCCTGTAAGATAGCTGAAGGTAGAATTGTTAACATCTACACAGATTCTAGATACGCATTCGGTATAGCTCATGATTTTGGTCTAATTTGGAAATTTAGAGGATTCCTGACGGCAGCAGGACATCCCATTAAAAATGCTGACGCAGTCCAGCAGTTAATGATGCATTACAATTACCAAAAGAGGTAGCTGTCATAAAAGTTAAAGCACATACCAGACGCACTGATCAGGTGAGTAAAGGAAACACAATGGCCGATGCAGCAGCAAAAACAGCAGCCAGTAGACCACTCCAAGGGGTAACGATGCACCAGGTAAGCGCTCCCAAAAATCCCTTTGTGTCGGAGGATGCCTTATCCCAGATGCAGGCTCAGGTGCACCAGGAGGAAGTAGAAAAGTGGGAAAAAGAAGGTGCATGTCTGAATGAAGCAAATGGGGTATGGTGAAGAGGGATGCGTCGATGCCTTCCAAGGGCGTTGTACCCTGCGGTCGCCCAGATGTTACATGGGCCAACCCACCAGTCCAAAACTGCTGTAATGAGCGTCATACAGAAGCATTGGGTAGCACCAGGCTTTCCACCTGTATAGAAGGTTTGATCCAGGGATGCATGGTATGTGCTACACATAATCAGGGAAGGGTAGTCAAGACACCACCCAAACACGCCCCTCGGCCCCTCTATCCTTTCCAGAGACTGCAGATTGATTATATTCAGCTGCGAAAATCAGGGTCATGGGAGTACGTGTTGGTCTGTATTGATTTATTCTCAGGTTGGCCGGAGGCTTTCCCGATTGCCAAGGCTACGGCTGCGGCAACCGCAAAGAAGCTGCTTGAGGAGGTGGTGTGCAGGTATGGAGTACCAGAGGTGATAGAAAGTGACAGAGGTACACATTTCACAGGTGAAATAATGAATGAAGTCTTGACAGCTCTGGGAATTCAACAAGCTTTCCACACCCCATATCATCCACAAAGCAGTGGAAGAGTAGAAAGACTAAATGTGACATTGAAGTTAAAAATCCAAAAGGCCATGGCTGAAACAGGGAAATCTTGGCCTGAATGTTTACCATTAGCCCTATACTCAGTAAGGTACACTCCAAATAGGAAAACTGGACTTTCTCCGTATGAAGTACTATTTGGCAAAGTGCCCAGCTTAGGATGTTTCTTTCCCCAAGCACTGGAAATGAGTAACCATGTATTAAGCTCATATGTAAGGGATTTGCATAAAAGACTTAAGAAAGTACATGATAATGTCTTCAGTTCTCTTCCAGATCCGAACCAGGATCCTGGGAGTCACAGCCTGCAGCCTGGAGACTGGGTAGTCATTAAAAGACACGTGAGAAAGAGTCTGGATCTGAGATTTGACGGACCTTTTCAAGTTCTACTGACGACAAGTACCGCAGTCAAGCTACAAGGCAAGGAAACTTGGATCCACGCATCGCATTGTAAGAAGATCCTTGGAGAGCCTCCAGAAGAGGAATGATGCTACTAATGACATTTGCTTGCATCCTTGCAGTAACGGATGCTTGGAACAGACTTAGCCGTGTAGATGGGGATGATAACAGGTTCATTAGACACCACTTAGCTTTAGTGGATGGACTGAAAGAACAAAACCAAACTGTTGCAAACTGTTGGATTTGTACACACGCGCCGGTGACATCCACCAGTCTACCATTTCTGGTTTTTTGGAACACCACGGTAGGAATACCGGTAGTGGGTTGGACTGATTTTCCATGGTGGCAGGGAAATCTAACAGGACAGATAATTCCAAGACTGTATTTATCTTTTAAAGGTGGGGCGTGGGTACCCAGAAATAGAACTAGTATAACCTCTTTGGGAGAAATACCGACACAGGGGTTAAAGATAAGTTTTGGGGTCACTACAGGAAGCTTAGATGCTTTCAAACCCTCCCTATTAGAACGATACCTACACACTGATAAATGGGAAAATAATGTTTTCTTTGAGAATGGGAATAATGAAACTTGTGCTAACAAACCAGGTAACCTGAGGTGTAATGAAGATGAAGGATATCAGAAGAACACTCTCACCTGCGGAGAACCTACCGCAGGATACTGCTCCCCACTAGGACAAAAGCCCGGATGGTGCATGATGAGTAATATTTCAAAGTTTATAGATTTGGCACACCGATTAGTATTACAGCATTCAGCTATATGGAACCTTCCACCATCAATGTATTGGGTATGTTGGGACAAGGCATTTAAGTGGCTTCCAGTAGGAGTCACCGGGAAATGCACCCTAGCTAGATTGACACCAGCCACCTATCTCATCACTCCAGATAGATTAAATCCATTGTCTATTCCAAAACATACACTACATAAACGATCTGCAGACAATAGACCTCGCCCAAATGGGAGACCACATATAGTGGAGATGGGGATAGCAAATAAATTTTCAGTGCATTATTTATCTACCCTATGATAACTCAGACATGGGATAAGTTGGTAGAATCCACAGACTACCTAGATGATCAAATATGGGATATTTTAGATATCATCAATGGGTCCCTTGCAGTACAGAACCAGCTAATTATTGTTACTAACCAACATACCCTCGTGTTAGATTAGCTGACTGCAGCACAAGGAGGGATGTGCCAGATTATCGGACCTGCATGTTGTCATTATATTGATAATTCTAGTGTTTTAACCCTTAAACATAAGCTAGAGGATGTCATAAAGTTAAGGAAACGATATGATGAGGCAAATCTGAAGAATCAAGATTCATGGTGGGCAAATACTTTCTCCTTTCTTAACCCCGCAAATTGGTTCAAAGGCATAGGGGGATGGCAGACTGGGATAATACAAACTGGCCTACAGGTTTTATTGATATGTCTTGCTATCTATTTAGTTTATAAAATCTGTTTGATGTGTATTAAGCGATGTACTAGGACACAGAGGAGGTATGAAGATGTGTATTGATCAAATGAAGGAACAAAAGGAGGGAATGTTAGAGTTAAAATCAGCATTTCTTCAGAAGACCTTGATTTTGTCAGACAGGCTGACGCATAGCAGAAGTTGAGATAAGGTGTTCCTCCCTTTGAGATAATACACCTCGCTCGCCTGAGATATGAGAAGACATCCTGTACTGGGAGTCAAGGGCAAAAATGGAGTTTTTTAGTTAAAACCAGTATTCTATGTATTTAGTGATAAGTTGTATAAACACCATATATGGTAATTCCGCTTCCTGCTTATGGGGTGTATTTAAACCCTTCGTTAGCAATAAAGAGCAGAGTTTATTGACGCATACTTTTGTCTGTGTCTTATTCTCTCTGGTACCACATTTCAAGGAGGAAAGGGTTAACGAGTCTTCTCATAAGTCAGGCGAGCGAGGTGTATTATTTCAAAGGGAGGAACACCTTATCTCAACATCTGCTATGCGTCAGCCTGTCTGACAAAACCAAGGTCTTCTGAAGAAATGCTGATTTTAACTCTAACACAGCCCTGCCTTAAAAGGACCAGCTAACCTCTTTTCAGTGATTGCTCCATTACACAGGTATGGGTGTTGATGAGGACATGGCTGGAGATCAATCTGTCATGATTAAGTAAGAATGACACCACTGGACACTTTAAAAGGAGGATGGTACTTGGCATCATTGTTTCTCTTCTGTTAACCATGGTTATCTCTAAAGAAACACGTGCAGTCATCATTGCAATGCACAAAAATGGCCTAACAGGGAAGAGTATCGCAGCTAGAAAGATTGCACCTCAGTCAACAATCTATCGCATCATCAAGAACTTCAAGGAGAGAGGTTCCATTGTTGCCAAAAAGGCTCCAGGGCGCCCAAGAAAGACCAGCAAGCGCCAGGACCGTCTCTTAAAAGTGTTTCAGCTGCGGGATCGGGCTACCAGCAGTGCAGAGCTTGCTCAGGAATGGCAGCAGGCAGGTGTGAGTGCATTTGCATGCACTGTGAGGCAGAGAATCTTGGAGCAAGGCCTGGTCTCAAGGAGGGCAGCAAAGAAGCCACTTCTCTCCAGAAAAAACATCATGGACAGACTGATATTCTGCAAAAGGTACAGGCAGTGGACTGCTGAGGACTGGGGTAAAGTTATTTTCTCTGATGAATCCCCTTTTCGATTGTTTGGGACATCAGGAAAATGCCTCATTCGGAGAAGACAAGGTGAGCGCTACCACCAGTCTTGTCTCATGCCAGCTGTTAGGCATCCTGAAACCATTCATGTGTGGGGTTGCTTCTCAGCCAAGGGAATCGGCTCTCTCACAGTCTTCCCTAAAAACACAGCCATGAATAAAGAATGGTACCAGAATGTCCTCCAAGAGCAACCTCTCCCAACCTTCCAAGAGCAGTTTAGCGATCAACAATGCCTTTTCCAGCATGATGGAGCACCTTGCCATAAAGCAAAGGTGATAACTAAATGGCTCAGGGAACAAAACATAGAGATTTTGGGTCCATGGCCTGGAAACTCCCCAGATCTTAATCCCATTGAGAACTTGTGGTCAATCATCAAGAGACGGGTGGACAAACAAAAACCTAAAAATTCTGACAAAATGAAAGCATTGATTGTGCAAGAATGGACTGCTATCAGTCAGGATTTGGTCCAGAAGTTGATTGAGAGCATGCCAGGGAGAATTGCAGAGGTCCTGAAGAAGAAGGGTCAACACTGCAAATATTGACTTGCTGCATTAACTCATTCTGTCAATATAAGCTTTTGTTACTCATATGTTTGCAATTATATCTGTGATAAAAACATCTGTCAAACACACATAAGAACCACAGGGCAGCAGATCATGTGAAAATATAATATTTGTGTCATTCTTAAAACTTTTGGCCATGACTGTACTTTCCTCTGCCCTCAACAGGGCAGATAAATACACCTGCGCAGGAGCATGATGCTGGGGAGCTGGTGAAGCAAGCAGGAGAGCAGCATCGCAAAAGATGGGAGGCATCGGACCCGAACCTGTGACACCCATCGGACCGGTCCGCCCTGCAGGTGAGTATAATAATAGTTAGTTTTCTTATCTTGCAGGTTGGATATGGGGCTTATCTACAGCAATATAGAATGCTGTAGATAAACCCAGAAAGGAGGTGGCCATATCTTATATTGGCCAAACCTAGTGACAGGTTCCCTTTAAAGTGTTCCAAAAAGCAGTTGGTGTTGGTATAGAGACTTCTGCCCTTCTACTCTTTACCAATAATTGTGGTCAACAACACTGTAATTTGCAATGTTTAAGGTTTAATAATGTGCAATTATAGATTTTGTCTTCAAAGTAAGCAAAAGTAATGCTTATTGTACTGTTGCGGTCTACGGGTAAAATTTTACAAACTATTTCAAATGTTATGCTTATATGAACAAAAAATTGTTCTCTGATACTTAAATCTTAGCTATGTTGCAGGACAAAATATAATTTTCAGCTTGATATTCTTATTATAATTGTATATAGTTAACAGTCAAAAGATTAAAGCACAAAGCCATCAAGCATAGTTAAAAAGAAACCATCTCTACATTTGATCAGATGTGATACTCCTGGAAAATGTTTGATGTTTTTACATTGATTCTTATGTCTCTAATTTTTATCTAAAGGATATTTATCAGAGACAGATAGTTTTCAAGAAATATTTTAATGCTGAAACTTAACATTTTGTGATATAAATATTGTATGTTGAGTGTGGGGCTACAGCCTAGATAGAGTATGAATCCATCAGAAATGTTTATGTATTTTACCTGTTTTCACACCATTCAATAAAACGTGTTATTGTACTGTGCTGTCAATGAAGCCAATTTCCTGCTTTCCTTCCAGAATACTTGGCACTTTCCTCTGTTTGCTGCCTGTGCTGAGTGAAATAGCAAATTACTATGGCAGGATCCTACTTCTGTGATTAATCTTTCTAAGCCTTGGACACAAACCAGTTTACTGCAACAGTTCTCATTCTATGCTTTTGAGGTTATTGTAATTATGTGATAAGCAGCCATCTCTACAGAAAAAGAAGTCAGTGATAAGAAAATAAACATAACTTAAGAATTCCTGTGTGGAAATGAAGTAAAGGGAAATTTTCTTACTAGTAAATAGTAGTTCACAAATTGCATAAAATAATAATGAAAAGAGTAATAAAATAAAAAGCTGGTGCTTATTCTAAATAGCTAAAAAGGTCATCTTCAAAAGTGAACCACAACTAGAGTTGAGCGATACTTTCCGATATCCAAAAGTATCGGAATCGGAATGGTATCGCCGATGCCCAAAAAATATCGGCGATACCCGATACCGATACCGGAAATCCAATGTAAGTCTATGGGAACAAAATATCGGAATTAAAAAAACCCCATTCTTGCCTTGTTGGTTAATTGTACATGAAGGAAAACAACAAAGAGTAATGTAGAATGTATTGGGGAAGGTTGAGGAGACATTAAAGGCATAGATGTTTAACCCAATCAAATGGAATAGCATAAATATTTTTTTTTTTAAAGATGTTCAGATTGACGAAGAAATTGACAATGTTGTTAACGTTTTTTCTATTTTGGCAAATATGTATATTTCACAACTTCCATGCTCTTCACCTTTTTAACTTTTGACACACTTTCTCCTTCATAATCTTCAGCATCATCATCTTTTTCATCAAATTATTCTTCATCTTCACCTTCTTTATCTTCTTCTTAAACTTCTTGCTATTCATCTTTTTGTTAACATTACTCATATTCTTCTTATTAAACTATTATTCTTATTCATATTGTACTTCATCTTCTTCATCATATTCTTATTTGTGACAGAGATTCCTGTACTTGTAATCTGTCAAAGTATGAATTTTTCATCCTTCCGTTCTTGCTGTCACAAAAGATTTAAATTACAACAGTATTTGTCCGTGTTCAGTTTAGCCTGCAGGGGCACCACGAGGAGGAACAGACTCACCCCCATACACTGCTTAGTCTTCTTCTGCTTATAATTTAGAGCATATATTTTGCTCTTCATTTTGGTCTTATACTTCATGTTCTTCTGCTTTTTGATCTTCTGCTTATTGTTCTTAAGTCTCTTGTTCTGTATCTTGTAGTTTGTCTTAACCTTCTTAGTCCTGTTTGGTAATCTTTTATTTCTTCTTTGTGATGGTGTTTAGGCTGGTTGGCTTGATGCTCGTCGTCCTTGTGGTCGTCATCTTCTTTGGGTGGTCATCAGGGTCGTCGTCTTCATTGTTGGAGATCCAGAGTGATTTCCCAAAAAAACATTGAAAAAATCTTCAATTTGTAAATGTAGCACAAGGTACAAGAGCCAATGCAAGTAACGAGGACCAGCTGACTGTGCTGGAACCCGGAGGGGCAGCAGAAGGAAAAGAGCCAATGGCAAAACCGAGGACCAGCTGACGTTACTGGGACACGGTAACTAAGCAGGAGGTACCTGTGCTCCAAAGCACTACCAAGGACCAGCAGACGTTGCAGGAACTCGGATACCGAGATGGAGGCACCTAGGCCAAAGGCACTGCGGAGAACCAGCTGACGGTACTGGAACCCGGACGGGTAGCAGAAGGTACAAGAGCCAATGCAAGTAACGAGGACCAGCTGACTGTGCTGGAACCCGGAGGGGCAGCAGAAGGAAAAGAGCCAATGGCACAACCGAGGACCAGCTGACGTTACTGGGACACGGTTACTAAGCAGGAGGTACCTGTGCTCCAAAGCACTACCAAGGACCAGCAGACGTTGCTGGAACTCGGATACCGAGATGGAGGCACCTAGGCCAAAGGCACTGCGGAGAACCAGTTGACGGTACTGGAACCCGGACGGGTAGCAGAAGGTAAAAGAGCCAATGCAAGTAACGAGGACCAGCTGACTGTGCTGGAACCCGGAGGGGCAGCAGAAGGAAAAGAGCCAATGGCACAACCGAGGACCAGCTGACGTTACTGGGCACGGTTACTAAGCAGGAGGTACCTGTGCTCCAAAGCACTACCAAGGACCAGCTGACTGTGCTGGAACCCGGAGGGGCAGCAGAAGGAAAAGAGCCAATGGCACAACCGAGGACCAGCTGACGTTACTGGGACACGGTTACTAAGCAGCAGGTACCTGTGCTCCAAAGCACTACCAAGGACCAGCAGACGTTGCTGGAACTCGGATACCGAGATGGAGGCACCTAGGCCAAAGGCACTGCGGAGAACCAGTTGACGGTACTGGAACCCGGACGGGTAGCAGAAGGTACAAGAGCCAATGCAAGTAACGAGGACCAGCTGACTGTGCTGGAACCTGGAGGGGCAGCAGAAGGAAAAGAGCCAATGGCACAACCGAGGACCAGCTGACGTTACTGGGACACAGATACTAAGCAGGAGGTACCTGTGCTCCAAAGCACTACCAAGGACCAGCAGACGTTGCTGGAACTCGGATACCGAGATGGAGGCACCTAGGCCAAAGGCACTGCGGAGAACCAGTTGACGGTACTGGAACCCGGACGGGTAGCAGAAGGTACAAGAGCCAATGCAAGTAACGAGGACCAGCTGACTGTGCTGGAACCCGGAGGGGCAGCAGAAGGAAAAGAGCCAATGGCACAACCGAGGACCAGCTGACGTTACTGGGACACGGTTACTAAGCAGGAGGTACCTGTGCTCCAAAGCACTACCAAGGACCAGCAGACGTTGCTGGAACTCGGATACCGAGATGGAGGCACCTAGGCCAAAGGCACTGCGGAGAACCAGTTGACGGTACTGGAACCCGGACGGGTAGCAGAAGGTACAAGAGCCAATGCAAGTAACGAGGACCAGCTGACTGTGCTGGAACCCGGAGGGGCAGCAGAAGGAAAAGAGCCAATGGCACAACCGAGGACCAGCTGACGTTACTGGGACACGGTTACTAAGCAGGAGGTACCTGTGCTCCAAAGCACTACCAAGAACCAGCAGACGTTGCTGGAACTCGGATACCGAGATGGAGGCACCTAGGCCTAAGGCACTGCGGAGAACCAGCTGACGGTACTGGAACCCGGACGGGTAGCAGAAGGTACCCATGGAAATTTAAGTTGACAAGCCGCGAGCCGGCCACAGTTACCGAATCCCACAGTACTACAGTGGGTGATTGTCCTATTGTCACAACGGAAACAGCCTTTATTTGCATATCCTGCAGCACACATAGGAAGCACCTAAACTCCAGGCACCATAGACTCGGGTAACCCGACCACAACACGACAGGACAACTTATTGGAGGCTAAGTGACGTTTACACTGACAGGAAACAGATGGCGTGCTGTAACCAGTCGGAGCAGGACTATTTGCCATACACACAGCAGGGGAACAGATGACATTACTGAACCCCAGTAACACAGGAGCAAGTGTTGACTGTGCTAACAGCACTTCCGAGCAACAACTGTCGGTGATGGAGCCCAGGGATGAGAAGAGAACCGGTTGGAGGCAGCAGGACTTTTTGCCGTTCACACAGCAGGGGAACAGCTGACATTACTGAACCCCAGTAACACAGGAGCAAGTGTTGACTGTACTAACAGCACTTCCAGGCAACAACTGGCGGTGTTGGAGCCCAGGGATGAGAAGACAACAGGGTGGAGGCAGCAGGACTTTTTGCCGTTCACACAGCAGGGGAACAGCTGACATTACTGAACCCCAGTAACACAGGAGCAAGTGTTGACTGTGCTAACAGCAGATTCCAGGCAACAACTCGCGGTGTTGGAGCCCAGGGATGAAGACAACAGGGTGGAGGCAGCAGGACTTTTTGCCGTTCACACAGCAGGGAAACAGCTGACATTACTGAACCCCAGTAACACAGGAGCAAGTGTTGACTGTGCTAACAGCACTTCCAGGCAACAACTGGCGGTGTTGGAGCCCAGGGATGAGAATAGAACAGGGTGGAGGCAGCAGGACTTTTTGCCGTTCACACAGCAGGGGAACAGCTGACATTACTGAACCCCAGTAACACAGGAGCAAGTGTTGACTGTGCTAACAGCACTTCCAGGCAACAACTGGCGGTGTTGGAGCCCAGGGATGAGAAGACAACAGGGTGGAGGCAGCAGGACTTTTTGCCGTTCACACAGCAGGGGAACAGCTGACATTACTGAAACCCAGTAACACAGGAGCAAGTGTTGACTGTGCTAACAGCACTTCCAGGCAACAACTGGCAGTGTTGGAGCCCAGGGATGAGAAGACAACAGGGTGGAGGCAGCAGGACTTTTAGCCGTTCACACAGCAGGGGAACAGCTGACATTACTGAACCCCAGTAACACAGGAGCAAGTGTTGACTGTGCTAACAGCACTTCCAGGCAACAACTGGCGGTGTTGGAGCCCAGGGATGAGAAGACAACAGGGTGGAGGCAGCAGGACTTTTTGCCGTTCACACAGCAGGGGAACAGCTCACATTACTGAAACCCAGTAACACAGGAGCAAGTGTTGACTGTGCTAACAGCACTTCCAGGCAACAACTGGCGGTGTTGGAGCCCAGGGATGAGAAGACAACAGGGTGGAGGTAGCAGGACTTTTAGCCGTTCACACAGCAGGGGAACAGCTGACATTACTGAACCCCAGTAACACAGGAGCAAGTGTTGACTGTGCTAACAGCACTTCCAGGCAACAACTGGCGGTGTTGGAGCCCAGGGATGAGAAGACAACAGGGTGGAGGCAGCAGGACTTTTTGCCGTTCACACAGCAGGGGAACAGCTGACATTACTGAAACCCAGTAACACAGGAGCAAGTGTTGACTGTGCTAACAGCACTTCCAGGCAACAACTGGCGGTGTTGGAGCCCAGGGATGAGAAGACAACAGGGTGGAGGCAGCAGGACTTTTAGCCGTTCACACAGCAGGGGAACAGCTGACATTACTGAACCCCAGTAACACAGGAGCAAGTGTTGACTGTGCTAACAGCACTTCCAGGCAACAACTGGCGGTGTTGGAGCCCAGGGATGAGAAGACAACAGGGTGGAGGCAGCAGGACTTTTTGCCGTTCACACAGCAGGGGAACAGCTGACATTACTGAACCCCAGTAACACAGGAGCAAGTGTTGACTGTGCTAACAGCACTTCCAGGCAACAACTGGCGGTGTTGGAGCCCAGGGATGAGAAGACAACAGGGTGGAGGCAGCAGGACTTTTTGCCGTTCACACAGCAGGGGAACAGCTGACATTACTGAACCCCAGTAACACAGGAGCAAGTGTTGACTGTGCTAACAGCACTTCCAGGCAACAACTGGCGGTGTTGGAGCCCAGGCATGAGAAGACAACAGGGTGGAGGCAGCAGGACTTTTTGCCGTTCACACAGCAGGGGAACAGCTGACATTACTGAACCCCAGTAACACAGGAGCAAGTGTTGACTGTGCTAACAGCACTTCCAGGCAACAACTGGCGGTGTTGGAGCCCAGGGATGAGAAGACAACAGGGTGTAGGCAGCAGGACTTTTTGCCGTTCACACAGCAGGGGAACAGCTGACATTACTGAACCCCAGTAACACAGGAGCAAGTGTTGACTGTGCTAACAGCACTTCCAAGCAACAACTGTCGGTTTTGGAGCCCAGGGATGAGAAGAGAACCGGTTGGAGGCAGCAGGACTTTTTGCCGTTCACACAGCAGGGGAACAGCTGACATTACTGAACCCCAGTAACACAGGAGCAAGTGTTGACTGTGCTAACAGCACTTCCGAGCAACAACTGTCGGTGTTGGAGCCCAGGGATGAGAAGAGAACCGGTTGGAGGCAGCAGGACTTTTTGCCGTTCACACAGCAGGGAAACAGCTGACATTACTGAACCCCAGTAACACAGGAGCAAGTGTTGACTGTGCTAACAGCACTTCCGGTCAACAACTGGCGGTGTTGGAGCCCAGGGATGAGAAGACAACAGGGTGGAGGCAGCAGGACTTTTTGCCGTTCACACAGCAGGGGAACAGCTGACATTACTGAACCCCAGTAACACAGGAGCAAGTGTTGACTGTGCTAACAGCACTTCCAGGCAACAACTGGCGGTGTTGGAGTCCAGGGATGAGAAGACAACAGGGTGGAGGCAGCAGGACTTTTTGCCGTTCACACAGCAGGGGAACAGCTGACAGTACTGAACCCCAGTAACACAGGAGCAAGTGTTGACTGTGCTAACAGCACTTCCGAGCAACAACTGGCGGTGTTGGAGCCCAGGGTCAAGGAGGATGTTTAAATACTAGATCAAGTATTTTCCTTGTTACTTGTCAATTAAAAATGTCTATACTCCAAACAAGAGAAATATAACCTTTAGTACCATAAGATGATGATTTTACTTAAAAAAATATATGTAAATTAATAATTTACAAACATAAACGCATACATTAACATGTTGAAAAGCAATGCAAACCACAATTAAAATAGGTTAAATAATCTGCTATACGGTTTAAAATAAAAGCATACAAGTACATATCAGAATCCATTAATGATGGCTAAGTAACAGTATGTACACCATTTCTATTGTGTAGACAATGAATGGCTGACTTAAAAACATAATCAGCATTACAAGTTATCTTTGACATTCATAAAAGTTTACATTTGGTGAATAATATCACTAAAAAGTTTTTAAAAATATCTAAAATTTCCATCATGTAATACTGATAATATGTGCCAATCATTTATATTAACAAACAAAAACTTTAAAAAGTGCATAGTGCATAGTCAAAACAGCTATTTATGCCTGACTGTGGACTTGCAAGCATGACAACGGATAGATAAGGTATATATAGATGAGACTGCATAGCCACAGATGTTGAATGGCGATGTAATACTGTACCTCAATAAAGTGTGCGTTACTACTACATCCTTTTTTTTATATAGCTTTATAAAAGGTTACGTGCATGTATGGTTGCGCCTTTGTTTGGACGCACAGACTGGCTTCCTGCTGTGACGCGTTGGGTATTGGAGCGTCTGTGCGTCTTATGACGCAGACTAACATTCACGATGCGCATCGTTCATCATCGCAAGCGTACCGACAACACAAAGGCGTTGTCATGACTGCTTTACTCAGTAAACATGCACCTATGATGAAACATACACGCATGTGCCCTATTACATAACAAGCTACAAGAAAAACGAGTGTGAGGTGTGACACAGCTGTTTTGTTAAGGTACAGTATTATATCGACATTGTACAGGTGTCGCTATTCAGTCTGATAAATAGATATCATTCACCTATTCTATCAGTTGTCGTTCTTTCAGCACCACTTACAGGTATATATTTTGCTATTGTGACTATGCACTATTGACTTTAACAAGGTAATGCATGATTTTTGTTAGCGATTATCATGTTTACATTAAGGACCTTTATGATATGGGCTGTTAACTTTCTAATTAAATATGTATTTTTTAAAATGACACAAATATAAGTAATGTTGAAGAGGACTATTCCTACATGCATTGTTTGCACAATATTACAGGTGTACATCACGTCCTTTAATCAACATTGGATTATTATATTTACTTGTATGCTTTTATTTAAAAGCCAAGAACACTGAAGTCTAACCTTCGCACTGCAGCTGTTGTCAAAGTTCAACCCACATTATGCACTTCCAACATTGCAGCATTTGAGTCATGATGTGAGTTGGATTTGTCGAAGCTATGGAGTGACAAGGTTGACCATCAGTATCCTATAGCATAAGTAGGCTTTTGTGTTGGCATTTGTTTTCGACATGTGCATATCTGAAATAATATGTCACAATTATTTTGTTACAGATTTGTGACAAAGACTAATCATTTTATGGTTTTAAAGCTGACGTTTCAAATGTTTACAGCTTAGAAATCAGGGTGTAGCCTCATATTCTATGTGTAGCACTAGACACTTTGACATGTCATGCTTTTTTCACCATGTGTAGGTAGCTAGCAGTAATTTTTGCCGGACACACAGCAGGGGAACAGCAGGCGTTACTGAACCCCACAAACACATCAGCGATTGTTTTCATCTGTGCATCTAACACTTCTGAGCAGCAACTGGCGGTGTTGAAGCCCAGGGTCAAGGAGGGTGTAGGCAGAGGCCTTGTATGAGATGTTTGAAGTTGAAGTTGTAGTTAGCAGCAGTAATTTTTGCCAGACACACAGCAGGGGAACAGCAGGCGTTACTGAACCCCACAAACACATCAGCGATTGTTTTCATCTGTGCATCTAACACTTCTGAGCAGCAACTGGCGGTGTTGAAGCCCAGGGTCAAGGAGGGTGTAGGCAGAGGCCTTGTTTGAGATGTTTGAAGTTGAAGTTGTAGTTAGCAGCAGTAATTTTTGCCAGACACACAGCATGGAACAGCAGGCGTTACTGAACCCCACAAACACATCAGCGATTGTTTTCATCTGTGCATCTAACACTTCTGAGCAGCAACTGGCGGTTTTGAAGCCCAGGGTCAAGGAGGGTGTAGGCATAAAATATTGAGTTATTGCCTTGTTACGTGGCCATTGCAAATGTATGTACTTCAAACAAGAATAAATGAAGTTTTACTAGGACAATAAAATGATGAATTTCAATTCCAAGAATAGAAAAATATTTACACTTGAGAGTCCTCAGTGGTTGATACCGTTTAATGGCTAACTGAAAAGATGGTAACAAATTCCAAGCTTTCGAGACTACTCAGGTCTCTTCATCAGGCTAAGACTAAAACAAAAAATGAAGAATCACATATTTCTACACACAACAGGACACAGGAAAAGGTAAGACAAGTGAGGGAGGGACAAGTGAGGGGAGACCGGCCAAAAAATGAGAACAGGGATGAATTATCAGCGCCACACAATAAGAGAAAAAATAATGGATTTACCTGTGGCAAAACACTTTTGTATGCCCGGTCATAGCATGATGGATATGGAATTACTGGTATTAAAATATAACTTCAAATATGAGAAAGATACAAAGGTTTCAGAATATAAGCTCATCATGACCTTTGACACTCTTAGTGATGGAATGAATAGATCACACGGATTTATGTCATTCTATATCAATTAAGGAATCTGCGTCTCTGCCCTTCCAGGGGCATGAAAACACAAAACCAGACCCCAATCAGAGGGCAATAAAACTTTCTATCCTTATCTAGGAACTGTTCCAATATTTATGTTCATCCCTCTGTCATAATGACAGTTCTGCTACACGTGACTTACTTGTCTTACCTATTGCACTATTCCTGTGTCCTGTTGTGTATAGAAATATGTGATGCTTCATTTTTTGTTTTAGTTTTTGCCTGATGAAGAGACGTGAGTAGCCTCGAAATTTTGCAATTTGTTACCATCTTTTCAGTTATCCATTAAAAGGTATCAACCACTGCGGACTCTCAAGTCTAAATATTTTTCTATCTACTGGCTAACACGGTACGAAGATACACATGTTTCCTAACTTCAAGAATAAAAATAAAGACCCTGCAAATATAAACGCATATATGCACATGCCAACAAGAAATGGAACAACACACCACCCAAAAAATTGGTTACAAAATATAGTGTTGTAAATTTAAGAATAAAAGTCCATTTTTGTATTTATGAATAATGCTTAAGGAACGCTATGTTAAACCATAACATAGTGAAGACAATGGATTTTGTAATAGTCACTCATCATCATCATTGCAATTTATATGTGACAGTCACAGACATTTCAATTGTTTAAGTTAATAAAATCGTTACTTTGTACAGCATGTATGACATGTCCAGCATGGACTCATCAATGTGATGACGCAATAATGTACGATAAAAAATAAACATTTAACAAAACATTATGCATTGTCACAATGTAAGTGTGTGCCTGCAAGTGTAGGTGAAACAAAGGCTACGGATAGCAAAGGTATATTCTATGTCTGTATCAGACAGTGGACAGCCTCTGATGGGTAATGGCGATGTTATACTGTACGTCAATAAAGTCTGCGGCTGCAATCATGCATTTTTTGCTTGTACAGTGTTGAAGAGGGTAAAAGGATGTCTGGTTGCGCAAAGCTTTATCCGTCAACACTACCTTCCTACTGTCACGCGTAGGGTAGGGTAGCGTGTGTCAATTAGATGACTCTATAAAATGTGACGTTACGCAGCGCTATTGTGCCCTAGGGACGCCAAAAATACGACAGCAGTAATCATTTACTGTCTAATACTCCACCTATGACCAACAAAAAAAGCCCGTTCCCTCTTTAACAATCTACAAGACTAACAAGCATAATGGTTGACGCTGACTTTATTGAGGTACAGTATTACATCGACATTGTCCATGAGTAACTATGCACTGTGATACCTATATGCCATTATTAATTTATATCTGTTGTGCTTGTTTCAACAGCACTTGCAGGTATAACTACCTATTGTCAGTATGCATGATGCACTTTCTAGATGTAATAATTTATTATTGCACATTATTACCAGGTTTAGATGCTGGCCATTTCATATATGGTGTGTGAAGTTACAGTTGGCATCAGTATGTGTATTTTATAATGTCTGTCATAAATAAAACTCGTGATGATGATGATGAGGATTTTATGATTCGTACATCCATTGACTGCATTATCTTCCAGGTACAGATAAAGTTTCTTAAAAAGCATTAATTGATAAGTATGAAATGTACTTTTATGCATTAATTTCAAAAAGTGAACACTATGTTTTAGTTTATGTTACCATTTCTAATAGACATGTGCAGATATGCGCTGTGATGACAAATTATTATTTGTCCATATTTGTTATAAAAATTTATCATTCTAGGCCTGGAAAACTTCACAATTTCCTGTTTTAAGCATAACAATCAGGGTGACGGCTCTTCCCTATTTGGAGCATATTCCACATGGGTTTTTCTGTGCATGTGTAGGGAACAGGAGACTTCTTGCCGGACACACAGCAGGGGAACAGCTGGCGTTACTGAACCCCACTAACACTATAGCTTGTGTATTGGTCTGTGGACATGACACTTCTGAGCAGCAACTGGCAGTGTTGTAGCCCAGGGAGTAGAGTTCAGGTGGTAGAAAGATGAACATAACAGAAGACATGGATAACGTTGCGAACCAGTTATTTAATCTGAAAACGGACAGACAAATTCTGGCGAGATCCATGCCTTGTTCATTTTCAGAAAAGTAAGCCGGTCTACATTATCGGAGGATAGTCGCATGCGACGGTCTGTTAGTACACCACCTGCAGCACTAAAGACGCGCTCCGATAATACACTGGCAGCAGGGCAAGCCAGCACCTCCAATGCATACTGGCTAAGCTCTGGCCATGTATCCAGCTTAGAGACCCAAAACTTGAATGGGGAAGAGCCAACTGGGAGTACACTGAGAGGGAAAGACATGTAGTCTGTCACCATCTTACGGAAACGTTGCCTCCTGCTGACTGGAGCCGTCTCGGATGGTGTAGACATTTGTGGCGCTGCCACAAAACTTCGCCACATTTGGAACATACTGGTCTTGCCCTGTGCAGAGGCGCTGCTTGTGCTCCCTCTTGTTGCAGAGCTGTCTCCACTGCCTCGACGCACAGAGCTGCTTTGTAAAGCAGTAGCAGCAGCAGTGCTCTCGGCTGGAATGGAGAACATTATGGATTGCACCAGTGTGTCTTGGTACTCCCGCATTTTACGCTCCCGGTTCAACGGTGTGATGAGGCTTTGTAAGTTGTCCCGGTAGCGAGGGTCTAGGAGGGTGTACACCCAATAATCAGACGTGGTGAGAATGTGGGCGATGCGGCGGTCGTTTCTCAGGCACTGCAGCATGAAATCAACCATGTGCTGCAGACTCCCAACTGGCCAAGAAACGCTGTCCCCTGCAAGAGGCGTCATCTCTGCCTGCTCTGCATCACCCCACCCTCGCTCTACATACTGACTAGAGCGTTGTGTACCTCCCTCTGGAGCGATGTCTTCCTCCTCCATTGACTCCTCCTCATCCTCCTCACAAAGTGAGCCCTGCCAAGCCCTTTGTGAGGAACCACGTTGCGCTGACTGTCCAGAAGGTGATGGAATTTGTGACTCCTCATCCTCCACCTCTTCCAAAACCTCATCCCTTAGTGCTTGCAGTGTTTTTTGAAGCAGGCAGATAAGGGGGACAGTCAGGCTGACTAGTGCATCATCTGCACTCGCCATCCGCGTTGACTCATCAAACGCACGCAAAACGTGGCAGATGTCCTTCATAGAGGCCCACTCAGTAGTGGTGAAGTGTGAACGGCGCAAATTGCGAGTTGATTGCGCCTGATGCAGCTGATACTCCATTACTGCTGGCTGCTGCTCACACAACCGATCCAACATATGTAACGTGGAATTCCACCTGGTGGGTACGTCACATATGATGCGATGTTCAGGAAGGCGAAATCTGTGTTGCAGAGCTGCAATGCGCGATCTGGCCATGCTGGAACGTCGCAAGTGAGCGCACTCTAGGCGGACCTTGTGCAGCAGTGCATCAAGATCCGGATAGTCCCTCAAAAAACTCTGCACGACCAAGTTGAGCACATGTGCCAGACATGGTATGTGAGTGAGGTTGCCAAGGCCCAGAGCTGCCACCAGATTTCGGCCATTGTCACACACTACCAAGCCTGGCTGGAGATTCGCTGGCAAAAACCACACGTCGCTCTCCTGCTTGATGGCATCCAGAGCTCCTGCGCTGTGTGGCTTCGATTCCCCATGGAAATTAATTTCAGGACGGCCTGTTGACGTTTGGCCACGGCTGTGCTCATATCGGTCGCAAACAGGTAAGCGTTCACGGGTCCATGTGGAGGTAGACCGTGACGGCTCCTGCAGCGATGATTCTGAGGAACTGGAGTAGGAGGAGGAGTCAATGTGGACAGACTGGATTCCTGCAATCCTTGGAGTTGGCAGAACACGTACAGCGCCACTCGCAAGATCTGTACCCGGCTCCACAACATTGACCCAATGGGCAGTGAGGTAAAGGTATCGTCCCTGGCCATGGGTACTGGTCCACGCATCGGTGGTCAGGTGGACCTTGCTACTGACGGCGTTTAGTAGCGCATGTTTAATTTTTCCCTCAACATGCTTTTGCAGACCAGGGACGGCTTGCCTGCTGAAATAAAATCGGCTGGGCACATTGTATTGTGGGACTGCCAATGCCATTAAGTTACGGAAACTGTCAGTCTCCACCAGCCTGAATGACAGCTTTTCAAGGGACAGGAGTTTTGCAATGCCAGCATTCAGAGCCTGTGCTCGTGGATGGTTTGCCGAGTATGGCCGTCTTTTATCCCATGCCTGTGCTACCGATGGCTGTTTTGTGGCCTGGGAGTGTGAGGATGACAGGGAACTTGCAGCTGTGGGTGGAATAACACTGGGTCTCTGGACAACAGTGACAGAGGTTCTTCCATGGCGATCCTGTGAGGAAGCCGAACCAGCTGTGTGTGAGCTGGAGGAAGAGGCTCCAACATGAGCTGAAGATGTAGGTGCTGCTGTAGGTTGGCCTACATCTCCAGTGTGTCTTTGTAACTCAACCACGTGCTTTGACCGCACATGTTTCCACATATTTGTGGTATTAAGGTTACTGACACTTTTACCTCTTTTTACTTTTTGATTACACAGCTTGCATTTAACATAGCAAATATCATCTGCAAGTGTGTCAAAAAAGGACCACGCAGTGCAAGTCCTGGGAGCGCCCGTTTTGGCTGTTGGAAGAGAACTGCTACGAACGGGTGCCAAACTGGAGGCTACAGGCAACCGAGTCTGCAGCCTACCTCTCCCTACTGTTTGGACCGTTGGGGCAATCTCTTCCTCAGAGCTGCTATCACCACCTTCCTGTTCCTCACGCCATGTTGGGTCTTGGACCTCATCATCTCCACTACCCTCTTCCAACACCTGCTGCTGTTGGGTGGTCTGGCCAGCACCATGCTCAACAGAAACTGGCACCTGAGTCTCATCATCATCAGATGCGTTCTGCGGTGTGCTGACCATCGGCACTGGCTCACCCGCCTCTTCACATTCAGAGAGACACAGCTGTTGCGCATCACTGCATACTGCCTCTTCTTCACATTCCAGAATGCTGCTTGGCTGGGCCCCTGTTTGCAAGCCAACAGATTCTGAGAACAGAAGCAGAGACTCAGCTGGCTCCTTTACAGAGCTCTCTGAATGCCTGGGCAATTTGGCAGGCGGTGAAGAGACAGATGGTTGTTCAACAGTGCTGTGGTCCTGAGAGGAGGTGGAAGCAATTGAAGTCGATGCATTGGCTGCCATCCAACCAACAACGGCTTCAATTTGTTCTTCCCTCAGCAGGGGGGTACGCCGATCTCCTACAAAAAACTATAGTGTTTGCAACCAATGTATTGTATACGGATGGAAGCGCGTCACACTAATAGATTAGATTTTTTTCAAATATAATGGAGCAGCACCAATTTGAGAAAAATGTGAAGGATGAGGCAGTGACACACGCTCAGCAGACTACAACCAGCAGTGGTTGAAGAACTAACTGGAGCGTAATCTGCACTCAAAAAATGAAAAGCTCACAGACTACAGTGAACACTGCAGACAACTGTTCAGTAGCTGTGAAAGGCCCCTTTGTGTACTTCTATAGTGTTTGCAACCAATGTATTGTATACGGATGGAAGCACGTCACACTAATAGATTAGATTTTTTTCAAATATAATGGAGCAGCACCAATTTGAGAAAAATGTGAAGGATGAGGCAGTGACACACGCTCAGCAGACTACAACCAGCAGTGGTTGAAGAACTAACTGGAGCGTAATCTGCACTCAAAAAATGAAAAGCTCAGAGACTACAGTGAACACTGCAGACAACTGTTCAGTAGCTGTGAAAGGCCCCTTTGTGTACTTCTATAGTGTTTTCAACCAATGTATTGTATACGGATGGAAGCGCGTCACACTAATAGATTAGATTTTTTTTCAAACATAATGGAGCAGCACCAATTTGAGAAAAATGTGAAGGATGAGGCAGTGACACACGCTCAGCAGACTACAACCAGCAGTGGTTGAAGAACTAACTGGAGCGTAATCTGCACTCAAAAAATGAAAACCTCACAGACTGCAGTGAACACTGCACACAACTGTTCACTATCTGTGAAAGGCCCCTTTCTGTACTTCTATAGTGTTTGCAACCAATGTAGTGTATACGCATGGAAGCGCGTCACACTAATAGATTAGATTTTTTTCAAATATAATGGAGCAGCACCAATTTGAGAAAAATGTGAAGGATGAGGCAGTGACACACGCTCAGCAGACTACAACCAGCAGTGGTTGAAGAACTAACTGGAGCGTAATCTGCACTCAAAAAATGAAAAGCTCACAGACTACAGTGAACACTGCACACAACTGTTCACTATCTGTGAAAGGCTCCTTTCTGTACTTCTATAGTGTTTGCAACCAATGTATTGTATACAGATGGAAGCGCGTCACACTAATAGATCACTGTTATTTTCTATTGAATGGAGCTGCACCAATTCCACAAAATAAAATAAAAAAAAGAGTCAGTGAGTGACACGTGCAGATGCCTACAAACAGCGGTGGATGCAGAGCAAACTGCAGCGTCACCTGCACTCTCACACACACACCTTGCACAGAGCTGTTAAAACAACACTGCAAGGCAAAAGGAAGCTTTACACAGCGGTTGGTAAAATAGCCTGCCTAAAGCACAGTACACAAAATCGCAATCTCTAACTGTCCCTCAGAGTCAGCAGAGCAGCGTTCTGTCCCTAACTGAGTTCACAGCACAGTGACGCTAAAATGGCGGCGGCGCCTTTTATAGTGCATTCTGACATCATTTCATTAGCCAATCACAGCCATGCCATTAGTTAAGATGACCGCAGCAGTACAGGATGTGCCCACACTTCGTAGGATTCCTCATTGGCTGACTAAAATCACAGTGCCTCTCAAAGAATTATGGGAACTTCCGATTCCGGTATACGATATAGGAAAAATATCGGAACTAAGTATCGGAATTCCGATACAGCGAATATCGGCCGATACCCGATACTTGCGGTATCGGAATGCTCAACACTAACCACAACCCTTGAGGGGCTTTTGTGAAACTGAATTGCCTCTATTACTGTATGTTCTGCAACTGAACATTTAACCTATATCTACTGCTGATGTTGAGTAGCGGTATTCTTGTTTGGACCACTCATTAGACTAAAGTCATTTTATATTGGAGGTTCATATGAGAGTCAGAACTTATGTGACCTTATATCTGGCCTCCAAACACTGCTCCTGCATTTTTCCGCTTTTGCGTTATTGTTTTTTGCTCCTCTTCTTCCCAGAGCCCTAACTTTTTAATTTTTCTTCCAATATAGCTATGTGAGGGCTTGTTTTTTGAGGGACACGTTGCACGTTTGAACATCACCATTGATTTTACCATATAGTGTACTTCAAAATGGAATAAAAATTCCAAGTGCAGTGAAATGGCAACAAAGTGCAATTGTTTTTTTTTTTTTTTTTTGCCATGTTCACTAAATGCTAAAATTGAAATGCCAATATGATTCTCCATGTCATTACAAATTCATAGATACCAAACATCTATAGGTTCTTCTTTATTTAAATGGTGAAAAAAAATCCAAAGTTTGTAAAAAAAAAAAAATAAAACATATAAATATGGCACCATTTTCCAAGACCCGTAGCTTGTTCATTTTTCATGATCTGGGGCTGGGTGAGGGCTTATTTTTGCATGGCAAGCTGACATTTTTATTGATACTATTTTGGGAAGATACGATGTTTTGATTGCCCATTAAATTTTATTGCAGTGTTGTGACAAAAAAACATTATTCTGATGTTTTGATTTTGATACTGTATGGCTGAAAAATTTACCCTGAAAAACTTTTCAACACTTTTTTTCAGTTTCATAGATCACAGAAATGTACCAAAGACCACAGAATAGTGTACGGATGAGAAATGTAATAAAGAAAATTTTTGTAATGCTTCTTTGGAGTGTTAGATATCATAGAAATGTACCGCACATCATGGAATAGTATATAGGTGAGAAATTTAAACCTGAAAAACTTTTTAACGCTTTTTCAGTTTTATAGATCATAGAAATGCATCCTACATCACAGAATAGTGTATGTGTGACAAATTTAAACCTGCCACATTTTTAAACACTTTTTGGAGTGTTATATATAAAAGAAATAGCGCAGAACACAGAATAGTGTGTAGTAATGAAATTTAACCCAGGGAAACATTTCAACATTTTTTTTGAGTGTTATACATGTATAATACAAAAAGTAACACAAAGCAAGTAATACTTGAAGGATCGAAATATACAGTACAGACCAAAAGTTTGGACACATCTTCTCAATTAAAGATTTTTCTGTATTTTCATGACTATGAAAATTGTACATTCACAAGGCATCAAAACTATGAATTAGCACATGTGGAATTATAGACTTAACTAGAGATGAGCGGTGTTCGACTAGAACTGTTCGCCAATCTCAAATTCGATCTGTTTTGGGCAGTAGTAGTCCCATCATCTGGCTAATGTGCTGAATGTAAAAAAATAACATACATGACATACAAATATAACATACAATGACATACAGAACATACAATGACTAGTGTTGAGCGATACGATACCGCAAGTATCGGGTATCGGCCGATATTAGCTCTATCGGCCTTTCGATACTTAGTTTCGATATTTTCCATATATCGTATACCGGAATCGGAAGTTCCCATAATTCTTTGAGAGGCAATGTGATTTTAGTCAGCCAATGAGGAATCCTAAGAAGTGTGGGCACATCCTGTACTGCTGCGGTCATGTTAACTAATGGCATGGCTGTGATTGGATGCTGAAATGATGTCAGAATGCACTATAAAAGGCGCCGCCGCCATTTTAGCGTCACTGTGCTGTGAATTCAGTAAGGGACAGAACGCTGCTGTGCTGACTCTGAGGGACAGTTAGAGATTGCGATTTTGTGTACTGTGCTGTAGGCAGGCTAGCACCAACCGCTGTGTAAAGCTTCCTTTTGCCTGCAGTGTTGTTTTAACAGCTCTGCAAGGTGTGTGAGAGTGCAGGTGACGCTGCAGTTTGCTCTGCATGCAACGCTGTCTGTAGGCATCTGCACGTGTCACTCACAGACTCTTTTTTTTTTCTTCAGTGTAATTCTTGCAGCTCCATGCAATTTAACTATTAGTGTGACGCGCTTCCATCCGTATCCAATACATTGGTTGCAAACACTATAGAAGTAGACAAAGGAGTAGCCTTTCACAGATTGTGAACAGTTGTGTTTCAGTGTTCACTTCAGTCTGTGTTTTTTATTTTTTGAGTGCACATCACGCTCCAGTTACTTGTTCAAGCACTGCTGCTTGTACTCTGCTGAGCGTGTCTCAGTGCCTCATCCTTTTCATTTATCTCCAATTGGTTCTGCTCCATTCCATTTAAAATATAATCTATTAGTGTGACGCGCTTCCATCCGTATCCAATACATTGGTTGCAAACACTATAGAAGTAGACAAAGGAGTAGCCTTTCACAGATTGTGAACAGTTGTGTTTCAGTGTTCACTTCAGTCTGTGTTTTTTATTTTTTGAGTGCACATCACGCTCCAGTTACTTGTTCAAGCACTGCTGCTTGTACTCTGCTGAGCGTGTCTCAGTGCCTCATCCTTTTCATTTATCTCCAATTGGTTCTGCTCCATTCCATTTAAAATATAATCTATTAGTGTGACGCGCTTCCATCCGTATCCAATACATTGGTTGCAAACACTATAGAAGTAGACAAAGGAGTAGCCTTTCACAGATTGTGAACAGTTGTGTTTCAGTGTTCACTTCAGTCTGTGTTTTTTATTTTTTGAGTGCACATCATGCTCCAGTTACTTGTTCAAGCACTGCTGCTTGTACTCTGCTGAGCGTGTCTCAGTGCCTCATCCTTTTCATTTATCTCCAATTGGTTCTGCTCCATTCCATTTAAATATAATCTATTAGTGTGACGCGCTTCCATCCGTATCCAATACATTGGTTGCAAACACTATAGAAGTAGACAAAGGAGTAGCCTTTCACAGATTGTGAACAGTTGTGTTTCAGTGTTCACTTCAGTCTGTGTTTTTTATTTTTTGAGTGCACATCACGCTCCAGTTACTTGTTCAAGCACTGCTGCTTGTACTCTGCTGAGCGTGTCTCAGTGCCTCATCCTTTTCATTTATCTCCAATTGGTTCTGCTCCATTCCATTTAAAATATAATCTATTAGTGTGACGCGCTTCCATCCGTATCCAATACATTGGTTGCAAACACTATAGAAGTAGACAAAGGAGTAGCCTTTCACAGATTGTGAACAGTTGTGTTTCAGTGTTCACTTCAGTCTGTGTTTTTTATTTTTTGAGTGCACATCACGCTCCAGTTACTTGTTCAAGCACTGCTGCTTGTACTCTGCTGAGCGTGTCTCAGTGCCTCATCCTTTTCATTTATCTCCAATTGGTTCTGCTCCATTCCATTTAAAATATAATCTATTAGTGTGACGCGCTTCCATCCGTATCCAATACATTGGTTGCAAACACTATAGAAGTAGACAAAGGAGTAGCCTTTCACAGATTGTGAACAGTTGTGTTTCAGTGTTCACTTCAGTCTCTGCGTAATAACCACACTTAGGCCTTATAACTTTTCTGACTTTCTTTATCAATCTACCAAGATGAAGAAGTCAGGGAGTAAGGCACGTGGTCGTGGCCGTGGAGTTTCAGCAGGGAGAGGACGTGGGGATTCTGTGGCTGCTGCCGCCCTCAGTGACACAGCATCCACCAGTTTTACCCATGAGCGTTCCTTTATGCGCACTTTGGTAGGAGCTCGGCGTGCCCCCCTGCTGCGGGAAGAACAAATTGAAGCCGTTGTTGGTTGGATGGCAGCCAATGCATCGACTTCAATTCCTTCCACCTCCTCTCAGGAACACAACACTGTTGAGCAACCATCTGTCTGTTCACCGCCTGTCAAATTGCCCAGGCAGTCAGAGAGTTCTGTACAGGAGCCAGCTGAGTCTCTGCTTCTGTTCTCAGAATCTGTTGGCTCGCAAACACGGGCACAGGCAAGCAGCATTCTGCAATTTGAAGAAGAGGGAGTATGCAGTGATGCGCAACAGCTGTGTCTCTCTCAATCTGAAGAGGCGGGTGAGCCAGTGCCGATGGACAGCACACCGCAGAACGCATCTTATGATGATGATGAGACTCAGGTGCCAGGTTTTGTGGAGCATGGTGCTGCCCAGACTATCCAACAGCAGCAGGTGTTGGAAGAGGGTAGTGGAGATGATGAAGTCCGAGACCCAACATGGCGTGAGCAACAGGAAGGTCGTGGGAGCAGCTCTGAGGAAGAGATTGTCCCAACGGTACAAAGAGGAGGGAGAGGTAGGCTACAGACTCGCTTGCCTGTAGCCTCCAGTTTGGCACCTGTTGGGTGCAGTTCTCTTAGAAATGTAAAAATTGGCGCTCCCATGACTTGCACTGCGTGGTCCTTTTTTGACAGACTTGTAGATGATATTTGCTATGTTCAATGCAAGCTGTGTAAGCAAAAAGTTAAAAGAGGTAAAAATATCAGTAACCTGAATACCACAAATATGTGGAAACATGTACGGACAAAGCACGTAGCTGAGTTACAAAGACACACTGGAGATGTAGGCCAACCTACAGCAGCACCTACATCTTCAGGTCGTGTTCGAGCCTCTACCTCCAGCTCACACACACCTGGTTCGGCTTCCTCACAGGATCTCCATGGAAGAACCTCGGTCACTGTTGTCCATAGACAAACTGTTATTCCACCCACAGCAGCAAGTTCACAGTCATCGTCACACTCCCAGAACAAAAAACAGCCATCGGTACCACAGGCATGGGATAAAAGACGGCCATACTCGGCAAACCATCCACGAGCACAGGCTCTGAATGCTGGCATTGCAAAACTCCTGTCCCTTGAAATGCTGTCATTCAGGCTGGTGGAGACTGACAGTTTCAGGAACTTTATGGCATTGGCAGTCCCACAATATAATGTACCAAGCTGATTTTATTTCAGCAGGCAAGCTGTCCCTGCTCTGCAAAAACATGTCGAGGGAAACATTAAACATGCGCTACTAAACGCCGTCAGTAGCAGGGTCCACCTGACCACCGATGCGTGGACCAGTACCCAAGGCCAGGGACGATACCTTTCCCTCACTGCCCATTGGGTCAATGTTGTGGAGCCAGGTACAGATCTTGCCAGTGGCGCTGTACGTGTTCTGCCAACTCCAAGCATTGCAGGAATCCAGTCTGTACACATTGATTCCTCCTCCTACTCCAGTTCCTCAGAATCATCGCTGCACGAGCCGTCACGGTATACCTCCATATGGACCTGTGAACGCTTACCTGTTGCGACCGATATGAGCACAGCCGTGGCCAAACGTTAACAGGCCGTCCTGAAATTAATTTCCATGGGGAATCGAAGCCACACAGCGCAGGAGCTCTGGGATGCCATCAAGCAGGAGAGCGACGTGTGGTTTTTGTCAGCTAATCTCCAGCCAGGCTTGGTAGTGTGTGACAATGGCCGAAATCTGGTGGCAGCTCTGGGCCTTGGCAACCTCACTCACATACCATGTCTGTCACATGTGCTCAACTTGGTCGTGCAGAGTTTTTTGAGGGACTATCCGGATCTTGATGCACTGCTGCACAAGGTCCGCCTAGAGTGCGCTCACTTGCGACGTTCCAGCATGGCCAGATCGCGCATTGCAGCTCTGCAAGTCAGATTTCGCCTTCCTGAACATCGCATCATATGTGACGTACCCACCAGGTGGAATTCCACGTTACATATGTTGGAGCGGTTGTGTGAGCAGCAGCCAGCAGTAATAGAGTATCAGCTGCAACAGGCGCAATCAACTCGCAATTTGCGCCGTTCACACTTCACCACTACTGAGTGGGCCTCTATGAAGGACATCTGCGACGTTTTGTGTGCGTTTGATGTCTCAACGCGGATGGCGAGTGCAGATGATGCACTAGTCAGCATGACTGTCCCCCTTATCTGCCTGCTTCAGAAATCACTGAAACAACTAAAGGAAGAGGTTTTGGAAGAGGTGGAGGATGAGGAGTCACAAATTCAATTACCTTCAGGACAGTCAGCGCAACGTGGTTCCTCACAAAGGGCTGGGCAGGGCTCACTTTGTGAGGAGGATGAGGAGGAGGAGGAGTCAATGGAGGAGGAAGAAATCCCTACAGAGGGAGGTACACAACGCTCTAGTCAGTATGTAGAGCGAGGGTGGGGTGATGCAGAGGAGGCAGAGATGACGCCTCTTCCAGAGGACAGCCTTTGTTGGCCAGTTGGGAGTCTGCAGCACATGGTTGATTTCATGCTTCAGTGCCTGAGAAACGACCGCCGCATCGCCCACATTCTCAGCACGTCAGATTATTGGGTGTACACCCTCCTAGACCCTCGCTACCGGGACAACTTACAAACCCTCATCACACTGGTGAACCGGGACCGTAAAATGCAGGAGTACCAAGACACACTGGTGCAATCCATACTGTTGTACATTCCAGCCGAGAGAGCTGCTGCTGCTGCTGCTACTGCTTTACAAAGCAGCTCTGTGCGTCGAGGCAGTGTAGACACCTCTACAACAAGAGGGAGCAGAAGCAGCGCCTCTGCACAGGGCAAGAACTGTATGTTACAAATGTGGCAAAGTTTTGTGACAGCGCCAGCAAGGTCTACACCATCCGAGACGGCTCCAGTCACCAGGAAGAAACGTTTCCGTAAGATGGTGACAGACTACTTGGCTTTCCCTGTAAGTGTACTCCCAGATGCCTCTTCCCCTTTCAAATTTTGGGTCTCTAAGTTGGATACATGGCCAGAGCTTAGCCAGTATGCATTGGAGGTGCTGGCTTGCCCTGCTGCCAGTGTATTATCTGAGCGTGTCTTTAGTGCTGCAGGTGGTGTAGTAACAGACCGTCGCATGCGACTATCCTCAGAGAATGTAGACCTGCTTACTTTTCTGAAAATGAACAAGGCATGGATCTCACCTGAATTTGCCTGTCCGTTTTCAGATTAAATAACTGTTTGGCAACGTTTTCCATGTCTCCTGTTATGTTCATCTTTCTACCACCTGAACTCTGCTCCCTGGGCTACAACACCGCCATTTGTTGCTCGTAAGTAATTGGCAGGGGTACTGACTCCTGGCCAGCCTGGTTACAGCACGACAGCTGTTTCCTGGCAGTGTGAACGTCAATTATCCTCCAATAAGTTGTGCTGTCGTGTTGCATTCGGGTTAGCCGACTCTATGGTGCCTGCAGTTTAGGTGATTCCTATGTGTGCTGTGGGATATGTAATTAAAGGCGGTTTCCATTGTGACAATAGGACAAGCACCCACTGTAGGACTGTGTGATTCGGTAACTGCGGACGGCTTGCGTCCTGTCAACTTACATTTTCATGGGTGCGTTCTTCCCCCCATCCGGGGTCCAGTACCGTCAAGTGGTTCTCCCCAGTGCCTTTGGCCTAGGTGCCTCCATCTCCGTATCCGAGTTCCACCAACGTCTGCTGGTCCTTGGTAGTGCTTTGGAGCACAGGTACCTCCTGCTTAGTAACCGTGTCACAGTAACGTCAGCTGGGTACTCGGTTGTGACATTGCCTCTTTTCCTTCTGCTACCCGTCCGGGGTCCAGTACCGTCAAGTGGTTCTCCCCAGTGCCTTTGGCCTAGGTGCCTCCATCTCCGTATCCGAGTTCCAGCAACGTCTGCTGGTCCTTGGTAGTGCTTTGGAGCACAGGTACCTCCTGCTTAGTAACCGTGTCACAGTAACGTCAGCTGGTACTCGGTTGTGACATTGCCTCTTTTCCTTCTGCTACCCGTCCGGGTTCCAGCACAGTCAGCTGATCCTCGTTACTTCCATTGTCTCTTGCTCCATCTGATACCCGTCAGGGTTCCAGTAACGTCAGCTGTTTCTCGGAAATTAGACGACCTTAAAGACCACCCAGAAGAAGATGACGACAACAAGGACGACGAGCATGAAGCCAACCAGCCTGAACACTATCACAAAGAAAAAATAAAAGATTACCCAGAAGAAGATCACCAACAGGACAAAGAAGGTTAAGACAAACTACAAGATACAGAACAAGAGACAGAAGAACAATAAGCAGAAGATCAAAAAGCAGAAGAACATGAAGTATAAGACCAAAATGAAGAGCAAAATATATGCTCTAAATTCTAAGCAGAAGAAGACTAAGCAGTGTATGGGGGTGAGTCCGTTCCTCCTCGTGGTGCCCCTGGAAAATGCCTGCTGCTGCAGGCTAAACTGAACACGGACAAATACTGTTGTAATTTAAATCTTTTGTGACAGCAAGAACGGAAGGATGAACAATTCATACTTTTACAGATTACAAGTACAGGAATCTCTGTCACAAATAAGAATATGATGAAGAAGATGAAGAGGAAGAAGATGAAGAATTTGAATATGAAGAAGATTAATTAGTTTAATAATAACAATATGAGTAATGTAAACAAAAACATGAATAGCAAGAAGTTTAAGAAGAAGATTAAGAAGGTGAAGATGAAGAATAATTTGATGAGAAAGATGATGCTGCTGCTGAAGATTATGAAGGAGAAAGTGTGGCACTGGCAAAAGTTAAAAAGGTGAAGAGCATGGAAGTTGTGAAACATACATATTTGCCAAAATAGAAAAAAGGTTAACAACATTGTCAATTTGTTAGTCAATCCAAACGTATTTCCAAAAAAATATATATTAATGCTATTCCAATGCATTGGGTTAAACATGTATGCCTTTATTGTCTCCTCAACCTCCCCCAATACATTCTACATTAGTCTTTGTTGTTTTCCTTCATGTACAATTAACCAACAAGGCAAGAATGGTTTTTTTTAATGTCGATATTTGGTTCCCATAGACTTACATGGGACTTCCGGTATCGGAATCGGATATCGACGATATTTAGTGATATCGGCGATACCATTCCGATCCGATATTTTTAGATATCGAGCAGTATCGCTCAACACTAACAATGACATACAACACGTAACATTGAGCACATACTCACCTATTCCCCGACGCCATCCATCTGTATACCGCTCTGCCGCCGGGAGAGAATGACTTCACTTCCGTTCATTCTCTCACGGCAATGCTGGGTGAGAAAATTCCCACGCAGCATTGCCATAAAGTGAGACCATGAACTCAGGTAACCTCAGTGATGCACTGCAGGAGTCATTGTCTCCTGTCAGTGCATCACTGGAAGGCCCTACAGAACAGTGGCATCACCTGATGTCACTGTTCTATAGGGGAGACCCTCGTGGGACACTCGTTATTAATTGGACTGCGTCGGACAGGGAGTATACGGTTGTTTTATTTTTTTACGTTTTTTTACAGGAGATCGAGGGCGTCGCTTGGATCTGAGCGTATAATAAAGAGTAATGAAAACCGTCTTGTGTTTTATTTCATTAAAATAATTTATTCTTGTGTGTGTTTTTTTTAACCCTTTATTAATATAAGATTAATAATGGATAGGCGTCTTATTGACGCCTCTCTATTATTAACCGGGCTTAATATCACCTTATAATAGCAAGGTGATATTAACCCCTTATTACCCCATATCCCACTGCTACAGGGGAGTGGGAAGAGAGGGGCTAAGTGCCGGAATTGGTGCATCGTACAGATGCACCAATTCTGGGGTGCTGGGTGCTGGTATTTTTAGCTAGGGGGGGTGCAAATATCCATTGCCCCTTCCTAGGCTATGAATATCAGGCCGCAGCTGTCTGCCTAGCCTTTCTGGCTATTAATTATAGGGGGACCCCACGTCATTTTTTTTTGGAGGGTCCCCCTATTTTAATAGCCAGTGAAGGCTAGCTGCGGGCTGATATTCATAGCCTGGGAAGATCCATGGGTATTAACCCCTTCCCAGGCTAGAAATATTGGCCCCGGCTGTCAGCTTTCCCCCTCTGGCGCAGAAAATTGCGCGGAAGCCCACGCCATTTTTTTCCTATTTTTTTGTTTATTAACTATATTGCGTTAAGATTTTATGTGTGTGTGCGTGTGTGTCTTTATTTATGTACCATTTTATCTATCATCTATCTACCTATATATCTTTCTGTCTATCTATATATCTATCTTTCTATACATATTTCTATCTATCTATCTATCTATCTATCTATCTATCTATCTATCTATCTATCTATCTACAGTTAGGTCCATAAATATTTGGACAGAGACAACATTTATCTAATTTTGGTTCTAGACATTACCACAATAAATTTGAAACAAAACAAATCAGATGCAGTTGAAGTTCAGACTTTCAGCTTTCATTTGAGGGTATCCACATTAAAATTGGATGAAGGGTTTAGGAGTTTCAGCTCCTTAACATGTGCCACCCTGTTTTTAAAGGGACCAAAAGTAATTGGACAAATGACTCCAAGGCTATTTCATGGACAGGTGTGGGCAATCCCTTTGTTATGTCATTCTCAATTAAGCAGATGAAAGGGCCGGAGTTGATTTGAGGTGTGGTGTTTGCATTTGGAAGGTTTTGCTGTGAAGGAAACATGCGGTCACAGGAGCTCTCCATGCAGGTGAAACAAGCCCTCCTTAAGCTGCAAGAACAGAAAAAAACCCATCCAAGAAATTGCTACAACATTAGAAGTGGCAAAATCTACAATTTGGTACATCCTGAGAAAGAAAGAAAGCACTGGTGAATAGTGTTGTGCGATACTGCTCGATATCTAAAAATATTGGATCGGAATGGTATCGCCGATATCACTAACTATCGGCGATATCCGATTCCGATACCGGAAGTCCCATGTAAGTCTATGGGAACAAAATATCGCAACTAAAAAAACACTTTCTTTCCTTGTAAACACAAAATATACACACTTAGAATACATATATATATATATATATATAAACATGTCATTGTGACATATATATATATATACATATATTTATAGTTTATTCACTTCTACATAGCAAAATAGCCTCTGATTCAATTGCCGGGTAAAGCCGGCATTTGTGAAAAGACAGAAGCACCCGAGGGTCCAGTCGCCACAGAGATGTTGCATCGCACCCAGCGAACAGGATTCAGAAGCTCGCTATAAGCGAGTCCTGTGTGCCTTAATTGAACTGCTTTTTTGCTTGAGAATTGCAAAAATCATCATAGACTGTATTTGCCATTTTTCCATCATATCTGCGCCACGAGGCACAGGTGAAGAATAAGGGCGTGCTCTCGTGGGCGTACACTCACTCCGTGGCGCGAAAACGATGTCCGCACACTCTAAATGTTACTGCAATGTAAGATCGTGCCCCACAGCTCTGGAGTTCCGCCTCCTCATCCTCCTCAGTGGGCGTAAACGAACGCGAAGGTCCCGCCTCCCTACAAAAGATGTCGCCTCTCCTGATGCTAATGACACATGTGACTTTGCTGAGATGGCGAATGGACGTGAGCAGAAGTGGGAAGGGATGGAGGAGTCAGAGCTCTCCCCCCACGGAAGCGACCCGATCGCCACGGAGCCACCGTTTGGCACCCGGCCTGGAAACCCTCCTACGCTGGAAGAAGCGGAGGATACCCTGAGAGACCTAGCCCAGCACCGGGAGGAGGTCGCCAGGATGGAAGCGAGCTGGCGGGCCCTAAAACTACAATTGGAGCGGCGCCAATCCCTCTTACCCCCTGAAGTGTCTGTACCGGAAGGTGAGGCACCCGTTCCAGTAGAGGAGGCTGTGCGGGCATCCCAGCCCTTGCAATCTGAACCGGTTGCCAGTATCTCAGTGGAGGCACCCGTTCCAGTACAGGAGGCCGTGAGGGCATCCCAGCCCTTGCAATCTGAACCGGTTGCCAGTATCTCAGTGGAGGCACCCGTTCCAGTACAGGAGGCCGTGCGGGCATCCCAGCCCTTGCAATCTGAACCGGTTGCCAGTATCTCAGTGGAGGCACCCGTTCCAGTACAGGAGGCCGTTGCGGACATCCCAGCCCTTGCAATCTGAACCGGTTGCCAGTATCACAGTGGAGGCACCCGTTCCTGCAGAAAACGCCGCACCAGCACCCCAGATCCCGCTGTCTGCCCCCGTCGCTGAGGCAGAAGAAGCGACACCCGTCCTCATGGAGGAGGCCGCGCAGGCACCAGAGCTCTACCTGCCTGTACCGGAGCCCCGACCGTCATCTGTTCCAGAGCTGGCTGCTTCCGCCGCAGGTGAGCGCCGCCAGGACTGGCGGGCGCCAGGAGAGCTGCCGCAAACCGTACATCGTAAGCTGGCGTTTGATGGTGGAGACATGGAGATGCTGGTGGAGGATAATTACAACCGGCGTCAGGAGGAAGAGTGGAGACGTCGGGAGCGGGAAGCAGAGCGACAAAGGGAGCAGCGAGAATCCCAAAAGCTTCGGCAACGTCACCTGGAGAAGGACCTGGCAGAGAAGGCACGTATGAGAAAGGATAAAAGTGCGGTGAGGGAGCCGCGGCGTAAGGGTGCAGTACGGAACTTTAAGTTAAAAGGTGGTTGGGGCTTCATCCAGGAGCCTGGACTTTATTTAGAAGTTTTTGTAACCCGGCAGGACGTGGAGGCTCACCTCCCAGAAGGACACCCGGGGAGGGACCTGTTGCCAGGAGACTTGGTGACTTACACCCGACACTGGGGTTACAATGGATGGTACGCCCTAAATGTTACCAGGTGCGACCCCTACTCCCCAGAGTGTCAGGAAACTGACAGACCCTACGAGCCTTCAGCCTCCCACAACCAGGCCTCTGCACAAGTGCCCACCCCACGCCGTAAATCTCCCCAGCCTCCCTCAGTGGTCTCCTCAGCAGCCCCAGCTATGGACATGATAATGATAGCTGGCCCGTACCCGGCGCCTGTTAGGCCCCCTGGGGTTCGTTCAGTCCGGGACATAGGGGTCCAGACCCGGAGGGAGATGAAAGAGGTGGCCACACAGACCCAGATAGCGGGTCACGACGTCACTGTACTGGCCACACGACGTCATCAGGTCTGGGTGGACCCTCCTGTCACGGATGTTTGGCAAACTCCAGAAGAGTACCAGGTGGTACCTGGAAGAGGCCAGCCAAAGAAGTCTAAATAACCCAGAGAGGGTCTCTGTATGTAAATAGTTAAATTATTGATGTACCCGGACGGGTGAATGTTCATAAAAAGAAGTTTATTGCCTTAATATACCCAGGTTGGGTAATGGTTTGATGTACCCGGACGGGTGAATGTTCAGAAGAACAAGTTTATTGTTGCCTTAATATACCCAGGTTGGGTAATGGTGTTTCACTGTAATGAAAATGTTGAACTTTGAAGCCATGAACTGTACTGGCTCACAAACTTTTCTGTAACTAGTTGGCACTTCGGTGCTCCATCTTGGTTTTACAAAAAACTTTACTGTGCACTTGTCATGTGTGCATTGCCACGAAGATCGTCGCGGTTGCACATTTTGACTTCTCACAGCTGAGCTGCTGTTTCTTTGTGTTTGGCAGCTAGGGAGTTAATTCTGTCTGTGCTCGGTGCTGGGACTGGGTGCAGTTTCTCCCGGCTGCAATTGATTATTTGTTGATTGGTTTCCTTTAAATTCCTGGTTGTCTGCTTGGGGAGTTGCCAGTGAAACCTTCATGCAGACCACAGATAGGAATGAATCTGTATAGACTTTAGTTGTGAGCTCCTTAGTTGTTCTAAGCTCAACTTGGTTAGAGTTTATTTCCCAGACCATTTATGTTCCTTTGGTGTTTGAATGTGTATGCAAGCGAGTGTTATCCTGTCTGTCTTATATGTCTAATCTGTGTATTTAGCTGAGATCAGCCCATATCCCTTTGGTGGTAGTCAGGATCCTTCTTAGGACTGATTACAGGGTTCAGGGTCTGATAGGAGACAGGGTTAGGTTGGAGACTTGGACCTCTGAACCATTATCAGTACCTCCAAGGTGAGGGATTAGTTAGGACCCCAGTTTAGGGTCAGGTTAGATCCCGGTCCACCTCTTTCCTGTTTCAGCTCATCAAGTCCTCAAGATTAACCCTGAGTTCAGCAGATATCGTGTCAGGTAAATCTATTCTATACTTACATGCTGATGTTGCTATACTAGTTGTTGTATAGAGTGTTGTTCCTGTATTAATAGTTTACTGACATTGTATACATATCATTAGACAGCGTGACATTTTCACTGGCCTTAAAAATTATCTCCAGTTACCATGGATCCAGTAGCCCAGCTGGCTCTGCAGTTGCAGGGATTATCCATGGAGCTGACGGACATTAAGTCCAAAGTTTTGTCTCCCCTGGAGCAAACCAGAGTTGAACCTAAAGTAGCTCTCCCGGACAGGTTCACTGGTGGGCGAGACAAATTTTTCACCTTCCGGGAGGCATGTAAATTGTATTTTCGGCTTCGGCCTCGATCATCAGGGAGTGAGGAGCAGAGAGTGGGAATTGTTATCTCACTTCTGCAAGGGGACCCTCAATCCTGGGCATTTTCCCTTCCTCCGGGATCCCGGCTCTACTGTCTGTAGATCAATTTTTTACTGCCCTAGGATTGGTATATGATGACCCAGATCGGGTCTCTCTTGCTGAGACAAAATTACGTAAGATACAGCAGGGAGATCGTCCGGCAGAGGAATTTGCTTCTGAGTTTCGTAGATGTGCCACAGATACTCAGTGGAATGACCCAGCTCTTAGGAGCCAGTTTTGTCATGGGCTTTCTGATAAATTAAAAGACGTTTTGGCTCAGTATGAGTCTCCTCCTTCTCTGGAGGCTGCTATGGCCTTAGCTATCCGTACTGATAGACGGCTTCGGGAGAGGGGTGAGGTAACCCCACTCCCTGTTGTTTCTCCACCTACCACTAAAGTCCCTTATGTTGAGGTTCCCCTTGTCTGTTCGGATGAGCCTATGCAGTTGGGAGGGACATCATTTCGTAGGAGGGGATCGGCGGTACGCCGCAGGACTAGAAGATGTTTTTTCTGCGGGAAAGAGGGACATTTTGTTGGAGAATGTCCATCCCGTGCCTTGTTGAGCCAAGAGTCGCCGGAAAACTGTTAATCCCAGGTTGTGTGGTGGACGACAACCTGGGAGTATGTATTTCATCCGCCAGTTCTTCTCAGTTCCTTGTACCAGTGGAGGTGGTAGTTGGTACGAGAGTGGAGAGATTGTCTGTTCTTCTTGATAGTGGTTCCGGGGCTAATCTGGTTGACGCTCAGTTTGCTCAGGCTCAAGGTATGCATCTGAGTGTATTGGTCAAACCGATCCCTATATTCTCCATTGATGCCAGGCCTCTCGGCCAAGGTAGCTTTGTTCATGAGGTTCATAACATTGACCTTCGGGTAGGGGCAATACATAGGGAACAATTATCTTGTTATGTGTTGGAGGGTCTACCTACTCCCATTGTGTTGGGACTTCCTTGGTTGGTTAAACATAACCCTGTGATTAATTGGCAGTCCAGAGAAATAAGCCAATGGGGTGAGTTTTGCAAAAGCAACTGCATGAACACAGTCATCAGTGTGGTCGTGCCTAGTACATTGCCTCCTTTTTTGGAGGATTTTGGGGATGTTTTCTCTGAGGAGGGGTGTCAGGAGTTGCCTCCTCATCGCGTGTATGACTGCTCTATTAATCTCCTTCCTGATGCTAAGTTGCCTAAAGCTAGGTTGTATAATCTTTCTGGTCCTGAGAGGCAGGCTATGAAAGATTATATTTCTGAAAGTCTGGCCAAAGGGCATATTAGACCTTCATCTTCCCCAGTAGCCGTGGGGTTCTTCTTTGTGAAGAAGAAAGATGGAGGCCTACGCCCTTGCTTGGATTTCCGCGAACTTAATCGGATTAATGTTCGAGATCCGTATCCACTCCCTCTTATTCCTGATCTCTTCAATCAAATTGTTGGCGCCAAATGGTTTTCTAAATTGGATCTCAGGGGGGCGTATAATCTGATTAGGATAAAAGAGGGGGATGAGTGGAAAACGGCGTTTAACACGCCGGAGGGACATTATGAGAACCTAGTCATGCCTTTTGGTCTGACTACTGCACCAGCAGTATTCCAACATTTTGTTAATGACATTTTTCGTCACCTTGTGGGGCTGTTTGTGGTTGTATATTTGGACGACATTTTAATTTACTCGCCAGATCTTGTGTCTCATCAGGAGCATGTGAGACAGGTGTTGCAGATCTTGCGAGACAATAAACTATACGCCAAACTGGAGAAGTGTGTATTTGCCGTACAGGAACTTCAGTTTTTGGGTTTTTTGGTGTCAGCCTCCGGTTTCCGTATGGACCCTGAAAAGGTGAGAGCAGTGCTTGAATGGGATCAGCCAGGGGATCTTAAGGCTCTGCAGCGTTTTTTGGGGTTTGCTAACTACTACCGGAAATTTATTTGTAATTTCTCATCTGTCGTTAAACCTCTCACTGACATGACAAGAAAAGGGACGGATTTTTCTAAATGGTCGGACAAAGCTTGCCAAGCCTTTTCCTCTTTGAAGAAATGTTTTGCTTCGGCACCCGTTCTCATCCAACCAGATGCATCTCAGCCGTTCATTGTGGAGGTGGATGCGTCTGACGTAAGGGTGGGTGCTATATTGTCCCAGGGTCCGTCCCCTGGTAAATGGCATCCGTGCGCTTTCTTTTCTAAGAAATTGTCGTCCGCCGAAAGGAATTATGATATCGGCAATAGGGAACTTTTGGCCATTAAGTTAGCTTTTGAAGAATGGCGTCACTTTTTGGAGGGGGCAGTCCACCCGGTTACCGTTATTACTGATCACAAGAACCTGTTGTATTTGGAATCCGCTAAGCGTCTGAATTCCAGACAAGCTCGATGGTCGTTGTTTTTTACCAGGTTTAATTTTGTCGTCACTTATCGCCCGGGGTCTAAGAATGTAAAGGCTGATGCCTTGTCTCGCAGTTTCCCAGGGGCCGGGAAAACGGATGACCCGAGTCCTATCCTTCAGGAGGGGGTGGTAGTGTCGGCTGTATTTTCTGAGCTTGAGGAGGAGGTGTTAGAGGCTCAGGGGGACGCCCCTGCAGGACCTCCAGGGAGACTGTTTGTCCCAAATCTGTTGAGACAAAAGGTTATTGAGGCACATCATAATTCTGCTCTAGCAGGACATCCAGGGAGTAAGGCTACTTTAGATCTCCTTTCTCGCCGGTTTTGGTGGCCTAATGCTAATAAAGATGTTATAACTTTTGTCGCGTCATGTGGGGTGTGTGCTCGCTCTAAAACCCCTCATACCCGTCCGTCTGGGACCCTTTTACCCTTGAAACTTCCGGAGCGTCCATGGACTCATTTATCTATGGACTTCATTACGGACCTTCCTCCGTCATCAGGGAATACTGTCATACTGGTGGTCGTTGACAGGTTCAGTAAGATGGCACATTTCGTTGCTCTTCCTGCACTCCCTAATGCTAAAACTCTGGCGCAGGTGTTCATTAGGGAGATCGTTAGACTTCATGGGTTGCCTTCTGATGTGGTGTCAGATAGGGGGTCTCAGTTTGTGTCCAAATTTTGGAGGGCATTTTGTTTACGTCGGGGGATGCAATTGTCATTTTCCTCGGCTTTTCATCCGCAGACCAATGGTCAGACAGAGCGTCTGAATCAGAGCTTAGAGACATATCTCCGGTGTTTTGTCTCAGAGAACCAAGAGGACTGGTCTTCTTTCTTGCCTCTGGCAGAGTTCGCTCTTAACAACAGGCGGAGCGAGTCCACTGGTAAGTCCCCGTTTTTTGGGGCATATGGTTTCCATCCCCAGTTTTGTACTTTCAATGGGGGGGGCCCTTCTGGGGTTCCTGAGGAGGAGCGTTTCTCGTCGTCACTTGCTTCTGTGTGGAGAGGTGTATTGAATAATCTGAGTGCGATGGGGAACCGTTACAAACGTATGGCTGATAGGAGGAGAGTTTCTGGTCCAGATCTGAATGTGAACGATGTGGTATGGTTGTCTACCAGGAATATAAAACTTAAAGTGCCCTCCTGGAAACTGGGTCCCAGATTCATCGGGCCGTACAGGATCAGTTCCATAACTAATCCTGTGGCATTTCGTCTGGACCTCCCTCCTACGTTTAAAATTCATAATGTGTTCCACAAGTCATTACTTAAAAGGTATGTGGCACCAGTCATACCGTCACCTCTACCTCCTCCTCCTGTGTTGGTCAATGGTAACTTGGAATTTCAAGTATCAAAGATCATTGACTCACGTCTGAATCGCCGGTCCCTTCAGTACTTGGTGCATTGGAAGGGGTATGGTCCAGAGGAGAGGACGTGGGTCCCTGCGTCTGATGTTAACGCAGATCGTTTGGTTCGGACCTTCCACAGAACTCACCCGGGCAGGCCTGGCCCTGAGGGTCCGGAGGCCCCTCGTAGAAGGGGGGGTACTGTCATGTGTGCATTGCCACGAAGATCGTCGCGGTTGCACATTTTGACTTCTCACAGCTGAGCTGCTGTTTCTTTGTGTTTGGCAGCTAGGGAGTTAATTCTGTCTGTGCTCGGTGCTGGGACTGGGTGCAGTTTCTCCCGGCTGCAATTGATTATTTGTTGATTGGTTTCCTTTAAATTCCTGGTTGTCTGCTTGGGGAGTTGCCAGTGAAACCTTCATGCAGACCACAGATAGGAATGAATCTGTATAGACTTTAGTTGTGAGCTCCTTAGTTGTTCTAAGCTCAACTTGGTTAGAGTTTATTTCCCAGACCATTTATGTTCCTTTAGTGTTTGAATGTGTATGCAAGCGAGTGTTATCCTGTCTGTCTTATATGTCTAATCTGTGTATTTAGCTGAGATCAGCCCATATCCCTTTGGTGGTAGTCAGGATCCTTCTTAGGACTGATTACAGGGTTCAGGGTCTGATAGGAGACAGGGTTAGGTTGGAGACTTGGACCTCTGAACCATTATCAGTACCTCCAAGGTGAGGGATTAGTTAGGACCCCAGTTTAGGGTCAGGTTAGATCCCGGTCCACCTCTTTCCTGTTTCAGCTCATCAAGTCCTCAAGATTAACCCTGAGTTCAGCAGATATCGTGTCAGGTAAATCTATTCTATACTTACATGCTGATGTTGCTATACTAGTTGTTGTATAGAGTGTTGTTCCTGTATTAATAGTTTACTGACATTGTATACATATCATTAGACAGCGTGACAGCACTATTTTCAACTACCTCAGAAACTAAAAACCCGTTTGGTGTGGCCGAAAGTGAGGTCTGCTCAAGGAAAGTCTTGCAGCCCACCCAAGACCACAGTTGGAGGTTTGGAGCGGGTCCTCCACAAGCCCAAGTAAAGGACACTGTGAAGTTACCCCGGTGGGGTTGTAGTCCTAAGAAGTCTCCACGAACTTCGGCACTAATGCTATTTGCACTTTTTTTGAATATGTATTTATTAACACACATGTATAACACATATCAAGGGTATGAACATTAACAAAACATGTCACATAATATAAGCCATTTGCACTTTTGTAATGTTATTATTAAAAATTTTATTATGCAACGTTTAACTTGAAGTGTTTCCTGCTTTCTTACTACGTCGCATAGTCCACTCTGCTACATCACTTTGCACCATTGCTCTATCTCACATCTATCTGCCCTGGAAGGATAGCGTGTTACCTGTAGAAGACTTTTCACCTACCTGCACTACACCATCCCTTCCAGAGGACCTGCACAGCAGCGCTGGACACCCTGACCAGGTACTACAGGTGGCGTCACGACAAACTACACGAACATTCTATCATCCCCTGGAAATATCCCACATTCCAGTGATCGCCCAGGTCACTGACCGAGCTGTGCTACTCGTGACATCCCCCATAGAAGTCGACGTGATCGGTGCCGAGTACCTCCAAAACCCCTGTCTCTGTGCGACTCAACTTCCCTCACTGTGCTGGCACTTTACATTTACAATGCCTCTGGGTTTTTTTTGGGGGGGGTGGGGAACATTCAGACTTTTGCTATGGGGCCCAATGATTTATATGTACGCTCCTGCTGCTGAGGAATGGTATTTAAGGCTGTTAAGGAGCCAACATACATGGACCTTGCCAGCAACGTCGGACTGGAGTACCTTGGGCCCACCAGAGAAAATATATTCTTGCGGCCCAACATCATACTTCCCAACCTTTGAATAAGGGAAAGAGGGACAAAGGCTGTGGCACGCTGTGCATGCTGCAGAAAATTTTAGGCCATGCCACGTTGCACCACAGACTGTCCAGGAGTTGGTGGATGCTTTAGTCCAGGTGTGGGAGGAGATCCCTCACGAGACCATCCGTCGCGCTCATCAGGAGCATGGCCAGAAGTTGTTGGGAGGTCATACAGCATACCTCCCAAATTTGGAAGACAGGAAAGAGGATTAAAGGCTGCGGCGCGTGTTGCGCGCCGCTGAAAATTTTAGGCCACGCCCCGACAACACCCATTTCACAGCTAATCACACCCATATCCTCGCCCCAAGCGTAACCATTTAGCACTGCTGATCACACTGACTGGTAATGAGGGCACAGTGGCTGGTACTGAGGAAAAGAAAGAAAGAGCAGCGAGAGAGAAAGAACAAACAGAGAAAGAAAGAGAGGAAAGAAAGAAAAGAGAGAAAGAAAGAACAGAGAGAAAAAAGAACAGAGAGCGAGAAGGAAAGAACAGAGAGCGAGAAAGAAAGACTAGAGAGAGAGCCATAGGCATAGCTAGGGTTTTGGTTTAGTGGGGGCAA
This sequence comes from Oophaga sylvatica, assembly GCA_033576555.1. Classification (NCBI taxonomy): domain Eukaryota; kingdom Metazoa; phylum Chordata; class Amphibia; order Anura; family Dendrobatidae; genus Oophaga; species Oophaga sylvatica. Next base: position 199,050,648 of record JARQOD010000004.1, on the reverse strand, counting down.
AACTTCTGAGTGGGCCCATCATCAGAGAACCTCAGCAAATGACCGCGCTGTTGGCCAAAATAATCTATATATAAAAAGACCAATATTGATATTACCGCCATATGGTCTGTGTTAAATAATACCAGTCCTACAGAACATATAATAGATTACAGCACAGGTACAGATAATGACTTACCGCTGATGTTCTTTCTAATGGAATTGTTCACTTTTCATGTCTTTTCCATCTGGCCCACACCGACATGACGACTTCTCCAGCCAGGACTCGACTGCACCCCCATTAAAAAAAAAAAAAAAAAAAAACTCACCTCCCGGCTCCTGTGCTGCTCACTGTTCTCCCTCTCAGCGTCTGACAGCGGGCGCCGGCAGGTGATGTTATTGCGCCCGCTGTCATACGCTGAGAGGGGGATTATGGGAGAGTAGGAGCGCTCGCTCCTTCTCTCTCCATGCGGTCAGCTTTATCGGCTGGATGCCGATACAGCTGACCCTCCGATGACGGGTGGGGGGCCCACTGCTGGCACCGGGCCCCCCCAACGCCTGTTCAGGCCCCATAGCTTCCGGGCGGCAGAGCAGGGAGAGCGATTCTCCCTGCTCTGCCGCAGAATGTAACTGTATCGTAGCTCCGGGTGGGCCCCCTCAGAGCGCGGGCCCCGGGGCCACCACCCCCTCTGCCCGCGACCTATCCTTTCAAATCAGGGCCCACCACGCAGGAGCTGGGGCCCACCGTAGGTTTCTCCGGTGTCCCGGTGCCTCAGTCCAACCCTGCTTGCCAGCCTGATAATACCAGGCCACAGCAGTCTGCATATCTTGGCTGGTTAACAAAAATAGGGGATCCCCTCGAAAAAAATTTGGCGTGGGGTCCCCCCTATTTTTGTTAACCAGCCAGATGAAGCAGACTGCTGAGGTCTGGATTTTCAGGCTGTTAAGGAGCCAAGATCCATGGACCTTGCCAGCCTGATAATACCAGGCCACAGCAGTCTGCATATCTTGGCTGATTAACAAAAATAGGGGATCCCCTCGAAAAAAAACGGCGTAGGGGTCCCCCTATTTTTGTTAACCAGCCAAGTAAAATGCAGACTGCTGCGGCCTGGTATTAAAAAACTGTCAAGGCCCATGGATTTTGGCCCTCAACAGCCTGATAATACCAGGCTACAGCAGCCCCACATTTGGCGCATCAAAAGATGTGCCAATTGTGGCACTTTACCCGGCTCTTCCCACTGCCCTGTAGCGGTGGCAAGCGGGGTAATAAGGGGTTAATGTCACCGTTGATTGCACGGTGAGAATAAGCCCGGTTAATAATGGAGAGGTGTCAATAAGACACCGATCCATTATTAATCCCAAAGTTTTTAAATGTATAAAAAAAAAAGACACAGCAAGAAAAAAGTATTTTAATGAAATAAAAGAGACAACACAGTTTTCATTTCTTTTATTATACTCTCATTCCTGCGACGCCATCGATCTCCTGTAAAAAAAGAAAAAAAACAAACCAACAGTATACCACCTGTCCGACGCAGTCCATAGTAACGAGGGTCCCACGACGATCCAGCTCTGCTACATCGCAATGACAGGCAGAGCCTGTCATCTCGACGCAGCACAGCTGATTACCTGCTTCCCCGGCGGTGATGTCATCGGACTGACTGCTTTACGGCCGGGATTACCCAGCAGTCACTGCAGTTATCGCGAGAAACTGCATGTGACCGCCGGGGAAAGATGATGGCGGCCATCAAGCAGTCCAGCCCGTGACCGCCGGAGATCTTCTGCCAGGTAAGTGCCGCTGACTCCTGACAGACCCGACCGACGGACACTGACAGTGACAGTGACAAATCCGATTCCGGTATCCGATAAGACGAAAATATCGGAACTAAGTATCGAAAGTCCGATAGAGCTAATATCGGCCGATACCCGATACTTGCGGTATCGTATCGCTCAACACTACTGGTGAACTCATCAATCCAAAAAGACCTGGGAGCCCACGGAAGACAACAGTGGTGGATGATCGCCGCATACTTTCTTTGGTGAAGAAGAACCCGTTCACAACATCAACTGAAGTCCAGAACACTCTCAGTGAAGTAGGTGTATCTGTCTCTAAGTCAACAGTAAAGAGAAGACTCCATGAAAGTAAATACAAAGGGTTCACATCTAGATGCAAACCATTCATCAATTCCAAAAATAGACAGGCCAGAGTTAAATTTGCTGAAAAACACCTCCAGAAGCCAGCTCAGTTCTGGAAAAGTATTCTATGGACAGATGAGACAAAGATCAACCTGTACCAGAATGATGGGAAGCCAAAAGTTTGGAGAAGAAAGGGAACGGCACATGATCCAAGGCACACCACATCCTCTGTAAAACATGGTGGAGGCAACGTGATGGCATGGGCATGCATGGCTTTCAATGGCACTGGGTCACTTGTGTTTATTGATGACATAACAGCAGACAAGAGTAGCCGGATGAATTCTGAAGTGTACCGGGATATACTTTCAGCCCAGATTCAGCCAAATGCTGCAAACTTGATTGGACGGCGCTTCATAGTACAGATGGATAATGACCCCAAGCATACAGCCAAAGCTACACAGGAGTTCATGAGTGCAAAAAAGTGGAACATTCTTCAATGGCCAAGTCAATCACCAGATCTTAACCCAATTGAGCATGCATTTCACTTGCTCAAATCCAGACTTAAGAGGGAAAGACCCACAAACAAGCAAGACCTGAAGGCTGCGGCTGTAAAGGCCTGGCAAAGCATTAAGAAGGAGGAAACCCAGCGTTTGGTGATGTCCATGGGTTCCAGACTTAAGGCAGTGATTGTCTCCAAAGGATTCGCCACAAAATATTGAAAATAAAAATATTTTGTTTGGGTTATGTTTATTTGTCCAATTACTTTTGACCTCCTAAAATGTGGAGTGTTTGTAAAGAAATGTGTACAATTCCTACATTTTCTAACACATATTTTTGTTCAACCCTTCAAATTAAACGTTACAATCTGCACTTGAATTCTGTTGTAGAGGTTTAATTTCAAATCCAATGTGGTGGCATGCAGAGCCCAACTCGCGAAAATTGTGTCACTGTCCAAATATTTCTGGCCCTGACTGTATCTATCTATCTAACTTCTGGTATCTATTATCTATCTTTCTATCTCTATCTGTGTGTGTGTGATGTAGTGTGGGTTGGACAAAAGTTAAAGAGGAGGTTGGACAAGAAATTACATCACAAATCTTTTTTTTTGTTAAATAACATATCTTTATTTAGCTGTCAAAAACGCATACAAAAACGCATGAGAAAAAAAGCATGAAAAACCCCATCAAAACCGCGTCAAAACCGCGTCAAAAAAGGACATTCGTTTTCTGACAAGAGGTGCGGATTCGGCGAGGAAAAATCCCCAGGCAAATCCGCAACGTGTGCACAGGCCCTACGCACCGGTTTCCTTTGAAAAGCCGGCAATTCATACCCTGCTACTGTAAAATCACACTGACAGCTCACAAAACACTACATATATACACATAGAATACATACAGTACAGACCAAAAGTTTGGACACACCTTCTCTTTCAAAGATTTTTCTGTATTTTCATGACTATGAAAATTGTAGAATCACACTGAAAACATCAAAACTATGAATTAACACATGTGGAATTATACATTACACTTAACAAAAAAGTGTGAAACAACTGAAAATATGTCTTATATTCTAGGATCTTCAAAGTAGCTAACTTTTGCTTTGATTACTGCTTTGCACGTAGAAAAGGTGAATGGATGGACTCCACATGCCTGGTTCCCACCGTGAAGCATGGACGAGGTGGTGTGATGGTGTGGGGGTGCTTTGCTGGTGACACTGTTGGGGATTTATTCAAAATTGAAGCGGTGAGCGGTCCAGCTCACCCCAAACCATCTCGATTGGGTTCAGGTCTGGTGACTGTGGAGGCCAGGTCATCTGGTATAGCACCCCAACACTCTCCTTCTTGATCAAATAGCTCTTACATACCTTGCAGGTGTGTTTGGGGTCATTGTCCTGTTGAAAAATAAATGATGGTCCAACTAAACACAAACCAGATGGAATAGCATGCTGCTGCAAGATGCTGTGGTAGCCATGATGGTTCAGAATGCCTTCAATTTTGAATAAATCCCCAACAGTGTCACCAGCAAAGCACCCCAACACCATCACACCTCCTCCTCCATGCTTCACGGTGGGAACCAGGCATGTAGAGTCCATCCATTCACCTTTTCTGCATGCAAAGCAGTAATCAAAGCAAAAGGTGGCTACTTTGAAGAACCTAGAATATAAGACATATTTTCAGTTGTTTCACACTTTTTTGTAAAGTGTAATGTATAATTCCACATGTGTTAATTCATAATTTTGATGCCTTCAGTGTGATTCCACAATTTTCATAGTCATGAAAATACAGAAAAATCATTGAATGAGAAGGTGTGTCCAAACTTTTGGTCTGTACTGTATATATATATATATACATGTCATTGTGACATATATATATATATATATATATATATATATATATTTATAGTTCATACACTTCTACCTAGTGTAATAGCCGCTAATTCAATTGCTGGCTTTTGTGAAATTACATAACCACCCGACATGAAATGACACATGGTTTACATACAGTTAACCATGTCATTTCATGTAGTTTGATATATGGTTTTCACTAGCAATTACTTGAGTGTATGTGTTAGCAGCCACGAGAAAAAGCCCTTCCAGGAAGGACCAATGGGAAGCTGCTTCAGAACATCAACAGCCAGAGGACCTTCCTGAAGGACCAATAGGAGTGGCAGCTGTATCTGAGCATGTGACCCCTGATGTCCAATGAAAGATCTTGCCCTGGGCATACTCAGATGAAGCAACAAAGGACTTAGACCTAAAGACGTCTGCTCGCCGCTGACCAGTAGTGGCTACAATAGCAGAACCTGAAGAGGCAGCAGCAAGTCTCTGCACAGTATTAGACCGGGCAAGACGCTGGGACCGACGTCTTTGCTGAGCAGGCTCCACAGCGGCCAGAGATGGATGGGGGACTGCAGCGGGACTGGTTTGAGACTCCCCTTGTGCAGCAGCGGGAACTCAAATCCTAACAGTATGTGTGCAAAATTTCACACATGTAGGGGTAAAATAAAGATGTATATTCGTTAAAAAAAAATCAACGAATTTACACCTTTAATTAACCCCTACATGTGTGAAATTTTGCACACATACACTCATGTAATTGTTAGTGAAAACCATATATCAAACTACATGAAATGACATGGTTAACTGTATGTAAACCATGTGTCATTTCATGTCGGGTCTGTAATTTCACAAAAGCCGGCAATTGAATTAGCGGCTAACTAATGCTGCCTGCTCAGCTGTAAGCTCCTGAATGAATGAGCTCCTCTCCCGGCGACAGGAGAGGAAGTGATGAGTGTGTGAAGCTTAATTGATTGCTTCCCACTTTCATTTCAGGTCAGGTTACCCGAGGACACCGTACAGCAGCAGTGACGTCAGAAGGAGTCCCCGGGTGACCTGACCTGAAGTGAAAGTGGGAAGCAATCAATTAAGCTTCACACACTCATCACTTCCTCTCCTGTCGCTGGTAGATGAACTGATTCATTCAGGGGATTACAGCTGAGCAATAAAATATGGTCAAAAACTGTGTCTTTATTTCATTAAAAGGATTAATAATTAAAGTGTGGGTGTTTTTTTCCTTTCATACAATAGGATTAATAATTGAGAGTTGTCAAATTGACAACTCTCAATTATTAACCTGGTTTAAAGTCACCTTTCAATAGCAATGTGGCTTTAACTCATTATTAACCCATTCGCCATCGCTACAGGGCAAGGGGAATAGACCGGCAAAGTGCCAGAAAGGGCGAATCTAATTATAGATTTGCCTTTTCTGGGGTGGCTGGGGACAGATGTTAGTAGCCAGGGGGGTACTAAATAAATGCACCCTCCCTAGGCTAATATTATCTGCCCCCACTCGCTGGCTTTGTCTGTTTGGTTGAGAAAATAAGGCGGGAGCCCATGCATTTTTTGTCAATGAATTTACACTTTTAATTAACCCCTACAGGTGTGAAATTTTGCACACATACACTCATGTAATTGTTTGTGAAAACCAGATATCAAACTACATGAAATGACATGGTTAGCTGTATGTAAACCATGTGTCATTTCATGTCGGGTCTGTAATTTCACAAAAGCCGGCAATTGAATTAGCAGCTATTATACTATGTAGAAGTGTATGAACTATAAAAAATATATATATATATATTTATTGTCAGCTTTTGGACACATTTGAAGTGTTTTCTATGTGTTTCTATGTGTTTTTGTTTGCCTGCCATTGATTTTAACGGTGTTCGACCTGTTCGACGAACAGATCGATGAACAGTTACTCGAACATACGGCTGTTCAGCGAACCGAACCGAACTCGAACACTTCAGAGGTCGCTCATCACTAGACTTAACAAAAAAGTGTGAAACAATTGAAATTATGTCTTACATTCTAGGTTCTTCAAAGTAGCCACCTTTTGCTTTGATGACTGCTTTGAACACTCTTGGCATTCTCTTAATGAGCTTCAAGAGGTAGTCACCGGAAATGCCTTTCACTTCACAGGTGTGTCCTGTCAGGTTTAATAAGTGGGATTTCTGGCCTTATAAATGGGGTTGAGACCATTAGTTGTGTTGTGCAGAAGTCTGGTGGATACACAGCGGAATGGTGTAAACACCCCCAAAAACAAATTAATGAACTGCTGGTTTTTGCTCATTCTGTCTCCCAAAAATTGGAATAGAAACTGATCAAAAAATGTCATGTGCCCGAAAATGGTACCAATGCAAACGTCAGCTTGTTCTGCAAAAAACAAGACCTCACATGACTCTGTGGCCAAAAATATGGAAAAATTAAACCTCTCAAAATGTGGTGATGCAAAAACTATTTTTTGCAATAAAAAAGCGTCTTTTAGTGTGACAGCTGCCAAGCAGAAAAACCTGATATAAAAACCCACTATAAATAGCAAATCAAACCCCCTTTATCACCCCCTTAGTTAGGGAAAAATAATAAAGTAAAAAAAGTATTTATTTCCAATTTCTCATTAGGGTTAGGGTTAGGGTTGGGGCTAGGGGTAGAGTTAGGGTTGGGGCTAAAGTTAGGGTTAGAGTTGGGGCTAATGTTAGGGTTAGGGTTGGGGCTAAAGTTAGGGTTAGGTTTGGGGCTAAAGTCAGGGTTAAGGTTAGGATTGGGGCTAGAGTTGCGGTTATGTTTGAGATTAGGGTTAGGTTTTGCATTATGGTTAGGATTGGAATTAGGGTTAGGGTTGGGATTAGGGTTAGGATTAGGGTTATTTGTATGTTAGGGTTAGGTTTGTGGTTAGTGTTGTGGTTAGGTCGTTGGTGTTGAGGTTAGGGTTTGAATTAAAATTGGGGGGTTTCTCCATCACCCCATCATTGTCTTCTCCATCTCCCAATCATTGCCTTCTCCATAACCCAATCATTGCCTTCTCCCACCACATCATTGTCTTCTCCATCACCCCATCATTGTCTTTTCATCACTCCATCATTGCCTTCTCCCATCACCCCCATCATTGCCTTCTCCATCACCCCATCATTGCCTCCTCCCCATAACCCCATCATTGCCTTCTCCCCATCATTGCCTTCTCCATCACACCAACATTGCCTTCTCCATCACCCAATCATTGCCTTCTCCCCATCAACCCAATCATTGCCTTCTCCCCATCACTCCCATCATTGCCTTCTCCATTACCCCATCATTGCCTTCTCCAATACCCCATCATTGCCTTTTCCATCACCCCATCATTGCCGTCTCCCCATCACTCCCATCATTGGCCCTCTCCCCATCACTCCCATAATTGCCTTCTCCATCACCTCATCATTGCCTTCTCCATCGTCCCATCATTGCTTTCTCCATCACCCCATCATTGTCTTCTCAATCACCCTATCATTGCCTTCTCCCACCCCATCATTGTCTTCTCCATCACCCCATCATTGTTTTCTCCATCACCCCATCATTGCCTTCTCCCCATCACCCCATCATTGCCTTCTCCCCATGACCCCCATAATTGCCTTCTCCCCATCACTCCATCATTGCCTTCTGCCCATCACCCCTTCATTGCCTTCTCCCCATCACCCTCATCATTGCCTTCTCCATCACCCCATCATTGCCTTCTGCACATCACCCCATCATTGCCTTCTCCCCATCACGCCCATCATTGCCTTCTCCTCATCACCCCCATCATTGCTTTCCCTCCATCACCCCCATCATTGTCTTCTCCCCATCACTCCCATCATTGCCTTCTCCATCACCCCATCATTGCCTTCTCCATCACCCCATAATTGCTTTCTCCCCATCACTCCCATCATTGCCTTCTCCCCATCACTCCAATCATTGCCTTCTCCATCACCCCATCATTGCCTTCTCCATCACCCCATCATTGCCTTCTCCCCATCACCCCATCATTCCCTTCTCCCCATCACCCCATCATTGCCTTCTCCCCATCTGTCATGTGTGCATCGCCACGAAGATCGTCGCGGTTGCACATTCTGACTTCTCACAGCTGAGTTGCTGTTTCTTTGTGTTTGGCAGTTAGGGAGTTAATTCTGTCTGTGCTCAGTTCTGGGACTGGGTGCAGTTTCTCCCGGCTGCAATTAATTATTTGTTGATTGGTTTCCTTTAAATCTCTGGTTGTCTGTGTTGGGAGTTGCCAGTGAAATTCTTCATGCAGACCACAGATAGGATTGTATCTGTATAGACTTAAGTTAAAGAGCTCCTTAGTTGTTTTAAGCTCACCTTGCTTAGAGTTTAATATCCCAGATCATTTATGTTCCTTCTGTGTTTGAGTGTGTATGCAAGTCTGTGTTTTCTCCAGTCTGTCTTATATGTCTAATCTGTGTATTTAGCAGAGATCAGCCCATATCCCTTTGGTGGTAATCAGTATCCTTCTTAGGACTGATTACAGGGTTCAGGGACTGATAGGAGACAGGGTTAGGCTGGAGACTTGGACCTCTGAACCATTATCAGTACCTCCAAGGTGAGGGATTAGTTAGGACCCCAGTTTAGGGTCAGGTTAGACCCCCGGTCCTCCTCTTTCCTGTGACAGTGTATCAAGTACTCAAGATTAACCCTGAGTTCAACGGATATCGTGTCAGGTAAATCTATTCTATATTTACATGCTGATGTTGCTAATCTATATGTTGTATAGAGTGTTGTTCTTTTAAGAATAGTTTACTGACATCGTACACATATCATAAGACCGCGTGACATTTTCACTGGCCCATAAAATTATTCCCAGTTGCCATGGATCCAGTAGCCCATCTGGCTCTGCAGTTGCAGAGATTATCCATGGAGCTGACGGACATTAAGTCCAAAGTTTTGTCTCCCTCGGAGCAAACCAGATTTGAACCTAAAGTAGCTCTCCCGGACAGGTTCACTGGTGGGCGAGACAAATTTTTTACCTTCAGGGAAGCATGTAAATTGTATTTTCGGCTTCGGCCTCGATCATCAGGGAGTGAAGAGCAGAGAGTGGGAATTGTTATCTCGCTCCTACAAGGGGACCCTCAATCCTGGGCCTTCTCCCTTCCTCCGGGATCCCCGGCTCTACAGTCAGTAGATCGATTTTTTACTGCCCTGGGTTTGGTATATGATGACCCAGATCGGGTCTCTCTTGCTGAGACAAAATTACATAAGATACAGCAGGGAGATCGTCCGGCGGAGGAATTTGCTTCTGAGTTCCGTAGATGGGCCACAGATACTCAGTGGAATGACCCAGCTCTTAGAAGCCAGTTTTGTCATGGGCTTTCTGACAAATTAAAGGACGTTTTGGCTCAGTATGATTCTCCTCCATCACTGGAGGCTGCTATGGCCCTAGCTATCCGTACTGATAGACGGCTCCGGGAGAGGTGCGAGGTAACTCCGCCCCCTGTTGTTACTCCACCTCCTACTAAAGTCCCTTATGTTGAGGTTCCCCTTGTCTGTTCGGAGGAGCCTATGCAGTTGGGAGGGACATCATTTCGTAGGAGGGGATTGGCGGTACGCCGCAGGACTAGAAGGTGTTTCTTCTGCGGGAAAGAGGGACATTTTGTTGGGGGATGTCCATCCCGTGCCTTGTTGAGCAAAAAGTCGCCGGAAAACTGTTAATCCCAGGTTGTGTGATGGACGACAACCTGGGAGTATGTATTTCGTCCGCTAGTTCTTCTCAGTTCCTTGTACCAGTGGAGGTGGTGGTTGGTACGAGAGTGGAGAGATTTTCTGTTCTTCTTGATAGTGGGTCCGGGGCTAATCTGGTTGACGCTCAGTTTGCTCAGGCTCAAGGTATGCATCTGAGTGTATTGGTCAAACCGATCCCTATATTCTCCATTGACGCCAGGCCTCTCGGCCAAGGTAGCTTTGTTCATGAGGTTCATAACATTGACCTTCGGGTAGGGGCAATACATAGGGAACTATTATCTTGTTATGTGTTGGAGGGTCTACCTACTCCTATTGTGTTGGGACTTCCTTGGTTGGTTAAACATAACCCTGTGATTAATTGGCAGTCCAGAGATATAAGCCAATGGGGTGAGTTTTGCAAAAGTAACTGCATGAACACAGTCATCAGTGCGGTCGTGCCTAGTACTTTGCCTCCTTTTTTGGAGGACTTTGGGGATGTGTTCTCTGAGGAGGGGTGTCAGGAGTTGCCTCCTCATCGCGTGTATGACTGCTCTATTAATTTACTTCCTGATGCTAAGTTACCTAAAGCTAGGTTATATAACCTTTCTGGTCCTGAGAGGCAGGCTATGAAAGATTATATTTCGGAAAGTCTGGCCAAAGGGCATATTAGACCTTCATCTTCCCCAGTGGCCGCGGGGTTCTTCTTTGTGAAGAAAAAAGATGGAGGCCTACGCCCTTGCTTGGATTTCCGCGAACTTAATCGGATTACTGTTCGAGATCCGTATCCACTCCCTCTGATTCCTGATCTCTTCAATCAAATTGTTGGCGCCAAATGGTTCTCTAAATTGGATCTCAGGGGGGCGTATAATCTGATTAGGATAAAAGAGGGGGATGAGTGGAAAACGGCGTTTAACACGCCGGAGGGACATTATGAGAACCTTGTCATGCCTTTTGGTCTGACTACTGCACCAGCAGTATTCCAACATTTTGTTAATGACATTTTTCGTCATCTGGTGGGGCTGTTTGTGGTCGTATATTTGGATGACATTTTAATTTACTCACCAGATCTTGTGTCTCACCAGGAGCATGTGAGACAGGTGTTGCAGATCTTGCGAGACAATAAACTATACGCCAAACTGGAAAAGTGTGTATTCGCCGTACAGGAACTTCAGTTTTTGGGTTTCTTGGTGTCAGCCTCCGGTTTCCGTATGGACCCTGAAAAGGTGAGAGCAGTGCTTGAATGGGATCAGCCAGAGGATCTTAAGGCTCTGCAGCGTTTTCTGGGGTTTGCTAACTACTACCGGAAATTTATTTGTAATTTCTCATCTGTTGTCAAACCTCTCACTGACATGACAAGAAAAGGGACGGATTTTTCTAAATGGTCGGACAAAGCTTGCCAAGCTTTTTCCTCTTTGAAAAAATGTTTTGCTTCGGCACCCGTTCTCATCCAACCAGATGCATCACAGCCGTTCGTTGTGGATGTGGACGCGTCTGACGTAGGGGTGGGTGCAATATTGTCCCAGGGTCCGTCCCCTGGTAAATGGCATCCGTGCGCTTTCTTTTCTAAAAAATTGTCGTCCGCCGAAAGGAATTATGATATCGGCAATAGGGAACTTTTGGCCATTAAGTTGGCTTTTGAAGAATGGCGTCACTTTTTGGAGGGGGCAGTCCACCCGGTCACCGTCATTACTGATCACAAGAACCTGCTGTATTTGGAATCTGCTAAGCGTCTGAATTCCAGACAAGCTTGATGGTCGTTGTTTTTTACCAGGTTTAATTTTGTTGTCACTTATCGCCCTGGATCTAAGAATGTTAAGGCGGATGCCTTGTCTCGCAGTTTCCCAGGGGCCGGGAAAATGGATGACCCGATTCCTATCCTTCAGGAGGGGGTGGTAGTGTCGGCTGTATGTTCTGAGCTTGAGGAGGAGGTGTTAGAGGCTCAGGGGGACGCCCCTGCAGGACCTCCAGGGAGACTGTTTGTCCCAAATCAGTTGAGACAAAAGGTTATTGAGGCACATCATAATTCTGCTTTAGCAGGACATCCAGGGAGTAAGGCTACTTTAGATCTCCTTTCTCGCCGGTTTTGGTGGCCTAACGTTAATAAAGATGTTTTAACTTTTGTCGCGTCCTGTGGGGTTTGTGCTCGCTCTAAGACCCCTCATACCCGTCCGTCTGGGACCCTCTTACCCTTGAAACTTCCGGAGCGTCCATGGACTCATTTGTCTATGGACTTCATCACGGACCTTCCTCAGTCGTCAGGGAAGACTGTCATACTGGTGGTTGTTGACAGGTTCAGTAAGATGGCACATTTCATTGCTCTTCCTGCCCTCCCTAATGCTAAAACTCTGGCGCAGGTGTTCATTGGGGAGATTGTGAGACTTCATGGGTTGCCTTCTGATGTGGTGTCAGATAGGGGGTCTCAGTTTGTGTCCAAGTTTTGGAGGGCATTTTGTTTACGTCGGGGGATGCAATTGTCATTTTCCTCGGCTTTTCATCCGCAGACCAATGGTCAGACAGAGCGTCTGAATCAAAGCCTAGAGACTTATCTTCGGTGTTTTGTCTCAGAGAACCAGGAGGACTGGTCTTCTTTCTTGCCTCTGGCAGAGTTCGCTCTTAACAACAGGCGGAGCGAGTCCACTGGTAAGTCCCCGTTTTTTGGGGCATATGGTTTTCATCCCCAGTTTTGTACATTCAATGGGGGGGGCCCTTCTGGGGTTCCTGAGGAGGAGCGTTTCTCGTCGTCACTTGCTTCAGTGTGGAGAGGTGTATTGAATAATCTGAGTGCTATGGGGAACCGTTATAAACGTATGGCTGATAGGAGGAGAGTTTCTGGTCCAGATCTTAATGTGAACGATCTGGTATGGTTGTCTACCAGGAATATAAAACTTAAAGTTCCCTCCTGGAAGCTGGGCCCCAGATTCATCGGGCCGTACAGGATCAGTTCCATAATTAATCCTGTGGCATTTCGTCTGGACCTCCCTCCGACGTTTAAAATCCACAATGTGTTCCACAAGTCATTACTTAAGAGGTACGTGGCACCAGTCATACCATCACCTCTACCTCCTCCTCCAGTGGTGGTCAATGGTAACTTGGAGTTTCAAGTGTCAAAGATCATTGACTCACGTCTGAATCGCCGGTCCCTTCAGTACTTGGTGCATTGGAAGGGGTATGGTCCAGAGGAGAGGACGTGGGTTCCTGCGTCTGACATTAACGCAGATCGTTTGGTGCGGACCTTCCACAGAACTCACCCGGGCAAACCTGGCCCTGAGGGTCCGGAGGCCCCTCGTAGAAGGGGGGGTACTGTCATGTGTGCATCGCCACGAAGATCGTCGCGGTTGCACATTCTGACTTCTCACAGCTGAGTTGCTGTTTCTTTGTGTTTGGCAGTTAGGGAGTTAATTCTGTCTGTGCTCAGTTCTGGGACTGGGTGCAGTTTCTCCCGGCTGCAATTAATTATTTGTTGATTGGTTTCCTTTAAATCTCTGGTTGTCTGTGTTGGGAGTTGCCAGTGAAATTCTTCATGCAGACCACAGATAGGATTGTATCTGTATAGACTTAAGTTAAAGAGCTCCTTAGTTGTTTTAAGCTCACCTTGCTTAGAGTTTAATATCCCAGATCATTTATGTTCCTTCTGTGTTTGAGTGTGTATGCAAGTCTGTGTTTTCTCCAGTCTGTCTTATATGTCTAATCTGTGTATTTAGCAGAGATCAGCCCATATCCCTTTGGTGGTAATCAGTATCCTTCTTAGGACTGATTACAGGGTTCAGGGACTGATAGGAGACAGGGTTAGGCTGGAGACTTGGACCTCTGAACCATTATCAGTACCTCCAAGGTGAGGGATTAGTTAGGACCCCAGTTTAGGGTCAGGTTAGACCCCCGGTCCTCCTCTTTCCTGTGACAGTGTATCAAGTACTCAAGATTAACCCTGAGTTCAACGGATATCGTGTCAGGTAAATCTATTCTATATTTACATGCTGATGTTGCTAATCTATATGTTGTATAGAGTGTTGTTCTTTTAAGAATAGTTTACTGACATCGTACACATATCATAAGACCGCGTGACACCATCACCCCATCATTCCCCTCTCCTCCACCTACACACCTACACATACACACAGCACCATTGAACTCTCTGCATATTCCTCTGCAGTGCTACGCATTCAAGCACGCACACACCACCACTCATCTCTACACACACATACATACAAAACACACACACATACATACAAAACACACACACATCACCTCTCACCTGTCCGCAGTGGCAGCATCACCGGTGCCCGCGCTTCCTTGCTCTGGCACAGCCGGCCGCTGAATGATGACATCATCCAGTGGCTCAGCTCTCTGTGTCAGAGACAGGAAGCGCGGGCACTAGGCACGAAGCAGGATGGATCCTTGCAGCTCCGCTCCTGCTATTTTCTCTTGCAGGCAGCGGAGCTGCTGGGATCACTCCCCGACGCACATGAGGGCAATCTGGCCAGGGGCCCCCAGAGCCTCCAGCCCAGAGAAACCGGCCAGATTGCCCTCATTATTAGCCACCCTGCAGGGGCCCCTGGAGCTCTAGGGCCCCGGTGCAGCCACACTGATTGAACCGGCGGTATGTCCACCCATGGTCAGATATGCAAATACAATAGGGGTAGGACAAAGGGTATGAACAGAACATATAGTCAGTTACCAGTTAAATGAAAGGCCTGGCTTGTGGGGGGAGGGGCTGCCACATGGTAGGCTTATGGTGCCCTCTGTGTGTGACTTGTCCTCACAAGATGTCCTCGTAACTTCCCAGAGAAAAAGCAGTAGGAAAATGCTGCACACAAGCATATAACCCTCTGGGTCACTCCCCTCCTGCCCTCTTGGCTGAACCTAAATCTCCTCCTATGGAGGTTTGGAGATAAATCTTCCAAAACCGATGAATTATCATAACTCCTTTCTGGGCGGTCCTAGAGCAGGAGCTCTGGCGCCATCGGATCCGACCAGTCCACTGCTACTCATAGAAACTAAACACAATTTTTCTACTTAGCTGCTAGTGGCTGTTCTATGTATCTCCCTTCCTATGCAGGTTAGAATGACTTGAGACCCAGACAGACGTTTGCCTTGGTCTGGAGATATCAGAAATATATACGATGTACAGCTAGGACGTATAGAATTTCCATAACTCCTTTATGAATTCCTAGCTGGCTGAACAAAGGAGTTAGGCCACATGGCTTGGATCCACATGGGGTCTTCCTGGAGAAGGTTGCATACCAGCTGCTAGTTTGGGGGGGGTGAATCCCATATTTGAGCTGGCCAGGTGTCATGTTACCACAGCATTTGCTGAAGGATTTTTTATACTTCCATGCCAAATAGAATACAGATGATTGACATGGAATTATGTCTCCAATATTTTTCCCTATCATTCATAGGTCATTATATCTTCTTGGGTACAGTTTGTTGCTATATAAGCCTCAAGAAACTTGTTAAAACATGTATTTGTATTATATCACTCACCTATAGACCATTCCGTGGTCTGGAGCACTTATAGTCTATTCCATGGTCTGGAGTACAAAACTTGTTCAAAACTGTATTGGTATTATATAGCTCATCCATAGGGTGTTACATGTTCTTGGGTACAGTTCATTGCTATGTAACCCTCAAAAAACTTGTTAAAACATGTATTTGTATTATATTGCTCACCTATAAACTATTCCTTGGTCTGGAGCACCTATAGTGTATTCCATAGTCTAGAGTACATTTTGTCTGCATATAACCCTCAAAAAACTTGTTTAAAAATGTATCAGTATTATATTGCTCATCTATAGACTTTTACATAGTATATTTTGTTTCTATATCAGTCTGAAAAAACTTTTTCTAAATTTTAGGCTATGTACACACATGTCAGATTTGGTGCACTTTTGTCACGTTTTTTGGGAATGGATTTGTCACAAAACCAGAAGCCAGCAAAGTGAATGAGAAACCTAAAGTGTCATGCACACATTAGGTATTTTTGAATTGCCAATTTGATGCAGAAATTATCTGCAGCATGTAAATTCTCTGTGCATTTGTGCCCTATTTTTTCATCATTGACTTCACTCAAATCAATCAAAAATGTTACAAAAACGCGTATTTGCAGCTGTGTTTTTTCTGCAAAGAGATGAAGAAATGTTATTCAATGTATGCACATACCCTCATCGGTATTATATTGCACACTTGGAGACTATTCCGTGGTCTGGAGTACATTTTTTTGCTATATAAGCCTCAAAAAAATTTGTTAAAAAATGTATCGGTATTTTATTCCTCATCCATAGAGTTTTACATTTTTGTGGATTTTTTTGGGTGCAGATTTGTGACAAAGCCTGAAGCAAAACCTGATATCAGTAAAGTGAATGAGAAACCTAAAGTGTCATGCACACTTTAAGTATTTTGACTTGCAGATTTGGTGCCAAAAATAATCCGCATCATGTCAAATCTATGTTCGTTTTTGCCGTCTGTTTTCCCCATTGACTTCACACAAATTAAACAAAAACGCAGGTCAAAAAGGCACCAAAAATGTAGCAAAATAGCACCAAAAACATATGTTTTTGCAGCTACATATTTCCTGCCAAGAGATGCAGAAATGGTACAGAAATTTTACTCTATGTGTGCACATACCCTTATCAGTATTATTACAGTTTCCCTTGCTGGCAGCTGCTGCAGCTGCTAAATTGATAGGTCAGCTGATGTGAGTGGTGACCACTCCCACCATCCTTTAAATGGTCTCCTGATGCATCAGCTGACTGTTGGGGATAGAGTTTCTCTGGAGACCAGCCGATGAGTGAGAAGCTCTTTGGTGTCAGCATGTATAAGCTGTTTGAGGTCCTGGTTCCATATCCCCTGCTGAGTGGAGTTTGCAGCAGCAGCTTGGAAGCTAAGTGTTGTGATTATACCTTGTCTGTCTTTTGTTTGTCACCACCCCCTGTGTTGTACCATCTGCAGTGGTGATGCTAGCTCCCTTGCCGGCCAGTGTACTAGCCAGGGCAGTGCGAAGTGACAGCAAGGGATGAGGGTTATGATGGCGGCGAGGGGAAGGACCCTCATAGGGCACTAGGGGAGTGCAGGGACAGACTCGGGTTGGAGCTCAGGAGATGTTCCATCCATTATTCCATATTGGTAGGGCCTTCTCTTCCCTTTCCATCGCCATTGTTGTTGTCCGTTGGACTTAACTGAGTGGGTTTCGTGACAATTATATTGTTCACTCATAGACTATTCCATGGTCTGGAGTACATTTTCTTGGTATGTAACCCTCAAAATTACATGCCCTTTATGAGTCTAGAAATACCAATACCAGTACATGACAATTTGAAAAAAAATGTGCTTGAGTCCCTCCTTTACCCATTTTCGTTTTTGCATTGCTATTTTTCACTCCCCTACTTCCCAGAGCCATAACTTTTTTATTTTTCTATCAATATGGCCATCTGAGGGTTTGTTTTTTGCGGGACAAATAGTACTTTTGAACGGCACTTTTGGTTTTACCATATCATGTACTCAAAAACAGGAAAAAAAATTCCAAGTGCGGTGATATTGAAAAAGAAGTGCAATTCCACAACTTTTTTTGGATTTTTTTTACATTGTTCACCAAATGCTAAAACTGACCTGCCACTATGATTCTCCAGGTTATTATGAGTTCATAGACACCAAACATGTCTAGGTTCTTTTCTATTTAAGTGGTGAAAAAAAATCTCAAATTTGTTAAAAAAAATTGCACCATTTTCTCAGACCCGTAGCGTCTCCATTTTTCGTGATCTCTGGTTGGATGAGGGCTTATTTTTTGCTTGCCGAGCTGATGTTTTTATTTACACTATTTTGGTGCAGATAGGATCTTCTGATAGCCCGTTATTGCATTTTAATGCAATGTCGCTGCGACCAAAAAAGTAATTCTGGAATTTTGAATTTTTTTCTCGCTACTCCGTTTATCGATCAGATTAATCCTTTTTTATTGATAGATTGGGCGATTCTGAAGGCGACAATACCAAATATGTGTATGTTTGATTTTTTTTATTGTTTGATTTTGAGTGGGGCGAAAGGGGGGTGATTTAAACTTTTATAAGTTTTTTATCTTTTTTATATTTTTAAAAACTTTTTTTTTACTTTTGGCATGCTTCAATAGTTTTCATGGGAGACTAGAAGCTGCCATAAGACGATTGGCTCTCCTACATACAGGCGATGATCAGATCGCCTATATGTAGCAGAATACCTCACTTGCTATGAGTGCCAACCACCAGGCGGTGCTCACATCAAGCCAGCAGTGACAACCATAGAGGTCTCCAGGAGACCTCTGGTTGTCAAGCCAACCCATCGGTGATCCGCGATCACATGACAGGGGTCGCCGATGAGCGGATTCCCGGCCAGATGGCCAGAAGCGTGCGTTAAATGCCTCTGTCAGAGTTTGACAGCAGCATTTAACGGTTTAATAGCCGCGGGTGGATCACAATTCCACACGCTGCTGTTACGCGCACATCTCAGCTGTTCAAAACAGCTGACATGTGGTGAGAAAGATGTGGGCTTACCGTTGGAGTGGGGGGATAAACGACATGCACAGTACTAGTACTGTGCAAGTCGCAAAGCGGGTAATGTCTAATATATTGTGTATCTGAGCCCCTAACTTTTGGCAGTTCTTACTTCCTTCCTTTTTATATTACACTAAAATTTCCTATTTTTAATAAATTCATTTTTGCTTTACTTAAATTATATTTTTTCTTTAAATCCTTTTAAAATTTTGCCTTATATACAAGTCCTTATATAGGAAAAAATGTTTCTTAACATTGTTTTTCCTGTGAAATGCAATTTCTCGTCGGTTTGGAATGTTTAAATGTCATTCCTTAAAGTAAAGTTAAAGTGTGACACCATTTTTCTTAGCAACGATCTGGGAGTCAGAGATGCTTCTAGGGATCTTCCCCATGCTGTTCTACTTCCATTCAGCACTTTCTTATTTGAACTTTTTCACTGCCCCCCCCAGACCTCTTTGTAGGGTCTACCTTAAAAAAGTGGTTGCCTGTCCCATTGATTACCATTATACTTGTTACTCAAAACAAGCATGCGAGTATTAGGAATAGCTCAGTTCAAGCAACAGGCACCTGATTATTTTAGTGCTCGCTCATCTCTGATAATAATTTCTTTTAAATAAATTATAGCATGTAGATATTGTATAGTTCATAATTGTATTCATTATTAGTGTTGAGCGATACGATACTGCAAATATCGGGTATCGGCCGATATTAGCTGTATCGGGCTTTCGATTCCGAGTACCGATATTTTCGTCATATCGGATACCGGAATCGGGATTGTCACTGTCACTGTCAGTGTCCGTCGGTCGGGTCTGTCAGGAGTCAGCGGCACTTACCTGGCAGAAGATCTCCGGCGGTCACGGGCTGGACTGCTTCATGGCCGCCATCATCTTTCCCCGGCGGTCACATGCAGTTTCTCGCGATAACTGCAGTGACTGCTGGGTAATCCCGGCCGTAAAGCAGTCAGTCCGATGACGTCACCGCCGGGGAAGCAGGTAATCAGCTGTGCTGCGTCGCGATGACAGGCTCTGCCTGTCATTGCGATGTAGCAGAGCTGGATCGTCGTGGGACTGTCGTTACTATGGACTGCGTCGGACAGGTGGTATACTGTTGGTTTGTTTTTTTTTCTTTTTTACAGGAGATCGATGGCGTCGCAGGAATGAGTGTATAATAAAATTAATGAAAACTGTGTTGTCTCTTTTATTTCATTAACCCCTTCACCCCCAAGGGTGGTTTGCACGTTAATGACCGGGCCAATTTTTACAATTCTGACCACTGTCTCTTTATGAGGTTATAACTCTGGAACGCTTCAACGGATCTTCGCGATTCTGAGATTGTTTTCTCGTGACATATTGTACTTCACGTTAGAAGTAAAATTTCTTCGATATAACTTGCGTTTATTTTTGAAAAAAACGCAAATATGGCGAAAATTTTTAAAATTTTGCAATTTTCAAACTTTGAATTTTTATTCCCTTAAAACAGAAAAATATGTCACATAAAATAGTTAAGAAATAACATTTCCCACATGTCTACTTTACATCAGCACAATTTTGGAACCAAAATTTTTTTTTGTTAGGAAGTTATAAGGGTTAAAAGTTGACCAGCGATTTCTCATTTTTACAACAAAATTTACAAAGCCATTTTTTTTAGGGACCACCTCTCATTTGAAGTCACTTTGAGGGGTCTATATGGCAGAAAATACCCAAAAGTGACACCATTCTAAAAACTGCACCCCTCAAGGTACTCAAAACCACATTCAAGAAGATTATTAACCCTTCAGGTGCTTCACAGGAACTAAAGCAACGTGGAAGGAAAAAATGAATATTTAACTTTTTAGCCACAAAAATGATCTTTTACAAACTTTTTTTTTATTTTCACAAGGGTAAAAGGAGAAAATGGACAGATAAGGTTGTTATGCAATTTCTCCTGAGTACGCCAATACCCAATATGTGGGGGAAAACCACTGTTTGGGCACACGGCAGAGCTCGTAAGGGAAGGAGCGCCGTTTGACTTTTTCAAACTAAAATTGGCTGGAATTGAGATTGGACGCCATGTCGTGTTTGGAGAGCCCCTGATGCGCCTAAACAGTGGAAACCCCCACAAGTGACACCATTTTGGAAACTAGACCCCCTAAGGTACTTATCTAGATCTGTTGTGAGCACTTTGAACTCCCAAGTGTTTCACAAAAGCTTATAATGCCTGGGTGTGAAAAAAAAAAAAAAACAATTTTCCACAAAAATGATTTTTTAGTCCCAAATTTTTGAATTTTCCCAAGGAAATTGGACCCCAAAAGTTGTTGTCCAATTTGTCCTGAGTACGCTGATACCCCATATGTGGGGGGGGGGACTGTTTGGGTGCACGGCAGGGCTTGGAAAGGAAGTAGTAACGTTTTGGAATGCAGACGTTGATGGGGGTCATGTTTCGTTTGCAGTGCCCCAGATGAGCCTAAACAGTGGAAACCCCCACAAGTGACCCCATTTTGGAAACTATACCCCCTAAGGAACTTATCTAGATCTTTGGTGAGCACTTTGAACCCCCAAGTGCTTCACACAAGTTTATAATGCCCAGGCATGAAAATAAAAAATCCTATTTTTTTCCCACAAAAATTATATTTTAGTCACTAATTTTTTATTTTCTCAAGGGTAACAGGAGAAATTGGACCACATAAGTTGTTGTCCAATTTGTCCTGAGTACGCTGATACCCCATATGTGGGTGGGAACCACTGTTTGGGCGCACGGCAGAGCTCGGAATGGAAGGAGCACCATTTGACTTTTTCCAACCAAAATTGGCTGGAATTGAGATTGGATGCCATGTTGCATTTGGAGAGCCCCTGATGTGCCTAAACAGTGGAAACCCCCCACAAATGACCCATTTTGGAAACTAGACCCCCTAAGGAACTTTTCTAGATCTTTGGTGAGCAATTTGAACCCCCAAGTGCTTCACACAAGTTTATAACGTAGAGCCGTAAAATGTAAAAATCATATTTTTTCCACAAAAATGATCTTTTCACCCCAATTTTTATTTTTCCAAGGGTAACAAGACTCCAAAAGTTATTGTGCAATTTGTCCTGAGTGCGCTGATACCCCATATGTGGGGGTAAACCACTGTTTGGGTGCATGGCAGAGTTTGGAAGGGAAGGAGCGCCGTCTGACTTTTTCAACGCAGAATTGGCTGGACGCCATGTCGTGTTTGGAGAGCTCCTGATCTGCCTAAACAGTGGAAACCCCCATAAATGATGCCATTTTGGCAAATAGACCCCACAAGGAACTTATCTAGATGTGTAGTGAGCACTTTGAACCCCGAAGTGCTTCACAGAAGTTTATAACGTACAGCCGTAAAAATAAAAAATCTTTTTTTTTTTTACAAAAATGATTTTTTCGCCCCCAATATTTTATTTTCACAAGGGTAACAGAAGAAATTGGAACCCAAAAGTTGTTGTCCAATTTGTCCTGAGTACGCTGATACCCAATATGTGGGAGAAAACTACTGTATGGGCGCACATCAGGGCTCGGAAGGGAAGTAGTGACGTTTTGGATTGCAGACTTTGATGGAATGGTCTGGGGGCGTCATGTCGCATTTGGAGAGCCCCTGATGCGCCTAAACAGTGTAAACCCCCCACAAGTGACCCCATTTTGGAAAATAGACCCCACAAGGAACTTGTCTAGATGTGTGGTGAGCACTTTGAACCCGAAGTGCTTCACAGAAGTTTATAACGCACAGCCGTAAAAATAAAAAATCCTTTTTTTTTTTGCAAAAATGATTTTTTTGCCCCAATATTTTATTTTTACAAGGGTAACAGGAGAAATTGGACCCCAAAAGTTGTTGTCCAATTTGTCCTGAGTACGCTGATATCCAATATGTGGGAGAAAACTACTGTATGGGTACACGTTGGGGCTCGGAAGGGAAGTAGTGACGTTTTGGATTGCAGACTTTGATGGAATGGTCTGGGGGCGTCATGTCGCATTTGGAGAGCCCCTGATGCGCCTAAACAGTGGAAATCCCCAACAAGTGACCCCATTTTGGAAAATAGACCCCACAAGGAACTTATCTAGATGTGTGGTGAGCGCTATGAAGCCCCAAGTGCTTCACAGAAGTTTATAATGTACAGCCGTAAAAGCAAAAAAATATTTTTTTTTGTACAAAAATGATATTTTCGCCCCCAGTTTTTTATTTTCCCAAGGGTAGCAGAAGAAATAGGACAAATTGCACAATAACTCTTGGGGTCCAGAGTACGCTGATACCCCATATGTGGGGATAAACTACTGTTTGGACGCATGGCAGAGCTGAGAAGTGAAGGAGCACCGTTTGACTTTTTCAACGCAGAATTGGCTGGAATTGAGATCAGACGCCATGTCACATTTGGAGAGCCCCTGATGTGCCTAAACAGCTGAAACCCCCCAATTCTAACTCCAACCCTAACCCCAACACACCCCTAACCCTAGTCCCAACCCTAACCACAAACCTAACCCTAACACACCCCTAATCCCAACCCTAACCCTAATCCTAACTTTAGCGCCAACCCTAACCCTAACTTTAGCCGCAACCCTAACCCTAACCCTAATGGGAAAATGGAAATAAATACTTTTTTTTAATTTTATTATTTTTCCCTTACTAAGGGGGTGATAAAGGGGGGTTTGATTTACTATTTATAGCGGGTTTTTATGATTGGCAGCTGTCACGCTAAAAGACGCTTTTTATTGCAAAAATAGTTTTTACATCATCACATTTTGAGAGCTATAATTTTTGCATATTTTGGCCCACAGAGTCATGTGAGGTCTTATTTTTTGCGGGATGAGTTGACGTTTTTATTGGTACCATTTTTGAGTACGTGACGTTTTTTGATCGCTTTTTATTTCGATTTTTGGGAGGTTAGAATGAACAAAAATCAGCAATTCATGAATTTCTTTTGGGGGAGGCGTTTATACCGTTCCGCGTGTGGTAAAATTGATAAAGCAGTTTTATTCTTCGGGTCAGTACGATTATGGCGATACCTCATTTATATCATTTTTTCATGTTTTGGCGCTTTTATAGAATAAAAACAATTTTATATAAAAAATAATTATTTTTGCATCGCTTTATTCTGCGAGCTATAACTTTTTTATTTTTTCGCTGATGATGCTTTATGATGGCTCGTTTTTTGCGGGACAAGATGACGTTTTCAGCGGTACCATGTTTATTTATATCGGTCTTTTTGTTCGTGTGTTATTCCACTTTTTGTTCGGCGGTATGATGATAAAGCATTGATTTTTTTCTTCGTTTTTTTTTTTTTTTTTTAAGGGGTTCACTAAAGGGGTTAACTAGTGGGACAATTTTATAGGGGGGGTCGTTACGGACGCGGCGATACCAAATATGTGTACTTTTATTGTTTTGTTTTTTTTATTTACAGGAAGAAGTGAATTTATTGGGGAATATTTTGTTTTTATTTATTTTGGATTTTTTTTTTACACATGTTTATTTTTACTTTTTTAACTTTTTTACTTTGTCCCAGGGTGGGACATCACAGTATTTTATCAGATCGCTGGTGTGACAGTGTGCACAGCACTCTGTCACACCAGCGATCGCACAGGCATAGATGCAGGCTTCTCAGTGCCTGCTCTCGGCAGGCACTGAGGTAGCCGCCTCCCTCCAGGACCCCGGCGCCATCTTGGATCCGGGTCCTGGGAGGGAGGAAGCCCTCAGAACAGCGCGATCACATCGCGCTGCTCTGAGGGTCTCAGGGGGGCGCGCAGGGAGCCCCCACCCTGCGCGATCCTCCCCTGTGCCCCCAGTACACCGCGATCATGTTTGATCGCGGTGTGCAAGGGGTTAATGTGCCGGGAGCGGTCCGTGACCGCTCCTGACACACAGTCATGGGTGTCAGCTGTGATAATCAGCTGACACCCGGCGGCGATTAGCTGCGCTCCCCTCAGGAGCGCAGCTGATCGCCTATGACGTACTATCCCGTCCCCGGTCATACGGGCCCAGGTACCATGGACGGGATAGTACGTCCGATGGCAGTAAGGGGTTAAAAGACTTTTTTCTTGCTGTGTCTTTTTTTTATACATTTAATAACTTTGGGATTAATAATGGATCGGTGTCTTATTGACACCTCTCCATTTTTAACCGGGCTTATTGTCACCGTGCAATCAACGGTGACATTAACCCCTTATTACCCCACTTGCCACCGCTACAGGGCAGTGGGAAGAGCCGGGTAAAGTGCCACAATTGGCACATCTTTTGATGCGCCAAATGTGGGGCTGCTGTAGCCTGGTATTATCAGGCTGTTGAGGGCCAAAATCCATGGGCCTTGACAGTCTTTTAATACCAGGCCGCAGCAGTCTGCATTTTACTTGGCTGGTTAACAAAAATAGGGGGACCCCTACGCCGTTTTTTTTTCGAGGGGATCCCCTATTTTTGTTAACCAGCCAAGCTAAGCAGACTGCTGTGGCCTGGTATTATCAGGCTGGCAAGGTCCATGGATCTTGGCTCCTTAACAGCCTGAAAATCCAGGCCTCAGCGGTCTGCTTCATCTGGCTGGTTAACAAAAATAGGGGGGACCCCACGCCAATTTTTTTCGAGGGGATCCCCTATTTTTGTTAATCAGCCAAGATATGCAGACTGCTGTGGCCTGGTATTATCAGGCTGGCAAGGTCCATGGATCTTGGCTCCTTAACAGCCTGAAAATCCAGGCCTCAGCGGTCTGCTTCATCTGGCTGGTTAACAAAAATAGGGGGGACCCCACGCCAATTTTTTTCGAGGGGATCCCCTATTTTTGTTAATCAGCCAAGATATGCAGACTGCTGTGGCCTGGTATTATCAGGCTGGCAAGGTCCATGGATCTTGGCTCCTTAACAGCCTGAAAATCCAGGCCTCAGCGGTCTGCTTCATCTGGCTGGTTAACAAAAATAGGGGGGACCCCACGCCAATTTTTTTCGAGAGGATCCCCTATTTTTGTTAATCAGTTCCCTCTGACGTCACTGATTGTGTCCCTGGCTGACCTGAAGTGAAAGTGGAAAGCAATCAATTAAGCTTTCCACTTCCTCTCCTGTCAGCCAGGAGAGGAACTCATTCATTTGGGGGTTTACTGTGAGGCTGCAGCATTAGCTGCGGTCCCTGCAGTAAACATTAACCCTTTCTGAAGGATTACACCGTGGGACCTGACTGTGCATGGGATAGGTAAGAATAATTTTGCTTTTTTATTTTATTTTTATTACAGGAAATGGTTTTTGCAGTCAAATAAAAGATGGTCAAAAACATGTGTCTTTATTTCATTAAAATGATTTTTAATTAAAGTGTGTGTGTGTTTTATTTTTATTTCATGCAATAGGATTAATAATTGATAGTTGTCTAATTGACAGCTCTCAATTATTAACCTGGCTTAAGGTCACCTTTCAATTGCAATGTGGCTTTAACCCCATATTAACCCATTCGCCACCGCTACAGGGCAATGGGAATAGACGGGCAAAGTGCCAGAAAGGGCGAATCTAATTATAGATTTGTCTTTTCTGGGGTGTCTGGGGGCAGATGTTAGTAGATGTTAATGGTCCCTCTCTGGGCTATTATTATCTGCCCCCATTCGCTGGCTTTGTCTGTCTGGTTGCGAAAATAGGGCGGGAGCCCACGCATTTTTTTTAAACAATTTTACACCTCATATATATATATATACATGTCATTGAATTTGTGACACATATATATATATATATCTATATTTATAGTTCATACACTTCTACATAGTATAATAGCCGCTAATTCAATTGACGGCTTTTGTGAAAATGCAGAACCCGACATGAAATGACACTTGGTGTACATAGGGTTAACCATGTCTTTTCATGTCCTTTGCTATCTGATTTGCACAAACAATTACATCAGTCTATGTGTGCAAAATTTCACACCTGTAGGGGTTAATTAAAGGTGTAAATTCGTAGCAAAAAAGTCCGTTTTTTTTACAACGAATTTACACCTTTAATTAACCCCTACAGGTGTGAAATTTTGCACACATAGACTGATGTAATTGTTTGTGCAAATCAGATTGCAAACGACATGAAAAGACATGGTTAACCCTATGTACACCAAGTGTCATTTCATGTCGGGTGCTTCTGTCTTTTCACAGAAGCCGGCTTTACCCGGCAATTGAATCAGAGGATATTTTACTATGTAGAAGTGTATAAACTATACATATATGTATATATATATGTCACAATGACATGTATATATATATATATATGTATTCTATGTGTGTATATTTAGTGTTTACAAGGAAATAAAGGTTTTTTTTAGTTGCGATATTTTGTTCCCATAGACATACATGGGACTTCCGGTATCGGAATCGGATATCGACGATATTTAGTGATATCGGCGATACCATTCCGATCCGATATTTTTAGCTATCGAGCAGTATCGCTCAACACTATTCATTATTGTTCAGTCCATAAACTGATTAAAACATGGACTTTGCAATACAGAGTACAAAGTCCTTGAATTAAATGCTGAAAAGAAAACAAAGTCCATAGATGAAATGTTTGATTAATATCTGTGCAGTGTCTCTTTTAAAGGCCTAGACTTACATTGGATTGCCTTGGATATTTCTGGAATCCCTCCATGTCATCCACACTGGTCTTGTGTCATTTCAGGAACAGATGTGACGTCTTTGGTCAGCACAGCAAGGGTCTTGACAGCATGGGAACCTCGTCTCTCTGACCGGTGTTGGGTACGGACGCCGAACTTTACTGTCCGGGTTCGCCCATCTCCATATCACCATAAACAGTCCTTAGTCCTTAACCCCTTAATGTCCATTGACGTGCACAGTCCGTCATGGCAGGATGTCAGTTCCGGCACCAGGACGGACTGTTCACGTCATGCATTAGAACTGTCACTGCGTGTAAACACGCAGTGACAGTTCAGTGCCGACAGCTGGGGTCCACGCACCCACAGTGCTATGATTGGTCAGTCAATCTGACTGACCAAACACAGCAGTGATCGGGCAGGAGATACCCGGTCCGTGCAGGAGCTCAGCGCTGCAGTGGCTGTGCTTCCTGCACTGACAGCCAGGAGTGGCGTCCGCGCCGCCCCTGGCTGTTAACCCCCTGACTGCTGGGATCGGGCGCGATCGCAGCATTCAGGGGGGAGGCAGAGGTTCGGGGGCTCCCTCTGCCTCAGATCGGCATCCCTGCTATACAATCGCAGGGCCCGATCTCAGGCATGATGACCCGGGGTTGTCATGACAAACCCCGGGTCAACCAGCTATGGAAAGCCTCTGAGAACATGCGCACAGCATGGTCTTAGAAGCTTTCAGCATAGGGGTATAATACATTGCAATGCTGCAGCATTGCAATGTATTATACCTGCAACAAAAGTGAAAGTGAAAGTCCCATAAAGGGACTAGTAAAAAAAAAACATTTTTTCAAAAAAATATGTAAAAAAAATAATAAAAATAATTAAAAAAAAAATTCCCCTAATAAATACACATTTTAATGTAAAAAAATAAAATAAATAAAAAAACACACATGTTTGGTATCGCCGAGTCTGTAAAAATCCCATCTATAAAAGCGTCACCCTAGTTAACCCCTTCAGTGAATGACGTAAAAAAAACACATAAAAGAGGCAAATTATACTTTTCCCAAGAGGTATAATTATACCGCTTGAAAAAAGTGGAATAACACGCGATCAAAAAGACGGATATAAATAATCATGGTACCGCTGAAAACGTGATCTTGTCCCGCAAAAAACAAGCCACCATACAGCACCATCAGCAAAAAAAATAAAAAAGTTATAGCTCGCAGAATAAACTGATGCAAAAATAATTATTTTTTCTATAAAAGTTTTTATTGTGTAAAAAATGCCAAAACATAAAAAAATATATAAATGAGGTATTGTTGTAATCGTAGTGACCAGAAGAATAAAGCTGCTTTATCAATTTCACCTCATGTGGAACAGAAAAAAAAAAAAAAAACAATTCCTGAATTGCTGGTTTTTGTTCATTCTGCTTCCACAAAAATCGGAATAGAAAGCGATCAAAAAAGTTATGAGCCCGAAAATGGTACCAGTTAAAACGTCCGCTCGTCCCGCAAAAAGCAAGCCCTCACTTGACTCTGTCGGCTGAAATATGGAAAAATTATAGCTCTCAAAATACGGCGATGCAAAAATTTCTTACAAAAAAAGTGTCTTTTAGTGTGTGACAGAAGCTAAACAGGAAAAAAGGGTATAAATCTGGTATCGCTGTAATCGCACTGACACGAAGAATAAAGTCGCCTAATCACTAATACCGCACGAGGAACGGCATAAAAAATAAAACCAATTCTTCACCTTTTGTGGATTTGTTCATTCTGCCTTCCAAAGATCGCAGTAAGGCGATCACAGTGGTTCCCCCCCACATAGGCGGTATCAGCGTACTCAGGACAAATTGCACAACAAATTTAGGGGTCTAATTTCTCCTGTTACCTTTATGAAAATAAAAATTTGGGGGCAAAAAGATCATTTTTATGGAAATAAATGATTTTTTTATTTTTACGACTCTATGTTATAAACTTCTGTGAAGCACTTGGGGTTTAAAGTCCTCACCACACATCTAGATAAGCTCATTGGGGGGGGGTCTAGTTTCCAAAATGGTGTCACTTGTGGGGGGTTTCCACTGTTTAAGCTCATCAGGGGCTATCCAAACGCAACATGGCATCCGATCTCAATTCCAGCCAAAAACGTCAAATAGCGCCCGTTCCCTTCCGAGCTCTGCCATGCACCCAAATAGTGGTTTACACCCACATATGGGGTATCAGCGTACTCAGGATAAATTGCACAATAACTATTGGGAACCTGTTACCCTTGGGAAAATAAAAATTGGGTGTGAAAAGATCATTTTTGTGGAAAAAATATGATTTATTAATTTTATGGCTCTACGTTATAACCTTTTGTGAAGCCCTTGGGGGTTCACAGTGCTCACCACACATTTAGATAAGTTCCTTGGGGGGTCTAGTTTGCAAAATGTGGTCACTTGTGGGGGGTTTCCACTGTTTAGGTACATTAGGGGCTCTCCAATTGTGACATGGCATCCGCTCTCGATTCCAGCCAATTTGACATTCAAAATCTCAAATGATGGTCCTTCCTTTCTGAGCACTGCCGTGCACCTAAAGATTGGTCTTCCTCCACACATGGGTATCGGTGTACTCAGGAGAAATTGCACAACAAATATTGTGGTTCATTTTCTCTTGATACCCTTGATAAAATTAAAAAAAATTGTGTCCAAAGAAAAATTTTGAGGAAAAAAGTAAAATGTTCATTTTTTCCTTCCATGTTGCTTCAATTCTTGTAAAGTACCTAAAGGGTTAATAAACTTCTTGAATGTGGCTTTGAACACCTTGAGGGGTGCAGATTTTAGAATAATGTCACTTTTGGGTATTTTCTGTCATATTGACCCCTCAAAGTGACTTCAAATGTGAGGTGGTCCCTAAAAACAATGGTTTTGTAAATTTTGTTGGAAAAATGAGAAATCGCTGGTCAACTTTTAACCCTTATAACTTTCTAACAAAAAAAAAATTTTTGTTTCAAAATTGTGCTGATGTAAAGTAGTTATGTGGGAAATGTTATTCATTAACTATTTTTTGCGACATATCTCTCTGATTTAAGGGCATAAAAATTATAATTTTGAAAATTGCAAAATTGTAAAAAATTTTCGCCATATTTTCATTTTTTCATAAAGAAAAACGCAAATTACATCATAGAAATTTTACCACTAACATAAAGTACAATATGTCACGAAAAAACATTCTCAGAATCAGCGGGATCCGTTGAAGCGTTCCAGAGTTATAACCACATAAAGGGACAGTGGTCCGATTTCAAAATTAAGACCTGGTCATTAACCTACAAAATCGCT
Organism: Oophaga sylvatica; assembly: GCA_033576555.1. Classification (NCBI taxonomy): domain Eukaryota; kingdom Metazoa; phylum Chordata; class Amphibia; order Anura; family Dendrobatidae; genus Oophaga; species Oophaga sylvatica. The sequence goes on along the minus strand of JARQOD010000004.1, from coordinate 199,020,158 downwards.
TGGTCCTTAAGGGGTTAATACACAGAACACATGTCAGGGTTGTAGCATCCTGTCAATTACCTTTATTGTTCTTTAACTTTCAATGAAGTTTTACAGGTGATAAGAAACCACTGGAACTTGATGAAGACTTGTTAATAACACAGTCCATTTAGCATCATAGAATCTTCATCTGCTGCAGTCCTGGCTGTCCGTGGTGGAAATGAATTGTAATTGTTACAGTCTATTATTTCTCAGCATTCATAGTATTGTTACCTTCTGTGACTTTTGAATAGCAGATTTTTGAAGAATCACTTGAATTTAGACATAAGAAAAGTCTTTTTAAATATAATTACCTAATCTAATAACAAATCTGGAATTTTCATAACCTATTTTATCACAGCATACCATAGCAATGAGTAGGGTTGAGCGAAACAGGTCGTTCAATTTCAAAAGTCGCCGATTTTCGCCAAAGTCGGGTTTCATGAAACGAAACCCGACCGTGGAGTGAGTTTGGTCACGTGTTCGGCAACCATTTTGCCGGAGTCGGTTTTCCTCTACTACTTTAAGGGTCTTTTTTTGGCCAATGAGCAAGGACGCAGGCTGTGGACAACGCGATGACATAGGCAGCGGCCAGCACCATCTTAGAGAAGGGCATTGCAGCGATTGGCTTGCTTTGTGTGGCGTCACAGTGCATATAAAATCCCTCAGCGTCGACCGCCATTTTACTTCTGCCGATCTCATTGTAGGGACAGGTTGCTGCGGCTGCTTGTCAGCAGGGAGAGTGTTAGGCATGGCCCTAAAAAAAAATTACTTTGTGCTGATAGCAATTAGCTGTACAGTGACTGTGCAGTGACAGGCGAGGATTTTGGTGTGTGCAGCAACGCTAGTTCTTAGGCTGCCTGCCAGTGACAGAGTAGAAATTACCTGTGTGCAGCAGCAGAGCTCATTAATAGGCTGCCTGCCAGTGACAGAGTAGAAATTACCTGTGTGCAGCAGCAGAGCTCATTAATAGGCTGCCTGCCAGTGACAGAGTAGAAATTACCTGTGTGCAGCAGCAGAGCTCATTAATAGGCTGCCTGCCAGTGATAAGAGGGAAAATTATTTTGTGGAGCAGCAGAGCTGATGACTAGGCTGCCTGCCAGTGATAAGGGGGCAAATTATTTGGTGGATCAGCAGAGCTGATTACTAGGCTGCCTGCCAGTGATAAGGTGGACATTTTTTTCAGTTACCGAGTGCTCTTTTTATTCACACACTGTATAGAGCTGTACACTCCTCACAGTACCGTGTACCGGCTGGTATCACGGACAAATACAGGCCGACTATCTGTGTGTGACTCCGGAAATATCTGCAGAGATTTACAATTCCCCCAACACTGTATACAGCTGTACGCTACTGAGACCGTACACTCTTCCAGATTTTGATATTCTGGTGGTAGGCAGACTAGGCCTGTTACCGTATACCAAAACATAGCATCCTGACAGCACTCACTGTATCGGGGCGCTCGTCCCAAACCAAGGAACCTTTCTTGGATATATCAGACCAAAGCAAATTGAAGAAACAGTGCTCCATGCAGGTGAATTATATATCAATGCAGTTTATTCCACCATATAACAGCAACGTTTCGACCCATAGCAGGTCTTTTTCAAGCATATTACAAACATACAAAGGCTGGCCTTAAATAGTCATGGTGTACAAAAGACATCAATCAAAATCAGGTATCAGCCCACTCCCATATTATACAATAAACGGTATAAATACAAAGATAATTTACATATAGACATACTTGAAATACATACATCGACACTCACAGGTGCCCAAAAATAGCTCTGATGGCAAAAATCACATAGACTAATCACCGATCGGGCGTATTATAACTGTGCAGTGTTATTGCGTCCCAGTATCCATGGTATCCATTCTCCTATCAGGGCATCCTCCTATTCACATGCCTTACGACGCAATCCGCAGTGCTCCAATCCATAGGACTCAGTGAGATTGCGCCAAAAGAATCCTGCAGCCAATCCCCAGATCACTTCTAACCTACAATATGCCCATAAGCCAATTGTCTCACCGCTATCTTCCTGAGAGGTCTATGTCATCAGCGTCCTGAGCCTGAGCATGCAGCTCAGCAGAACGCCAACACTGAGACACAACATCGACGTGTAGGAGTGCCACGTCATCGGGGAGAGCCGCGTCACATGATTAATAACGTGACCGCAGCCCAAACCCGGTGGCAGTCACACAAAACCACCACGTCAGTGCTTGTCATGTGGTGCGCGCTTACAAGACTGTTGCCAAGGTAATAACAGTACGCTGCGCAGCCGCATTAGAGTGTACTGAGGACTTTAGAGAAAAAATATTTCTCTTCCTTTAAAATATAGAGACATAAACTTCTTAAATAACGATTAATCAAACTTATGAAAAATAATTTAATACAACCAAGATCGGGGGGCAGAAGGAGGGAACCAAAAATAACAATACAAATTGCAATCAATAATCACAACACATAATTAAAGATCCATGCAGGTATCCACTCCTTATGTCCACCGATCGTGCCACAAAAAAATTTACCTATAAAGATAAAAGAAAAAAAGGAAAAAAGAAACAAAAAGAATTACCGTATATACCCATGTATAAGCCAAGATTTTCAGCCCATTTTTTAGGGCTGAAAGTCCCCCTCTCGGCTTATACGCGGGTCATATACGGGGGTCGGCGGGGGAGGGTGAGCGGGGGTGTCGGATCATACTTACCCCTCCGCCGGCGCGGTCTCTGCAGCCCCCCTGCTTCTCCCACGATCTCCGGCTCCTTCCTGCAGCTGTCACATGGCACCGCTCATTAAAGTCATGAATATGCACAAATTCATGACTTTAATGAGCGGTAGCTAGTGTTGAGCGATACGATAATGCAAATATCGGCTATCGGCCGATATTAGCTCTATCGGCCTTTCGATAATTCGTTTCGATATTTTCGTCTTATCGAATACCGGAATCGGATTTGTCACTGTCACTGTGAGTGTCCGTCGGTCGGGTCTGTCAGGAGTCAGCGGCACTTACCTGGCAGAAGATCTCCGGCGGTCACGTCCTGGACTGCATGATGACCGCCATTATCTTCTCCCTGGCGGTCACATGCAGTTTTTCGCGATAACTGCAGTGACTGCTGGGTAATCCCGGCCGTAAAGCAGTCAGTCCGATGACGTCACCGCCAGGGAAGCAGATAATCAGCTGTGCTGCGCCGGGATGACAGGCTCTGCCTGTCATTCTGATGTAGCAGAGCTGGATCGTCGTGGGACACTCGTTACTATGGACTGCGTCGGTCAGGTGGTATACTTTTTTTTTTTTTTTTTTTTTCATTTTTTTACAGGAGATCGATGGCGTCGCAGCAGGATGAGACAGTAATAAAAGAAATGAAAACTGTGTTTTTTTATTTTTTATTAAATTAAAAAAATTTTTTTGGAACATTCACCCGTCCGGGTACATAAACAATTTAACTATTTATTTACATACAGGGACCCTGTCCGGGTTATTTAGACTTCTTTGGCAGGGGTGTTACAGGTACCACCTGGTACTCTTCTGGTGCTTGCCAAACATCCGAGACACCAAGGACCACCAGAACCTGATGACGTCGTGTGGCCTGTACAGTCAAGTCGTGACCCGCTATCTGGGTCTGTGTGGCCACCTCTTTCATCTCTCTCCGGGTCTGGAGCCCTATGTCACGGACTGTACGAACCCCAGGGGGCCTAACAGGCGCCGGGTACGGGCCAGCTATACTTATCATGTCCATAGCTGGGGCTGCTGAGGAGACCACTGAGGGAGGCTGGGGAGATTTACGGCGTGGGGTGGGCACTTTTGCAGAGGCCTGGATGTGGGAGGCTGAAGGCTTCGAGGGTCTCACAGGTTCCTGACACACTGGGGAGTAGGGGTCGCACCTGGTAACATTTAGGGCGTACCACCCATTGTAACCCCAGTGTCGGGTGTAAGTCACCAAGTCTCCTGGCAACAGGTCCCTCCCCGGGTGTCCTTCTGGGAGGTGAGCCTCCACGTCCCGCCGGGTCACAAAGACTTCTAAATAAAGTCCAGGCTCCTTGATGAAGCCCCACCCACCTTTCAATTTAAAGCTCCGTACTGCACCCTTACGCCGCGGCTCACTCAGGGTTCCTTTATCCTTTCTCATCCGGTCCTTATCTGCCCGGTCCTTCTCCAGGTGACGTTGGCGAAGTTTTAGGGTTTCTCGCTGCTCCCTTTGTCGCTCTGCTTCCCGCTCCCAACGTCTCCACTCTTCCTCCTGACGCCGGTTGTAATTCTCCTCCACCAGTTGCTCCATGTCTCCACCACTCCACTGCAGCTTACAGTGTCCGGTTTGCGGCAGCTCTCCTGTCGCCCCCCAGTCCTGGCGGCGCTCCCCTGCGGAGGAAGCAGACGGCTCTAAATCAGATGACAGTCGGGGCTCCGGTACAGGCAGGTAGTGCTCTGGTGCCTGCGCGGCCTCCTCCATGAGGACAGGTGTCGCTTCTTCTGTCTCAGCGACCGGGGCAGACAGCGGGATCTGGGGTGCTGCTGACGGTGCTGCGGTTTTTGCAGGAACGGGTGCCTCCACTGCGACAACGTCAACCGGATCACATTGCAAGGGCTCCTCTACTATAACGGGTGCCTCACCTTCCGGTACAGACACTTCAGGTAAGAGGGATTGGCGCCGCTCCAAGTTTATTTTTAGGGCACGCCAGCTGGCTTCCATCCTGGCGACCTCCTCCCGGTGCCGGGCCAGGCCTCTCAGGGTATCCTCCGCTTCTTGCAGCGTAGGAGGGTTTACAGGCCGGGTGCCCAACGGTGATTCCGTGGCGATCGGGTCGCTTCCGTGGGGGAGAGCTCTGACTGCTCCATCCCTTCCCACTTCTGCTCGTCGTGTCCATTAGCCATCTCTGCCAAGTCACATGTGTCATATCTGGAGAGGGCCCCTCTTTTGTAGGGAGGCGGGACCTCCTCACACTGAGGAGGATGAGGAGGCGGAACTCCAGAGCTGTGGGGCACGATGTTACATTGCAGTACCATTTACAGTGGGCGGCCATCGTTTTCACGCCACTGAGTGAGTGACACCCACGAAGAGCACGCCCTTCTTCTTCACCAGTGCCTCGTCGTGACGCAGATATGGCGGAAAAATGGCAAATACATTCTCTGATGATTTTAGCAATTCTCAAGCACAAAACCAGTGCAATTTAGGCACACAGGACTCGCTTATAGCGAGCTACAGAATCCTGTTCGTGACGCCCAAGTTGAGTCGCACAGAGCCAGAGGTTTTCGGGGTACTCGGCACCGAGCCCGTCGACTTCTATGGGGTATGTCACGTCTTTACCCGGCAATTGAATTAGAGTCGATTTTACTATGTAGAAGTGTATAAACTATAAATATATGTATATATATATGTCACAATGACATGTATATAATATATATATATGTATTCTATGTGTGTATATTTTGTGTTTACAACGAAAGAAAGGGTTTTTTTTGTTGCGATATTTTGTTCCCATAGACTTACATGGGACTTCCGGTATCGAAATCGGATATCGACGATATTTAGTGCTATCGGCGATACAATTTCGATACGATATTTTTAGATATCGAGCAATATCGCTCAACACTAGCGGTAGCATGTGACCGCTAAAGGACTGAAGCACTGCTGAGAGCGCCGGGAAAAGAGGAGAGGCTGCAGGGACGCGCGGCGGAGGGGTGAGTATAGCGATATTTACCTGTCCCTCAGTCCACCGCAGCGCACTGCTCCCTCGGTCTGACTCCTGTGTGTGAATGATCAGGCAGAGGGCGCGATGATGTCATTAGTGCGCACCCCGCCCCCTGCCAGATCATTCACACACAGAGGAGTCAAACCGAGGGAGCAGTGCGCTGCGGTGGACCGAGGGACAGGTAAATATCTCAGGTGCCGGGGTTCTGAGCGAGCGGTGACACCGGCACCTGTCCCCCATAGCGCACCGGTGTCACCGCCTGCTTAGGACACCGGCACCTGGCCCCCAGCGACGAGAGGTGAGTATGTCAATTTTTTTTTTTGCAGCAGCAGCATATGAGGCCTATACTATGGGGCATAATTGTGCAGCATATGTGGGCATAATCTGGAGCATATGGGGGCATAATATGGAGCATATGGGGCATAATATGGAGCATATGGGGGCATAAGCTGTGGAACATATGGGGCATAATCTGGAACATATGGGGCATAATCTGGAGCATATGGGGGCATAAGCTGTGGAACATATGGGACATAATCTGGAGCATATGGGGCATAATCTGGAGCATATGGGGGCATAATATGGAGCATATGGGGGCATAAGCTGTGGAACATATGGGGCATAATCTGGAGCATATGGGGGCATAATATGGAGCATATGGGGGCATAAACTGTGGAACATATGGGGCATAATCTGGAGCATATGGGGGCATAATATGGAGCATATGGGGCATAATATGGAGCATATGGGGGCATAAGCTGTGGAACATATGGGGCATAATATGGAGCATATGGGGGCATAATATGGAGCATATGGGGCATAATCTGTGGAACATATGGGGGCATAATATGGAGCATATGGGGGCATAATCTGTGGAACATATGGGGCATAATCTGGAGCATATGGAGGCAAAATCTGTGGATCATACGGGGGCATAATCTGTGGAATATATGGGGGCATAATCTGTGGAGCATATTGGGCATAATCTGTGGAGCATATGGGGGCATAATCTGTGGAGCATCATATGGGGGCATAATCATTTTTCACCCTAGGCTTATACGCGAGTCAATAAGTTTTCCCAGTTTTTTGTGGCAAAATTAGGGGGGTCGGCTTATACACGGGTCGGCTTATACATGAGTATATACGGTAATAACCAAAATTAACATCAAAGAAAGTATACCATCAAGAAACGTGATGATGACACATAAGACAAGTGTGTCATGTGTGCATTGCCACGAAGATCGTCGCGGTTGCACATTTTGACTTCTCACAGCTGAGCTGCTGTTTCTTTGTGTTTGGCAGCTAGGGAGTTAATTCTGTCTGTGCTCGGTTCTGGGACTGGGTGCAGTTTCTCCCGGCTGCAATTGATTATTTGTTGATTGGTTTCCTTTAAATTCCTGGTTGTCTGCTTGGGGAGTTGCCAGTGAAACCTTCATGCAGACCACAGATAGGAATGAATCTGTATAGACTTTAGTTGTGAGCTCCTTAGTTGTTCTAAGCTCAACTTGGTTGGAGTTTATTTCCCAGACCGTTTGTGTTCCTTTGGTGTTTGAGTGTGTGTGCGGGCGAGTGTTGTCCTGTCTGTCTTATATGTCTGATCTGTGTGTTTAGCTGAGATCAGCCCATATCCCTTTGGTGGTAGTCAGGATCCTTCTTAGGACTGATTACAGGGTTCAGGGTCTGATAGGAGACAGGGTTAGGTTGGAGACTTGGACCTCTGAACCATTATCAGTACCTCCAAGGTGAGGGATTAGTTAGGACCCCAGTTTAGGGTCAGGTTAGATCCCGGTCCACCTCTTTCCTGTTTCAGCTCATCAAGTCCTCAAGATTAACCCTGAGTTCAGCAGATATCGTGTCAGGTAAATCTATTCTATACTTACATGCTGATGTTGCTATACTAGTTGTTGTATGGAGTGTTGTTCCTGTATTAATAGTTTACTGACATTGTATACATATCATTAGACAACGTGACAAAGTGTGACATAAACATTATATATTATAAGAAGACAAATTAAAATCCAAATTCAAACCCCTAGGGTATAAAGAATCTATTGTATAGATCCATCTCAATTCTTTCTTTTTCAATAACTTTAGTCTGTCACCACCTCTCCTAAGGGTCGGCACACTGTCAATGGCCCTGAACCTCAATTGGTTCACTAAATGTTTACTCTCCAAAAAATGTTTAGGTATTGGTAATTCAGTAAGTCCCGTTCTAATTATTTTTTTTTTTCCCCAATGTGAAGCTTACTGTTTGCCACTTGGGTTTTTTTTTGCCTTCCTCTGGATCAACATGTTAGGGCAGGTTAGGATAGGATATGGGTTGAGCTAGATGGACTTAAAGTCTTCCTTCAACCTTAATAACTATGTTACTATGTTACTAATAGTACTCTTGTGTTTACTGTTCCTTGCCTTCACCTCCATGGTTGTCTCCCCCACATATATCAAACAACAGGGGCAGACAATCATGTATACCACATAGCTAGACATACATGTACAGTATATCTTTCTTTCAACATAAATTTCTTCCCTGTGTGGGGGTGATAAAAAGAGTCCCCTTTAAGCATATTATTGCAACAAGTGCAACCCAGACATGGGAAATTCCCATGTCGGTTCTCTGTATGGAGAATTTACTAGGGCCCCGATCAGACTTCACCAATCTGTCCTTTAGATTACGCCCCCTTCTATAAGACAACATAGGGGGCAAATCAAATTCAGGAATAGAGGATAATCCTCGGTGTAATAGAGACCAATGTTTCTTCAGGATCATACCTATCCAATTACTTGCTGAGTTATATGTAGAAACAAAAGGTATACGTTTTTGAGTATATTTCAGAGGCATTCTACTCCCGGGTCAAATTCAAAGCCTTCTCCTTATATCTACACAGGAAGCAAAAATGTGATTCGGGATCAGAGACCGACACGCAACATGACGATGCGAACGAGACACATGGAAGACAAACGGAGGGACATTTGAATAATAATGAGTTGGTTGTAAATATCTCATCAATTGTATTATCTGATGTAGAGCTTGGTTTGCTGTCTGATTAAGGGGTTGTCTTTTTGTCCCTCAAACAAACCAGACTGGTTTGAGATCGAGGGTGATTTACAAGCCTTCTTTAGTAGGCTTAAATTGTCTCTTTATTTTTCTGAAAAAATACCTAAGGCTAGTACTATTGATGGGGATCTCGGTTCTGGTTTTTCTTTACAGGAGGTGGGTCTTTACAATAAGAGCAATTTTCAGCCACCAAATAGGAATCATGTCCTGGAGTCATATATGGAATTAGTCCGAAGGGATATTGAGCAATTAAAAAATAATTTCAGGTTACCTGCTGTACAAAATTTGACTCCGGTTGAGAGAAAAGCTTTAAATGATCTGTCAAACAATTCCATGGTCACCATCAAACCAACCGATAAGGGTGGGGCGGTGGTGATCATGGATAGTTTTAAATACAAGGCTGAAATATTGCAACAATTGAATGATGAGTGTGTTTATAAAAAATTGATTTCGGACCCTACTCCGATTTTCTTGAATGAGTTACAGCTTCTTGTTCATGAAGCATTGTTGTCTGGTCTTATTGATTTCAAGCTTTCTGATTTTCTTATTACAGAGGCTCCGATTACTCCAGTGCTATACACCTTACCTAAGATACACAAAGATTTAGAGAACCCTCCTGGACGACCTATTGTATCCGGGAGGGGATCTCTTTTCAATAAAACTGCTATGTTTTTGGATCGTGTATTGCGCCCCTATGCGACCTCTGCAATTTCATATGTTAAAGATACCAATGATTTTTTGGATAAGATCAGAGATATTGTGGTGACTGATTCTACTATTTTAGCCTCTTTTGATGTCGTATCTTTGTATACATCTATCGAACATGACAAGGGCTTGGATGCTGTCTCTTGTGCGCAATCGGGCTCAGACATGGCCCCAGAGTGTGCACAACTTGTTCTCACATTGCTTGAGTTCAGGAGAAATTATTTTCTTTTTGGGGATGATTACTTCTTGCAATTACGGGGTACCGCCATGGGGTCCAATGTTGCCCCCACCTATGCTAACATCTTTATGGCGGTATTTGAGAACAGGTTTGTGTACAAGTCCATCTTTTGGCGCCATGTCAGAGCCTGGTGGCGCTATGTTGACGACATCTTTCTTATATGGGATGGTACTTCAAAAGAATTGTGTGATTTTCATAATGAGCTTAATCAGTTTTATCCTGAGTTACAGTTTACTCTTCTGCAGTCGTTGTTTCAAATACAGTTCCTGGATACTCTAGTGTATAAAGATGGCCGGAATCTTGGAACCGATATCTTTGTCAAACCTACTGATAGAAATGGTTTACTGCGATTTGAGAGTAATCATCCAAGGAGGATGGTGAGTTCCCTACCATGGATTCAATTATTGAGGGTTCGGAGGATAGTGGCTGATAATGATATTGTTGATCTAAGATTGGAGGAGATGTGTTCTAAGTTTGTGGCTAGAGAATATCCGAAGAAGGAGGTATATAGATATAAGGAGAAGGCTTTGAATTTGACCCGGGAGGATACATGGAGTAGAATGCCTCTGAAATCTACTCAAAAACGTATACCTTTTGTTTAACTCTGCAAGTAATCGGATAGGTATGATCCTGAAGAAACATTGGTCCCTATTACACCGAGGATTATCCTCTATTCCTGAATTGGATTCGCCCCCTATGTTGTCTTATAGGAGAGGGCGTAATCTAAAGGACAGATTGGTGAAGTCTGATCGGGGCCCTAGTAAATTCTCCATACAGAGAACTTTGAGCGCACCCCGACATGGGAATTTCCCATGTCTGGGTTGCGCTTGTTGCAATAATATGCTTAAAGGGGACTCTTTTTATCACCCCCACACAGGGAAGAAATTTATGTTGAAAGAAAGATATACATGTATGTCTAGCTATGTGGTATACATGATTGTCTGCCCCTGTGGTTTGATATATTGTGGGGAGACAACCATGGAGGTGAAGGCAAGGATCAGTAAACACAAGAATACTATTAGGACGGGACTTACTGAATTACCAATACCTAAACATTTTTTGGAGAGTAAACATTCAGTGAACCAATTGAGGTTCAGTGCCATTGACAGTGTGCCGACTCTTAGGAGAGGTGGTGACAGACTAAAGTTATTGAAAAAGAAAGAATTGAGATGGATCTATACATTAGATTCTTTATACCCTAAGGGTTTGAATTTGGATTTTAATTTGTCTTCTTATAATATGTAATGTTTATGTCACACTTGTCTTATGTGTAATCGTCACGTTTCTTGATGGTATACTTTCTTTGATGTTAATTTTGGTTATTAATTCTTTTTGTTTTTTTTTTTCCTTTTTTTCTTTTATCTTTATAGGTCAATTTTTTTGTGGCACGATCAGTGGACATAAGGAGTGGATACCTGCATGGATCTTTAATTATGTGTTGTGATTATTGATTGCAATTTTGTATTGTTATTTTTGGTTCCCTCCTTCTGCCCCCCGATCTTGGTTGTATTAAATTATTTTTCATAAGTTTGATTAATCGTTATTTAAGAAGTTTATGTCTCTATATTTTAAAGGAAGAGAAATATTTTTTCTCTAAAGTCCTCAGTACGCTCTAATGCGGCTGCGCAGCGTACTGTTATTACCTTGGCAACAGTCTTGTAAGCGCACATCACATGACAAGCACTGACGTGGTGGTTTTGTGCGACTGCCGCCGGGTTTGGGCTGCGGTCACGTGATTAATCATGTGACGCGGCTCTCCCCGATGACGTGGCACTCCTACACGTAGGTGTTGTGTCTCAGTGTTGGCGTGCTGCTGAGCTGCATGCTCAGGCTCAGGACGCTGATGACATAGACCTCTCAGGAAGATAGCGGTGAGACAATTGGCTTATGGGCATATTGTAGGTTAGAAGTGATCTGGGGATTGGCTGCAGGATTCTTTTGGCGCGGTCTCACTGAGTCCTATGGATTGGAGCACTGCGGATTGCGTCGTAAGGCATGTGAATAGGAGGATGCCCTGATAGGAGAATGGATACCATGGATACGGGAACGCAATAACACTGCACAGTTATAATACGCAAGATCGGTGATTAGTCTATGTGATTTTTGCCATCAGAGCTATTTCTGGGCACCTGTGAGTGTCGATGTATGTATTTCAAGTATGTCTATATGTAAATTATCTTTGTATTTATACCGTTTATTGTATAATATGGGAGTGGGCTGATACCTGATTTTGATTGGTGTCTTTTGTACACCATGACTATTTAAGGCCAGCCTTTGTATGTTTGTAATATGCTTGAAAAAGACTTGTTATGCGTCGAAACGTTGCTGTTATATGGTGGAATAAACTGCATTGATATATAATTCACCTGGATGGAGCGCTGTTTCTTCAATTTGCTTAGGCCTGTTACCGTGTGTCCTACTGCTAAAATAAATACGGAGATTTAAAATTCCCCCAAACACTATATACAGCTGTACGCTACTGAGACCGTACACTTTTCCTGATTTTGATATTCTGGTGTTAGCCATACTGGGCCTGTGACCGTGTGTCTTACTGCAAAAATAAATACGGAGATTTTACATTACCTCAACACTGTATACAGCTGTCCTGTTATGATTTGGTAGCCGAGAAGGACAGGAGCAAAAAACAGCAAAAGCAGCCAAACACACAGAGAGGTTGGGAACTAATGGGTTGCAGATCCCTAACTAACCGCACAACTAGAAGCAGCCGTGGGACGTACCTACGGTGACCTAGACGCCTCGGCACAGCCGGAGAGATTGGCTGCACCTGAAGATAGAAACAGGAAAGTTAACTGCCCCAGAGTAGGGCCCCAAAGGAATAGGTAGCCCCCAAACATATAATGGCGGTTAGACAAGAAGAAACACAAACGCAGGCAGAAAATAGAGTGAGCAAACGCTGGGGCCAAATACTGCCTAGATAGGACAGGACAGAATACTATCTGCAACCCAGTAAAACCCTAGAAAATTCCAAGACTTCTGATTTCAAAAAATGCTGAGACCACACGATCTCGCCACCCGCTAAATCAGATCTCTGGTGTGACCAAGCGGCTAACCCGCAGCCACTCAAATAGCAGGGACAGAGCAATGGAACAAATAAACAGTGGCTACTGAAAAACAGAGAGTAGCACAGGCCCCTGGAGGGGAACCCGGCTAACCTCCCACAAAAGTGCAGACAAAAAATGGAAATTGCAAACACGATAGAAACAAGCAGAAAATATCTTATCAGAAAGTAGCAGACGAAGGCAAGACACCAGCTGACTTTCAAATGAACCAGGAAACAACAATTAATCACTGGCGAGGATCATGGGAAGGCAGCTCACTTATATCAGCCCAGTCAGACTCTCCTGATTGCCAGTCATCGCTCGCAGGTGATGGACTTCTACTATTCAACACTGGTTCAATACTCTCAGCAACCACCAGAGGGAGCCCCAACTCAGAAGTCATTTCCAACATGCTCACAACACTGTACGCTACTGAGACCGTACAGTTTTCCTGATTTGGATATTCTGGTGGTAGCCAGACTGGGCCTGTGACCGTGTGTCTTAGTGCTAAAATAAAGATGGAGATTTAAAATTCCACCAACACTATATACAGCTGTCCGCTACTGAGACCGTACACTTTTCCTGATTTGGATAGTCAGGTGGTAGCCAGACTGGTCCTGAGACCATGTCTTAGTGCTAAAATAAAGATGGAGATTTAAAATTCCACCAACACTATATACAGCTGTACGCTACTGAGACCGTACAGTTTTCCTGATTTGGATATTCTGGTGTTAGCCATACTGGGCCTGTAACCGTGTGCCTTACTGCTAAAATAAAGACGGAGATTTAAAATTCCACCAACACTGTGTACAGCTGTCCGCTGCTGGGACCGTACACTTTGCCTGATTTTGATATTCTGGTGTTAGCCATACTGGGCCTGTGACCGTGTGTCTTAATGCTAAAATAAAGATGGAGATTTAAAATTTTACCAACACTATATACAGCTGTCCGCTACTGAGACTGTATACTTTTCCTGATTTTGATATTCTGGTGTTAGCCATACTGGGCCTGTGACCGTGTGTCTTAATGCTAAAATAAAGATGGAGATTTAAAATTTTACCAACACTATATACAGCTGTCCGCTACTGAGACTGTATACTTTTCCTGATTTTGATATTCTGGTGTTAGCCATACTGGGCCTGTGACCGTGTGTCTTACTGCAAAAATAAATACGAAGATTTTAAATTCCCCCAACACTATATACAGCTGTACGCTACTGAGACCGTACACTTTTCCTAATTTGGATATTCTGGTGTTAGTAAGACTGGGCCTGTGACCGTGTGTCTTACTGCTGAAATATATACGGAGATTTACAATTCCACCAACACTGTATACAGCTGTACGCTTCTGATACTGTATCCTTTTTTTGTTTTTATAATCGAGTGTAAGCCATACTGAGGCTGTGAGAGTCTGTGTCTGTTACTCCACAAATATATAGACGGAGATTAAAATTTTTCACCTTCACTGTATACAGCTTTACGCTTCTGATACGGTACCATATATCTGCAGTTATTTTGGGTACATTTACACAAACATGAGGAAGTGTGGTGTAAGAGTTCGCGGACGTGGTCGTGGTGGGCCACCTGCTACTGATGGTGGTGGTGCATCTGCTGCTAGTGATAAAAGCACAATAGCAGCTAAGGCAGGAGGTGTTGAGCCTGCCTCATCGTCTGGCTCCAGAAAATCTGGAAGGCTCCCTTTTCTGGGAGTAGGTAAACGACTTTTAAAGCCGGAAAATCAGGAGCAGGTTTTGACTTACATTGCCAAAACAGTCTCCAGCTCTATGTCCTCCTCTTCTGAACTTTCAAAATCTACAAGCACTGAGTCGTCAGTGCAGGCTTCTGGTCAGGAACAACCCCTTTCCTTGTGTCCTTCACCTCCACCTAAAGGGAAGGATGCAGCAGGACACACTTCACTTTACTCCATGGAGCTCTGTTATGAATGTGCTAGAGATGGTTTCTGAGCAGAGGCTCCCTCTGGTGGTTACAGACAGTACTGAACCTTTCAGCGAGGAATGGCAATCTGGGATCACAGACTGGTCTGATATAAGGGAGGTTCCCTCCCATGATGGTTGCCGGTGATCAATTGTTCTTGTCTCAATTGTGGTTCCTGGTTCATTTGAAAGTTTGCTGAGTCTTGCCTGCATCTTCTGCTATCAGATAAGATATTTTCTGCTTTTATTTTTGTGCTTGCTTTTTGCATTGTTCCCTGCACTTCTGTGGAGGTCAGCCAGGTCCCCTCCAGGGGCTTGTGCTTCTCTCAGTTTATCGGGAGCCACTGTTGTTTGTTCATTTGCCTTTTCCTGTTTTTTCAGTGACTGCGGCTTAGTTTTGTTACACCAGAGATCTGATTAGGTGGTTGTTATGATTTGGTAGCTGAGGAGTGCAGGTAAAAAAAAAGGCAATACACCAGAGCAGTTGGAAACTATGAGATTGCAGTACCCTGACTAACCACCACAACTAGAGGCAGCCGTGGAGCGTTCCTACGTTGGTCCTAGACGCCTCGTCACAGCCTGAGAAACTAACTATACCTAAAGATAGAAATAGGAAAGCTATCTGCCCCGGAGCAGATCCCCAAAGACAATAGAAAGCCCCCAAACATGTAATGGCGGTTAGACAAGATGAAATACAGACACAGAAAGAAAATAGTATGATCAAACGCTGGGGCCCAAACTAACTAAATAGAAAAGGATAGGAAGGGTACTTACTGCAATCCCAGAAAACCCTGAAAAGCACCAACACCACTAATTTCAAAATCACCTGAGATCACACGACCTCTACCACCTGAATTAGTTCTCTGGTGTAACAAAATCAAAACAGCAGCCACTGAAAAAACTGGAAAAAGCAAAAGTACAAACATCAGTGGCTGAACTAAACTGAGAGGGCAAAAGCCCCCGGAGGGGACCCTGAAGGCCCCCACAGAAGTGCAGGACAAAATGCAAAAATATAGCACAAACACAAAAGAAGAAAATGTCTTATCTGTTAGCAGGAGATGCAGACACGACACAGCAGGCTACAAGGGAAACTGGAATAAAGGATTCAGACCAGAACAATTGATCACCGGCAACCCTGATGGGAAGGTGACTCCCTTATATAAGACCAGTCAGTAACACCTGATTCCCAGTCCTCACAATCTTCACTGGACAGACCAGCACCGCTTGTAACCACCAGAGGAAGCCTCTGCTCAGAACTCATCTCAAATCCATTCACAACAGTACCCCCTCTTGAGGAGGGGTCACCGAACCCTCACTTGAGCAACCAGGTCGGTCAGGATGAGTTCTATGATACGCACGGATGAGTCTCCTAGCATGAATGTCCGAAGCAAGCACCCAAGAATTGTCTTCCTGACCATAACCTCTCCATTTAACCAAATACTGGAGTTTCCGTCTAGAAAAACGAGAATCTAATATTTTCTCAACCACATACTCCAGATTGCCCTCAACCAAAACAGGGTTAGGAGGCACAGCAGCAGGAACCACTGGCTCAACAAACCTCTTCAACAAGGACTTGTGGAACACGTTATGGATCTTAAATGTCCCTGGAAGAAGCAAACGAAAAGAAACAGGATTAATAATCTCCATGATCTTATAAGGTCCAATGAACCTAGGCTTAAATTTAGGAGATGCCACTCTCATAGCAATATTCTTTGAGGACAACCAGACCAAGTCCCCCACTTTAAACCGAGGACCATCAGTCCTATGCCGGTTAGCAAACCGCTGGGCCTACTCCTGAGAGAGGGACAACCTCTCCACTACCTGGTCCCAAATCTGTTGCATACGCTCCACAACAGAGTCAACACCTGGACAGACAGAAGCCTCCGCCTGTCCTGAAGAAAATCGAGGGTGAAACCCAGAATTACAGAAAAACGGAGACATCAAAGTGGCAGAGCTAGCCCTATTATTAAGAGCAAACTCAGCCAAAGGCAAAAAAGAGACCCAGTCATCCTGATCAGCAGACACAAAGCATCTTAGATAAGTCTCCAATGTCTGGTTTGTTCTCTCAGTTTGACCATTGGTGTAAGGTTCTGTGTACATGTTCCTGAAACTCAGTTTGTTCGTCAGCCATTTTACTTTCTGTCTTGCTGCAGCTATCTTGCCCTCAGTCAAAATAGAGTTTCCAGCTTGCATGTTCCCGCCCTGATTCTCTCCTTTTGCTTCTTAAGCATCCACAGCTGAGCAATCAGTGCTTCAGAATCTAGCCTGCAGTGAACCTGTGACCTGACTCCTAAAGCCTTGGACCTTGTACACCAGCTATTCCTACTGAGGAACTCTGAAGCACTTGTGGACTCTGAACCCTGCTCTTTGAAAGACCCACGTTTGCATGGACTTACGGTAACAGAGAAGAAGATCCTGAACCTGTTGTGGAGAGTGATTGCTGAGCTTAGATTACTCTGGCCTGCTGTGTCTCCTGCTTCTGTGTCTGCAAACTGTGTGACTATTTTTGCCAACTGGTATGAAGTAATACAAGACTTTCTATATCAAACCTGTGTCTCATGTATTTATATCGCACCCAAGCACAAGACGCTATATGAACTGTACTACATACATTACAAGATTCTGAAGCCAAAACGTTAGTGTCTGCTGGGTCTGGAAAGGCTGTGTCTGCTGTAACTGTGGATATCGGATGTCCGGTTGTACTTTCTGGGATGACAGTGGTTGTGACTTCTCACAACCATTCCAGGTGAGCAATTCCCTTAAGTGTTTTTTTTTCTGCAGTGTTACCACAGGTAAACACTATTGTTTTTTTTTTCTCTTTTCTCTTTTTTTGTCTGCTGTAACTGTGGATATCAGATGTCCGGGTGAACTTTCTGTGATGATAGTGGTTGTGACTTCTCACAACCATTCCAGGTGAGCAGTTCCCTTAATTTTTTTTTTCTCTCTGCAGTGTTACCACAGGTAAACACTATTGTTTTTTTTTTCTCCTCTCCTCTTCTTCCAGTACTCCTGTCTTAAAAGATCTGGAAAATGGAGGCCCGCATAAAGGAACTTTGCGGAGTGACTGATAATATCCTTGCAGATTTGCAGAATATAAAGACCCGTTTTTCAAGCCTACAGGACCTCACTAATCACAATTTGCAAGTGTTTGGACAGACTGCCCAGGATTTGCGAGCCAGGATTGAGGTTCTAGAAGAGCGAGTCCAGGCTCCTGCCGTAGCCCCGAGTTCTGGGATTCCCAAGTTGCCCCCTTTTCGTTTTGGCGGTGAACGTGAGAAATTCAGGGGATTTATTAATCAATGCAATCTTTTTTTTTCTGCACATGCTTCACAATTTCCCACTGAACGATCTAAGGTGCTTACTATAATTATGTTGCTTACCAACAAGGCTTTGATGTGGGCAAACCCTCTGATTGAGACTGAGGATGATTGTTTGAATCACCTTGATGCTTTTATTTCAGCCATGGGGCAGGTGTTTGATGACCCCAATCGAGGTGCAACAGCTGAAGCAGCCATGTTAGCTTTGCGCCAAGGTAAGCACTCGGTAGCTGAATATGCCTTGGATTTCAGGAGATGGGCCCTTGATACCACCTGGGACAGTTCCGCCAAAAAATCTATTTTTCGAAAGGGGTTATCTCCACTGATTAAGGATGAACTTGCTCGTGCCGATCCTCCCACTGCGTTAGGTGACTTTATTAACTACTGCATCCGTATTGATACTCGTCTGACTGAACGCAGGCAAGAGAGATGGTTCGAAAGCAATCGCACTAACCTTTTCCTACCTTCCTCTCCAGCTAAGGAACCTTTGAGTAGGATTACACGGGAACCTGAACCTGAACCCATGCAGGTAGACTCTTTACAACGACGGGTTAGTGATGCACGCAAGGAACATCGTTTTAAGGAGAATCTATGTTTCTATTGTGGTAAGTCAGGGCACTTCATTATAAACTGCCCCAGCCGTTCTCGTAAGACTACTGCAGCACTCATTCATTGTGAGTGTTGCGAGAGGGGATCTGTCAGGTCCGAGCCTCAGGCTCCAGAGAGATCTGCAGCAACAGATCTTGATTTCTCGGACTTAAACTCCGTTACCTCTGAGGACGTTGACTGTGTAAACGCTGCCATTTTTCAAGTTTCCTCAGCGGTGTCCCAGCTGAGTTGTAAGAAAAACAATTCTCATTGCTTTCTTTCCATCAAACTCTGGGTTGACTCAGCTTGGGTGTCTAGCTCTGCTATGATCGACTCAGGGGCAAGTGGAAATTTTATGGATGTCTCCTTTGCTCTGAAACAGGGGATACGTTCAGTGAAGAAGGCTACTCCAGTACAGATGGAAACTGTGGATGGCTCCCTGCTGACCTCTGGACCAGTGGATCAGGAAACAGAGCCTTTGAGGGTTCTTATGGGTAAAGATCATCAAGAGAAACTGTCCTTTATGCTTATCTCTTCTCCCCACTTTCCCATTATTCTAGGGCTACCATGGCTGCAGGCTCAGAATCCTACCATTAACTGGGAGACCAAGGAATTACACTTTCCAGAGAAACAGATGAGTCCAAAAGTTTCAGCTTGCTCTGTTCCTAAATGAACCATGTCAGTCCCTGAACTACCAGCTGTATACCAGGACTATGTGGATTTATGTGACAAGAAGAACGCTGACCAGCTTCCTCCTCACCGTCCATATGATTGTCCAATTGAATTATTGCCTGGAGCAGAGATACCTTTTGGTAAGATCTACCCCCTGGCGGGGCCCGAGCTAAAGGCTTTAAAGGATTACATAGATGAAAATCTAGCCAAGGGCTTCATACGCCCCTCTTCATCTCCTGCAGGTGCACCCATCTTCTTTGTAAAGAAGAAAGATGGATCTCTGAGACCATGCGTAGACTATAGGGAACTCAATAAGGTTACTATTAGAAACCGTTATCCATTGCCTTTAATCCCTGAGTTATTGGAGAGAGTGCGACATGCCAAAATTTTCTCTAAACTAGATCTTCGTGGGGCCTATAACTTAGTTCGTATTAGACCTGGGGATGAATGGAAGACTGCATTCAGGTCACGCTATGGACACTTTGAATATCTAGTTATGCCTTTTGGTCTGAGTACCGCCCCAGCCACTTTCCAACACTTGGTGAATGACATCTTCAGGGATCTCCTAGATACATTCGTGGTAATTTATTTGGATGATATTCTAATTTTTTCTAACTCCACAGAGGAACATCATGGACATGTGAGAATGGTCTTGGAACGTCTAAGACAAAATCATCTTTACATCAAACTTGAAAAGTGTGAATTCCATAGGACCGAAATTCAATTTCTGGGGTATGTACTGTCTACACAAGGAATTAGTATGGATGGAAGCAAAACCCAAGCCATCAAGGATTGGCCAAGTCCTAGAAATGTGAAGGAGGTACAGCGCTTCATCGGGTTTGCCAACTTCTATAGACGTTTCATTAGAAATTTCTCTGAGGTAGTGTCACCTATCACCCAACTTACCGGGAAAGAGTCTAGGTTCTCCTGGACTCCCCAAGCCCAGGAAGCATTTTCCCATCTAAAAGATAAATTTACCACTGCACCTATCCTAGTACATCCCAACCCCGAGCTTGCCTTCATAATAGAGGTGGATGCTTCAGACTGTGCCGTTGGAGCTATACTCTCTCAGAGAACAGGTGAGAAGAATGTCTTGCATCCCTGTGCCTTCTTTTCCCAGCAGTTGTCTTCGGCTGAGAGGAACTACGATGTGGGCAATAGAGAGTTGTTGGCCATTATTGCCGCCTTCAAAGAATGGAGACACCTTCTTCAGGGTGCTGCACAGCAAATAGTCGTCCTGACAGACCATCGTAACCTTGAGTTTATCAGGTCGGCTAAGTGCCTGACTCCTCGCCAGGCTCACTGGAATCTTTTCTTAAACCAATTTAATTTTATCATTTCTTATAGACCAGGATCGCGCAATGGAAAGGCTGATGCACTCTCTAGGATTTACTCAGCAGAGACACGTCCAATTACTCCTCCTAAGACTATTCTTCCTGACTCTAGATTCCTAGGAGTAATTCATAATCAAGACCTACTTAAGGACATCAAGGAAGCATACCATGCGGATTCCTTTTTGGCACAACCCCCAAGGGACGTAAGTCTTGTCTTTAAGAATGGTGTGTGGATTCAGGGACAACGCCTGTATATTCCTGAAACAGTCAGATTGAGAGTATTGCAACTCATTCACGATTCCAAGATAGCTGGGCATAGAGGAATTCTAAAGACACAGGAATTTCTCTCTCGTTTCTTTTGGTGGCCCACTTGCAGGAAGGATGTTTTAAACTATGTCACTTCATGTGAAGTCTGTGCAAGATGCAAAACACCTCGCTCCTCACCAACTGGTCTGTTACAGCCTCTTCCCACCCCGTCCCGCCCGTGGGGATCCATTTCTATGGACTTCATTGTGGAGTTACCAACCTCTCAAGGGAAGAACACCATTCTAGTGGTGGTTGACCGTCTAACAAAGGCAGCTCATTTTATCCCTTGTGTCGGCTTACCCACTGCAAAACAGACATCAGATTTGATGATTAAAGATGTGTTTCGCTTACATGGAGTACCGGATGAGGTTATTTCGGATCGAGGGGTGCAATTCACTTCTAGGTTTTGGCAAAATTTCTGTGCAGCATTGGACATTAAAGTAAACCTTTCTTCTGCTTTTCATCCCCAGACTAATGGACAGACCGAACGAACCAATCAAACCCTGGAGCAGTATCTCCGCTGCTTTATCTGCCACCTACAGGATGATTGGGTGAATCTACTTCCATTAGCTGAGTTCTCGTATAACAACTCTCAGAGTGCCTCCACTAAGCAGTCTCCTTTTTACTCTAATCTAGGTTATCATCCTAACATTCTACCACGATTTCCCATAGAAACGCCTTTACCAGCAGTGGCTGAAAGAATCACGTCTTTACAGAAGAATATGGATCTTCTAAAGGAGAATCTGGAATCGGCTCAGGAAAGGTACAAGAAAGCAGCAGATAAATTTCGTAAACCTGCACCAGCTTTCAAGGTAGGAGACTTGGTCTGGCTGTCAACCAGAAATCTTAAGTTAAGGATTCCATCGTCTAAGTTGGGACATAAGTACATTGGACCCTATAAAATCAATAAAATTATAAGTGCCGTTGCTTGTCGTCTTCAACTGCCCAGAACTATGAGAATTCACCCTGTCTTTCATGTATCCCTACTAAAGGCTGCGACACCCAATACGTTTCCTGGACGTTCTTCTCCTTGCCCTGACCCAGTGCTAGTCGATGGTCAGGAAGAATTTGTGGTGGAAAGGATTTTAGATTCCAGGTTGTATAGAAATCAGTTACAATATCTGATTAAATGGCAGGGCTACCCAGTGGAGGACAACTCATGGGAACCAGTCAATAACGTTAATGCTCCTCGCTTGCTCCGTCAGTTTCATCAGAGGTACCCACACAAGCCTGGCCTGAGGTCATCCGGAGGCTGTCCCTAAGGGGGGAGTAATGTAAGGTTCTGTGTACATGTTCCTGAATCTCAGTTTGTTCGTCAGCCATTTTACTTTCTGTCTTGCTGCAGCTATCTTGCCCTCAGTCAAAATGGAGTTTCCAGCTTGCATGTTCCCGCCCTGATTCTCTCCTTTTGCTTCTTAAGCAGCCACAGCTGAGCAATCAGTGCTTCAGAATCTAGCCTGCAGTGAACCTGTGACCTGACTCCTAAAGCCTTGGACCTTGTACTCCAGCTATTCCTACTGAGGAACTCTGAAGCACTTGTGGACTCTGAACCCTGCTCTTTGAAAGACCCACGTTTGCATGGACTTACGGTAACAGAGAAGAAGATCCTGAACCTGTTGTGGAGAGTGATTGCTGAGCTTAGA
Source organism: Oophaga sylvatica (assembly GCA_033576555.1). Lineage (NCBI taxonomy): Eukaryota > Metazoa > Chordata > Amphibia > Anura > Dendrobatidae > Oophaga > Oophaga sylvatica. The sequence continues at coordinate 198,997,601 of JARQOD010000004.1, read as the reverse complement.
TTACTCTGGCCTGCTGTGTCTCCTGCTTCTGTGTCTGCAAACTGTGTGACTATTTTTGCCAACTGGTATGAAGTAATACAAGACTTTCTATATCAAACCTGTGTCTCATGTATTTTCATCGCACCCAAGCACAAGACGCTATATGAACTGTACTACATATAATATATGACTCCGGCACTCCCCAGAAAAAGAGAGATAATCACAAGATTTTCAAGGTAGAAAATGAATTTAATGTCAATAACGCTTGATATACAGATTCCAATCAAAAATGACGTTTCGGCTATAAGCCTTCTTCAAAACACGAATCTGTTCCTGAAAAAAGTGAAATAACAACATACCATACATATGAATCACATTTCTTATAAAAAAGAAAAAAGAAAAAAGAAAAAAAAGGGGAAATATCGAACTAAAAAATGAATATAAACCCAAATCAAATGAATACACAGAGTGTATCAGGAGGCATGTATCGCATAAATTTGCACGCCTATATATTAATACAAGTAAACCTTAGAGGGATAGGAAAAGCCAGTGTTTATAAATTAGTACCATAATCGTAGAACATATCAAGGGTGTGAGAAGATCTAAAGCAAAAGAGTGCCAATGAAAAATCAGACATTAAGAGTGGAGGGTAGGCAGACTATTAATACATTACATATAGGTATTGCGTCGTTCCTTATGTGGGTCAAGGACCGTGGACACCTTAAAAGAAATGGTTCTCAGAATAAGTTTTAGTCCGTTTTAAAGTAAGAGGCTATCGGCATATGTCCATACCTATGAGCGGTGCTATCAAACCAGCGGACAAGGGTGGTTCTATTGTAGTTTTGGACCGTACTTATTATATGGAAGAGATTATGTCACAACTGGGGGATTTGAACACCTACACACCTATATCTAGCAACCCCACTTTTGACATAACCAGAGAGATTGATGAGATCATTAATCATTATAAAAACATGGATGTCATTGATGGGAAATTGGGAGATTTCCTTCATAATTCACATCCGGTTATTCCGGTATTTTACACTCTCCCTAAAATACATAAAAACTTACATAGACCCCCCGGCAGGCCCATTGTGGCCTCTACCAATTCCATACTATCACCGTTGGCTATCACATTGGACAGCATCTTGTCCCCACTGATTATGAATATACGATCAGTTCTTAAGGACACCACACACTTCCTAAATTCCTTGAAAGCTTTAGGCACTTTACCTACGGGGGCTTTTCTGGTCACTATGGACGTGAATAGTTTGTACACTAGCATCGAACATCAGGATGGGATCAGTTCAGCAGTGAGATTCCTGTCTCAACATACAGATTTCTCTGATCACCAAATTAACTTTTGCAAGGACATTCTGACTCTTATTTTGACTAAAAACTTCTTTCTTTTCGGTGACCAATTCTACATACAGCGTAGGGGTACTGCCATGGGGTCCAATATGGCACCCCCGTATGCTAATATCTATATGGGAGACTTCGAGGACTCAGTTGTCTATCCACACCCGTCTTTTCATCACGTGACAATCTGGAAACGATTTATTGATGACATTTTCTTTATTTGGACGGGAGAGGAAGATGCTCTCCTTAATTTTTTTAATGATTTGAATACCTCCAGACAGGGGTTAACATTCACCATAAATTATAGTCATCATACAATCAATTTCCTTGATACTACTATCATCGTTAATGATGAAGGGGTGATTGAGACTGACTTGTACACAAAACCTACTGATAGGAACAGTCTCCTTCTACATTCCAGTTGTCATCCCGGTCACATTAAGAAAGCATTGCCTAAGTCCCAACACTTCAGAATAGACAGGATTGTGTCTAATTCTGAAAAAAGAACCCTGAGACACCAGGAGATGGACAAAAAATTTGTAGCTAGAGGGTATCCCTTGCCTTCTGTTCACCATCATGGGCAAACGACTAACAGACCAGAAAGAATTAATTCTAAGGATCGGATTCCCTTTGTGAGAACTTACCACCCGTACAATTATCGCATTAACAAATGTCTTTTCAGGCACTGGAACATTCTCCGTAGTTCATATCCCAATATCCCGGCATTTTCCAATGAGATTCTAATTTGTAATAAGAGGGGTCAAAATGTGAAGAATCACCTAGTCAGAGCAGACATAGGTTCTTCTAAAAAGAGTGCTGCACAGAGCTTTTTATCTACACCTAGGAAAGGCACCTTTCCATGTTTAAGATGTCTTCAATGCTCCAATGTTAGTAAGGGAGACTCCTTTACTCATCCCCGCTCTGGACGTCGTTTTCCTATTAACGGTCACTTCACATGTGACTCTTCTTATGTGGTCTATTTCATAAAATGCCCTTGTGGATTGGGTTATGTAGGGGAGACAACACAGCACATACGTGATAGGATTTCACAACACAAGTCCACGATCAGATGTGGACGTGTGTGTCTCCCTATTCCAGCACATTTTGTCCAACACAACCATAATGTGTCGCAGTTAAAGTTCCAGGTGATTGATCATGTGCCTATCTTAAGAAGGGGTGGTGATAGGGTTAAGATTCTTAAAGAGCGCAAATCATTTTGGATTCACACCCTTAATACCCTTGCGCCCCTGGGTTTGAATAAGGAATATGATTTATCTTAGCCTAATTATTTCTTTTGTCCATTTCCTATTATTATTTTATTTACCACTGTTTTGCGATAAATATATGCTCAATGTATAGTCCCCCTGGAAACGTAATACCCTTTATTCTTAGAGATTATGTACATGGATTTTGACTATTGCTGTTACTTTCATTTATTTGTCTCTTTGTCATTTTCCATCAGGGCATACCAGAACAGAGATGACCGCCTTGTTAATATCTCACCACCTACCACGCATGCGCCACACTAAGCCTCACCAGTTCGGGAGTATTCGGCTCTCTCTGGCTTGTACCGTAGGGCACATGCGCACGGCGGTTGTCTTCACGTAAGCAGACACCCGGAAGTTCATTACTGGACGTTCCGGAACTATAAGTATCAGCACATTGCGCGTTCCGTCCTCCTCCTGGACCGACACCACGGCACCTGACGCTCGTCTCTCACCAGGCTCCCACCTGCTGTTTCTTCTTTCATTTTCGCCTCTAGCACCGCTCATAGGTATGGACATATGCCGATAGCCTCTTACTTTAAAACGGACTAAAACTTATTCTGAGAACCATTTCTTTTAAGGTGTCCACGGTCCTTGACCCAAATAAGGAACGACGCAATACCTATATGTAATGTATTAATAGTCTGCCTACCCTCCACTCTTAATGTCTGATTTTTCATTGGCACTCTTTTGCTTTAGATCTTCTCACACCCTTGATATGTTCTACGATTATGGTACTAATTTATAAACACTGGCTTTTCCTATCCCTCTAAGGTTTACTTGTATTAATATATAGGCGTGCAAATTTATGCGATACATGCCTCCTGATACACTCTGTGTATTCATTTGATTTGGGTTTATATTCATTTTTTAGTTCGATATTTCCCCTTTTTTTTCTTTTTTCTTTTTTATAAGAAATGTGATTCATATGTATGGTATGTTGTTATTTCACTTTTTTCAGGAACAGATTCGTGTTTTGAAGAAGGCTTATAGCCGAAACGTCATTTTTGATTGGAATCTGTATATCAAGCGTTATTGACATTAAATTCATTTTCTACCTTGAAAATCTTGTGATTATCTCTCTTTTTCTGGGGAGTGCCGGAGTCATATATTATATGTTGGAATTTTTTCTCCAGAGCACCCATTCTTTGTTCTAGTGAGCAACCCTTTCTGACTACATTTTGACTCATATTTTGGGGTTTTGCTCCTATCATCACCCATGTCTTTTAATACCTTATCGTTTAATACAGATGAAATTACAAATATTATTTCTCAAGTAACCTCGTCTGGTACGTTTTTACATACTCCAGCTGAGGAACTTAAATCCAGGGATTATGAGAAGGATCTTCGAAAGGTAACAGCTCTAGATTTACATTGTATTACCCTTGCCGAATACCATCGGGTACAACGGATCCCTAGGGTCTCAGGGTTCCGCTAAGACCAACCCTATTTCACAATAATCCGGAGTTCTGCACTAAGTTTGAGGCTATCCTCAACAAGTGCTCTATGGACTTGATTATTCTCACCATTGAGTTTTTGCAGAAGGAGATTGCTGATCTGAGGAAAAATATCGCCACAACGGAACAACAACTTATTGGTACTTATACCGCAGAAGACTTCAGGAAATTAAAGGAGAAATTGGATCAGTCTATTACGGACCTCCGAACAAGTTTACAAGTCAAGAAGAAAAATAAGTTTTTACGTGATACGGAAGATTACAAAAACAATCAAGTATATAGATGGCAAGGTACTGGCAACTTCAGAAATCGTCGATATCCAAGGCGCGGCTACAGCCCTATATCCACCAGCTCGGACAGCGATTTCGGACCTTCCCGTTCTGCTTTTTTAGAACAACGCCAATCCCGTCCATACAGAGGAAGACGAGGAGGGGAGGAACAAGCGGCTTCAGTACCGGCATGGACCCTCACACGATGACAACACGCTCCAAGGTATGGAAATGTCCAACATTGTGTACAACATCTCTTCATACTGCCTTTCCCCCCCCGAGATGACTTTATTGCAAAAGGGATTGTCTTTTTGTCCGGTACCACACTTTAGTACTTTTCTTCTTGACCAGGAACTGTCACGGTTTTTCAGGACATTACGACTGAAGGCTCATTTTGCTAGTGGTCCACCGCAAGGGGACATGGTTTCATCACCAATTAAATCCAAATTTTCACTCCGGACTTTAGGTTTAAAAATGTCTAGCAATTTTCAGCCACCCCGATTCTATCATCCTATTGAAACCTATATTGACCTAGTCAATAGAGATATTAAATGTGTTTTGGATGATATTAAGAAAGGGGAGATGTGTGTTAAGAATAATTTGTCCAGCGAAGAGTTTAAATGTCTGAATTCTCTGAAGAATAACCATAATCTGATTATCAAACCAGCGGACAAGGGTGGTTCTATTGTAGTTTTGGACCGTACTTATTATATGGAAGAGATTATGTCACAACTGGGGGATTTGAACACCTACACACCTATATCTAGCAACCCCACTTTTGACATAACCAGAGAGATTGATGAGATCATTAATCATTATAAAAACATGGATGTCATTGATGGGAAATTGGGAGATTTCCTTCATAATTCACATCCGGTTATTCCGGTATTTTACACTCTCCCTAAAATACATAAAAACTTACATAGACCCCCCGGCAGGCCCATTGTGGCCTCTACCAATTCCATACTATCACCGTTGGCTATCACATTGGACAGCATCTTGTCCCCACTGATTATGAATATACGATCAGTTCTTAAGGACACCACACACTTCCTAAATTCCTTGAAAGCTTTAGGCACTTTACCTACGGGGGCTTTTCTGGTCACTATGGACGTGAATAGTTTGTACACTAGCATCGAACATCAGGATGGGATCAGTTCAGCAGTGAGATTCCTGTCTCAACATACAGATTTCTCTGATCACCAAATTAACTTTTGCAAGGACATTCTGACTCTTATTTTGACTAAAAACTTCTTTCTTTTCGGTGACCAATTCTACATACAGCGTAGGGGTACTGCCATGGGGTCCAATATGGCACCCCCGTATGCTAATATCTATATGGGAGACTTCGAGGACTCAGTTGTCTATCCACACCCGTCTTTTCATCACGTGACAATCTGGAAACGATTTATTGATGACATTTTCTTTATTTGGACGGGAGAGGAAGATGCTCTCCTTAATTTTTTTAATGATTTGAATACCTCCAGACAGGGGTTAACATTCACCATAAATTATAGTCATCATACAATCAATTTCCTTGATACTACTATCATCGTTAATGATGAAGGGGTGATTGAGACTGACTTGTACACAAAACCTACTGATAGGAACAGTCTCCTTCTACATTCCAGTTGTCATCCCGGTCACATTAAGAAAGCATTGCCTAAGTCCCAACACTTCAGAATAGACAGGATTGTGTCTAATTCTGAAAAAAGAACCCTGAGACACCAGGAGATGGACAAAAAATTTGTAACTAGAGGGTATCCCTTGCCTTCTGTTCACCATCATGGGCAAACGACTAACAGACCAGAAAGAATTAATTCTAAGGATCGGATTCCCTTTGTGAGAACTTACCACCCGTACAATTATCGCATTAACAAATGTCTTTTCAGGCACTGGAACATTCTCCGTAGTTCATATCCCAATATCCCGGCATTTTCCAATGAGATTCTAATTTGTAATAAGAGGGGTCAAAATGTGAAGAATCACCTAGTCAGAGCAGACATAGGTTCTTCTAAAAAGAGTGCTGCACAGAGCTTTTTATCTACACCTAGGAAAGGCACCTTTCCATGTTTAAGATGTCTTCAATGCTCCAATGTTAGTAAGGGAGACTCCTTTACTCATCCCCGCTCTGGACGTCGTTTTCCTATTAACGGTCACTTCACATGTGACTCTTCTTATGTGGTCTATTTCATAAAATGCCCTTGTGGATTGGGTTATGTAGGGGAGACAACACAGCACATACGTGATAGGATTTCACAACACAAGTCCACGATCAGATGTGGACGTGTGTGTCTCCCTATTCCAGCACATTTTGTCCAACACAACCATAATGTGTCGCAGTTAAAGTTCCAGGTGATTGATCATGTGCCTATCTTAAGAAGGGGTGGTGATAGGGTTAAGATTCTTAAAGAGCGCGAATCATTTTGGATTCACACCCTTAATACCCTTGCGCCCCTGGGTTTGAATAAGGAATATGATTTATCTTAGCCTAATTATTTTCTTTTGTCCATTTCCTATTATTATTTTATTTACCACTGTTTTGCGATAAATATATGCTCAATGTATAGTCCCCCTGGAAACGTAATACCCTTTATTCTTAGAGATTATGTACATGGATTTTGACTATTGCTGTTACTTTCATTTATTTGTCTCTTTGTCATTTTCCATCAGGGCATACCAGAACAGAGATGACCGCCTTGTTAATATCTCACCACCTACCACGCATGCGCCACACTAAGCCTCACCAGTTCGGGAGTATTCGGCTCTCTCCGGCTTGTACCGTAGGGCACATGCGCACGGCGGTTGTCTTCACGTAAGCAGACACCCGGAAGTTCATTACTGGACGTTCCGGAACTATAAGTATCAGCACATTGCGCGTTCCGTCCTCCTCCTGGACCGACACCACGGCACCTGACGCTCGTCTCTCACCAGGCTCCCACCTGCTGTTTCTTCTTTCATTTTCGCCTCTAGCACCGCTCATAGGTATGGACATATGCCGATAGCCTCTTACTTTAAAACGGACTAAAACTTATTCTGAGAACCATTTCTTTTAAGGTGTCCACGGTCCTTGACCCACATAAGGAACGACGCAATACCTATATGTAATGTATTAATAGTCTGCCTACCCTCCACTCTTAATGTCTGATTTTTCATTGGCACTCTTTTGCTTTAGATCTTCTCACACCCTTGATATGTTCTACGATTATGGTACTAATTTATAAACACTGGCTTTTCCTATCCCTCTAAGGTTTACTTGTATTAATATATAGGCGTGCAAATTTATGCGATACATGCCTCCTGATACACTCTGTGTATTCATTTGATTTGGGTTTATATTCATTTTTTAGTTCGATATTTCCCCTTTTTTTTCTTTTTTCTTTTTCTTTTTTATAAGAAACGTGGTTCATATGTATGGTATGTTGTTATTTCACTTTTTTCAGGAACAGATTCGTGTTTTGAAGAAGGCTTATAGCCGAAACGTCATTTTTGATTGGAATCTGTATATCAAGCGTTATTGACATTAAATTCATTTTCTACCTTGAAAATCTTGTGATTATCTCTCTTTTTCTGGGGAGTGCCGGAGTCATATATTATATGTTGGAATTTTTTCTCCAGAGCACCCATTCTTTGTTCTAGTGAGCAACCCTTTCTGACTACATTTGAACTGTACTACATACATTACAATTGGTCTGAGGATGAAATGCCGAGGAGAAAGACAATTGAACACCCAGTTTAGAACAAAAAGTCCTCCAAAATCTGGAAACAAACTGGACTCCTCTGTCAGACACAATGTTCTCAGGAATGCCGTGTAAACAACCACGTGCTGAAGGAACAACAGCACCAATTCAGAGGAGGAAGGCAACTTAGGTAATGGCACAAGATGTATCATTTTGGAAAACCTATCACAAATTACCCAGATGGTGGTCATTCTCTGAGAAACAGGAAGGTCGGAAATGAAATCCATAGAGATATGGGTCCATGGTCTCTTGGGCACAGGCAATGGCATCAACAAACCACTAGAGCGAGAGCAAGGCTTGGAGCGAGAGCAAGTCCCGCAGGACTGCACAAATTCCCTGACATCACGAGACAAGGTAGGCCACCAAAAGGACCGACTAACCAAGTCTCTGGTACCAAAAATTCCGGGATGCCCAGCCAATGCGGAACAATGAATCTCAGACATCACACTCTTTTTCCACTGATCCGGGACAAACAATTTTCCAACCGGGCACCGCTCGGGCCTATCCTCCTGACACCCCTCCAGAGCAAGTCTCAAATTGGGCGAGATGGCGGAAAGAACTACACCCTCTTTCAAAATAACAGAAGGATCAGATAACTCAGGAGAGTCCGCAAGGAAGCTCCTCGAGAGGGCATCCGCCTTAACATTCTTAGTGCCAGGAAGAAAGGAAACCACAAATTAAAACGTGTGAAAAACAAGGGCCCACCTGGCCTGTCTAGGATTGAGTCGCTTGGCAGATTCCAGATAGACCAGATTCTTATGGTCCGTAAGGACCACCACCTGATGTTTGGCTCCCTCCAACCAATGTCTCCACTCTTCAAAAGCCCACTTCATGGCCAATAACTCCCGATTACCCACATCATAATTACGTTCAGTAGGAGAAAATTTTCGAGAGAAAAAGGCACAAGGGTTACTTTTAGAGGTCTCTGGATCTTTTTGGGACAAAACGGCACCTGCCCCAATTTCAGAGGCATCAACCTCCACCTGAAATGGCAGAGAAACATCAGGCTGCCGTAGAACAGGAGCAGAAGTGAATCTCTGCTTAAGTTCCTGAAATGCAGAGACTGCCTCAGGAGGCCAATTCACCACATCAGAACCCTTTCTGGTCAAATCAGTTAATGGTTTAACAATAACCGAGAAATTACCAATAAATTTACGATAAAAATTGGCAAAACCCAAAAATCTCTGAAGAGCCTTTAATGAAGTAGGTTGGACCCAATCACAGATGGCCTGAACCTTGACCGGGTCCATTTCAATAACAGATGGGGACAAAATGAATCCCAGAAATGAGATCCTCTGTACGCCAAAAAGACACTTTGATCCCTTCACATACAGAGCATTCTCTCTCAAAATCTGGAATACAGTTCGAACATGTTTCACATGAGAGTCCCAGTCATTAGAAAAAATCAAGATATCATCCAAATAAACAATCAGAAATTTGTCTACAAAATCCCTGAAAATGTCATTCATGAAGGACTGGAAGACGGAAGGAGCATTAGTGAGCCCAAAGGGCATCACCAGGTACTCAAAATGCCCTTCAGGGTTATTGAATGCCGTCTTCCATTCATCCCTGTGCTTAATGCGAATAAGGTTATACGCCCCCTGAGGTCAAGCTTGGTAAACCAAGTAGCGTTTTTCACCCTGGAAAACAGGTCAGAAATCAAGGGTAACGGGTATTGATATTTCACAGTAATATTGTTTAAGAGACGATAATCAATACACGGCCTCAATGAACCATCCTTTTTGGCCACAAAGAAAAAACCGGCACCTAAGGGTGAAGAGGATGGTCTGATATGACCCTTCTCCAATGATTCCTTGATATAAGACCGCATAGCGTCATGTTCAGGTACAGACAAGTTAAAAAGGCGACCTTTAGGGAATTTATTACCCGGCACTAATTCAATAGCGCAGTCATAGCTCCTATGGGGAGGCAAGGATGCAGATTTACTTTCGCTAAACACATCAGAAAAATCAATCAAAAAGTCAGGAACATCCTGAGCCTGGGGGAGGCAGAAAAAACAGGAGTGTTGGTATTAACACATTGGCAGCCCCAACTGGTTACAGACACAGATTTCCAATCCAAAACAGGATTATGAGACTGTAACCAAGGGAAACCCAGCACGATAATGTCATGCAGATTATACAGAACCAAAAATTTGCAGCACTCCTGGTGATCAGGTTCAACCCTCATTATCACCTGAGTAGAAAACTGGGGTTTATTCTCAGCCAAAGGGGTAGAATCGATCCCCAGTAGGGGAATAGACTTCTGTAGGGGTATCAAGGGAAACCCACAACGTTTAGCAAAATCATAATCCATCAGGTTAATAGCTGCTCCCGAATCAACAAAAGCCTGAGCAGAAAATGAGGACAGAGAGCATATCAGAGTGACAGTTAATAAAAACTTAGTCTGAACACTACCCAAGACAACTGAGCGTGCAAAACGTCTTCCCCGCTTAGGGCAGACTGAAATAGCATGAGAGGCATCACCACAGTAGAAACATAACCCATTGCGCTTTCGAAACTCATGACGCTGTGCCCCAGACACCACTCTATCACACTGCATGGGTTCAGAAGCTGGTTCACAAGGCAACACCATTCCACGCATACTTCTCCGCTCACGCAATCGTCTGTCAATTTGAATCGCTAATGACATAGAATCATTGAGACCAGAGGGGACAGGGAATCCCACCATAACATCCTTTACATTATCTGACAGACCCTTCCGGAAAAGGGCTGCCAAAGCGTCGTCATTCCATTTGGTCAGGACTGCCCACCTACGGAATCTCTGACAGTACAACTCAGCGTCATCAAGCCCCTGATTTAATGCCAACAAGGCTTTTTCAGCTTGATCAGTGACATTAGGCTCATCGTACAATAACCCCAAAGCCTGAAAAAATGCATCAACATCACTCAAAACAGGATCCCCAGGTGTCAGGGAAAAAGCCCAATCCTGAGGATCACCGCGCAGGAGAGAGATGATAATTTGAACCTGCTGCGCTGCGTTCCCTGAGGACTTAGATTTTAAGGCAAAAAACAATTTACAATTATTTTTGAAATTCTGAAACTTAGCTCGATCCCCTAAAAACAAATCTGGCATGGGAATCCTAGGTTCCACAACAGGCAACCTAGCAAGATAGGTAGCAATACTCTGAACCTCAGTGGCAAGCTGATCCACACGGCCAGACAACTGTGCAAACTCCATTGAGAGAAAAGATCCTCCCCAGCACCCAGAGATACAGAGGGAAAAAATGGAACAAACAGAAAAATATCTCTGACAACTCTGACAACCTTTTTTTTTTTTTTTTTTTTTTCTTTCACAATATTTTTCCCTTCTGTGAGTACCACACAATTTTCAGTTAGGGCCGGTGATACTGTTATGATTTGGTAGCTGAGGAGTGCAGGTAAAAAAAAAAGGCAATACACCAGAGCAGTTGGAAACTATGAGATTGCAGTACCCTGACTAACCACCACAACTAGAGGCAGCCGTGGAGCGTTCCTACGTTGGTCCTAGACGCCTCGTCACAGCCTGAGAAACTAACTATACCTAAAGATAGAAATAGGAAAGCTATCTGCCCCGGAGCAGATCCCCAAAGACAATAGAAAGCCCCCAAACATGTAATGGCGGTTAGACAAGATGAAATACAGACACAGAAAGAAAATAGTATGATCAAACGCTGGGCCCAAACTAACTAAATAGAAAAGGATAGGAAGGGTACTTACTGCAATCCCAGAAAACCCTGAAAAGCACCAACACCACTAATTTCAAAATCACCTGAGATCACACGACCTCTACCACCTGAATTAGTTCTCTGGTGTAACAAAATCAAAACAGCAGCCACTGAAAAAACTGGAAAAAGCAAAAGTACAAACATCAGTGGCTGAACTAAACTGAGAGGGCAAAAGCCCCCGGAGGGGACCCTGAAGGCCCCCACAGAAGTGCAGGACAAAATGCAAAAATATAGCACAAACACAAAAGAAGAAAATGTCTTATCTGTTAGCAGGAGATGCAGACACGACACAGCAGGCTACAAGGGAAACTGGAATAAAGGATTCAGACCAGAACAATTGATCACCGGCAACCCTGATGGGAAGGTGACTCCCTTATATAAGACCAGTCAGTAACACCTGATTCCCAGTCCTCACAATCTTCACTGGACAGACCAGCACCGCTTGTAACCACCAGAGGAAGCCTCTGCTCAGAACTCATCTCAAACCCATTCACAACAGTGGTAGAGATCGAGTGATCTCAGGTGTTTTTTCAATCAGAAGAGTTGGTATTTTTTAGGGTTTTTTTTGGATTGCAGTGAGTATCCTTTACTGTACTTTTCTGTCTAGACAGATTGGGCCCCAGCGTTTGCTCATTCTATTTTCTGTCTGTGTCCGTGTTTCTTCTTGTCTAACTGCCATCACATGTTTTGGGGCTTCCTATTTTCTTTGGGGATCTGCTCCAGGGCAGATAGCTTTCATCTTTCTGCCTTTAGGTGTAGTTATCTCTCAGGCTGTGACGAGGCGTCTAGAATCAACGTAGGAATGCTCCACGGCTACCTCTAGTTGTGTGGTTAGTTCAGGATACTGCAATCCAATAGGTTCCAGCCTCTCTGGTGTATTGCCGTTTTTGCTTATTCTCCTCAGCTAACAAAACATAACATTATCACCGGCCCAAACTGAAAATTATATGGTACTCACAGAAGGGAAAAATAGTGTGTTTGTTGCATTTTTTTCCCTCTTTTTTCTCTGGGTGCTGAGGAGGATTTTTTTTCTCTCAATGGAGCTTGCACAGTTGTCTGGCCTTGTGGATCAGCTTGCCACTGAGGTTCGGAGTATTGCTACCTATATTGCTGGGTTGCCGGTTGTGGAACCCAGGATTCCCAAGCCAGATTTGTTTTTGGGGGATCGGGCTAAATTTCTGAATTTCAAAAATAACTGTAAGTTGTTTTTTGCCTTAAAGCCTAAGTACTCAGGGAACGCAGCACAGCAGGTTCAAATTGTAATCTCTCTCCTGCGCGGCGACCCTCAGGATTGGGCTTTTTCCCTGACACCTGGGGATCCTGTTTTGAATGATGTTGATGTATTTTTTCTGGCTCTGGGGTTATTGTACGACGAACCTAATGTCACTGATGAAGCTGAAAAACCTTGTTGGCATTAAATCAGGGTCTTGAAGATGCTGAGTTGTACTGTCAGAAATTCAAAAAGTGGGCAGTCCTGACCAAATGGAATGATGATGCTTTGGCAGCCCTTTTTCGGAAAGGGCTGTCAGAGAATGTAAAGGATGTTATGGTGGGATTCCCTGCTCCCTCTGGTCTCAAAGATTCTATGTCATTGGCTATTCAAATTGACAGACGTTTGCGTGAGCGCAGAGGTATGCGTGAGATAGTGTTGCCTTGTGAGCCAGCTTCTGAGCCCATGCAGTGTGATAGAGTGACTTCTGGGGCACAGCGTCATGAGTTTCGAAAGTGCAATGGGTTATGTTTCTACTGTGGTGACGCCTCTCATGCTATTTCAGTCTGCCCTAGGCGGGGAAGACGTTTTGCACGCTCAGTTGTCTTGGGCAGTGTTCAGACTAAATTTCTGTTGACTGTTACCCTGATTTGCTCCCTGTCCACATTTTCTGCTCAGGCTTTTGTTGATTCAGGAGCAGCTATTAACCTGATGGATTTTGACTTTGCCAAACGTTGTAGGTTTCTCATGATACCCCTGCGGAAGTCTATTCCCCTACTGGGCATTGATTCTACCCCATTGGCGGAGAATAAACCCGTTTTCTACTCAGGTGATAATGAGGGTTGAATCAGATCATCAGGAGAGTTGCAAATTTCTGGTGCTGTATAATCTGCATGACATTATTGTACTAGGTTTCCCTTGGTTACAGTCTCATAATCCTGTTTTGGATTGGAAATCTGTGTCTGTGACCAGTTGGGGCTGCCAATGTGTTAATGCCGACACTCCTGTTTTTTCTGCCTCTCCCCAGTCTCAGGATGTTCCTGACTTTTTGACTGATTTTTTGGATGTATTTAGTGAAAGTAAATCTGCATCCTTGCCCCTCACAGGAGCTATGATTGCGCTATTGAATTAGTGCCTGGTGGTAAATTTCCTAAAGGTCGCCTTTTTAACTTGTCTGTACCTGAACACGATGCTATGCGATCTTATATCGAGGAGTCATTGGAGAAGGGTCATATCAGACCATCCTCTTCACCCTTGGGTGCCAGTTTTTTCTTTGTGGCCAAAGAGGATGGTTCATTGAGGCGTGTATTGATTATCGTCTCTTGAATAAGATCACTGTAAAGTATCAATATCCGTTACCCTTGATTTCTGACCTGTTTTCCAGGGTGAAAAGTGCTAGTTGGTTTACCAAGCTTGACCTCAGGGGGGCGTATAACCTTATTCGCATTAAGCACGGGGATGAATGGAAGACGGCGTTTAATACCCCAGAGGGGCATTTTGAGTACCTAGTGATGCCCTTTGGGCTCACTAATGCTTCTTCCGTCTTCCAATCCTTCATGAATGATATTTTCGGGGATTTTGTGGATACATTTCTGATTGTATATTTGGATGATATCTTGATTTTTTTCCAATGACTGGGACTCTCATGTGAAACATGTTCGGACTGTGTTCCAGATTTTGAGAGAGAATGCACTGTATGTGAAGGGATCAAAGTGTCTTTTTGGCGTACAGAAGGTCTCATTTCTGGGATTCATTTTGTCTCCGTCTGTTATTGAAATGGACCCGGTCAAGGTTCAGGCCATCTGTGATTGGGTCAAACCTACTTCATTAAAGGCTCTTTTGAGATTTTTGGATTTTGCCAATTTTTATCATAAATTTATTGGTAATTTCTCCGGTATTGTTAAACTATTGACTGATTTGACCAAAAAGTGTTCTGATGTGGTGAATTAACCTCCTGAGGCAGTCTCTGCGTTTCAGGAACTTAAGCAGAGATTCACTTCTGCTCCTGTTCTACGGCAGCCTGATGTTTCTCTACCATTTCAGGTGGAGGTTGATGCCTCTGAAATTGGGGCAGGTGCCGTTTTGTCCCAAAGAGATCCAGAGACCTCTAAGAGTAACCCTTGTGCCTTTTTCTCTCGAAAATTTTCTCCAACTGAACATAATTATGACGTGGGTAATCGGGAGTTATTGGCCATGAAGTGGGCCTTTGAAGACTGGAGACATTGGCTGGAAGGAGCCAAACATCAGGTCGTGGTCCTCACGGACCATAAGAATCTGGTTTATCTCGAATCAGACTTAATCCTAGACAGGCCAGGTGGGCCGTGTTTTTCACACGTTTTAATTTTGTAGTGTCTTTTCTTCCTGGCACTAAGAATGTTAAGGCGAATGCCCTCTCGAGGAGTTTCTTTGCGGACTCTCCTGAGTTATCTGATCCTACTGTTATTTTGAAAGAGGGTGTAGTTCTTTCCGCCATCTCGCCCAATTTGAGACTGGCTCTGGAAGGGTGTCAGGAGGATAAACCTGAGCGCTGCCCTATTGGGAAATTGTTTGTCCCAGACCAGTGGAAGAAGAGTGTGATGTCTGAGATTCATTGTTCCGCGTTGGCTGGTCATCCCGGGATTTTTGGTACCAGAGACTTGGTGAGTCGGTCCTTTTGGTGGCCTACTTTGTCTCATGATGTCAGGGAATTTGTGCAGTCCTGTGGGACTTGCTCTCGCTCTAGTGGTTTGTTAATGCCATTACCTGTGCCGAAGAGGCCATGGACCCATATCTCTATGGATTTTATTTCCGACCTCCCTGTTTCTCAGAGAATGACCATTATCTGGGTAATCTGTGATAGGTTTTCCAAGATGATACATCTTGTGCCATTACCTAAGTTGCCTTCCTCCTCCGAATTGGTGCCTTTGTTCCTTCAGCACGTGGTTCGGTTACATGGCATTCCGGAGAACATTGTGTCTGACAGAGGAGTCCAGTTTGTTTCCAGATTTTGGAGGACATTTTGTTCTAAACTTGGTGTTCAATTATCTTTCTCCTCTGCTTTTCATCCTCAGACCAATGGACAAACCGAGAGAACAAACCAGACCTTGGAGACTTATTTGAGATTTTTTGTGTCTGCTGATCAAGATGACTGGGTCTTTTTTTTGCCTTTGGCTGAGTTTGCTCTTAATAATAGGGCTAGCTCTGCCACCTTGATGTCTCCATTTTTCTGCAATTCTGGGTTTCACCCTCGATTTTCTTCGGGACAGGCAGAGGCTTCTGTCTGTCCAGGTGTTGACTCTGTTGTGGAGCGTATGCAGCAGATTTGGGACCAGGTAGTGGAGAGATTGTCTCTCTCTCTGAAGAAGGCCCAACGGTTTGCCAACCGGCATAGGACTGATGGTCCTCGGTTTAAAGTGGGGGACTTGGTTTGGTTTTCCTCAAGAAATATCCCTATGAGGGTTGCATCTCCAAAGTTTAAGCCTAGGTTCATTGGACCTTATAAGATCATGGAGATTCTTAATCCTGTTTCCTTCCGTTTGCTTCTTCCAGGGACATTTAAGATCCATAACGTGTTCCACAAGTCCTTATTGAAGAGGTTTGTCGAGCCAGTGGTTCCTATGGCTGCGCCTCCTAACCCTGTTTTGGTTGAGGGCAATCTGGAGTATGTGGTTGGGAAAATATTGGATTCTCGTTTTTCTAGACAGAAACTCCAGTATTTGGTTAAGTGGAGAGGTTATGGTCAGAAGGACAATTCTTGGGTGTTTGCTTCGGACATCCATGATCGACCTGGTTGCACAAGTGAGGGTTCGGTGACCCCTCCTCAAGGAATGTGCTAGAGATGGTTTCTGAGCAGAGGCTCCCTCTGGTGGTTACAGACAGTACTGAACCTTTCAGCGAGGAATGGCAATCTGGGATCACGGACTGGTCTGATATAAGGGAGGTTCCCTCCCATGATGGTTGCCGGTGATCAATTGTTCTTGTCTCAATTGTGGTTCCTGGTTCATTTGGAAGTTTGCTAAGTCTTGCCTGCATCTTCTGCTATCAGATAAGATATTTTCTGCTTTTATTTTTGTGCTTTCTTTTTGCATTGTTCCCTGCACTTCTGTGGAGGTCAGCCAGGTCCCCTCCGGGGGCTTGTGCTCCTCTCAGTTTATCTGTAGCCACTGTTGTTTGTTCATTTGCTTTTTCCTGTTTTTTTCAGTGGCTTCGGCTTAGTTTTATTACACCAGAGAACTGATTTAGGTGGTAGAGATCGTGTGATCTCAGGTGTTTTTGCAATCAGAAGAGTTGGTATTTTTTAGGGTTTTTTTGGATTGCAGTGAGTATCCTTTCCTGTATTTTTCTGTCTAGACAGATTGGGCCCCAGCGTTTGCTCATTCTATTTTCTGTCCATTTCCGTGCTTTCTTCTTGTCTAACCGCCATTACATGTTTGGGGGCTTCCTATTTTCTTTGGGGATCTGCTCTGGGGCAGATAGCTTTCATCTTTCTGCCTTTAGGTGTAGTTATCTCTCAGGCTGTGACGAGGCGTCTAGGATCAACGTAGGAACGCTCCACGGCTACCTCTAGTTGTGTGGTTAGTTCAGGTTACTGCAATCCAATAGGTTCCAGCCTCTCTGGTGTATTGCCGTTTTTGCTTATTCTCCTCAGCTACCAAAACATAACAGCCATCCTTAATGAAGGAATCTGTTGCAATTCCAAAACGCGTTGTATTTTTTGGCTCCTACTGCACTCCGTACCTATCCTCTGGGCACCATGTGACCGCACAAGTCACGTGACCCGAAACATCATGAAGGTCCTGTCAGCGTCCACCGCGGTAACCGCGCTTTCAGTGTTTCGCATAGTGAGTGTCTGTCACTTGCCGGGACTGCGCTCCTGGACTTGCTTTAAATTGGACAACTAACGGACTACTTTAAGTTAAGTACCTAATCTTACTACCATCAAATGGATTTATGCTATTAATCCTTGAACAACGAACATCACAGGTACCTGGTTTTATCTAAGAAGTCTCACATCCATTAACTGCATCTAAACACGGTACCTTTCATTAGGATTACTGTATGCGCAATCACCTTATTTATTTTATGCATAACCTACTATAGGCTGTAAGGAATAACCACCTCAATTGTGTATTTATTTAAAGGGGTATTCACATATTTTAGAGCGCATTCTTTTTATATATAATATATGTGGTTTTTATTATTAATTCCCCTCTTCTTTCACTCTCGTTTTGTCAACTAGACCCCATACCTTATTTTGAGATTCAGTTAACAAGAAAAACACTTGTCTGGCAACATTTTGCTGTAGCATCAGAGTGGGCTAATGTCATTTTGCATTTCCAAGCAGACCTCCAATAATGCTCTCTAGTTATGATATCGTACAGGTTATCATATGGCCACTAACCTGCAAAATTAATGGACATAGTCATAGATAGCAAGAGAAAGGGAATCAAACATAACATAAAAACATAAAGACAAAACTTTACGATGTAAGAGATTATAACATAGCAAAAGGCCCAGGTCATTTTATGGAGCTGAGAAAACAGTTTTGAATTACAATTTTTTGTACCAACCACTGAGGACGCTAATATCTTATTTTTATGTCATTCAGGAGTGATGTTCCTTCTTATCCATGATGGTGCATTTCTTAAGAATAAAAGCCAGATGGATGGCTGCGTGAAGGGATGTGACCAATTTGGTAGTAACAGAATTTTCTGATTTTTTTTTAATTTAGAGAAATAATAGTCTGACATGGGTTCCTTTTTGCAACAGAGATACACTTACTGCCATTTTTCTGTCCTTTTGGCCACTTTCTTATGACAGTGAATTAGTCAAAATTTATTATAAGTATTTTGGAATCAAGACCAGTAGTGGAATACGTGCAGAAAAAAAGACTTCCAATTGCTTTGACTTACAAAAACTGATGCAAAATTCTCGCTAAAATACAAGATTGCACTTCAATAGTTTATAAGTGAAGAAGAATGAACTGGTT